>CM074724.1:82928440-84128440 GCA_037306005.1 Rhinophrynus dorsalis | reverse complement strand
CAGGGTACCCCATGTTTTCGATGAAGACTAACAAAAATGGACTTTTAAATAAAGATTAATATAAATTGTTATGCACAATATGCTTAGTTTTGTTCTTAAGATTATAAGACCTAATAATAACTGTATATTTATGTATTGTACCCTTCTTATGCCGTTGATAAAGTACATTAAATATGTTAAGTGTGCCCCGAATGTTCTAGATTGTTTGTTAGGGGTGCCCTGAACAAAAAAGGATTGAGAACCACTGACATTGGTGAAAGATGAGTAGCAGGGAGGCCAGTTAGTAGGACATTGCAGTAGTATAAGCGGGACAGAATGAGGGCACGTATAAGAGTTTTAGTAGTTATGTATTACGTGAGAGCAAGTATCAAATTGTATCATATTAACATTTGTTATCATTTTTGTAAGAATCAAAATAAGTTAAGATTTTAATTCAATTTAATAGTACCTGTTTAATCCACTGGGTTGGTAGGACCAAAGTCCATCCTTCCAAGGTAGATAAAATAGGTACCTTTGACTGCCACTGAGTAGGAATGACTAAGAATGATTTGTCAGCTGCTACCAGGTAGTTAATTCTAAGGTGGCTCTCTAAGTGATTTGCTAGTGGGGAGAAAATTGCTATATAAAAATTAATTGTAATTATTATAAACACAAATAGCATTTTGTTCAGAAATATATTTAAAAAGTGTGCAAAGATTTTTTTATTCACAGTTTACGACTAGATTTTTTTGGATGCACATAGCTTAATTTTCATTAATAAGATAAAATTTTGTTTATAAAAAAAAACAAAAACAAAGAAAAACAGAAATGCTTGTTAAATGCTTGCATGCCCCTCCGGCACGCAAAGGGTTCATTTATTTTGCTTGTTAAAAAAAACACTAGCACAACCCTAGCAAATGTCACTAACACTTGGATCATAATAATCTCACTTATGTCGAAATAATTTGCTGTTACTTAACCATATTCTGGAAATAGTTTTCAGTTTGCAAACAATACTATTTTTCCTTAACAAAAAGACCTATCCAGAGATACTTGGAGGGCATATTATTTAATTTAATAGTCACGAAAAGTTGACTTGTCCCCATTGTACAAGTTTAGTTTGTTTTACAGAGAATTAAAACTTGCCTGCATGGCATACAATCCACTTTATTCTAATTAAAAAAGCACCCTCTGGACAATAATTGGTACTGTTTCTAATTAGTTATGTACAAGGTCAAACACTGCGCTCTGTGCTATTAGAAATGTTCTGCATAGATCCATTCTTACTAGAGTGCGTGGTAATATTGTCCATCACATAAGATAATTAGCATAAAGTGCCACACTGTGCGACCAACAAATGAAGGTTAATTTCTTTAACCCTTTGAGTGCCAGAGGGGTATGGAATGCATTGCTTTGTAATGCGTTCTGTACCCCTCTGGCACTCAAAGAGCTAAAACTCTTTCTTTTACAAACAAATAGCTAGCACAACTTAAAGGAAGCTTTTTAATTTCTTTATAATTATCTAAACATAATTTTATAAACTTAGCTGAAAGGGAAGTGCCACTTAAATTAAAAACATGTAGCCTATCCCCAACACTACTAAGTGGTCTGTCTTAGAAATCGCAAAAATATACAGTTATTTTATATACATAGTTTACATTTCTTAGGGGCTCTAAATTCAGTTGCTATCTTCTTCATTATGACTTTTTCTTTACTTAACCTCCCACTGATGATCTGCAAAGCAAACCCCATTTAAGTACATTTGAATGAAAGGACTAAGCTGAGAGGGCTGGGTGCAATCTGAACAACTGACATCCAACTTGAGAGCAAAGACTTTCATGATTGTCATAGCAATACACATAGCTTAATCTGTTTTTTATGCATATATTTTATGAGAGAACTAGTGCAAAAGCCCCTGTACAGGGGCCAAGGTCCGGGTGATGTTAACCCTTTGAGTGCCAGGGGGTACGCAACGCATTGCTTTGCAATGCATTGCATACCCCTCTGGCACTCAAATGATTAAGAGGCCGGTCCTGCTCTGCGTTCTGCCACTGCCTCACTGGCTGCACACACATTGCAGTCATGCACTGTAGAGACTGCCCGAACTCACAGAATGCTACCAGCAAAGAACCCCCAGCATTCTGTGCTTTCGGGCAGTCTCTATTGCGCATGACTGCATCGGACAAACATTCTAGCGTTTTATTAGATAGGATATGAGATGTGAGGACAAAAAATAAAAACAGATCTGATGTATTTTCTCCCTTTAACATGTAAATGTATTTCTCTCAATTTTGTTATAGGGTGCTCATTATGAAAGTACTACTAAAATTTTGTGTACTCAGTTGATATAACTTTCTCTTTGTTGGGACTGAATTATAGTGATTTATTTCCCATTATTTTCATGATTTAATAATAGACATGACAGCTCTCATCTCCAAGTCCACTGGGACTGATGGGATCTTAGGAAATTGTTAATGTTTAGGCTATAATGCTGCTGAGTGTGAAATAGGTGCTTAGATTGCCGAGTTTTCTCAGTGGCACACAAAGGGTTCTGGGTAAACCAACTACACTGTATAGAACACATAAAATGTCCATTCATTTATGAATGCTACAGAACTCTTCAATGCATTGCTTCTCAAAGCATTTCAGGGGGGTAAATTATCTGTATAAATGGGAATGTGGGAATTTTTGATTAGTTCTTTTCTGTGCAGTTGGTTTGCCCCAGAATTGCTCCTATTTTGCACATGGCCAAATTCCCACTTTAATGTTGCTCTTAAGTCTTTAACATTGTAATGCCAGTGTATGACCAATCATTCTAATATTGCTTAGATTTAAATTTCACATCAAGGGAACACCTAGACTTAAATGTGTTTTACCCCTGAATATGTTTGTTTTATGCTACTGGCAACACATGGATTGCATCATATGGAAAGTGATATAACAAGAGTGTGCATTACTTCTAGGAATTTTTGGAAGCTAACATATTTTACAGCCTTACATCTGTAATAAAATGTTCTTTCCTTTTTTCTTGCCATGTAAGACATAAGAAGGTCTATCCAAAAAGACATCTGGTTATGCGGAGTTGTTTTTAAACAGCAGGTAATGATGGAGATAAATGATTACAAATGATGTAGCCATTATAGAAAAATAAAAAAAAATACATTGTTTGAGATATACAAATTTTTGCATATGCAGCAAAGGGCAGACCTCTAGTATACAAATGGTTAAATAGAGCAGTATATTATTCATCAAATATTTTTCTGGACAGTCCTAAGTGCAGCAGCTCTGTCTCTTGTCCTGTTATGCAATTTGCTTCTTTTTGTCTAATCAGTGATGATAAGGATAAGTCATCTGCATAACTGCTATTTGTTGGGGTTATCTTCCTGAGTAAAACAAAAGTATCCCCACTGCAGAGAGGAGTTTTTTTCAAAAGTTATTATAGCTCAAACTTCAATTATTTAAGTGCAGTATCTCAATGGCCTGTAGTTTTACAGTGGCACTGTTGCGGCATCATCCTATGGAAAGCTTTGGCCAATTGACCATAAGCTTCCATAGGATTGTGTAGTAACAATGCCACTGTAAAATTTCAGGCCATTTAGATATATGTATGTATATCTGTCACGGATTTACTGAACACTCAGACAGTTTGGTTAAGGTAAAATAATGAATCTTTATTAGACAAATAATACAGAACAGAAATGC
The DNA here is from genome assembly GCA_037306005.1 of Rhinophrynus dorsalis. Lineage (NCBI taxonomy): Eukaryota > Metazoa > Chordata > Amphibia > Anura > Rhinophrynidae > Rhinophrynus > Rhinophrynus dorsalis. The sequence continues at coordinate 84,124,759 of CM074724.1, read as the reverse complement.
CCCTCATGGGTCCAGACCCAAACAGAGGTTAGCACTATAGAATCTGACACAAGTCAAGGCATTAACAGAATAAAACAAAATACAGAAATGTAAAAATGACTGGAACAGGAACTGGAACAAAACCTCAGCAGTACAGGTCAGAAGAAGCCCTAAGAGGGGCTGGTACTGCAAGGCAGACACCCCAACAAGACAAAGCCTTGATCGGTACACAGAGAGAGGTAGTCAGACAGAGCCTGGATCGGTACACAGAGGGCGGTAGTCAGCCAAAGCCTGGATCGGTACACAGAGAGCGGTAGTCAGCCAAAGCCTAGATCGGTACACAGAGAGTAGAACCAGCCAAATCAGTCACGGAATCGTAATCAGGCGAGCTGGGTCAAAACAATACGGGCAACGAAGACAGGAGCAAGGTCAGATGAAACCGGATCATACATGGAACAGGAACACAGCAACAAACGTCTGGTCAGGAACACCACGAAAGGGAACCGGCATAGTGACAGGAGGGCGTATATAAAGGCAAGCCCTGGGAGGGGTTGAAAACCCAGAGCCAATAAGAAGCAGCCAAAGCAAACCCGGAAATAGGACTGTCGCTCAGGCAGAATCACGGGCACTGTGATAATATCTTTATTTATATGACGCCACACAGTGTACGCAGAGCCTTACAATAGACATATGTTAAATAAGAGGGGATGAAATAAGTGCTACATTCATAGAAACAAGAGAGGTCCCTGCCCCAAGGAGCTTACAGTCTAAATGCTAGATTCTTCACCTAAAATGTCTACTTTGAGCTATAAGAACATTTGAATAAAACACCTCTCTGCAGTGGGAGTACCCTTGTTGTACTCAGGAGGATACACAATACAGTATAATGTTTACAATATATTGTTACTATCTCTTTCAGAGGAAAACAAGTTTAACAAGCTTCTTGTGTTGCTGTGGTCTTTGCTCTCCATATTTCCTACTCTGGGGATATTGACTGGTCAAATATCACCACGTCTTTTTGGCTCAAGTTGCTCCTTCAAATTTCAATCAGTCTGTTTGATTTTGATCATCAGTGGGAGGTATAAAGACAGAAAAGAAAGATTGAAGAGAAAACCATCTGAATTTAGACACCCTGGAGAACTTCAGATAATGGCAAAAATATCAAAAAATAAACAAAGCCATTTTTAAATTTACACAAAATCCTGGTGAGCTCTACCTTGCTAAGCAATAGTGTTCAAAGAGTTACAAACATGGGAGAGCAGAAAACAGGTTTTTGGCACTATTTTTGAAATAGCTCAGTTGGTTAGTGAACCAGCTTTATAATATGTTCAAACCTCATGGGCACAGGTTTTAGTCCTGGCAAGGTCAACTCAGCCTTTCATCTTTGCAAGGTAGATAAAACGAGAACCTAGGATATATGACAATGATAAACAATCTTAATGAATCCTTAGTGGTAAAATACTTTCACAAAAAAAGAGGAAGTCGGCACATCAGATCCTAACTGTTACCAGTCAACCCATGCCTCTTAAGTACTCATTATTTGTCAAATGTATACATCATTATGTTTCAAAAGACACCAACTTGGTTAATAGTAACCCTACTGGATAGTTAGGTAAGGACTAATTATGATTCACAAAGGTTACCATGTTACAACTATGAGGGAAATAAAGTACCATGAAATGGGCACACAAGCAGTATATAAATTAATAAATTGCAAAGAATAATGAATTGCCGTTATCATTAATTACAATAATAACACTTTGTACTTCATAATTGGGGCTGTTTTAGGGAACCTGTACATGGGCTCTTTACATTACCAGCTCTAAGTTATCTAGTCCTTTTGTGTGTAAGAGAGGCATCCAAAGCATTGCAGCTCAATGAGTACAACATCATGCTCAGAGCAAGTTTCATACAGGAGCACTGACTGCTGCCAAAGTGAAGTGCCAACATTCATTACCAATGGGAATGTTTACATTCTAGCATTTATGGGGCCACAGTGAATGAGCAAGAGGACCACGTGGCCACATGGCCTGCTTTAAAGTAATGCTTTGAAAATCCAGAGAAAAATGCAGATATATTCATGCCATAATAAAAATTGACTTGTGAAATCCCATTTTTAACTTCCATATGTTTGCAATGGGGAATTCTGTAGCATATACTTGATTAAATAATGTAGAACTGATAATGTACTGTACACGTGTACCATGTGTGATCATTTGTTCGGGAGTTTTATACATTCTTCATATGCTGTATGGAAAATACGTTCCTCTCAGCAAAACAGAAATTATTGGTCTTAGAAAACATTCTTAAAATTGTCACTGATTTTATTTGAATTTAAATCGTAATCTAGGCATAGAAAAAGATGCCCAATTGGGATCAAAAAACCACATTCTTAAGCCCCACACAGGGACCCAAGTCCATTCAAACACCTTCATCACACTTTGCCAAATTAGTATTAACCCCTCCATTGCTATACAAGTTTGCAATACATTGCTATGCAATCAGCTAACAACTCACTGGCAAATGAGGATTTAATAATACTAGCACTGCAAATGAAATACCTTGTCACCACACACACTATCCTGTGCTCACTGCTCTCTAACATCTGCAGTGGAGGGATGTGAGAGAGCTCATATATTATAGCAACTACCCTTACAATGAAGAGGTAAGAACAGATTAAAGTGTGGTCAAGGAGGCAGAGTAAAGATATAACTGTTGTCAGGTGAATTCCTTAGAGAAGGGAGGGGACAGAGAACTGAGGGGCTGCACAATGATTCATGGCAGCAGAAGGAGGTGAAAAAATACAAATTTACAGCCCTGCTGCTGATCTGATTCATGGGAGGCAGTAAGGGACAGAGATATGTCACTTGGTGGACAGGGATTGGGAGTAACTGAGATAGCTGGCCATGTGATCTTTCATAACAGTGTGGAGTGGGATCTGGAGCACAAATGGACAGTCCAGCTGCAATTCAGATGTGTACAGAATGTTTAGACATTCCCATTGCCACATGGTGCAGGTCCTCATCTCTGCAAATAATTTATTTTGTTTTCTGTTATTGTCCATTTGGTAAATATATGTTGATTCACTTAATTGGGGAATTGCCCTCTGGGGCTTTAACCATCTGAGTTTCAGTGTGGTAATGTGCTTCATAACACATTGCACAGCCCTCTGGAACTCAAAGGGTTAAATTCATTCTGCGTGATTCAAACTTGGTCAGTGCATGAATTGCATGCTTGCACCAAAATTGTAACATACTTGATGTGATAGAAAGGCATCCATTATATTTTTGAAAGCAAACACAGCATCCCAAGAAAATAATTCCATAATTTTACTGCGCTTACCGTACAAAATATCTGCCTTTGTTTTAGTCAAAAGGGCCTTTCCTCCATTCTTAATGAATTACCTTTTTTTTCTTTGCAGAGATCTTTGAGTAAATTGTTCATTGGAGAGTTATTTGTATTAACTTTTAATATATTTGTAAATTATAATCATATCACCCCTTAGATGTCTCTTCTCTAATGTAAACAAACCCAGTTTGGTTAGTCTACCTTTATAACTCAGATCCTCCAATTCCTTTATTAGTTTTGTTGCAGGTTTCTGCACTTTTTCCATTTCAATAATGTATTTTTAATAACTGGTGCCCAAACCTGTACTACATATTCTAGATGAGATTTCACCAAGGATTTATACAGAAGCAGAATTGTATTAGCATCCTGTGCATCTATACCTGTTTATATGCAGGGTAGTACCCTATCTTCTCTTGCAGCAGCCGAGAGATACTGCACACTGCTGTGAAGTCTTTTGTTTATCAGTACTCCTATCAATACTCCTAAATATTTCTCTAAGTAGTTTCCCATTTAGTGCATACGTAGCATGTTTGTTTCTACAGCCCAAATGCATAACCTTACATTTATCTACATTAAATGTCATCTGCCACTTTTCTGCCCATTCACTCATTATCTAACTCCTCCTGCAGAGAAAAAACTCCCTGCTCTGTATGTATTTCCTTGCACAGCTTAATAAAATCAGCAAAATATTGTTGCTTTCAATTCCCACTTCTAGATCAATAAACAAATTAAAAAGCACTGGGCCCAGGACTGAATCCAGTGCAACCTCACTTACAACTTTAGACCAAGTTGAAAAGGTTCCATTTACAACTCTCTTCACCTATCATTGTCCTGCAACTGTTTAAGTACAATTTTCTCTCACTTAGTAAGATTATTATGTGTTTTAGAAACTCAACTGGACAAATCAATTAATTCCTTTTCAACAGTTTTTTGGAACAGTTCCAGCCGTGAACCCTTGCAGTGCATAGGATAGAAGCTGGAGTTAGGAAATAGTCCAGTCTTCAATTTATGAATTGAAGGACGCTTTCACTATGAGACGACTCCCTTTGCAACTTTGCCAAATCATGTATGGAGCACGTCTCTGAAACTAGCAACTACCCGTACTGAAGCATTACCTAAGGAACACATATTCTCATACGAGTCACAGAATCATGTATAAAATACTTCTTATGGGTAAGAGATCTAACAAATCTATTAACATCCAAAAGAGTATTAAAAATATTGAAGTTAGTGAACGGTACAAAATTAAGTCCTTTAGTAAGAAATTAATGCTGCACGTTAGATAAGGCAACTTTAGAAAGATTAATGTCAGTCAAACCTAAGTGTTTCTCTGTTGAGTCTCCCTCATGGGATTTCTCCTTTCTCTGATGTCTTCCCCCTACCTGCTGGTTTCTTCTGTAATATATGCATCTCCTTGCATGGCCTCTGTTGGTTTTTGAACAAAAGAACCTAATATGCTGAGCGGCATGATGGATTAATCTTCCATTACTATAAGATATACTTTCTGTTAGAGCGATAGCAGATTCAGAACCCAACATGCTACTACTGCCATGATCAAATTCATCATACTGGAAAAGCTGACCCTTCGATTATATTTTTTAAGGACAGACTTATGTTTAGATCTCCTGTAGTTTTTTTTTAATATAAATTCCAAGTACAAACAGCACTAAGCTCATAGTCCTCCTTATCCTGTAACAAAAAAAAAAATCTGTTTAAATACAGACAGATCCTTAATCCTTATCCAATTTATCCACAAAAATTTTTAACTTATTATCCAGCACTGGATTTCATAGACTCCAGATCTTGCTGAATGAGAACAATATACTCTTTAATTTTTACATGTTGCATCTTCTTGAATTGAACAATCATAGTCATCAATTTAATGGAACACTCAGATAGAACATGGTTCCAACGATTATCAACATCTTTAACTTCAAGTGGTGGAAACTTTTTAATTTTTAATCCATGGGGTATTCTTTTAGCCACATCCAACCACAAACGGAATTCTTTATTCATAGCTTTCTCCAAATTATTAAATGAACCTTTAATATACACACAAAGATTTTCTGTAACAGTGGAATATTGAAATTAAGTATCCAACTTGCTTTGTCTAGAGAAATAATCCATATGGTCATTGAATGAAAACATGGTAGCTTCCAATGTGATAACGTCCATAATAGAAGAAAAATATATATATATAGAAAATGAACAAAACCCTAAAAATGTATATAACCTGGTAATGAGCACTATTGGCAAAATCACCTCATTTCAAACATATATATAAAAGACCACCCAACATATGCAAATTCAAATATTCCAACTTCTTCCTCTCACAATCCCTAGTGACTGAGCATGTTGATGATCTCTTACCCATAAGAAGTATTTTATACATGATTCTGTGACTCGTATGAGAATATGTGTTCATTAGGTAATGCTTCAGTACGGATAGTTGGGATAGGCAAATTGAGGGATAGGCAAATTGTATTATTTCATTTTTAAAATAAAGTTCTCCAGATTTGCATGTGCCACTGGGGTTTAGTAATGAAAGTTCTCCAGAGTTCTACAGGGCTGTGCAGGGCAACCCTTAACCCTTTGACTGCCAGAGAGGTATCCAACGCATTTCATTACAATGCGTTGGATACCTCTCTGGCACTCTAAGGGTTAAACATGGGATATTAGAATGTCGCCCTTTTGCGTGCCACTCAGATTTAGTATTGAAGGTTTTCCAAAGTTCTACATGGCCATGCAGGGTGACCCTTAAGCATGCAACACCAGAATGTCTCCCTTTTGATGCAGGCGACATTCTGATGTCGCCCTTTTGATGGTCGACAAATAGTGGGTGAAATTTCAACAGGATACCAAGTTTGGAAGGTATGTGTATGCGTGTCTGCGTTTGCGTGTGCATCTGTGTGTCTGTTTGCCTGTGTGTGTGTGTGTCTGTCTGTGTGTGTGTCTATGAAGACACTAAGGCTTACATATAAAGAAATGTGGGGCAATTCTGTTGCAAACTAAGTGCACCATATGGCATCCATTAGAATTCTAAAAATTCTTATTGAGTTTAATGGGTTTTTTTTACTTCTTGAATGTGAAAGTCTCCAAACACTGAAGTGAAAAGAAGTCCCTTTTAAATAAATGATGCTGTTTATTTTTTCAGTATGGTATAGTTGGTTTGCAACCAGAATTGCACACTTTTTTACTACATAAGTCTCACTGTGTGCATGTACTAAAGGTGTGTGAGTGCATGTGTGTGTCTGAGGGCATTATGTGTAGTGCCTTTGTGGTCACACTTAAAGGGACAGTAATGTCACATAAAAAAAATCCAGTTTTGTAGACTTTAAAAAATATATATATATGCTCCAAACCCGGTCTCTCAAATTGCTATGGTTTGAGATATATAGGGATTCAAAGTTCCCCCCTCCCTCCCCTTCTCAGTAGAATCGAGTCATACAACTTGAGGAGGCTCTGCAGCAGAGCCAAGATCGCATTATCTATAAAGAATTCATTAATTGGTACAAAGTGTGCCTGGTTTGTAAGCATACTTTGTAGAAATTTCCAATGAATTAATTCTTTATAGATAATGTGATCTCTGCTCTCCTGCAGAGCCGCCTGCTGGTCCCCTGACTGGGATCTCCTGCTGTCAGCTAGACGCTGACATCAGGAGAAGGGGAGAGAGGGGCAAACTTTTAATTCCTATATCTCTCAAACCATAGCGGTTTGGGTTTACTATCAAAGTGTCGCATGTAAAGTTTTGCGTTATAAAATGCTGCATGTCTTTGGTCGCATCATTTGAAGTGTCGCAATTCAAGTTTTGCATCTTAAAGTGTCGCAAATTCTACATTTCACATCATTCCGAATGGTGCATTCGCCATACTGTGCATTAACATGTCTCAGCAATATGGGTGCAATAATGATGCTATATGGGTGCATTAAGGACGCAATATGGGTGCAATACTGACACTATATGGGTGCATTAAGGACGCAATATGGGTGCAATACTGACGCTATATGGGTGCATTAAGGGTGCAATATGGGTGCAATATGGGTGCATTAAGGACGCAATATGGGGGCAATGATGACACTGTATGGGTGCATTAAGGACTCAATATGGGTGCAATATGGGTGCATTAAGAACGCAATATGGGTGCAAAACCAACCCAACCCAAACCCAAATTTGCAACACTTTAAGACGCATAATTTTAATTGCGACACTTCAAATGGCGCAGCCAAAGACATGCGACATTTTAAGACACAAAACTTAACATGCGACACTTCAAATGGTTACTGCGGTTTTAGAGATTGGGTTTGGAGCATTTTTTTTTTTTTTTAAAGTATACAAAACTGGATTTTTTCTGGGGGGGGACATTACTGTCCCTTTAATATAAATGTATAGTATGCAAAATGAACATGTGCAGAGTAGGGGTGTAGAAAAGAGTTGTGATAAGAGGGACATCCCACCCCTGACTGTTGGATTAGATCACTGGGAGATCTCTCATGAGGTACAGCTTTTCTGAACTGTCTTCCTTTATTTTTGTAAGTCGAATTGGTGATGTGCTCAGCTCTATGATTTCCTCCATGTAACAGTGTGAAGTTAATCTAATTCTGGCTCCACACTTACTATCCTGTACTTCTCTCTGTGGACTGAAATCACTTTAATGCACACATATCTATCTAAAGAGGGGGCAATGTGGAGTCAGAGATAGATCAGCTCCTTCCAGTATGTTACACTCAGGAGGTCACAGTGTTGGGTGCACTACCACTATACACCACTCTGGTCCTCAGGGGTTAACCCCTTTGGATACCCCTCTGGCACTTAAAGGTTAAAGTCCCAGGTCTTACTACCATTTTGGGGCATGTAATTGTGCTACTCTCCCTACTAGTTATGGCAAAATACAGCTGCACGGTGTAATGATGCAATATAGGGCTGCCTTGTACACTATTATTTGTGAACTGTGCAGCCCAATTGTTCCATTACACTGTGAAACCCTACTGTATCATTACACTTTGTGGTCCTATTGTACCATTACACTGTGTAACCCTATTGTACCATTACACTGTGAAGCTCTCTTGTACCATTAGACTGTGTGTTTTATTGTACCATTACATAATTGCATTAGGCTGGTTCAAGCACATACTTCCCAGGGACACTTTTTCTCTATCAGTCACATAAGTCTTGTCCTTTAGCACTGTAGGGTAACACAAGCAGAAAACCTCATACCACAGGCTTAAACTTGCACAGAATAGTCTTTACCCACCCATAAACATTACTATTGTTAACTTACTATGTTATGCAGCTTATAACCTGATAGCCTTTTAATGACAAGCACATAGCATATGGGATTAAATTAAATTTTAAAACCAGGGTCAAAAACAGGGACAGTTGAATACCAGATCAGGGGCACAAAACTAGGCACTGTACCTGGAAATATGGCACATCTGTCAGATGTGCAACTCAGGGTCTTTTGGGAATCTAGCAATTCCCCTGTATCACAGTGCCCGTGATCTTCTCCCGTGGCATTACGTTTCCCAACTTGTGCTCAACAGCAGCATGTCTGGTCACTGCCTGACTTCCTGTTTGCATACGCGCGTCACTACATTGCGTTCGCTATTTTGTAGTCACAGATTAATTGACTAAATTATGCTCCGCCTCTCCGGTAGGCCCTATATTCTGTCTTCAAACATTGCTTCAGTGCCCTTTCGAGGTGTATCTGAGCTTTGCTTGTATTCCTCGTTCCGATTCGTGTATGACCGTTGGCTCCGTCTGACTACCTGATTTGTGCCTGATCTTCTGGCCTTGTCTGACTACCCGATCTGTGCTCGATCCCTGGCTCAGTCTGACTACCCGATCCGTGTATGACCCCTGGCCTGGCTGACTACCCGCTCTGTGCTAAGTACTGTGGCTTTGTCTGACTACCCGTTATGTGTATGACCTTGGCTTTGTCTGACTCCACTTGTGCTATAACTTGGGCCTGGTTCTCTCTCCGTGCAGGTCCCTAGACCTGGTCTTTCCCATTGTACTGCTCCGGGTTCTGTCTAGATCTATAGGCCTCGTATTGCTCTGGTCTTACCTAGGATCTTGCCTGAACCATAGCGTTCTAGGGTGTGGTGTCTGACTGCTGTATACTCTAGCATTCTAGGGTATTGTGTCACTTAGACCCTAGCATTCTTGGGCAACGCGCTTCTGCTGACCCTAGCATCCTAAGGTAGAGATCGGCCACTTGCCACCCTTCTCCATCACAGGTGGCACCCAGAACCGTAGACTAGGTTCTCTGCTGTGTTCCTGGTTCCTGTTTTCGGGATAAGTTCAGTGTCAGCTCCTGGGTAGTGGACTGTAGCACTGTCTGCACGCCTGACCCAGGGAAAAGTTGGGGAAGTGCTTATTTGCTATTCATTGTATTATATCTTCAATAAAGTGGTGTTGATTTTAACAGTACCTGTAGAAGTCTTTCTTTGTCTAAGCTACCGTGACAGTACGAAAGAGCCACATGACTACTGAAGGTACAGGCTGCTAAAGCTCAAAGTCTGTATGACACTGGTGATTGCGAGCTCCTAGCCAATATTCTTGCTCTCTGAGAATGGCGTTACCTACTTGAGGGGACGAGTTCTCCAATCCTGATTCTCACTGACCAGAAGAATCTGACATATATGTCAGACCCTAAGATGCTGTCTCCACGGCAGGCCAAGTGGACATTATTTCTGTCCAGATTCATCTATGTGATCTCATACCTCCCTGGTACCAAGAATGTTGGAGCAGATGCTCTGTCCAGGCAGTTTGGACTTGACCTTGAGGCTGAGAATACGCCAGTGCCTATCATTCTGTCCGATCGTATTTTGGCTACTATACGCACTAGTATCACTTCTCCCTTGGGACAGGAGATTTTGGCCTCTCAAGCCTCTGCTCCTGCGGACAAACCCAGCAGTAAATGCTTTGTACCCAATTCCCTTCACACCAGATTACTGGAGACATATCACTCATCGAAGGCTGCGGGACATATTGGCCGTGACCAATTGATTTGGTCTGTCTCCCAGCTCTTTTGTTGGCCCAGTCTGAGGGCAGACTGCTCTGCTTTCCATTTGTGCTCGTGCTAAGACCCCGAGACATCTTCCGGTGGGCCTACTTCAAACAGTTCCCAATGGCGAGCGTCCTTGGTCTCACTTGTCCATAGACTTTATGATGGAACTGCCAGCGTCCAAGGGGTACATGGTCATTTTGATGATAGTTGACTGGTTTTCCAAGATGGCCCACTTTGTCCCTTTGAAGGGACTTCCTTCCTCTACAGAACTGGTTCAGGTCTTCGCTACAGAGGTGTTTCAGCACCACGGAGTGCCCAAGGTGTTGGTCGCGGATCGAGGAAGCGAGTTTGTGTCCCGTTTCTGGAGGTCTTTCTGTAGTCAGATGGGTATCCACCTCTCGTTCTCCTCTGCCTACCACCCCCAGTCCAACGGTGCTGCTGAAAGATCCAACCAAGGGTTGGAACAGTTTCTATGCTGCTTCATTTGGACCATCACGATAACTGGGCGACCTTGTTACCGTGGGCTGAGTTTGCCAGGAACTGTGCCGTTATCACGGTCTCCCTTGGACTATCCTGTGCTTCCTTACCTCTGTATGTCCGCTGGCCAGCATGGCCTCCGGCCACTTCCTCATTGCTACATCGGGTAACAGGCACTAGCACGGAAGCCTGTTTATGGGCCTTTTCTGGGTGGCCTAATTGGGTCACGCCTCCTTCTGCTCCATTATAAGCCTCCCTGGGCCTAGGAGTCATTGCCCTTACGTGGTGTTTCTGTTATTGTGTTTTGTGCTCTGCTGTGATCCATGCCTTATCTGAGAATCCGCTCCATGTATGACCCCGGCTTCTCTGACTACCCACATTGGTTCTGACCTGTGGCTCTGGCTGACTAACATGCTCCGTGTATCACTCCAACTTGTCTGAATACCCACATTGGTTCTGACCTGTGGCTCTGGCTGACTACTCGCTCTGTGTATGACCCGGCTTGCTGACTACCCACATCGGTTCTGACCTGTGGCTCTGGCTGACTACTCGCTCTGTGAATGGCCACAGCTTGCCTGACCAGTGGCCCTGGCTACTACCCACTCAGTGTAGCCTATGGTTGCCTTTCCTGTGAGCCTGGTTACTTTCGTCCCTTGTAGTCCTCGGTTTGACTAACCAGTTGCCCTGGTTGCCCCTAACTCAGCATAGTCCCTGGTTGTCTGACCAGTGGCCTGGTTACTCTCACTCCGTCTAGTCCCCGGCTTGTCTGTGACTCTGGCTGCCTACTTGCTCCCTACACTACCTGATTGCTTGACCTGTAGTCTCAGTGCCTCCTGGCTCTGGTCTGCATTCAGTCTCTGTTGCCTCCGACTGCAGACCAAGTAGAGACTTACACATATTCTACCATTCTCTGTTGTCCCACTTGAGTAGTGCAGTGCACATCGCAGTGTGCAGCTCCGGAGGGACCTTGGGTCCTATTAGCTTGTCTGGGGTTGTGTGGGCTATACTATTATTTCTGTACCTTATAAATAAAGGTGGTTATATTTCATATGATTATGTCTGTCCTTCTTTTGCCTGCACACTGTGACAGCCGTGAACTCTTTTTCCCAGAGTTCTCGTTTCCTGATCAACTATGGTTTCCAGCCATCATTGCTTCCTGACTCTTTTAGGGCACAAGACATTCCGGCTGTGGATGAGCATTTTTGGCAACTCAGCTCCACTTGAGTACGGGTCCAGAGAGCCCTAAAAAGGTCCACACAGCGCTATCAGAGACACACAGACTGTAGGAGACTCCCGGCTCCAGTTTTTCAAGTAGGAGAGAGAGTATGGTTATCCTCCCATAATCTGAACCTCCAAGTGCCTTGTAAAAAACTGGCCCCTCGTTTTGTAGGTACTACCAGGTGCTTCGGAGAGTCAACCCTGTCACGTATGCCTTGGACCTTCCTGTTGGTATGTGCATTCACAATGTGTTTCACGGATCTTTACTTAAGCTATTGATCTATAACCGCTACACTTCTGCGCCTGTTCAGCCTGGGCCTATACAGGTGGAGGATCATGAGGAATATGAGATCCAAAACATTCTAGACTCTTGTAGCATCAGAGGTAACCTACAATATCTTGTACACTGGAAGGGTTATGGTCCTGAGGAGTGTTCCTGGGTGTCCAGTGGTAATGTCCACGCTCCTGCGTTGCACCGCAAGTTCCATTCCAGGGTTCCATCTAAACTTGATCCTCTTCCATAAGGGAGAGGTCATTGAGGGGTGGGAACTATCACGGTGCCCGTGATCTTCTCCCATGGTGTTACCTGCCTTTCTCCACTTGTGCTCAACAGCAGCATGTCTGGGTGCTGCCTGACTTCCTGTTTGCATATGCGCGTCACTACAGCTCGCTCGCTATTTTGTAGTCATGACTTAATTGACTGAATTATGCCCCGCCTCTCCGGTAGGCCTTATATGCAGCCTTCAAACATTGCTTCAGTGCCCTTTCGTGGTGTATCTGAGCTTTGCTTGTATTCCTCGTTGTGACCCGTCCTTGGCTGCTGATTCCAATTCGTGTATGACCCTTGACTCCATCTGACTACCCAATTTGTGCCTGAACCTCTGGCCTTGTCTGACTACCCAATCCATGTATGACCCCTGGCCTGGCTGACTACCTGCTCCGTGCTAAGTACTGTGGCTCTGTCTGACTACCCGTTAAGTGTATGACCTTGGCTTTGTCTGACTCCTTTTGCACTATACCTTGGGTCTGGCTCTCTCTCTCCGTGCAGGTCCCTAGGCCTGGTCTTTGCCATCGTACTGCTCCGGATTCTGTCTAGACCTGAAGGCCTTGTATCGCTCTGGTCTTACCTAGGATCTCGTCTGAACCCTAGAGTTCTAGGGTGTGGTATCGGACTGCTGTATACTCTAGCATTCTAGGGTATTGTGTCACTTAGACCCTAGCATTCTAGGGCAACGTGTTTCTGTTGACCCTAGCATCCTAGGGTAGAGATTGGCTGCTTGCCACCCTTCTCCATCTCAGGTGGCACCCAGAACCGTATGCTAGGTTCTCTGCCGTGTTCCTAGTTCCTGTATTCGGGCTAAGTTCAGTGTCAGCTCCTGGGTAGCACTGTGTCACGGTTTTTTAGGACTCTCAGACCAGTAAGTGAAAATAAAACACACTTTATTTAAAGTGAATAATGCACAAGTTCGCCCTCTAGAGGCGGTAGGTAATACACAGATCAAGTAAACTGAGATATTACAATAGTAATAGCACAACAGACATAAATGCAAGACAGTATGCACTAGGATGATATTGGCCCCCAAGGGGTTAATGTCTAAATAACAGTCTGTCTCAGATGTGGAGGTTTGACACGCCCTGGATGTTAAAAAGGCTGTGCTGTATAGACAATGTTCATCAAGTGCTGAAGATCGAGCTGCCTTGCCAAGGTGTTGGATAGTAAGCAGAATAGGAATCAACTTAGCCCCCACGGGCGTAGTTACAGGAACTGCTTTGGTTTGTGCAAGTGCAAATAGCCCCCACGGGCGTAACGGAAACCGGCCGGCAATGCAAAAGCTAACAGCCTCCTCAAGTGTAATCGAATGCTGGAATATGAAAGCAAGAGCCACTAGCCCCCTCGGGCGTAGTACCAGATAAGCCAACACTGAAGCCTTTCTGCCAACACTCTGTGTCACTGATATCGTCGGTAACCAATACCGGAGAGCCTTAAACGCCCAAACGACCCAAACTATGTGAACACTCTGCAATGGTGGACTAGAGTTGCCGACGGAGAGCGGCCAACTCAGCAGCAGTATCACGGGTAATGAGGCTCGTACAGGAGTTAGAGAGAGTGAATTCGAGGCAGCACTGCAAGAGTTAAAAGGCACGTTTACTCGAGGCTTCAGTACTACTGCAAGGCTCTGCACGGAGAGGAAGGCCCACAAATATACACGCAGCTCTGCACAAATAACGAGGCACAGCACTTAATCGAGGGAAGCACCAGGCAAGGCAGTCACACTGACGCGGGCAACAGAGACTGAAAATGTTGCGGCGGCGACAACTGGAACGCAGGTCACTGGAACAAGCTGGAAGTCGATCTTCGGAGCAGGAAGTCAGCCGGGCCGGGTCAGAGCACGTAGGAGGCAGTCATACAAGCCGGGTCATACACAAGCAGGAACGTCAGTCTAGCCGGGTCACGATCCAAGGGTGGTACGCAGACGAGCCGGGTCATACACAAGCAGGAACACTGGAGAATGGTCAGGACAAGCCGAATCGGTACACAGGAACTCAGAATACAGGAACACAGCAACAGCACTACTGGCTCAGGAACACCACGAAAGGGCATCTGACAGATGTGATAGTCAGGTATAAAAAGGTCATCCGGAGGCGGGTCAACCCCAGTCAGCAAATCAGAGACGGCACAACTGAGAGTGACAGGAATCACAGGCACTGTGATAGTACCCCCCTCTCAAAGACCCCCTCTCCCTGCCTGAGGTCTGGGTTTCAAAGGATATTTAGAGTGAAAGCTGCGTACTAATCTCGGTGCATGGAGATCCCCTTGATCAACCCAAGAACGTTCTTCAGGGCCATAGCCCTTCCAATGAACCAAATATTGCAGCTTTCCTCTAAATCTCCTGGAATCAATAATACTCTGGACTTCATATTCTTCTTGGCCCTGGACGTCCAACGGCCCAGGAATCACTGGCGTAGTAGTATAACGATTGCACACCAAGGGTTTCAGGAGTGACACATGGAACACATTATGAATGTGCATAGAGGGTGGAAGCTCCAGAGCATAAGAAACCGGATTAATCTTGCGGATAATCTTAAATGGACCAATGAACCGGGGAGCCAGTTTATTGGACGGCACTTGTAAATTGAGGTTTCTGGATGACAGCCATACCCTGTCCCCAACCTGAAATGAGACCACTGGAAGGCGTCTGCGATTAGCGTGCCGTTGCTGCCGCCTGAAAGACTGACTGAGGGACCTCTGAACCTGTGCCCAAGTGGAACGAAGTCATGCCAAATGCTCGTCCAAAGCAGGAATCTGCTGCGCCTGAAAGGAGTCCGGGAGCAGACAAGGCTGGAAACCATAATTCACGAGAAACGGGGAGCTCCCGGACGATGAGTTAACCGCACAGTTTCTGGCAAACTCCGCCCATGGCAACAGGTCAGCCCAATTATCATGATGATCGGTGACAAAGCAGCGCAGGAACTGTTCCAGTCCCTGATTGGCACGCTCAGCAGCCCCATTCGTCTGGGGATGGTAGGCGGAGGAAAATGACAATTGGATGCCCATCTGACCACAAAATGCCCTCCAGAACCTAGAAACGAACTGGCTCCCACGGTCGGAGACAATCACTCTGGGTACTCCATGCAGACGGAACACCTCTCTGGCAAAAACTATAGCCAATTCCTGAGCCGATGGAAGGCCAGTCAGAGGCACAAAATGTGCCATCTTAGAGAATCTATCGACCACCATAAGAATGAACGTGTAACCTCTAGATGCCGGTAGTTCTCCCAAGAAGTCAATGGATATATGAGACCAAGGACGGTCTCCGTTAGGCACCAGTTGCAATAAGCCCACGGGAAGATGCCTAGGGGTCTTGGCACGGGCACAAGTGGTACAAGCTGCCGTAAAAGCGGCGCAGTCGGCTCTCAACGTAGGCCACCAAAATAGCTGCGAGAGGGACCATACTAGTTGGTCCCTACCAATATGCCCAGCCGCTTTAGAGGCGTGATAAGTCTCCAACAGACGGACACGGAATGACTCATCTACGAAACACTTCCCCACTGGGGTTTCAGGAGGTGCCCGTGATTGTGATGCCAGTATCTCCTCCCCCAGTGGCGAGGTTATGGTGGTACGAATAGTAGCCAGGATCTGATCTGGCTGAATGAAGGGTACCGGGACTTCCTCCCTCTCAGTGTCAGAAGCGAACTGACGTGACAACGCATCAGCCCTGATATTCTTTGAGCCAGGAAGATAGGATACTAGGAAATTGAACCGGGACAAAAACAGCGCCCACCTGGCCTGTCGAGAAGACAGTCTTTTGGCTTCAGAGAGATAGGTTAAATTCTTATGGTCAGTAAGAATTAGTACTGGAGTCTGAGTGCCCTCCAAGAGGTGTCGCCACTCCTTTAGTGCAAGTATGATGGCCAACAGTTCCCTGTCGCCAATCTCGTAATGACTCTGGGCGCTGGACAATTTCTGAGAGAAGA
Organism: Rhinophrynus dorsalis; assembly: GCA_037306005.1. Taxonomy (NCBI): domain Eukaryota; kingdom Metazoa; phylum Chordata; class Amphibia; order Anura; family Rhinophrynidae; genus Rhinophrynus; species Rhinophrynus dorsalis. Next base: position 84,108,251 of record CM074724.1, on the reverse strand, counting down.
ACCCACAAGGCATTAAAGTGCCACCTCCCACAGGACGTTGGGAGAGCACCGCCCCAACCCCAACCTCTGAAGCGTCAACCTCCAAAGTAAACGGCAGGGAGGGATTAGGGTGGGACAGTATAGGAGCAGATGCAAAGGCAGATTTCAGGGTAACAAATGCGTCTTCAGCTGCCTCAGATCACTGAGAGGGAGAAGCTCCCTTATGAGTCAAATCTGAAAGTGGTTTTACAATCGTGGAAAAGTTCTTGATGAACTTCCTATAATAGTTCGCAAAACCTAAGAATCGTTGAATGGCCTTTAACCCCTTAGGCCGAGGCCATTGCAGAACCGCTGCCAACTTTTGGATATTATGAACCCCAGGAATGGTACTTGAGACGTATGGAATTCGCACTTTTCTAGTTTACAGAATAACTTGTGCTTACGAAGTCGGAGCAAGACTTCTGAGACATCTTTAATGTGTTGGGCAAGGTTAGCAGAGTGAATCAATATATCATCTAGATATACTACCACACAGGACTGGAGCAGGTCACGTAAAATATCGTTAATCAATTCCTGAAATACTGCAGGCGCATTGCATAAGCCGAATGGCATCACCAGATATTCATAATGCCCTGTTCTGGTATTAAACGCCGTTTTCCACTCGTCACCCTCTTTAATTCTGACTAGATTATAGGCGGCTCGCAAATCAAGTTTAGTAAAGATCGAAGAGCCCTTTTATCTGTAGAATAATTCTGTAATAAGTGGAATGGGATAGGCGTTCTTAGGCATCAGCTTATTCAGCCCACGGTAGTCAATGCAAGGCCTGAGTTCCCCATTTTTCTTTTTAACAAAAAAAAATCCGGCACCAGCCGGAGACGTAGATTTACGAATGATTCCCCTCTCCAGGGCATCTGCGATATACTCCTCCATCGCCTTATTTTCCTCACAAGACAGTGGGTAAGTGCATCCCCTGGGGGGCACCACACCTGGAGGCAAATCAATGGCGCAATCGTATGGCCTATGGTCAGGTAATGCGCTGGCCTCTCCTTTGCTAAACACGTCACTGAATTGCCCATATTCTGTTGGCACAGCTGGAGAGGTACACATAATCTTAACAGGAAGAGAGAGACAATTCTTGTTACAGTACTCAGACCAAGAGTTAACTTCACACCTTTGCCAGTCAAATTGGGGATTGTGTGCCTGTAACCATGGGAACCCCAAAATAACTGAATGATGCGGGGAACGAATGATCTGAAATCGTATCTGCTCCCTGTGACAAGCCCCCACAGTCATTGTTACTGGGATTGTCTCGAACGTAATGAAAGCAGGATCCAGGGGTCTGCCATCAATGGCCTCTATTGCCACAGGAGAGTCATTTTTACATAACGGAATGCCCTGCAAATCAGCAAAGGACTGATCCATGAAGTACCCGGCTGCCCCGGAGTCCACCAATGCTAGGACCTCGATGACCTTATCAGTCCAAGCAAATGCCACCTGGATGGTGGGTTTAGTGGTGCAAGTATCTAGGGACTGTTCAACACCACCTAGGGCCTGTCCCCCAAGGTACCCTAGGTGCGTTCGTTTCCCGGCCTTACAGGACAATTGCATAATAAATGGCCCGGTTTGCCACAATATAGGCATAAGCCTCGCCTCCTACGATACAGCTTCTCCTCCTTAGTGAGCCTAGTAAAACCTACTTGCATAGGTTCAGTGCTGTCAGCTGTTCGCTCAGGTAGAACGGGTGGTGTGGGTTAAGGAAATGGTTCTGGCCATAACTCTTTGCTTTTGTCCTTTTAGCCAAACGTCTCTCCCGGATGCGGGAGTCTATTAACATGACATAGTCAATGTACTCATCCAGCTCGCTGGGTACATCTCGAGCGGCTATCTCGTCCTTAATCTGTTCAGCGAGACCCTGAGTAAAGGCAGCAAGTAAGGCCTCATCGTTCCTGCCTACCTCTGCTGCCAAGGTCCGGAACTCGATAGCATATTCGCCCAGAGTGCGTTCGCCCTGCTGAATCTCCATCAGCCTTTTGGCAGCAGAGGCAGACCTGCCAGGAACCTCAAACACACGTCTGAACTTCATCACGAAATCTCTAAAGTTCAGTGTGCAGGGTCTGGCATTTTCCCATAACGGATTTGCCCATGCCAAAGCTTTGCCCGTCAACAGAGATATCATAAAGCCGACCTTACTACAGTCGTTAGGAAAAGCCTGGGGTGCCAATTCCAAAAATATCTCCAACTGGTTAATGAAACCTCTGCATAGGGAGGGTTCGCCATCATATCTTAGGGGTTAGCACTGGGAGTTACAAAGGGATTCCCCGGTGTCACGACTGGGGGGACCACCGGATTAGGACCAGACTTGTCCAAATGTACTGTATGTTCAAGTAACGTTTGTAGAGCCAGTGCCAATTGGTCCAGGCGCTGCTCATGGACATCCATTCTCCAGTGGATGTTCTGAGTATTACTTTCACCCTTACCGTCTGAGGTCATGGCCCTTTCGTACTGTCACGGTTTTTTAGGACTCTCAGACCAGTAAGTGAAAATAAAACACACTTTATTTAAAGTGAATAATGCACAAGATCGCCCTCTAGAGGCGGTAGGTAATACACAGATCAAGTAAACTGAGATATTACAATAGTAATAGCACAATAGACATAAATGCAAGACAGTATGCACTAGGATGATATTGACCCCCAAGGGGTTAATGTCTAAATAACAGTCTGTCTCAGATGTGGAGGTTTGACACGCCCTGGATGTTAAAAAGGCTGTGCTGTATAGACAATGTTCATCAAGTGCTGAAGATCGAGCTGCCTTGCCAAGGTGTTGGATAGTAAGCAGAATAGGAATCAACTTAGCATCCACGGGCGTAGTTACAGGAACTGCTTTGGTTTGTGCAAGTGCAAATAGCCCCCACGGGCGTAACGGAAACCGGCCGGCAATGCAAGAGCTAACAGCCTCCTCAAGTGTAATCGAATGCTGGAATATGAAAGCAAGAGCCACTAGCCCCCTTGGGCGTAGTACCGGATAAGCCAACACTGAAGCCTTTCTGCCAACACTCTGTGTCACTGATATCGTCGGTAACCAATACCGGAGAGCCTTAAACGCCCAAACGACCCAAACTATGTGAGCACTCTGCAATGGTGGACTAGAGTTGCCGACGGAGAGCGGCCAACTCAGCAGCAGTATCACGGGTAACGAGGCTCGTACAGGAGATAGAGAGAGTGAATTCGAGGCAGCACTGCAAGAGTTAAAAGGCACGTTTACTCGAGGCTCCAGCGCTACTGCAAGGCTCTGCATGGAGAGGAAGGCCCACAGATATACACACAGCTCTGCACAAATAACGAGGCACAGCACTTAATCGAGGGAAGCACCAGGCAAGGCAGTCACACTGACGCGGACAACAGAGACTGAAAATGTCGCGGCGGCGACAACTGGAACGCAGGTCACTGGAACAAGCTGGAAGTCGATCTTCGGAGCAGGAAGTCAGCCGGGCCAGGTCGGAGCACGTAGGAGGCAGTCATACAAGCCGGGTCATACACAAGCAGGAACGTCAGTCTAGCCGGGTCAGGATCCAAGGGTGGTACGCAGACGAGCCGGGTCATACACAAGCAGGAACACTGGAGAATGGTCAGGACAAGCCGAATCGGTACACAGGAACTCAGAATACAGGAACACAGCAACAGCACTACTGGCTCAGGAACACCACGAAAGGGCATCTGACAGATGTTATAGCCAGGTATAAAAATGTCATCCAGAGGTGGGTCAACCCCAGTCAGCAAATCAGAGACGGCACAACTGAGAGTGACAGGAATCACAGGCACTGTGATACACTGTCTCCATGTCTGACCCCGGGGAAGGTTGGGGAAGTGCTTATTTGCTATTTATTGTATTATATCTTCAATAAAGTGGTGTTGATTTTAACTGTACCTGTCAGAGTCTTTATTTGTTTAAGCTAGGGAAAATGTATTTGATGGTGTGCTGAGGAGGATTATATATCCTGAAGTGGGCAATCTGTAGTGACTGACCCAAATCCGTTATAGATAGATTAGTGTGTTTGTAATACTATATAAAAAAAAAAAAAAAAATATATATATATATATATATATATATATAGTGATAGATTTATTACTAAATTATCAGCAATGCTCATTGGTTTACCCAGCCACTGGACTTGAAACCAAAGCGATGTATATGAAAAGCAGGAACACACAAAATTCACTGTTTAAAAGATTAGTTTATGACTTATTGAAAGGATTTTTTTATCCCAACATAAAATGTTTCGGTTACAAGCCCTACTTCATGTGAATCTCAATAAATTAATAGCTATTGCTTTAAACTTTGAATTGCTGAAGTGTGCATGAGCTGGCATTTCATCTATATTGTATTGGTTGCAAGTCCAGTAGCCTGGCAAGCACCAAAAATACAAAACACGCCTGACAAGTTTGTTGATCGTATTTACTGTTGAGTGAGAGGCCTGCTTGCTGTTGATATAAAATATGATCACCCCTTTAAATGCCAGAGAAGTTGTCAATGTATTGCACACTCGACTGACACTCAAAAGGTTATTCATACTTTAATCACTTTTGGTCATATTGACTATGAAATTACATTATTCACATAAAATGAATTTTATATTCCACAACTGGCACTTAAATTCATGAGATGAAGCTTTAAAATGTGAAGTTTGTTGGTGCCTGCATTTCATCTTTTAACCATGTTTTTATTATATTGATAATATATCATACATCCAGCTTCTTCTTCATTACCTCTTCTGTCTCCTTACATCTCCCCATCCTTCCTCCAGCATACTATCCTTTTCCTTTATCCACATCTCTGTCTTCTCCGTTTCCATCTTCTTCCTTCCTCTTTCCCTCTGTCTTCTTCCTTCCTCTATCTTTCCATCTTCTTGCTTCCTCCCTGTCTCCCTCTTCTTCACTCCTCCACCTCCTTCCTTTCTTCCTTCCTACTTTCCTCCTTTCTTTCCTTCCTTCCTCCCTCGCTCCTTTCCTTCCTTTCTTCCTCCATCCTTCCTTTCTGTCCTTCTTCTTTCCTCTTCTTTCTTCACTGATCCATTGGCCTTCTTCCCATCTCAATCCTTCTGGCTTATTTCTCCATCCACCATCTTCCTCCCTCCATCCATACTAGTTTCTTCCTACCTTCACCCATATCTTTATATTGCACAAACTAAACAGTTTTTTAATCTATAAGGCAATTTGTAGGATGCTACCATCTGGGTCAACTATAGTGTCTATAAGTTCAAAATTTAGTTTTTTGTGTATTAATATTGCTTCCCCCTTTTATTAGTAGTAAAAAGAGTGTGAAGACATGATCCCACCCAGTCCCTGCATAATTTTGGTGTTCTTCAGGGGCGGATAGGTGTGTTTCTTGAAGAAAAGCTATATCTGTATGGAGTTTTTTAGGTGAATGAGGATTTTTTTCTTTTTATAGGGTTTTGATTGAATACCGCTCACATTCCAGGATATATGGGTCAGACTATATGCAGTTTCTAAGGTTTGGTTATTAGATGTATTACAGATTGGGTGAAGAATATGTTTTGGCTTCCAGTTGATAAGAATTCATAGAAGCTTCTCCCGGCAAGGAGGATCCAAGAAGATACTATAATTTTTTAAACATTTTAAAGAACCCTGTGGTTCTTAAAAGGGAAAGTCCTATACTACCAAGCCAGTGCTCCAAATATGGGCTTGAACTGAATGGTGTGTGTGTGTGTGGGGGGGGTCGGAGTACATAGTGATGAACTTCCTGGGGGAGGCAAGGTAACAGCAAAAGTATAATTGAAGAAATGTGATTCCCGGTGGTGATCCGCATCTTTCCAATGGAATCCTTGCCTGTAGTGTAGTGGCAGACCTGACTGGTCAAGAAGCCTTAGTCATGTTGTCCTGAAAGCAATCGTCCAGGGCTGCTTTTGAGGAAAAACAGCAAATTATACAGGAAAAGTGGGCTGGTGTAAGCAGTGTGGAGTGTAAGTATGGGTGAGGGGGGGCTAGTGGAGATCCTGAGCTGCCTCCAGTCAGTGGTGTAGGTGATGGAAGTGTTGTTATGCTGTCCATCTAGGGTAATCTAAGTCAATAATCAGATATCAAATATAAGATATAGCTGTGTATCCGGAGGGGAATCGAACCATAAAGTTTTATTAGCAGTGAAGATTTTATGGCAAGCTGGGTAAATCAGCACAAATTTGATGTCCCTAGTCTGCATATGTCAGTGAAGTCTCTGTGCTTGGATGAGACTGTGGCTGAGAAATCTTGGAATATCAGAAGGTGGGTATTCCTGTATTCCTGCTGCTTGTGCTTGCGAAAGGCAGTAAGGACTCACTGTTTCAGCATAATTGAGAAATTTCACAATCCAATGTGCTCTCTCTATGGTTACTTTGGCATCAGAAACATATTGGAAGAGCAGTTTAGGGAGGTTTGTGCTGACAAACTCTTCCAGCTCCATTGTCTTTATTGATTCTGGAAGGCCAATGATTCTCAAATCATCCACTTTGTCCAATGACAATTGAGGGTTTTTTCTCTAAGTTGTGAATGGTGTTCTGCAGCTATGTGATGTTGTATTTATGTGTTTCTGTATGGGATGCAATTTCTGTCAGTCATTCAGTATGTGATTTAACCTCAGAGAGAGGATTTCGTTGACATAGGTTTGGATAGTACCCACCTTGATATTGAAAATTGAGTATGGTGATGAATACTGTTTTAGCGGTGGCAATCACAATGGCAGTGGTGGTCTCATCTGGATTAGTCACCATATCATAATGTACTTCATTTAGTATCATATGAATCCATGGCTCAGTTTACACAAATAATGTGGTGGTTTGTCATTTAACCCTTTAAGGACTAGAGGGGCATGCAATGCATTGTGATCCTTAAAGCAGAACTACCACCCAATAATAACATTGCACCACATAATTGCCCATCTGGCGACTAGCTGCTCCGGCTCCAAAAGGGACTGTCTCGGAATAATAGCGATCTCTCTTTAATCAGGTAATAATTCTGGCGACTAGCGCTACTGAGCAGCTAGTCGCCAGATGGGCAATTATGTGATGCAGTGTTATTATTGGGTGGTAGTTCTGCTCTAAAGGGTTAAATATATAAATATATATATATATATATATATATATCCAGAAATGAATGTGTGGTTTGGTGACATACACATGATATGAATGAACCGGTTTACAAAGGAACCATTTTTTGCTGTCTATATAAATATATAATCACTCTCTGAACCTTCCAGCGAAAGACTTAGCCATCGAGCTCTGATCCACAGATGACACTAATTATAGATGATCACAAAAAATAGCAAATGGAATACAGTCAAAATTCTTCTGTAGGAATAGCTAAGGAAAGGAAACCAGATGTCATTTACATGTTGTTTTCATTGGCAGTACCAGGAAGCAAGATGGGAGGATGAATATAATAACCAGCTATTGAATGCCATCTATGTTGATATCATCCATGCCAAGAAGCTATAAAAGTTGTATTGTAGTCTCCATTATAAAAAAAAATGTTCTGAAGCAGATCCAAAGGAAATACTTTTCAGAAACTGTATTTAAAGTGGATGTCTTAAGGGAATATATCATCAAACGAATGGTTAATTGATGGAGATTAAAAAATACTACCAACTGTCTATTATGATGATACATCGAGTAAACTTTTTAAAACAAAAAATGTATATATTGTAGGGCTTTTCCTGCTAAGCTTTCCTATTGTGGGGAAATGTGTCATTCTAAAGATATTATAGTTTAAACTGCTAGGGTTTGGTTTTATTGTTTTACCTTATCAGTGCCCTCTGGTGTACAGAACGTTCCTCTAGAGTTCACACCAGATCAGTGTTCAGGCCACGGTGATGTCCAGACCACAGTCATGATCACATTTCCCATTATGTAAAGTATGTAGCCACCTAAGGTGCTTTAGATCAGCCAAGGTGTGCAATAGCGTAACACAGAATGCAAAGGCCCCCCATGCAAACTCTAATATTAGTGTGTATATGTTAATACAGAACTGTAGTTTTTATGATTGCCCACCCCAGCCAATACTTTTTTTTTAACATATCTACTAACATACAAACCAGTTGTACTCTCATTGCATGTATATATGTATGTTAGTAAATATATTTACAAAAAAAAGCATTGGCATGACCAAGGTTGGGCAATCATAAAAACCATAATTCTGTACTAACATATACACCAATATAGTGTATATTGGTGTATATGTTAGTACATAAATGAGATTCTTATGATTGCCCAACCGTGGTCAAGACTTTTTTTTTACTTATCTACAAACAAAAACAGCAGTGCACTACATGTATTTAAACCCTTAATTTGAAGGTTTTTAAAAGTGTATGCTGCCTCTGGAGTCCACTTTGCTTGTCTGGTTTTTTTTAAACTTGGGGTACCTGATGATGAGATGTCAGCACAGGACAGCAGCACAAGTAAGCAGATTGCTTAAGCGAGCTGAAGCAATAACATAACAAGGGGAGCAAATGCACAACAAACTATCAGTCACAACCAGCTACGTAATTCAAATGCAAGTGCGTAGCTGTTGGTAGAATTTAACCCCTTAACGACGTGTGACGTACTATGACCGTCACGGTCCTTGAAATACTGAAGGACCGATGACGGTCATAGTACGTCACGTACTTTTTACTTACATCGCTCTACCGGGAGCGCTGTAAGTAAAAATAGGGCCTGAAATTGACCTCTCCAAGATCGGAGCGATCTCTATCAGGCCCCAAAGTGACGCGCCGATACACGCAACAGGTCACGTGTACAGGCGTATCGGCGTGCATCAACGCTGTCCTTATGGGACGGAAACGTCCCAGGACCGCCGGTCGCTAAGGGGTTAAGAAGCCCGAGCTTGTTACATGAACATCAGTGTAGTGCGTGGCTGCATGTACTGCTGTCACTCAGGCATCAAAACGGGACTTCTTCTTCAGGAAGCAGGTGAGTGAGCTCAGCTGTGCCCTCACTGGGGGGGAGCTTTGTTTACAGAGTCAGTGCACGTCTTTGACTGGGGCTGAGGCCCTCCAGTCTCCAATATAATATTATTATGTGCAACATTGAGGGGCTCCCAGTCCAGCAGGGCCTCCTATATAACTATTAAATAATTAACTGTGCATCAGGCAAAACTGGGGGCCCCTGAGTCTGGTGAGGCCTCCAATATAATATATATATATATATATATATATATATATATATATATAAATATATATATATATATATATATAATACAATGGGGGCAAAACTTTAGGGGGCTCCTGAGTATGGTGGGGCCCCCCTGCACTGCAGGGGCTTCCACTATGCCTCTGAAGGGGTGGGCATGTTAATCCAGCCCTAGTAACTGGGGATGGGTAGAATCTTCTGCAGAAGGAAGACATTGATGGAAAACAGGGCCTTCTCCTTCTTACTGAGGACTTGTGTGAGTGTACCATAGTGGGATCATTACAACCAATATATAGGAACCCAGAATTCACCATGGAAACACCTTCAGAAGTAGGCATGGTCAAAAAGTCCCATTTTTTACCTGCTTTTTCAGCAAATATTCCAGCACCTAGACGACCCCTAAACATGTATCCTTTTTTCATTACCCCCAAGAAATGTCTTGTGGGTTTTTCCAGTTGGGGATTAGACTCAGTATGTAGGAATCTTGCTATACCGGTGCTCTAGGACAAGGGGCTGGGGGGCTGGAATGTGTGGCTGGATGGCTGCCAGAGCAGTGGGACAAGGCTAGTATGTGTATGTGGGGTTCTGTGGCTCCTGTGAAGCAAAGCTGGGGTGAGCGGGGGTGTTCTATGGCGGGCGTGGGAAAAAGGCATGGTCATCAATGGGAGTATTAGTCTGGCAGAAGCTGGAGGGCCTCACATTGCCCAACCCAGCTACCAGTCAGTGAGACTAGGCTGGTTAGTCAGTATTTGAGGTTCTATGGCTATTATAGGACAAGTCTGGGAGGTCAGTATGTGTGATCCTATGGATACCATGGGACAAGGCTGGGGATTTAGAATGTGTGGTTCTACAGTTACCAATGCAATGGAACAAGGCTGGGATTCTATAACTACCATGGGACAGGGCTGGGGAGTCAGTATGTATGGTTCTAGTGCACAGAAACAAGGCTGGGCAGTTGTGGAGAAAGACATCTGAAAAAAATATGTTTTCACAGGAATTCCACAGAATGAAAAAAGTGCAGTTTTTCACCTATCCCTGTTCATGAGGTTCATTTTGCAGGTGTTTTCTTTCTCACAGGTATTCCTTTGGAAGGAGTTTTGTCAGCATGACCTTCCCATGAGCATGGGGGGAGAGAGATGAAAGCTTGGGGAGGCTTAGTGACAGCAGTGATCATATATATATATATATATATATATATATATATATATATATACACACATATATACCCCCCGGTCACTTATTAGCCTTTCCCTACAAAAATGCCACTACATTCCAGTTGAATTAAATGGGGCTTCAGTTCTACCTCTCTGAGTGATTTGCTTTGCTTTGGAAACCCTTCTGGCATACAAGGGGTAAAACTCCAATTTAAAACAATGAGAACTTTTATGTGCTCCCTATGTGTAGCTGGTTTGCTCCAGAATTACTCTGCTTTCATTTTGTACATAGCTAAAAGTGATTTAATGTAACATAACATAAAGATGTTAACTAAGTTAATTCTTGGGTGCCATCTTAATGAATGCAAGATAATTCTGTGTTTAAAAGCTCAATTTAAATCAATGGGAACGTTTATTTATATCTGCTTTGCAATTTTATTCTGCAGTGCTGTTAATGGTCATTTGATTGTTCTGTATATATTTGTCCTATTGTTTCCTTCCTTCCATTTTATCTATGTGGACATCTGGATTGTGGAGAACTGCTTAATAGTAATCAGGAGGGATATTGAAGGAAACAAAGGGAGCAGAGCCATTTCAGAGACCAGTTGAGTACAGTCAAGGCAATTATATTGCAGAGTCTTATATCTGCCTACTACATTAAGAGTGTACATTGACCCCACTTGTTATAGATTCTCTGGTGTCTCGTAATGTCCTGTCCCATGTTGCAGTTTGAGTTTTTTTCTTCTTATTTCTTAAGAAAAGATATATGTTCGCTGTATAGAATGCTTGCAATAAAGATATATATTAACCCCTTAACGACCGGCGGTCCTGGGACGTTTCCATCCCATAAGGACCGCATAGGACCATGTGGACGCGCCGGTACACGTGACCTGTCGCGTGTATCGGCACGTCACTATGGGGCCTGATAGAGATCGCTCCGATCTTGGAGCGGTCAATTTCAGGCCCTATTTTTACTTACAGCGCTCCTGGTAGAGCGCTGTAAGTAAAAAGTACGTGACGTACTATGACCGTCATTGGTCCTTGAGTATTTCAAGGACCGTGACGGTCATAGTACGTCACATGTCGTTAAGAGACGAAACCTCTACCGGTGCAACAAGCAACCGGTGTGCATGGAGAGAACCAGTTCCCGCGCACTGGAGTTACCCAATCACCACCGGTGCTGTCAGATCACAACGAGCAACCAGTTATACATGGAGCGAACCTGTACCAGTGTACTGGAAAGACGAAACCTCTACCGGTGCAACAAGCAACCGGTGTGCATGGAGCGAACCAGTACCCGCGTACTGGAGAGCACAACTTGAGTGAATGAAAATGTCGCCAAGGTGACTGGGAGAGAGAGACACACTGCAGGCGATCCAGGAGCAGGAACCCAGCCGGTAACGGACAGGAAACAGATCTTCAATGGCAGTCAACCGGAGCAGGAACGGCAGCAGGAAACGGCAGCAGGAACAGCAACCCCAACCAGATCAGGAACGGATGCTGGAACCGAGGAAACTGGCACACAGGAACTCAGACGATCACAGAAGAGCAAGGATAGTATAATGGCCCAGGAAGCTCAGGATCACAATGCAGATGCAGGCAGCATAGAGACAACACGAAAGGGCAACCAAAGGGTGCCCAAGCTCAATTTAAATAGGTAATACAGGGTGGGCTGAAGGCAGCCAATGGAGAGCCCCTTCAGGTAACTGACAGAAAAAGGCAGCAATCACGGGCACCGTGATAGGTAGAATGAGGAAGTCACTGGACTCAAGATCTCTCACCAGGAATGCAACGAGGAAGATACTACTGACTCACACCTGCAGTCAGTATAAGTGGAGTCGATCTCCCAGAAGAAGGCCACCAGGGAGAATTACTGACTCACGCCTGCAGTCACTATAAGTGGGTAGTCAGCCAGAGCCACAGGTCTGCACCAGATAGGATGTCTACTAGCCGGGGAACAACGCAGATAGGATAGTGAGACAGAGCCACAGGTCAGCACCAGATAGGATGGTCAGACAAGCCTATGTCATACACATAGCGGGTAGTCAGCCAGAGCCACAGGTCTGCACCAGATTGGATGCCCACTAGTCAGGAGGCAACACAGAGGATAGTCAGACAGAGCCACAGGTCAGCACCAGATAGGATGGTCAGACAAGCCTAGGTCATACACTGGAGATCAGGAGAATAAACAACTAGAACTGCACTGGACTCAGAATTTAAGCATGCATGCAATAGGCATAAGGCTGTCCTTAATGTAAGAAAAGACCAAGGCCCAGGTTTTTATAGTAGGAAAATGGACAGACTAGATGGGCCAAATGGTTCTTATCTACTGTCAAATTCTATGTTTCTATGGACACCAACGTAAGGGCGAATGAGCCCTGTGTCCAGACAGCTTATAACTACCAGCACCCTGGGAAGGAGGAGCACAGAGCAAGCTGATACTCTATAAATACGGTGCGCACGTCACTCTCCTAATACGTGTGCCCATAATAGACATATGCATCTCGAGCCACAGAAGGAATGAATGCTCCCAGAGCTGCGAGAACAACCAGAAGAGGCAGAGAGCCGCCACAGATCAGAATGAGGCCGGGCTGCGAGGGAGCAGGACCACGACTGGCTAGCTGTCGGCCGTGAGGTAAGTCACATCTGTGACAGAAACGTTAAGAGAAACTTTACTCCACTGCGAGTAACGGTTTCTCCTAACGGTTTCTACTTGAGCCACAAGCTCAAGATGGTGAACAGGAACACTACATGTCCCAGAATTCTGCAGCTGGTGTCCTGTGCACGTCCTGCTGGGGTTTCAAGCAGTGGTTGTGTGTGCTGGTTGACCATGGGTTTCATGCGGTGGTTGCGTGTGCTGGTTGGCCATGGGTTTCATGCGGTGGTTGCATGTGCTGATTGGCTGGCGAACGGAGAGCTATGATTGGCTGGGTGTGTTTCCTAAGCAGTCAATCAGGACAATGGGAACAGAAACATACCCAAGCATTTTATATATATAGATTATCAGGTTAATTTGGTCTCACTTATAGTGTGAATGTGTCATCGGCTTTTTCACCCATATTTCTTAGTTTTTCCTCAATGTCTGGTGTACATCTAAAAATATTGTTATAGGTACAGCAAAATCATCAGTAGTGCTCACTGGATGATATAATTATAACTGATACTGTATAGCTGAACAACATTAGCCATACCGATAACTGCTTAAAACCTAGTGTGTTAATATCTTCGTTTAGTCTCTATAGTAGAGAATTCAAGAAATTATGGTTCAGCTGTAAGTATAGTGTAAGACATATGCTCCAGAGGATTAAAACACGGCGGTGGCTCCATTTCCCTTCTACTCACAAATATCACATCCAAACCAGCACATATGTGGTGGTTGGAAAACATGCAGAAGGGATTTTAAACTGCCCCAACTAGAGTGCTGGTACACGGCTTCACAATAGGCTGTTCCTAGGAAACATCCACTCGGAGGTAAACATGAAACAAAAGAACAGAAAATAGGGGGCCCAATAGTGCCTGGTAAATTCCCAGCTAATAGATGGGGTGAAGGTAATACATATAATCACAATGATTGAGAAGAGGTGTATACCTGTTTCCAACAGTAAAACATGAAGAATTTAATTCCTGTCCCTGCTCAGGCTGCCAAGTTACCAATATTGAAGGAAAGAAGAAAGGGTGCTTTATGTTTTCTTTTTGTGAAAAATGCACTTTTAATATAAAATAATCACATATAAAATACAATCCTGTATTGACTTCTTAAGCCAAAAAGGTCAACGCATTTTGGTATTGGCTAGTTATTATCAATCATTTCTGCATTTGTAGCTTTTTGGCCACAATATTTATCTCATAAAAACTTTAGGTGTTTCTATGAGTCATTCCCTTTACATTTCTAATACATTTTCCTTAACTTCATAATTGTAATTGTTCTTCAGAAGATGATCTAAGGGCATATTAATAGATGAAAGACAAATACTGTTGTAAAAGAAAAAGGTGTATTTGTGTGAGAATATCATTTTAAACAAATTGGCAGGTACCTGCTGGCAACAACTCCAACAGCTGTCTTCCAATCAGCAATATTACATTTTTAAAAACATCTGCTTCTCTATGAATAGATTCCGTCATAGACAATGGAAGATGTAAGCCTACCAACTGTGTGTGGTACCTTGCCATTTGCCAATGCCATACTAAAAGAAAGGTCAACAATTAAATTGTGAGCGATTTCTCCTAAACTAGTGCACGTAGTAACTAGGAGACAAGATTAGCAGTTTGACAGTTGCTTATTGAGAAGTTACATGAAAACCAAAGCAGCCTGGGAATGGAAATACTTTATAAGCATCTGTACTTAGGTTTGGTGGCAGGTTAATCTATGTACAGGGGCTGTTTACAAAGGACCAGACTGTGACCTGTTGCAATTTCAATTCACTGGCAAAATTGAAGATAGATTTATGACACAGTAGGTAAAAATCTCTAATACTATAAAAAAAACACATTTATATCAGACTAAGGAATAGGTTTATGATACAGTGTAGAAAGATCTGAAATATTTTAAAGTGAGATTAATACCTTATTTGCTTGATTATAAGGTGTCCCTCAAACTTGGGATCTTAATGATAGAAAAAAGAAAATGTTGGTAACTCAAAGTTAACCAAGGTCAGAGGGTGGAAAGGAAAGGGAAGAGACAATATTAGTTATTTGTATAGAGGTACAGTTAAAGCCCAGATAAGAAATAATAGTATATATTGCTTTGCATTATAGGGCCACTTCAGGTTTAAAGTCTTTTGGTCCATAATGAATTGCAGTTCATTGTAAACGATAATCTATGATATTTATGTACTGAATTAGAAAGAACGTCTAGTTTAAGGGTATAAGTGATTTTGCTGCATTGGTGGTGATTGGCAGGTGTACAGCCTACTTAGCCTTGAGAGTATCATGCAGTAATATGTTCAGTTCCTTACATTATCTATATTCAGCATTGTGATGTTTGTAATTTGTTTATTATTCAATTAAATGTATTTGTTGTAAAAAAAAAAAAAAAAAAGGCATAAATATAAGATGACCAATTGTTTTTCTTCTCTGTCTCCCAAGTTGCTGATTCAACTTGGTTGTGTTGCAATATCTAAATCAGAATTATATATCTTATTTATTCTAGCAGCGTTACACAGAATAATCCACTTCCATATAGGCACACACATATCACTCTCACTATGTTCTGTATGTGTGTTCTGTGACTGTGTTCATAGCAGTGGTGAAGCAGAGGTATCCACAGTTCCTGGAGGCTCTGTGTGAAAAAGGGGGCTCTCTGAAAGGACTCACTCTGGGCTACGTTTTATAGTGCTCACTATACAAGTTCAGCATTATGGTAGGGTAGTGAGTGGACAGATTCTAGTAAGCTAAGGGACCTTGCACACTTGCCACCAAGTCTTAGAGAAGCAGTGCACAATTGAATGGTTGCAGCTTGACAGTCTTGGCTGTTTCCAGTCTGCAGATCTCTGTCATCTGACCCCTTGCTTGTTTCCTACAAAAGGGAAGATCAGAAAGGGAGTGGCCCACTTGCCTCACCCAGAGGGAGAACAGTCCCATGTCAGACACAGGAGGACCATGTGTACATGAACTTTGGATCTCTTTTAGGACAGCATAAAAGCAGTGTGGCTTCCAGGTAAGGCATAATAACAAATATACCATGTTACTGGTGATAGGGTTAGTAATAGGACAGAAATCAATTATCCATTTGGTGTGCGGTAGTAGAATATAAGATAACTACTTCTATATAATGTCTTTAGGTGGCAGCTCTATTAGTTCCAGCAGTGCACTACAAAAGTTAATAGGGTTATTAGCATGTAAACATATTAATTCCTTTCTTGCAGAAAACTCAAAGAGAGGTCACCTACATGGCACTGTTAAGAAGCAGATATGTCCTTCTAATTCTGTAGGAGTTAATATGGTTATTAGCCTTAAGCCATTATTAGCACATTCTGCGATTGTAGACCATCTCTTCTAAGAAGGAGTTAATACACATTATGTTACTAGTTATTAACTCCTTAAGTACTGAAAGCTAATAAATCTTTCACCTAAAGGACACAGTTGGGAAGAAGTGCCCTTCCACTACTACAGTGGTTAATGTTATTACAGACATGGGTGGATTGTCCTACAGGTGGGCCTCTAGATCATGGGCCGGTTGGAGAGATCAGAGGATCTCACCTCACCGTCCCACAATATTTTGAAGGAGAGGTCTGTGTTGCCACCGGCACAGGTACTCCTTGTGACAGCTCTTACGTTCCTTGTTAACGCAGAGCGCCAGGATATGACATAATACCCTGGCACCTGCACTCCCATGCCGCACAGGGACCACAAGGGGGCATCAATAGGGACGTCTGTGCTGGACACTGCACGGACCTCTCATTCCCCACACTGGACCACCAGGGAATGCATGGGAGGAGGAGAAGACACATATCAAAGAGATATGTTGAGAGGCAGAGGAAAAGAAGACAAAAAATACTAGATGGAGAGGGAGGTGGGTAGGAGAAAGGCAGGGGACTGAGGGAGTCTGACTGAGCAATATTAGGAAAGAGGGGGAAAGCAATGGGAGAGAGTGGAGGGGGGGCAGGGAAAAAAGGGGATGAAATAGAGAGGAAAAAGAGAGAGGAAGCAGCAAAGGGGCCTGTAGGTAGAAAGTGAAAGGGGGTAATAGGCTGGGAATGAGAGTGTGGAAAAGGGCTGGGGAAGAGAGAGTGGGGGAAATGGGGTGGGAGTTCCTAGGATTGTATTTAACCCTATGAGTGCCAGAAATATATCCAAAATGTTATATATAAACACCAGCTAGTGGTCTGCTTTAAAAAAAAAATTGCCCGGGCTGGTATTCCCCTACAATCTGCCCCTGTTTACAGATGTGGTTCTCCTCCTTCCCACCCTGTTCTGCCCACTTCCCACCCACTTTATGACATAAGTACAGTAAGCTTCACCCAACTGATTAAGCCACATACCCTATATGACACAAATCACAGAATTTACATCCCTCTGGTCGGCAGCACATGAGCTCTTTCCAGGGCTCAAGGAGAGAAAGTTCCCAGGTATGATGATGTGGGGTAAAGGGGGGGTGAGCAGAGATAGGCTCCTGACAGAATTCATGGGAAGCTGGCTGAGATAGATTCATTAGAGCAAGGTCTGGAGCACAGACAGCTCTGATGCAATTGTTTTGTGTAAGATGCTTAGACATGTCCATTGCCACATACTAAGGGCGTTGATGCAGGTCCTCATGTCTAAAAATAAATACTTTTTCTCCATTATTACCACTCAGACATAAATTAGTGCTTGTTTATCCACAGTGGTGAATTGCTTTCAGGGATTTTAACCCTTTGAATGTAAGAGGGGTGAGCAAAACATTGCCCTACTTTGAGGGTTACATTAATTTTTTGTCTGCACGAATGTATTTCAGACTTGCTCAGTCCGCATACCACATGAACCTTTACACAGAATGGACTTAACCCTTTGAGTGTCAGATTTGTATACAATTAATTTTAAAGCAATGTGATGTTCACCCCTCTGACACCTGAAGGGTTAAAATCCCTGATGGCAATGCACCAGTCACCAGCATGGAGATCAATTTATAATTATACTAGTTGAAGAGCTAGTTACACGGGCCACAGTGCCACTGCCACCCAGTCGCGGGGTAGTCACTCGCAGTAGACACTGCCCGTGCCGCAGCTGATACAGAGATGAACACTCCTTCAGAGCACCCAGCTCTGTATCAGCCACAGCGCGGACAGTCTCCACTGCGCATGACTGCAGCACGCGCAGCAATGTGTACTGCGGATGTTGCGGCGTTACACACGATTTATCGAATTATTATTTAGGATTTGTCCTGCAGCAGTGTGCCTGTCTGTGTGTACAATGAAGGGAGAATATATGAATCATTCATTCCAGCTCAATTTCTGCACTAATAGTTTATCCTAGAAATCATGCTGACACACACAGGGTATTTACAAGCATGGAAGGATGCCACTGTTTAGACTTTATAGCGAGGAACCCCTGAAGGACTCACTGGTAGCATGTGAAGGACACATCATGACAATAACCAGGAGCAGGGGAAAGCCCTGAATCATCTATGCACATAGGGCTCCATTCAATTTCCACCTTTAAAAAAAAAAAAAAAAAAAGCCAACGATAGTTTTGCTAGCAGTAATCCATCCAGTAATCTACGCTATGAGCTGCTAATGTGAGTTTGAAAATGACAAAGGCCAGTAATTTTTCGCCCATTGAGAACAATGGAACAGCAATACCCTTGAGCTATTCATTTCTGTGTGGTCAGTGCCAACACAGAAAAACTGATACATTTACTGGTGGAAAGTCTGCTCCTGTTTTCTTGGTTTACAGCACACAACAAAGCTAAAAAGCCCCCGTCGAACAAACCAAAGCAGGGAACCAACAGCTCACACAATATTTAGCACATAGCACAATGACAGCAATGGCAAAATTAACCAATGGAGAGCCAACAACTGTACATGCCCTACAAGTATGTCCTGGACAAGCAACATAAACCCATCAACCCGGACAAGGGGTTCACAAATCAACCCCAAACAATCCATGTCACAATACCCCAGCACAACAGGGCTTAACCCATACCAGCACATATGTCCACACAATGCAATTTGCACCCTTGGCAATCGTTAAGCAACCCAAGCCTGTCTGTGCAACATCACTAGCCAGTGGATACCCAAGGTTCTCCCAGTCAATGTCACACATGCACCTAAAAGGTAAACAGCAATTACAACAAACACAGACAAACAACATCAGCCATACCGGCATCCCTAGACACATACCTTCCCATTGGTTCCTCGATTCCTGATGACTGTGCCTGAACCACACCCCACCACTGTCTTAAAGTGACATCTCACCATCCTCAAACATGTTGTGTTTACAGTGAGACCTCTCAGAGAGAGAGAGAGATTACGAGAATTATGTTTCCATTGCAATACCTGCAAAGAAGTCAGAAAAGGGGGCACACAAGGACTATGGAGTTCCACAAACCCCCAAGCACACCTGCACATCTTCCTCCTGTTGTAACCATTGATGCTGTGGCTGGTGAGCCAGACAGAAGCCCATCTCCTCCTGGGGGACCAGGACAGGCAGCAGCACCTCAGCTGCCACAACTGGATCCCCCACAGCTCCCACAGCTGCCACAGGGACCTGTGGAGCAGCACAGGGAGGACAGAAGACTGCAAATACCCAGGACATTCTGCACCAGGGTTATGCTCTTCAGAATGATGGATGCTGAAGTGATAAACCACTACAGATTGATGTCACACAGAATCATCGACATATATGAGGTGATCAAGGATGACACAGACCCCATATACAACACCATCCTTGTCCTATTTGAAATGCAGAAGCTGCTGTGTGCCATACATTCTACGACAAGTGGATCTATCCAGTCCACCAAGGGATATATATATGTGATGTCCCAGGCCACATGTTCCAGGGTGTTGGCTCAAGGGTTGGCAGCCTGAAGAGGAAGGCCAGGAGGTACATCCACTTCCCTTCCACTCATATGGAGTGGACACGTGTCAAGCAGGAGTTTTATACAAGGGGAGGCATACCCTGAGTCAAAGGGGCTGCACACACACATGCACATAAAAGCTCCTGCACATGAGTCACATTTCCACATTTCTACTCCATCAACTCACAGATGGTGTGTGCCGGCAACATGAGGATTACCCATGTATGTGCTTCTTATCCTGGAAGCTGTCACGACTCTTACATCCTCTGGGACTATTCCATCTACAGGGACTATGAGAATGGGACCTATACAGTAGGATGGCTGTTGGGTGAGTCCCCAATCTATACATCACATAGCACACAAAGGGGCACTCACGTTAATAATTAAAAACCCAGCTTGGCATGGTCATGACACACAAGTAGTATGTCCCCCTTACACAACACCATCCACATAACCATGTGGTCCATGTGTCACAATGTCACTTCTTTCCACAGGAGATGCTGGATATGAGTGCAAACCATGACTCCTCACATCAGTTCAAAATCCACAAACACCTGTACAGGACCGTCACAACGAGGTTCATGTCAGGACCAGGAACAAGACTGAATGCACTTTTGACCTGCTCAAAACCAGTATTCAGTGCCTGGATAACTCAGAAGGAGCTCTGCGATATGCACTGGGAAAAGTCTGCAATATCATACTAGCATGTGCCATACTACACAATATCGCAGTGGACACACATGTAGTGAAGAATATGGATCCAGAACCCTTTGTGGAGGTGCCTGTTCCCGAGCCTTAGGATGAGGAGACCCTGAGAGAAGACATGAGACAGGCTAATCTGGGACTATTTTACTTGTAAGTTTCATACATGAATCAAACACAATGCATGTATAACCATGCCATGATTAGGCAAGGGAAATGTGTGCAAACACATTCACACAAGACATAATGTTATCTTTCCTTCCACATGATGACTGAGAAACACAGCCTTGAAATTGCCTGCTTGAACATCACTACAACATAGCTGTCACCGTAATGAACACATACAGCTGACATTTCATGGATGTGTCTAATTGAGGCTGTGAATTCAAATTGCATCTGCAGTTCTGTTTGGCCATAATGACATTGCCACTTTAAGAATCTCAACCATACCCCTGTGAATGCTGGTACACAAAGTTTACCACGTGCATCATTTTCCTGAGATTAACTAAAAACAAATATTCAGATTTAGAGATAAACATATTTATATCAAACACAGAACCCTTTTAGTATTAGAGGGGTATCCTATACATTGACATGCAATGCATTGGATACCCCCCTGGTATTCCATGTATTAAAGGGGTATTAGAGGTATTATGGAAACAATAGACTTGTGATTCCTAATGTAGCTGAATAAGCATGAATTGCCTGTGTTATTGTTGGCTACTGCATCGGAGTAAGTAATTTGGAGAGAGGTTGGCAGGCCCAGCATGCTGACTTGTGTCTTTGTGTGTGTGTGTGTGTGTGTGTGTGTGTGTGTGTGTGTAGTACAATGACAATGGCATGGCAACATCTTCTTGTCATGGGGGTTGGTTATGTATTGCTACAATGTCCCATTCACTTATTGATATGGCTGGTTAGCATCCTTTTGTTCTTGACCCTATGAGTTCCAGAGGGGTATACTATGGGCTGTATACTCTCTGGAATGCAAAAGGTTAAAATTATAAGGATGGGTAATCCACAGATGTATGCAGTGCAGTTTCAGCTCCCGCAATTCCATCCCACAGGAAGGACTTGATGAGGGCACATCTGTTCATACACAATGACAAAAAGGAGTGACATGACCAATCCCCAATATGTCATTGACATATATTTGCCCTGGCAAAGAGTTGCAGTCTCAGAGGTCATCCACACCATGCCAAGCAAAGTGTTGAGGACCCACACAACATCCATATGTTGTTCCAACTCAAGGGACACCATATCCACACATGTTCCTTGATTGGAATCATGGAAAGTCATGATATGCACCTTCTAATCACAGTGGAACTGTGGGATCCCCTGCTGTCTTTTCTCCTCTCCTGCTCCTCTCCCCACCCCTCCAGCCTCCACTCTCTCCCTGCTATCTTCCTATCACTCTCCTATCTCACTCATGCAGCCACTCACACAGCCATTCACTCCCAGAGGCACTCAGTCACAATCGCTCTCAGTCACTACCTTGCACTCACTGAATCACACTGTAAAAATACAAAATAAAAATGTGCTGTTCTTCGAAAAATAAAAGATGTGTGAGTATTGTATTGACAACGTTTAACTTCATTAGATAACATCAAATGTTAGTTTGTTTCCTTTGAAGTTGGAGTATCTGGTGTTGTTTAGCGTTTTGAAATGAATGCATAGTGAAGTCAGAAAGGTGCAAGGACATTTTGAAGCTAAGTGTATTTATTTAGCCTACGCGCATTGGCCATTCTGGTAGATGTCTTTTTGCATAGCTGCACTACACATCTAACGTTCAGTAATGGTTTTTGCCTTAATGGCAGTTTTACCAAGCTTTCTTGGATTGAACCCTTAATCTATTCCCTCCTCTTCATAGAATATGCATAAAGAAGATCATTTTTAGTTTAGACAGATTATTAAATAGGTGGTAAGTAGTCATAACATGAATAAATAGATTTTAGCTCTTATTTTAGTGAGGAATTGTATGGGTGTGTGTGTTCAGCCAGTCGGTATGTGAATTTGTGTGGGAGTGTATATAATGGACCATTGTGTGTATGGGAGGGAACACTCATAGTGTCTTTGTGGGGACATTGAATGTATGTGTATAGCAGGGCTCAAAATTTCCACTCACCACTAGCCAATGGCGAGTGAAAATTTAGCCCTGGCGAGTAGAAATTCAGGCCTGGTGGGTATGTTTTGACTTGCAGTGGCAAGTAACTTTTCAGGTCTGGCTAGTAACAAAGGACTTAAAATTACAAGCCCTGGTGTATAGTAACAATAATATGGGTGGGGGGGGGGCACATTTTATAGTTTTGCTATTAAAGCCATATTGCCTAGAAACAACCTTGAGGGCACAGAAGGAGACAGGACTGATTCAAGATGAGGAGCCTAACAACTGGCAAATTTATGTGAGCAGTGGGGTACGGAGTCTTTCATGTTGCATCAATGTATGTGAAGGAAGGGGAACATAGCAAGGTACCATCTCATGAAGAATGGGAGGAGGCCTATTGAATGCCCTGTTATATTGTAGGAGGAAGGGTTCCTTGGTTGCAGGCACCAAGCTCTGCATTATGTTCAGCACCTTTTCAGCACCTTTTACCAGGCAGCTGCCTCTTAAACAATGAGGACTCAGCAGAAGCAGGAGCATCTACATAAATTATTTTAACCCCTTTCCTACCATTTGAGATCTCTGGCAGCAAAGTGATTTGCTTTATACCAGATCACTAGCATATACCACACATCCTGATGGCCAAACATATAATCACTTGCCTAGACCCCTCCCCAGCTAGTTTGAAACATAATTCCAAACCTAGACTCCTAGCTAGCCAAGTACCCGATCATTAGCCTAGACAACTCACGAGCTAACCTAATACTTAATCTTTAGCCTTGACCCTTGCCCAAGTAGCCTAATTCCCAATAATTCACTTTGACCACTGCCCATCTAGCATAATAACTAATCATTAACCTAGTCCCCCTGACCGATTAACATAATATCTAATCAATTGCCTAGACCCGTGCTAGTAATATTTAGTCGCTAGCCTAGTGTCCCAGCTACTCTAATACCTGATCATTAACCTACTATCTAATACCTTGACTAAACTCATCATCAAGCTAGCCAAAAACCTAACTTACATTACCTACTAATAGCCTACTACCAATCTCTGGCCATGACCTCTGTCACCTAGCTCTAATAACTATCATAGAGTCTGGAGATTCAGATCTTGTATGTTCCATCCACTCGGATACACACATGGGGATCCTTGACATCCACTATGCTTTTGAAGCACATGTATGTTTCTGTCAGTTTTGTGCACAATATCATGTCAAGTTAATTGGAATTAAATGCTATAAAAATGTATGGTGTTAGCAGGGTGTAATTGTGTTTGTGTGGTGTAAAGCATAAATATAGATAAAGAGCATGGGAAAGTAGGTCGCCATATTTTTGTGTCTCTGGTTCATACTGCTGAAGTTAGCACCTGTGCCCAGTTCCATTCCTTTCCCACCATGACTCATGTAAAAGGATTACATTAACATTTGCTGCCCGTATGTGATCGTATAAGTATAAACACACAGGCAGCTTTGACCTCACTCTGTGGTATTTCTCAATATGAAAAGTTATCTGCAAGTGGATACTAAGGTGATCAAACACAAGTAGCAGTAATCTCCACAGAACATAATGTATAAAGTAAGATATCCTATAGGGGCAGATATTTAAAAAAAATGCCAATTTTTAGCTTTAGCACCACCTTCTGGAATCATTTGTGTGCACCGGATTAGGGGTAGAAAAGCAAGTGACCCCTTATTTAATGTGGTGGGTTATCTTATTTCCAAAATAGTGTTCATTGTCAACCTTTCTTCCTTTCTGTACTTGGTACAACCATTTAAATACAGGCAACTCATGTATGAAAAAATGTAAGAAAAATGAGCTTGTCGTTGGTATAGATTTGTGCTTCTGGTACCCACTACAGTATGTCCACTAATACCAATGATGTGCCATTTTTCTTGTAAAGCAGTAGCTACTGAGTAGAATAGGAAATGCTCTAGTTTTCAAAGATTTCAGTACATTTGAAGTGGTGGTAATTAAAAAAAAACTCCTTTTTGCATTACTGATAATTAGGTCGGTGCAGGCAATGCATGTTGGTAAAAATATACATAGTTGATATTTTTATACTAGGGGTTCAAGGCTTTTACAAATAAATGACATTTTCACTAACAACTAGGGATGGGCAAAAACTTTTTGCCTAAAACTGAAATCGGCGAATAATGGCACTTTTCGCTTGGTGAATTATTTCCCACGAAAAGTGCCGTTTTTCTGCTTTTTCCTGCCTTTTTTGCCCATTGAAATCAGTGGAAAGAAAAATACTTCTCCACCACACAAAAGTTTTCTACAGTCATATAAAAGGCTGTCAGGCTTTCACAGCTTGCCATTCTTTGTTCGTGAGAGGAGAGAACAGTACGAGAAAGGAATTCATAAAGTGAATGCTGACCAGAAATGGAGGTCTGACTGTCCTGAGGAGGTCTAGGCCTCTATGTGAGTACCCAGGGGATACCCCTTGAGATTAGAGGAAAGGATGTGTCAACTTCAGCAGACGAAAGTTTTTTTACAATAAGGTCTGTTAAATTATAGAATTCCTTGCCCAAGGGTGTGGTTATGACAGATACAAGGGATATTTTTTAGAGAATATTAGATGCATTTCTTTCAAATAGGAACATACAGGGGTATTCTGTGTATTAGTAGGCAAAACAGAAAGGTCTGATAAAGACTAACAAATGTGGCATCAGGAACGCTATATAATCCTAATGTCTCTTGGTTATGAGGAAAAGGTTGATCTTGATGGACTTGTGTCTTTTTTCAGCCTAATTTAATATGTTACTATGTTACCCATTCTGGAGGGAGAAGGACGATGATCACATTTTATGTATTCTTTGTATATTCTAACCTACTACACTTAGAGAAAGGTCACACTGTCTGTGTTGTTGTTTTTGTTTACATATTTGTATTTCATTCAACACTTTTGGCAGACCTGTCCCAACATATTATATATATACTAGTTGAAGAGCCCGTTACACAGACCGCAGTGCCACTGCCAGCCGGTCGTGGGGCAGTCATGCGCAGTAGAGACTGCCTGTGCCGCGACTGATACAGAGCCGGACGCTCCTTTGGAGCGTCCGGCTCTGTATCAGCCACAGCGTGGGCAGTCTCTACTGCACATGACTACAGTACGCAAAACTCTCTACTGCGCATGACTGCGTCGTTACACATGTTTTAGAAAATTATTATATAGGATAGTATATAATCCAGTCCTTAAGGGGAAAAAACTGTGATGATCCTTACACATCACACGATCCTTAAGGGGTTAATCTACGTATAATATAGCCTATGATTCATTTTGTTTTGCTGATTTGCAATCATTGGGCTTTACCTTTATAGAATGACCAAAATAAGTTTAAAGGAGACTTTTATTTGCTTCTGAATTCACATGTATTGTGTTGTGCCGCCACATTGTTATCTTGTATTTGATGATCATATATTCATCTTTTAGAGCACCAGAGCAATACACTGGAGAACTCTGTAGCATCCAAGAGCACTGGTAAACAAACTGGTTAAAATGATCAAATGATGGCTACCCTTTCTATGCGTTATTTGTAGCAGTATTGCCAATAGTAATCAGAAGATTGAGAATCAAAGAGAACAGTGGCAGGTAATTACGTGTAGGACGTATTCTCCTTTTCAAGCGCTGGCCGTTATTCTTTTCCCAGGACTGAGATTTCCATGTGCCTTCTTTGTGGTTAACAGTGTTTTCATTATGAAAAGGTTCTCCCCAGTTGCTGGGGAATTTGTAGCGTGTGCATTCCTTGACATTTTAGCTTGGTAAAAGTCTCTGAGGATATTTAAAGGAAAAAGTGTGTAATTCTAGATTTGTTTATTATTTTAAATATGGCTAATAAAGCTGGTAGGAATTTAAATGTGTTATAGCTGTACCAATACCAAAATGTAAACACTTAACAGACTGTAAACTATGGTGTAGGACCCCCACTCTCACTGTTTCAGTCTATGTAAATGACTTTATATAATTCTGCATTGTCTGAACCTTAAAGGGTTAGTAATGTCTTGTATTAATAAAAAGAAATATTGTAGATATTCAAAAAATAAATCAATTGATGCCAGTCCGATCTCTCAAACCTTTATAGTTTGATAGATATACAGTGCTAAAGTCTCCCCCTTCCTCCCCTTTCCCTGACGTCAGCCTCTAGCTGACAGAAGATGATCCTGGTCCCTGGACCAGCCGACGGCTCTTCAGCAGAGCCGAAATACCTCATTCTAAAAAGAAACACTTCATTGGAACTCTCTGCAAAGTGTGCTTGCAAACCAGGCACACTTTGTAAGTATTTCCAGTTAAGTATTTCGAGATGTGCGACTGAAGTGCCGCCTCGAGTCGCACATCTCGAATCTCCTTCTGCAAGCTTTATAGCTGACATCAGGGAAAGGGCAGGGAGGGGGGAACTTTATCAACGTATATCTCTCAAACTATAAAGGTTTGAGAGATTGGACTGGCATCAATTGATTTATTTTTTTAATATCTACAATATTACTTTTTATTAATTCAAGACATTACTAACCCTTTAAATTGTAAAACACTGAGCTCAGTTGTCCTGTATAAATCTGTCTATTTTTCTATCTGTCTATAGTTCTTTTGAGAGAGAGAGAGAGAGGGAGAGAGAGGGTGGGGGGTGACAAGTCTCCGGTGATGCACTCTTATTAATAGAGTGAATTGCCTGTCTGCTCATCAAAGTGGAACCAATACTGAATTGTAAAAACAGAGGCAGGCAGTCATTGAACTTGAATGGAGCAGAAAACAAGTTTATTTCAGATAAACATTTTGGTCTAACAATTTACAACTTCCTTGGCACCAGTGAAAGTCAATATATTAGTTTACATCTTCTCACAATAGACAATATTATCCTACTTCTGTATATATCCTTGGTTAGGCCTCATCTAGAATATGGAGTACAATTTTGGGCGCCTGTTCTAAAAAAAGACATTACTGAACTGGAAAAGGTGCAGAGACATGCAACAAAAATGATAAAGGGATTGGAGGATCTGAGTTACAAAGACAGACTAGCCAAAATGGGTTTGTTTACATCAGAGAAGAGACGTCTAAGGGATGATATGATTATCATTTACAAATACATTCAAGGTCAGTACAAAGAACTATCCAATGAATTATTTATGCAAAGTGCTGAGCTAAGAACAAGAGGTCATCCATTAAGACTAGAAGAAAGGCGCTTTTGACTAAAACAAAGGCAGGGATTCTTTACAGTAAGGGCGGTAAGGCTATGGAATTCTTTGTCTCGGTATGTTGTGCTTGCAGATAATGCAACTGCATTCAAAAAAGCAATGGATGCCTATCTAGCACAGAACAATATTGACAATTATGACAAATGGCTTCAAAGCAAATAAGATATTGATCTGGGGAACTATTTAAGTACTAATTGGAGTCAGGAAGGAATAATCCCCCCACACACACACACACACACACACACACACTTGGGGCTAGATTGGAAATGGCTTCAGAGGGCTTTTTTGCCTTCCTCTGGATCAACAGGGGTGTTTTTGGCATGGGCTGGACTTGATGGACGCATGTCTTTTTCAGCCTTATCTACTATGTTACTATGTTACTATGTAGACAATAACGGTAGACTGAATGAGAAAACCAATAAAAAGGACACCATATTTTCTGCATGCCATGTAAGCATGTTCAGACAATGAAATGCTATAATCCAGATATACATATAACAGAATTCCACTGTAAATTAAAATGACTAAATATACTTGACTGTTGTATAAAAGACACCTTCCTCTATATTGCCCCATGTTAAATAAAATCCTGCTACAAGTATGTCCCCTTTAACCTTTCAAGCATAAAGGTTAATAAATACAGTACATTTCTAAATAACTGTCAATCCTGCTAAACCCTTGAGTGCTAAAAGGGTGTTCTCCAATGTTTTTATGTAAAATGTAGTACTGTATGGGACTTAATCAAGTTCATATTCCATGTCCATAATCATTTCCCTTTGGCTCGTTGGCTGATCTGAGGTTATACGTCTTTGAAAGGGAAAGTTTTCACATACTTACAAAAAAGTTAATTAACCATTTGAGTGTCAGAGTTACAGTATACACATAGCATGGCTCTGCAATGCTTTTTTCACCCCCTGGCACTCAAAGGGTTAAAACATTGCTATTACATTATTTAGTCAGGTTCCAGTATGAGCCTTGAGGGCTAATGTACTAATAACGACTGAAGCAATTCTGTAGCAAACCAAATAAAACATTCCCCAAATTCATATTGATTGAAATGGGCTTTGCAATGTGTTTGAAGCTTCTCTAGCATTCAAGGAGTTAAACCTTTGAGTGCCAGAGGGGAACGGAATGCAATGCGTACTGCCTTCACTTAACGCAATTAAAATGTGTATTCGACCCTATGATGTAGTAGGCTTGCTCCAGGATTTGTTCCAGTTTATCTTAGTAGACCAGCCCTCCGGGGCAAACCCAGGATATCCAGAAAGGTGTGTCCAAAAATACAATATGAATGATATAACCAGGGGCGGACTGACCATTCGGTCACGGACCGAGGGCCCACAATCCAGAGGGGCCCGCCGCCGCCACCAGCAATAATAATGTGCCAACCATCCCCTTGTCTGCCTTAAGGGCCCGCCTGCGACTATTTAAATCAGCCACGGCACTCTGCACTATGCTACATGAGGCACTGAGGCCTCAGTGTATAAAGCCTGATCCCTGGCCCTTTCCACCCAATGCATCCATCATGGGGAGGAAGATCGATCATCGTCCTCATGATGATCATCCACACCACACCTCTTGCTGCCAGAGTCCAGAGCCACTCAGCCAGACTCGCTGCTGGAGTCGTTACTGTGACTGACTGGCAACTGCTGGCAGCAAGCTCTTCTCTCCCAGCTGTGCCTCTTCCTCTTCTCTGTGCCTGCCTACGCAGCATGCACATTTATGTCATCAAGGCCCGCAGGGGCACGTGATGATGCTGGGGGGGGGAGAGTGGGACTCAGAACCAGTCCATCACATGGGACCTCACCGGACATCACAAGACCACCTAGCCTGCCAAGGAGGACATGGGCAGGATCAGGAGTCAGAGTCAGACTACTGGGGAACGAATCAGAGCACCAGCAGTGACAGTAAACAAGTACTGGATGGCTTGGGGGGTACTGGATGGCCTGGGGTGGGGCTTATGATGTCATGGGGGGGCAATGATGTCATGGGGAGGGGCCAGTGGGGCACAGACCTCTTTTTGGACCAGGGGCCCTGGGTCCTGTCAGTCCGCGCCTGGATATAACAATACACAGGACTGCATGTATAAAGGCAAAACAAAGCCATTCTAGGGCAAACAAACTGCACCATAGTGAACAAATAGATAATTCCCTTTGCATTAAATGGAATCTCCATTACATTGTGGAGCAGTGTTCTGGGTACGTCTCTAAC
The DNA here is from genome assembly GCA_037306005.1 of Rhinophrynus dorsalis. NCBI lineage: Eukaryota > Metazoa > Chordata > Amphibia > Anura > Rhinophrynidae > Rhinophrynus > Rhinophrynus dorsalis. The sequence goes on along the minus strand of CM074724.1, from coordinate 84,078,246 downwards.
ACTCAAGGGGTTAAAGCACCACTGAAATCAATGGGACCTTTTCTCCCCCATGTAGTGCAGCTGTTTTTCTCCAGAATAGAACCACTTTGCATTTATACTTAAGGTCCACAGTATTGAATTTGTGCAATTTAGCATTCAAAAGCCATTTCAGTTTACTGCACATAGTCCAAGCGCAGACAATGTGCAGCCCCTCCAGCTGTTGTTGGACTGCCATTCCCATCATCCACAGCTTGCCAATGGCTTACTGAGGATGATGGCAGTTTTAGTCCAACAATATCTGTTAGACTGTAAGATTATCACTTATGGAAAGAGCACAGACACAACGCCAGTGAAAAGTATCTTTATTGTGGTGATAAAGCTGTGTGTTCTCTGATCTAATAGGGGGATGAGAGTGCAAGGGGAGTTTCCGGCCAACTTGAAATTCCAGCTCGGTTTGCCCTTGCTTCTGGACATACATGGAAACATACAGTGTTTGACCTTAAAAGTATAGTAATACTTTATTTAGACAAGCTTTAATATTTTTTTAATTAAATAAATAAAGGCGATGATCTAAGTCCTGTTGCGATAACTTGTATCGTTTTGGAGTAATAGCGTTGAGACAGGCACACTTTGTAGACCGTTCTCATGAAGATTCTCTTCGTATGCCGTGCTATTTCAGCTCTGCAGACGAGCCATCCGGTCCCGGGACCAGAATACAAGTTTTTCAGCTAGAGTGCTGACGTGGATAAAAGAGATGGGAGGGGGGAACTTTGCAACACTATTACTCCAAAACTATAGAAGTTATTGCAACAGGACTTAGATCATTTCCTTTATTTAAGTAGAAAAATAGTAAAGCTTGTCTGAATAAAGTATTACTATCCCTTTAAGACTCAGAGTTTTGACCAAATTTCAGGGTCTAGTGGCTAAGGACCAAATTCTCAGTGTGTGTCCAATGTTTCCTACTCTATGATCTGCACCAGCTCCTTCTTTAGTCTGTAAATCGGTGTCATTTCTACCATAAAGTCAGAGGGGGAAGTCCTGCTTCTCGAATGTGTGTTTAAGCAGTGATATCTTGAAGTTGTACCATGTTAAATGTTGATTTGGACAGACTGGATCACCTCTGGGTTAGAGCAAGCAGGAATAACTTTTTTTTTGTGGTCTACTGTAGAAAAAGACTCACTGTATGGAGCCAGACAACAATGACAGCTTTATGCTGTACATGGGAATTTGTCTCTCATTCAGTGGTAAAAATAACAATGTGCTCTACTTGTACTTCCCATCATTTTTAAAGGAAGAAAAGCCGAATTCTCAGAATGGGGCTTGAATGAAAAATCAATCAGAGGTTCAGGAGAAAATATATAATAATCATTTTAGGTACAAGATTTTTGGATATATGTTTGGATTACAATATGCTGAAGTGAAAAATGACTATATACTGTTGCAATAAGTCTAATGTTAACCCCTTGAGAACTAAAGGAGTATGCAACACATTGTTTCATAATGTGTTTTGCAACCCTTGATCCTTTAGGGGCAAAAATACATGTTGCTCTCATATGAAAGATTACATGACATATAGCTTACATTTCAACAGACTGGGGGAAGCTATTTTCACCTGAACGCACCTCTTCCTGCTGTTTCTTAAATAGCACACTTACAGATTCCTGACCAGGAAGAGAGAAATGCAAATAAAAACTGAGTTCCCCACCATGCAGAAAAATAACATATGTACTATCTTAAAGGGATAGTAATACTTCGTTTTAACTTTATTTTATTTTGTAGGCATTAAAAAAATATGAAGAATGATATAAGTCTTATGTCTCAAACCTTTATGGTTTAAGAGATATATTCACAAGCATAGTTTCCCCTTCCCGCCCCTTTTACCTAGTATAAGCCATCTCTTCTCAGATGTGGAATCTGGTTGTAAGACCAGACAGATAACAGCAGGGGACAATCTTCTTCCTATGAAAACAATGAAAGCCCTGCCCACCTTGACAAGCTTTTCAGGTTTTTTCCTTATCTTAATTGAAGATTGTCCCTCTCTGCAGTCTACCTGGGCACCTCCCTTCTGCTCTGGCTGAGCAGTGTTACATCAGTAAAAGGGGCGGGAGGGGGATACTTTATTATTGAATTACTCTTGAACTACAACTGTGACAGAATTGAAATAACACTCACCAAGGTCCAAATACTATGATGATTAATTAGAGCTGCTTTTATTTTGAAACATTACTATCCCTTTAAGTTCTGTCTAGGTAATGTTATTACACATACAATTGCATGAAAAAGAAAGTACAATGGCCCAGTGAAAATCCAGACCTCAACCCAATTGAAATGCTGTGGTGGCACCTTAAGAGAGCTGTGCATAAACAAATGCCGGCAAACCTCAATGAACTGAAGCAATGTTGTAAGAAGAGTGGCCAAAATTCTTCCACAATGATGTGAGAGACTGATAAAGTCATACAGAAAATGATTACTTCAAGTTTTTGCTGATAAAGATGGTTCTACAAGCTATTGAATGATAAGGTGTACTTAGTTTTTCATACATGGCTTCTCCATTTTGGCTTTATTTTTGTGTAATGTATCATGTGTTGTTGTTCATCTGAGGTTGTATTTACCAAATTTTTAGACCTGCTAAGGAACAGATGATTGTTATTATGTCCTGATATATAAACCATAGAATTCAAAGAGGGTGCACTTCCTTTTTCACACAACTGTATATCTGTGAGTGTTACATTTTACACTTTCACAGTTTTCCTTAAAATATATAACTTTTAGATGGCAAAACTTACATTTAAGCATTCTGACATGTTTTCTTTTTCTGGGAAAGTCTGGTGTTCCCATTTAAAAACTGCTCTCACCTTATGTTAAATGCACGTCTGCTGGAATCGTTCCTAAATATCTATTTATTTGATCATTACACAACTCTCAAGATTTTTATAACACTAATTTCATTATTTTAAAGCACCTAAATGCAGATTGGTAAGTTAGTTTATGTTTGGCAAATACATGTGCTTATCCAGTTAATGAGCTGTTTTAGAGTAGTTTAGCATGTAAGCAATGAAATGTGCATTTTAGTTCCTAACGTCGAAAATATTCCTTTGTGTTAATTCAGGGTCTGTGCAGGCGTCCACGTAGATAAAAGTACACACAGTTATGTTCCTTGTGAAAGTTTTCAAGTATTTTTAGGAGCCTGAGTACAAAAGTACTAAATCTGTGTAGTTTTACCTAAATGCATGGCCACCATAGACCCCAAAAGTAACATGAGCACGAAAGCATATTTTCAACTTAATGAACTAATTAGTTACATAATAATTGATAATCCATTAAGTACATGAAAAAAATACCCTTAAACTGCTCAAGAAATATATAAAAGCATATATTTCCTTACAGTGGAGTAACTTACAAATCAAGAAATGGTTAAAGAATCTTTCTACATAGAATGTGGCAGCAAGGAGGATTGTCAGAAAGGTTTCAGAAATATATACAATTTGCTGCACAGCTGAAGCAAGCTTAGCATAATAAAAATGCATTAAATATGAATGCCACATATCTCCTTACTGCACTGATACCCAATATGTATAGGTGCACAAATGTATGTCCTTCTGTGGGGGCCCCAATTGATAACAGCAAATATAATTTTGATTCACATTTTCATTCAGCTTACCAAATTCTCTACACATTGTTTAAAGGCATTATTTTCCCATTACATCAAATAACCCCGTAAAGTATTAATTTCGTGAAAGTAGATAAACAGCTTCACCAAATGAAGGGTCACATGCCTTTCGACCCCTAGCCTGGCAAAAATGTTTCCAGAAGAGGAAGCTAAAGAAAAAGATAGGCATTTTATTTTTATATTTACACTTGTTCAGATATGCTGAAACTGTTGAAAATCTGTAAGTTACTACTGTATTCATTAGTTGCCGCTCTTCTGAGAATAATGGCATCCTATTGGTATGAGCTGACTCACTATAAGGGGTGCTAGTAGCACAAAACTACACCAAGTACAATATAATTTTTCTTAACATTTTTCAAACAAGACTTGCCTGTACTAAAATGATTATAACATCTACAGAAATTATGAAAAGGTATTTGAAAATAAGATAAATCACCTCATCAATTGACAAATTTTTTGCCTTTCTACGCCTACCCTGGTGTAAGCAAAGGTTTCTAAAATGTGGTGCTCAAGGAAAAAATAGGGATTTCATTTACATTTTCACCCCTGTGGTATTAACTCTCATGCTGGAGGGGGTGCCAGAATCATAAAACTACACTAACAACAATCTCTAAGTTTATTACATTTTTTCGAAATGTTACATTCCTGTACTAGCATGGTTGTAACAATTACAGAATTGAAGAAGAGGTAAACACAAAATACCATTTTGGAAAGAAAAAAAAAGCACTACAACACATGATGAATCACTTGCCTTTCTACACCTAACTTGGTAAGTACAAATGTTTCCATAAATTGGTGTGAAATGAAAATATGTATTTTTACATTTCCGCCCATTCAGACATAAGGAAATATTTAAAAAATATAGAATGTCCTACTGTATTGCTTATTTGCTGTTCTTTAGAGAAAAATGGTACCCAGTTGGTATGTCTTGAGATACTGCAGGGGTTGCAGGAGGTACAAATCTAAAACAACCTGCTTATTTATATATTTATTTATTTTAAATTGGCAGCCTCACTAAAATGGTCATAACTATTAAATATTCAAGGCATACATTTTTGAAAGGACACGTCAAACGAGTAGTCACTTGTGTTTTTATCCTTATAGATGTGCACACAAAAGTATGCATTTGGCTGCATCAGATATGGGGTGTCTTGCCTTTTAATTTCTAGGCTGGTGCACACAAATATTTACAAGTGGTGGTAAAAAGTAAGGCTATTTGACATTTCTACCCATTCAAAGAGATGTATAGCTTTGAAAACATGGACTTTCCTACTTTCCTCCATTAGCTACAGCTCTTCCATGATAAAGGCATGCCACTGGTATGATATGACAACTGGTGGGGTCTAGAAGCCCAAAACTATGCCAATTACAATCTTTCTTTTTCATACATTTTTTTCAAATATGACTTGCCTGTACTAAAATAAAAAAGCTACAAAAATGATGTAAAAGTAGACAGAGCATACCATTTTGGAAAGTGGACCAGTCACTAAGCAGGACCTCATACATTTCACAAGGTTGACCTTTTAGGTCCACTTGTCCAATTTATCAGGCTTGCATCAAAAGGGTTAAAGGAATATGTTCATCTAAAAATTTTATATATTTATATTTATATATATATATATGTATATATATATATATATATATATATATATATATATATATACTTTTAAATGTTATGTATGTTTAGCTATCATCTGTAAAAAAATATAAATTTATGTTGGACCCCTAATATTTAAATAGCAATTACTATGATTTATTGTTTACTCCAATAGGAGCATACTTAGTACAAATCCTAGAGATGGACTGTGCATCATAAAATGTCTCCTGTCAGACACTGGTTGGGACTGGGGGGGTCATAAAACTGTACCACTCTAGATGTCTGTGTCTCAGCCACAAACTATTAGGTTGCATGAGCAGTTATCATATGCACCTGCTATGTCAAACTTCCAATTCAGATACAAATGGTCTATGGAGAACTGTGACAAGTAAGAAATATTGAGGGCACTTGTGCTGATGTTAAAAAAAATACCTATACAGGAATTGTATATGATACAAATAACAAGGTTAATGACAAAATGTAAATGGAGGATGAGATGAATGTAAAGATGATATGATTAAATTGTATCAGATATATTTTCCAATAATGTTCAGACTAATATATATATATATATATATATATATATATATATATATCCAAAATTTCACAGGAAAACTCCAGCATGTACATGGAAAAGAACAGAACTGAAATGCATAGGTATATAGTCTTAAGATTCAGCACACACACACACATCAAACAACAAAGTTATAGGAAGTTATTTTATCTGTCTTTACACCAGTATTTCTCTGTGCATTGTATATATCTCAAAACAACTCTCACATATCATAAACAAATGTATTATGGTTGTGTAGAAAATATTCACATAAGATTCCATACCTGTTCTCCATATCCTGCACTCTCATTTTAGAATGAGGGGGAATTGAATCTATTCTCACTTAGACATGTTTCAGATCTACCAGTTTCATTGTTATCCTTATGATTAAGCTACTTACACAAAATACATCAAATGCTACATTTAGAAATTACACAGCCAGAGTCAAAAGGTCTGGTACATTAACTACCTCAGTCTACAATAGTAGTTCACAGTCTTTTTTGGCAACAGCACCCCAACACACAGCCTAGAATTTTGGGGCACCACTACCATTTAATAGTTAATTTGTTTTTATGTATTGAAGCTACACACCTTCAGAATAACAAAAACAAACTTATTGTGTATAACAATTTCCATACATTTGAAATGCAAAATTAATTTTCTAGTATTCACAGAAACAAAGGGACACTCTAATGGAGATGAATGGAGGTGAATGGCACTCCAAAGTGCCACAGCACCCTAGCTTAGCACAACAAATCTAGAATACCAACTAGTAGGGACAATTTTATTTCAACGTGCCAACTTATTCCTAAATTTAAGAGGATGTTAAAGAGATGATTGTTTTAGTTTATTTAGCTATACTTCAATCTATTCTACAATATTTGACAGTGTGACTGATGTACCCTTTTGTTTTGACTTATTATTTACATATTCTTTCGCACTTTAATACCCTTGATATTTAGCACATTGGATCTGTTTTTATATAGCTTGCTGTCAGAGGCTGTGAAATAAGGTATATCGATATAATGCAGAAAAGATATAATGAAAAATAATAGCATACAGCACATGGAACATTCAGTGATGCAGGGATGCTTTTAGATTATTTCACTGTCCTCCTTTAATGGTTGACTGACCAGAAAACTCTCTGGAAACAGAGATTGAGGAAGCTTACTTTTAGGGGCATAAAAAATTAAAAAAGTAAAGGACAGAGAAATAATTAAAAGAATATGCAATCTGACAAATGCACTTGCGGAATATAAAAAGTCAAAATAAAGGGTTACTAACCTTTAAACAATGATTGGTTTGAAGATACTATGACCCACCCACCAACACGAGCACCACCACCCCCACTTTTAATTGATGTCCTCCTCTCCAGACGAGAAGGGGCTGACCAGGTCAGCCAACTGACATGTAAACTCTAAATTGTGCTCAGACAGAGAGAAAAACATCCTTCTGTATGACTGATTTGATAGATCCTGGGCATTATCAACAAAGCTAGTGCTCAGTGCTCATAAGAAAGGATTACACAGAAGGTGATATCTGCCTGTTTAAGTGTATATATGGTTGCTATCACAACCCTAGGTCCATTGGTCATTCTTTCAGCCAGCGTTTTTCAGAAGGAGGTAAACTCAGGAAGAGGGGACAGAGGAGTAGAATGAAATCAATATATCAGCAAACCAAAACTCATATTTATCACACCCTTAAATGTTGTAGAATAGATTAAAATAATATTAAAACAATTACTTTCCCTATAAGCAAAGGCATGGGCATTGCTGGGTACTGGTTAAGGTGGCTAAAGCCCCAGGTCTCATGACTGAAGCCACAGGTGTTATGAAAGGGTGGTGAACTTGTGTAAGAAGGTTATATTCATTAGAAAGGACACAATAATAGTCATTATTGTCTCTTAAAATTATTTAACCCCTTAAGGACCATTGAAGTACCAGGACCATCACGCTGGTCCAGCACTTAAGGACCAGTGACAGTCCTGGTACGTCACGTACTTTTACTCACCGCGCTCCTGCAGGAGGACTGAAGTTGATCATTCCAAGACCAAAGCAATCTCTTTCAGTCCCTCGTTCGGCGTGCTGGCACTCGTGATCAGTCACGTGGGGCGGCACGTCGAACTTCCCTATCTGGTCCTTAAAGGACCACACACCCCGGGACCGCTGGTCCTTAAGGGTTAAAGCTCTTAAGTATAGCACTTTGAATAAAATCTCCCTATCAAATAATTGAGAGAACATACGAGAGAGTATGGTGAGAGAACTTAGACCATTGAGAAGTTATTTAAGCTATGAAGTGCTGGTGAGATGGCTCACTTGGTTAATGCACTAGGTCTAGAATCTGTTCAAGCCACAAGGTTGCAGGTGAATACTTTCAGCAAAAAAAAGTGTTGTGCTTGTGCCTATGCAGACATTCAAAATCATGAAGAACGGGAGTCAAACTGCAAAACATATGGATGCAAGCAATGTGAAAATGGAATCTACTCTAATTCTGCTGGTTCGCTCAACCATTTACTTTGAGGAGAGTAAAAAATGGTAATGGGTTATTGATGATGTTTAGCATATACAGTACATGTAACACGTATGTTTTTATTTATTAGTTGATCAATGTGATTGAAGGGTCAATGAAGGTAATAAGGCTGATGTACTAGGAGAATTTGAGCAATTCTAATAAATTGAACCATATGAAACAAATGCAGATTTTGATTAATTTTAACCTATCGGATGCTAGTGAAGTCTCTGATGCATTGTGTCACAATCCAATGTAGACCTCTAGAATTTTCGGAGTAACAAATTTCACTCACAATACTTGAACTTCCATTCAATAACCATATTTGGCTTCATTGAAGTTCTGACCTGAGTCATAAGAACTTGATATATCCTTCCACTCCTCAGAACTTTTCCATTTATTTGTTGTGCGGAACAATAGCGATAAGCTTATATTATCCAGCATAAGTACAGCATTATTACGAAATCCTACTTCATCTGAGACTGACGGGCAGGCTTCTTCCTTTGAGGCACCATCAGTTGCTTCCTGTTAGCTTAAGGTACAATGCAACGCCTCCTAGAGGAAACTGGGATGGACAGCGCAGGCGCACAGGTGTCTCTAAGGCAAGATGTCTGTGCTAATGCCTGCCTGTTCATCTCAGATGAAGTAGGATTTCTTAATAATGCTGTACTTATGCTGGATAAGACTACTATTTCTATGCTTATCGTTATATGAATAATTATTGTGGGGAGGGGACTTCTGCCCCATACTCTTTCACACTTCTGTTTCTCATGTAATTTCTGCTGTTGTCAGATATCACAGCTTCTAACCATTTCCTCTGCCAACCACCAATCAACTGTAGCACCAGTTCAAGCCACAAGCTACTTGCCTTAACACATCCCAGCATTATGACAACCCTGAATGCTAATTATTATATTTTCACCTCCTCCCCTTGCATAGCAAATTCTTATTGCATATGGTGGTGTGTTTTATTCTTCATCATCGCATCATCACACCAGACATACTTCACCATTTTTTTTCCTCAGAAAGAAAAAAAAACATAAAAAAACATAACCCTTTGACTCATCACAATGCACTGAACACCCCTCTGTCAAGCAGCAGGTTAAGTGCTTTTATTTAACAAGAAGATACATATATTGTTTTAACAAGAGGACACATGTATTGTTTATACTCTCTTTTATTATTAGAACTGGATTATTTAAGTCATTCAATTGAACCTACGCTGAATGATCTATTAATTTCTCATTGTTGCTATTGGCAAAAATATAACATTTCTAGATTTCTTCCATTTTGAACTACTTTTAAACAATTGGTTATTCCGACAACATCCACTGTAGCTGCCTGCATATTCTAGGGATACTTGGGTCTGCAATACTAAGCATGACATGTCTCCCACATGGACTGTACGACCATGCAATCCAAACTTGAACATTCGCCTACATCTTTTTTCTGTTTTGTCAATTTCTTATTTTCACAAACATTTTCAGACACTAAAATACTTAGGATTTTCTTGAAATAATCATGTTCTGAGTTTCTTGTTTTCTGCAAAGCTGCCACAGAAAGTGTAAATGACAGTAAATGTTTTTTTTTTATAAATAAACTAGTTGAAGAGCCCGTTACACGGGCCAAAGTGCCACTGCCAGCCGGTCGCGGGGCAGTCATGCGCAGTAAAGATTGCCCGCGCCACAGCTCTGCATCAGCTGCAGTGCGGGCACTCTCTACTGCGCATGACTGCAGCACGAGCAGCAGTCTCTACTGCTCATGACTGCGTCGTTACACACATTTTAGCGAATTATTATATAGGATGTCTAAACGTGGTGTTTGTTGTAGATGTATGTAACAACTAGTATTACCTTGGGCTATGTTCACACCAGATTAGCATGATGAATGGTCTAAACCCTTTGAGTGCCAGTGGGGTACGCAACGCATTGCTCTGCAATGCGTTGCGTACTCCTCTGGCACTCAAAGGGTTAAACATCAAGCTAAACAGGTGTAATTCTTGTGCAAACCAACTGCACCACAGGGTTAACACTTAAATGATGCAGGTTCCCATTTATTTAAATAGTGATCTTAATACCTTTAATGCTAGGGTGGTCTCCAGTGCATTGTCTCACAAGGAGTTGGAGAACTATCTAGTGTTTAAAGGGTTAAAAGCCCCATTTAAATCAGTGGGAATATTAATTCCCCCCTGGGCTCAGATAGCATGCTCTAGAAGTTTGCCTCTGCGTGTGGTCTGGGCATAACTGACATTACCCCCAGTGCAAACTGTTTCATATTTTATTATCCAGGGGAGTAACCTGACTGCTGAGCCCTCAAGCAAAATCATAAATGAAAACCTGATTGACTCCGACCCACTCACATTTCAGTCACGGACCCAGGAGGTACTTACAGTTCACAAGTACTTTAAAGGTAAAATAACATCTAAGAATAAACCACCGCTTATCTTACATTTTGCATCCCTTTGGCATTTAAAGAGTTAATCCAATAGTCACTATGAATCAATGAATTGGATACCTAAAATGTATTCTTTTATTAGTACTGGATATCAGTCACCAACCCTTTACTCTGAGTTCTTTCTTCCCGGCCTAATCAAAAATGAATTCATTTTAAAGGAACAATACATGGTAAAGTAATTCTTAGTTGCTTTTTGGATTTTCTGTCAAGATAAAGTTGAGTGGTAGGTTGGGAGGATGGGAGGAAAGAGTGTCCATTTAACCCCTTTGAGAGGCATAGATGTATCTAATGCATACTGCAGAGGACAGAAAAACAATCACAATATCCACATTCATTTAAATGGGGCTGTAATCTCTTGAATGATAGTGAATTTTCCAACCCATTGCTTTTCCCATGGGATGGAGACCTCTCTAGTATTCAAGGGGTTAAACTTCCCCATTTAAATCAAATAGAATGTTTATTTTCCACAAACAAAAAAGCTTTAGTGGCTGCAGTGTGTATCTGGATAGGTCAGTACTCTTTTTATTATCAAACAATGGATACATATACTGTGCAAATGAAGATTAATAAATACACTCACCGATTCAGCTTTCTTCAGGTGCTTGGTCTCATGATTTCCATTTCTCTTAAAATTGCACTAAGATAAAAAAAGGACAGCAGTGACCCAAGAGGTAACAGTTGAAATTAAGTTTTAAAAATACTTTATTATGGATACTGTTATGAGCATATTATGAACATTGGTATAAAATGTCCAGTGGAAAAAGAAGGAAATAAACACACATGGAGTTATTATCAACCAATCACAACCTTCCAATCAATGCATTTCACATGTAGCATGCTTAATTATGATCATGGAATCAGTCCTGTGAGCATTTTAATGAGTTATTTTCTTTATTCGCCTCCTATGGTGAAATTGGTTTGATCCATTGTTCCTCTTTTGCTTCCTGTACAAGGGTCCAAATAACGAAGAGCTGAGTTTCATAAATGGCAGTTAATGTGAAGCAAGGTTGTATAAAGGAGCCTTGAATAAGAGTTTGGCATCCTCAAGACCATTAAGACCATTAACTAATGACTCCTATAATTTCCAAATTACCAATATCACACTGTCTTAAATGATGGTTCATGAAGAAAAGCAGATGTTAATTTCCCTTAGCCATATACAAACACGTGAAACCCACTCAAAATCTGTATGCCCATGCATATCTCTCTCAAGTTCTAGAGCAACCAATAAGTCCATGGTAGAGCTTCCTTTGAAACCCTTGTGGATAAGAGGAGTGTGGACTATTGAAAGTACCCATTTTGTAACAACATTCAATGAGATGACAGTCTTTTGGTTGTTTTTTCCTATTTGAAATATTGGTGTTGAGAACAATAGAAAACAGGTTTACAGAGTGAAAATGATTGGCTAAATTCAAAATAGCACTTCAAAATCTCAAGAGAAGGAGACCAAGAAACATATTAACAGGAAAGTCAATATGACCTAAAAAACAGTTCTCACTCTAAGCTGACTTCACAATTTATGTTACAAGAGAGGACAAGAGCAAAATAGAATAGGGTATTTAAAAAAATGCATATTAAAGCAAATATTGTGACAAACTGATCCTTTTGTAACAGCCAGGTTTTGGTAGCACTCCATAAATCCATTTAAATAGCTGGACAGGGATGCATTTGTGACCAAAACTGATAAAAGCAAAAATACTGAGTACTTGTTGCACATCCATATCCACTCAATATTCTACTGCATATAACCATTAACCCGCTGAGAACCGAAGAGGTGTTCAACACATTTCTTTGCATTGAACAGGAAACATGCTCAAAAAACTTAAAGTGAGTTTTAGTCGCATAATAGCATGCTACATTTGCCCATACCTTAGGGCTGTCTAAATTCAGTCCTCAAGAGCTACCAACAGTCCAGAATGTAAGGATTTCCCTGATTAAGCACAGGTGAGTCAGTCACAATGAGTGAGCCACTGATTAACTCGCCTGTGCTTAATCAGCTAAATCCTTACATCCTGGCCGGTTTGTGGCCCTTGAGGATCAAACATGGATACCCCTACCCTACCCCAAAGTACCCTTATGTAGGCAAGTTCTAAACATTAGTTTATTTTACTTTATCCTGTGAATTGAATCCTTTTTCTTCCAGATTTAACCAAACATCAAATATTAAAAACAGTCTTTATATTTATAAATAAATTATATTGGTATATGTGATAGGAGGACAAGGCTTTTTCTCTGTGTGGTTTCTTGATACCCATAGATCACACAGGGGACATTGTTCTTCAAAATTAGGATAATGTTTTAATGGATTGTAAACAACAAACATCTAAAGGTCCCAGAAATTCTGCTTATAAGTCTCTGGAGCCACTGCATATTATTCCAATAAAACCTGCTTCACCTCCTCACATATTTTGACCTGAGGGCACTGTCTGATAAGCTGCTCTGGCCTGTCCAGTAAGTAATCCCATCAGCAGCTGGGCTCTAGTCACATTGACTCCTGATATACTTTCAGGCCAGGGTGAGAAGCATAATTCTGGCTTGTGCCTGACTTGAAATTCACTTTGTTCAGTGCTCTCATTGTCTGAAGGGAACGTACCTGGCTGGAACTGCAATACTAATAAGTCTTCTTTTCATCTTCTTCCAAAATGTCCTTTTCTTTAACCCGTCCACAGGAAAGACCTGATCTCTACTCCACTCCTGTAGGGCTGCTATAATAAGGTGCTCCAAAGCTTCCAATATCATTGACTGCTGGCTGTCATCCCATTGCTTCCAACAGATTGTGAAAACTAAGAGTAGACCTTCTTCTCATGTAGGTTCTTCATACCAAGAGATCACACTGATGACATGATCTTCATCACAGGATTCTTTATTCACATTTAGAACAATAAACATCCCAAGGAAATAAATATAGCATGTGTCCTGGGCCATTGAACTGGAATCATAATATAATAACATTGCACATGTTCAAGTGTTTTTTCAGTGGAACATAATTAAAATAATAAGCTCATAAAAGGTAGGTGTGAAAACTCAGCATTGTGTGTAGTGAGGCATGATAATTCAGTGTTTTGCCAGTAGAAGGTGTAAGTACTTAGCATTGTGTGAGCACACAGTTTGATGTTACTGTAAGGTCCAAATTGTGTGAATATACTCACTTAGACATGCATATGGAGAGCTTTCTAGCATCCTTTGTTTTTACAGGGGCCAGATATCGCTTAAAATGGCCCTATTCAAGGGTTTAAAATACCCATTTATATAAAAGGGAACTTTTATTTGTCCCTATGGTACAACTGGTTTACACCAGAATCACACCAGTTCTAAGAATATCAGAGTCATTGACTAAGAAGGTATTGGAGTGCTCTCTAACATCCAGGGACTTAAATATCATGCAATAAAATATAAATGACTACCTCATTAGTTAAAATATTATGTGGGGGGTTGGCCTAACTGAAAAACTTATATTCACTAAGAAGCTAAAGAGTTTCTTAAAGGGACAATCAATATTTGAAAGAAGTATGTATTCATAACAAAAACATGGTTGAAACATTTGATTACCACTTTAAAAACAAAACTCTGCACTTTGAATATGATTTATGTTGTGTTTTCAATTCTCAGAGACACAGTATAGGAATGTAGAAATACAAATCCATGCTAAAAAAGATGTTAGAACCATTGGATGTGTGCTGTGTCCGCCGAATGCTTATGAACTAAGCAATTTATTCTGAAAATTCTTTGAGCTAAGCAGGGTGTACATAAGTATGTATAGCTTTATTTATAAGGAGCCACACAGTGTACACGGTGCCTTAAACAGAAGTATATTACAGTAAATACAATAAATCAGGGAGTGGGAGAGTGTATGGGCATTTTGGGTTGTGCTGATCCTCTGTGCCTTGTTTAACCATTTAATTTACAAAGAGTATCCAGCTTGCTGCAACACAATATGTTGGATACCTCTGGCTTTCAAAATGCTGAGGAAATTGCCATTGCATTTGTCCATTTACCTGTGCATGCTACTGGAGTGGCATTCGGTCTTGCTTACACTAATGTCCTAATGTGATTAGAGTGTTGTGCTCTGTGCTTCCTACATAAGCAAAAGTGCAGGTACAGGATTTTTAACCCTTTGAGTGCCGGAGAGGCACGCAACACATTGCTCTGCAATGCTTGTGTACACCTCCGGCACTCAAAGGGTTAACATATAGTATAAGCACAACAAATGCAAGATTCACACATTCTCCTGAATGTGTTGGAGACCTCTTTAGTATGCAATGGGTTAATATATAAAAAAAACATAATTAACAATACACAATTATTTAAAATTGTATTATCCTAAATGAGAAGCCATTAAATGCCTGGTTTGGGAAACTAGAACATGACACATCAGTAAAATGAGAGGAATGATTGCTCCCTATCCCTGCTTCTTTTGCTGTTTAATTACACAAATCATAACAACCTTTAAAATACTTGTAATTATACAACATATTTTTATAATTAGATGTGCACAATAGCTGTGCAATGCACAACAATGTTTTGGCCAATGATTTATTATTAGTGCATTTCTATGAGATATGCAAATTAGCTTAACTAATTGTTTTTAACCACAGAGTTAGAAACATCTTCTACTTACAGTAACAATTTTCACACTTTAAAGCTATACATGTGTAGAGAGAAGGGGGAGAGAAAAACCACAAGCTCCCCTTGTGCAGGATCAATCAGGCATCAATGGCCACCACCAACACCCATAGGTGCGTACTCACATAAATATTTGCTGAACAATGGCATATACCAATTCCAGTCAAACAAACTGCTGAGGATTATCAACTGCCCCCAGACGCAGTATGACTACTAGAACGCCACACTAGTCTTGGCTGCTCCAAAGATACAAACTCTCCTTGAGTGGCACCGAAATCCCTATTTTCTGTATCCTGTAGGTGGCAGTTATAACTGCTACCTACAGAAAATAGAATTAAGTATTTTTATACTTGAAAGCGGCCGTCCGTTTTTTGTGTCTCTGAATTTGGATGTCCGGATTATCCTTCCCCTGAGTGGAGACGGGTGTAAAGTCCTCCACACACTCTAATGTCAGTTTAGCTCAGTGGTTCTCAATCTTTTTTTGATCGGGGCACCCCTAACACGTAATCTAGAACATTCGGGGCACACCTAACATATATATTGTACTTTATCAAGGGCATAATGGTGGGTTCAATACATAAATATACAGTTATTATTAGGTCTTATAATCATAATAACAAAACTAAAAATATTGTGCATAACAATTTCTATAAATCTTTATTTAAAAGTCCATTTTTGTTAGTCTTCATAGAAAACACAGGGCACCCTAAGTTGATGTCCGTGGCACCCCAAAGTGCCACGGCACCCTGGTTGAGAATCACTGGTTTAGCTGGTATCAGCTACCTGACTATATGGACACATGGAGTATATATACTCCATATCAATTGACAGTATTACACTATTGGGCGCTCTTTTTCATTTTAGTTTTTCTTGTTCTATATGATCTTGGGATAAAGCTATATGTATTCTCTCTAAAGAAACAACAATATTGGGCTAGATTTTGTTCATTCTAGGTTGAAATTCAGCCTGCAAAAAACTTGGAAAAGGGGATTTTTGTTAAGATTTTTTTTTTTCGGACTCTGCCTATTCCATCACAGCTGATATGTATACTGAAGTTTGTGGCATCAATACAAAGATAGCCCAAAATAGCACTGGAAATGGCCATTCTACTATCACCATACCTGGGAACTTTCAGAAATAACTCACCCTGAGTTTTAAATAAAAAAAAAAATAAATAAAACACTTTACTACCCTATTTAACTGGAAGTACATTACTGATCTAATCTGTCTGCTCACAGACTGGCAAACCCAGGGTACCAAGACATCTGTGCCAGTCTGTTAGTCTTTAAAGGAATCTACATTCTCATAAAGTAGCTCTGTTAATGTGATGGATCATTGAACTGTTAACCCCTTGAGTTCCAAATTGGTGTGCAAAATAGTGCTCTAATGCTTTGCATAGCCCTCTGTCACTCAGAGGGTCACAGCAAGACTCCTCTAATATCAATCAATATTAGAGGAGTCTTGTTGTAAATTATATTAGAGGAGTGTAACGGACCATAGTCCATTACTGGAAGCCCTCTCTGGGCGTACGGATTGTCAGCCCATTGTCACAGGCTGTGGAGAACTTTGAGACATTATACTGGGACAACTCTGCCAAAAAGACTAAAATCATAGCCTGGCTTGTGTTAAAGGGACTGGGTAATACACTGGCCTGTGTTATTTCTGGGCCTACAATCCTGCCTGGGCAGCTAGGGGTTAATTATTTGTGTTTGTGCCATGCTACTTCAAAGGTGTATGGTATCACTGTCTGGTCCAGAGGTTGATTAGGGTTCCACCTACTAATCTCCTCTCTGTTGTGTATCCACTATTGTCTGTGTGATGGGATTAGTCTGGGTTTCTGGCTGCATGTAACACCTGTTCCCATTGTACTGTGTTGGTGATTGTATCAAACATACTGTCTGTCACAGCCTCTGTATTGTCCCTTTGTTCAGGTGTGTACAGTAATCCCAGGGGGTCCCATGGTATTGCAAGCCCCTACACCAACAGTCCATTGTACTCCATAGTGTGATGTCGCCACCATTTGCTGTGTCCCATTGCATCTACTGGATTGTATTATGTTTTCCAGCACTAACCCTCAAGTTAATGCAGTTTACTCTGTATAAAAGAGCTGAGAGTTCACTAATAAAATGTTAGCCGTTAGAACAGAGTCTCCGGGTGAAACCCGGCAAGGTCCCAGGTATGGCTATCACATTGTAGCTGGATGGCCTTTGCAAGTCTCCCTTGTCCATCCGGATAGCTCTTCATATGCTCAGCAGCTCAAGGTTGCATAAATTGGAAAAAAAAAGCCTATTCAGCCTTAAAAGGTCTGACCACCTCAGACCTCCTTTGTCCAAATGCTCACCCAACCATGCTTCCTACACTAACACAAGTCATCCTTAAAGGAGCAGTAAATGTTTTTATGAAAACCAACATGTTTTAGAGCTTCTCCTGCTGAGTACAACAAGGGCACTCTCAATGCTGTCAGTTGTTCAAAAGTTAAAACAGTTCAAATAATCAGGAATTTACTGTGCTTTTACTTCCTGAAAGTTTTAACTGGCAGCATGAGTCAGCAGTTTCTATCACATGCCTTTGAGTGCCTGGGTGGTATCCAGTGCATTGCATTGCAATGTGCTAGATACTTCTCTGGTACTCACAGTGTTAAAAAATATAATAAATAAAAAGCATGCAAATGTATATAAGCCATTGAATTAGTAATACTAACAACTAAAAGTGTGTTTTTTCTTGTTGAAATTATTGATATGGTAGAATGAGGGCTATGGATGTAGGACTGGAAGCGCATAACCTGCACCTATATAAACTAATGCTTAATTGATATCTTACCTGTGCTAATGTACAGACACCTTTGGAAATGTCAGCATATAACTCCTGCAGTGAACAAGATAAAAGTGCACGACTCCTTAACTCTTTTGAATGCCAGAAGGGTACTGCACTCAAAGGGTTAATATCACCCTTATAGTAGATGGAAAGAAACAAAGGACTGTTGCACTTAATTTCTTTACATCCAGTTGGTCTTATGTGTAAAAAAAGAGAGAAGCATTTCTGGAGCATCGTAACTGCACCATAGGAACAAATTAGTTACACCCAGCTGGGTTGCTACTCTTTCCTTTTTTTGTTTAAGACCTTGCAGGAAATGGCACTTCCTGAATACCAGGATATCATAGGAGAACATACTCCTCAGATCCTCAGCTCACACTGAACTTTATTGAGTGCAACAAAAATTCAATGTTTCGGGGGGCCCAATGCCTCATTTCACCAGACATAACCACAGCTGCCTTAAAAAAGTACAGGAAACACATCCCACCAATCTACATGCATTATCCCACATATGTACGATTATGCTTGTTGATTCATAAGGCAGGTTTGATGTAACTGAGGTTGTATCTGATGAGGGGAGACACTGGGCACCCCCCGAAACATTGCATTTCATTTGCACTCATGAGCTGAGGATTTTGCACATTTATTTGAGCGTGTTCTCCTATGATATTGTTATGTTATTCATTGGTCAATGGGAGACTTAATAGAATTTCTGCACTGGGAGCAATATATGTGTGGGTTTAGATAATAATATAAAGATAACCTAGAGCATGCACCCATTTGACCGTTTGAGTGCCAGAGTGTTATCTAACAAGGCGCTGGGTAACAATCTGGCATTCGAAGGGATTATCAAAGTTCCACTTCCTAAAACACCCACACAGTCTCACAATGCCCACCTTTTAGCATGAAGCACAAGTGTATACAAACTACATAGGTTTTAAGTAGACTCAGGAACATTCAGCACACAAAACATGTCTTTGCATTCATGTTTGCCCAGAGACAGTTTAATACATCTCTGACTCCCCTGTAACCAGATTCCTGTTTACTACAAGCTCAGAAATGGGGATAATGAACTACATAGAAGTGTGCCAATCCATAATTGATGAAAAAATGTTCACTATTTCTAGCTGTTCCCAGTTTATCTGTATTTGGAGATGCAACATCTAGTATTGATTTATAATATTTCATTAACGGTAAATCTATCAGGATGGTACAATGCAACTGCAATCCAAAAAGAAAACTCATCTTGTTATAGGAATTCTACATCAAAGGAACAATAACCCTTTTATGAAAAACATAACTATTGTAAGACTTTGAATAAAACAAGAGTACTTCCACTGTTGGGAGATGTGCCTTTCCAGAGTTATTATAGTTTAAATTAGAACTGAAAACTGACTAGAGGGATTTTGAAATGGCTTTCAAAATTGCCTAATGTTTTGTTAGCCATTCTTTAAACCTATAGTTTATGCATTTTTTAGTTTTAATTATTTGTCAGTTTTTGCAAATTAGCCTGTACTTCCTGTTAAGAAGTAGCAGTTGGGAGAGAGAATTGAATGCTAATACTGCCTAATTTGTATAAACCGGCAAATAAATAAAAATAAATATCTTGTAAATGTTTGTTTTAAATTAAATATATAAAATAGCTAACATATATAGGTGATTTTGAAAGATCTTTTAAAATCACCAAGTCACTATAAAGCATTAGTTACACTTTATTTTTTCTTTATCTTTGCCCTGTGATTATACCGCAAATATTCCTACAGTACGTTTCCATGCCTTTGCTATATGTACAATGTTTCAGTGTCTCCTTTCATATTTCTGAGGGTGTTTATATGTTAACATGACTATTCACTATAATAGGGTGAGATGTTCAAAAAGTCATCATTAACAAAAATTGTCAGATCATGAGTTGGTGGTAAAAGAAGGACAATATTTTCAGAATTAAATCCATCATGTTTTAAAATTTGTCTGAAGAATTAAAAATGACGATAAGAAGATCTTGATGAAAATTTCCTTTAAAAATTGAGATGTAAAAATGTCTTTGATTTTGCCTTTGAAATGAAAATTTTAAAAGAGACAAAGACATTTTTTTGTCTTTGAAACAACAAATTGCTTCTCACTCCTGCTAACAGTTCTTTAATTTGTCTTCTCCAGGTTTAAACAATTTTTATTTTGTCAGGAAAAAAATTTCATTAATCAGACAAAAAAGTGACGTTGAACAAATATTTTATTATGAAAATACCTTACAATATGACGGTAGATTAAACCACACCCACTTTTAAGACTGCCTTTTCCCTTTGACGGAGATGGCGGAAATAGATGCAAAAAAACGACAGAAACATGTCTGAGAATTGTGTTAGGGACCAGGAACCAGACAGACACAAAAATGTAAAGTGCAAAACACCTCTATTAAAGTAAACAAAATAAACTGTTACGTTTTTTTGACACTCAGACACGTAGGTTTAGTAAAAACACAATAGGAAAGCAAACAAATACTTCTCCAACCCACACAGGTCCAGTATATATGTACAACAGGAATACAATAAATACTGACACAGGATCAGGTAGAAGACAGTAAGGTATATCCAGGAACAGTCCAGAGGAAATGACTGGTGAAGCAGTAGCGGACAACAGTCACGAAACCCAGAATACCTCAAGGATATTCAAGGGACTACTATGCCAAAAGGCAGCTGGAGCAGGCGATAGTAGTAAGGATAAACCCAGGAAATTCCCTAGCATGCTAGGGTGACTACGGATGCTGACCGGAGTCCGCAAGGCAATGGAACCCCTAGCACGCTAGGAGGTATAGCAGTACTAGACAATCAGGTGTTAGGTAACTACTCCTAGAACGCTAGGAGCATAAGCGGTACTAGACAATCAGGCATAAGGCAACCGGCTCCTAGAACGCTAGGAGGGCAACAGGCAGACAGTAAGCGTGAGACAGCAGGAACCCCTAGAACGCTAGGTGGTATAGCGGTACTGACACCAAGGTGTAAGGCCACCTACTCCTAGAACGCTAGGAGGACTACAAGTACGAAAGGCAATGGCAACCAACTAGCCGTAAGGCAACCACACTAAACCTGTGATCAAGGGTGCTGCCCCAACACCCCAACCCTAGGATGCTAGTGTGAGCGCTCTGACCATAACCAGGCCGAAAGGCCGCACAGCAGGGGAATTACCGAGGTGCCCTGGAAGGAAGTAGCCAACCTCGTAGTAGGGAGCAATTGTCTGTGCCAGGTCAGAGCGATGAATGGGTGCGGGTGTAATACCGAGTCTCCTACACCTGAGTGAAGGGAGATCAACACAGCGCAGGGCAACCGAGAGGTCACCGGTCAACAGGGTCACAGTGAAGCAACCTAAACGGCAACCCCAGGTAGGGTAAACCGCCAAGCCGAGTCGGCAGATGGAGCAGGATAGTCAGCCAAGCGGGGTCGTACACCAGAGCAGGAAGTCAGCCAATGCCGGGTCAGGATACAGGGTAGGATACTCAGCCGAGCTAGGTCGTACACCAGAGCAGGAAGTCAGCTAATGCCTGGTCAGGATACAGAGCAGGATAGTCAGACGAGCCGGGTCGTACACCAGAGCAGGAAGTAAGCCAATGCTGGGTCAGGATACAGAGCAGGATAGTCAGCCGAGCCGGTTCGTACACCAGAGCAGGAATCAGCCAATGCCGGGTCACAGGAGAAGTCAGCAACGGAGAGAAGACAGCAGCGAAGTCAATCCGGCCAGGTCATACACAGGATACACAGGAACATACAGAGCATACACTGGATACGGGTACACCACGAAAGGGCGCCGCTATAATGACGGCGCCAGGTATTTAAAGGCAATCCCAGGGAGGAGTCAACATGGATCGCCAATTAGAATGTAGAGGAGAAACCAGGAAGTAGTAATGTCACACATAATGTAAATCACGGCCACCGTGATACAAACAAAGCAAAATTGTGATCCAGGAGCATAAACCAAAAGACAAGCTGGGGTCAGGAACCAAGATGGGTACTCAGACAAGCTGGGGTCAGGAATATGGAGGTCAGTGATGTCAGGAACAAGCCAGGAGTCAGGAGCCAGAAGGGACGTCAGAAGAAGCCAGGTCATACAGGGATAATCAGGAGCACAGGAGAACACACTTGCAGCCATAAACAAACAAAAGGGCAAGGAGGAAGCAAGCGTAGCTGCTATAAATAGCCTGGAAAGGGATGGCTGATAACAGTCAGGAGAGTAACCATGGAAACAGAGAGGTCAACACAGTTTGTTAATCATCAGCTGAGTCAGCCTGACACAGGGAAAAAAAAGGCAGCAGTAATCAACAGCAGAGTGTTAGAGCAAATCAGCCAAACCGTGACACCATGGCGTAAAAACTTTTTTATTCTGATTACAGACAATTTCAGTTACCACCACTTTCTGAACATCTCTCCCTATATGCACTAAGCTCCAATAGCTGGATATGCTGGGGGAGCTCACAGAAACAAATTTTCCCTCCTGAGACGGGGTAAAAATGCATGAAAAGGTCAGGTGTATAAATAGACATATCTAAATTGAGAAGTTTACGTGATTTTCACTTAAATATTTTTTCACGTGACAAGGAGCCTTTCTTCAGTCTCATTCTTATTGCACACCCTATGAACTATGCCCTTTTGCTCAAAAGTGAACATTTTTAATCAGTCCTGGATGTCATGGCCATTGAGGAGGCCATCACTGTTTCTGGCAGGAGCACAAGACACAAGCTCTGCTCACTGCACATGGTAATCTTAATCCTCTAAGGACCAGTGAGCTGTGCAATGCATTACTATGCAATGTGTTGCACATCCCTCTAGTCCATAAACAAGTAGGCTCTTTGACTTAGCATGCTTCAGATTAAAAATGCTACCAACAAGTATCATGTCTGTCTCTATGGCATGATATCCAGGACAGATTGAAGATATTATTTTATGAATAAGGGCACAAAAGCAAAATTCATTGGGACCATTAGGATTTTAGGCCATAGTAATTCAAGTGGAGGATTATTATTAGGAGATATTAATTCTTCCTTCTGCTCTCTTGTTCTTATAGCCTTTATAGCTCATTCACATGGGCAATTGAACTGCTGTATATATGCTTATTTAACTTAAACGGGAACTATCACCCCAAATAAATTTTCCCCCCAACAATTACCCATCGATTAGCTGAACAATAGTAGTACTCTCCAGAATACCGTCTTACAGAGAAATCCTAATTCTGCCGAGACCGATGGCCAGGCAACAGTGCTTTATTGGAATCTGTGCGCCTGTTCCTTCAGTCCTTTCTGGTACCTTTAGGTACCATGCAAAGCCTCCTAGAGGAGACCGGGACTGACAGCACAAGCATGCAGATGTCTATAAGCAAATATGTCTGTGCTGTTGCCTGGCCGTCAGTCTCGGAAGCAGTAGGATTTCTCTATAATGTGATAATTATTCTGGTGAATACTACTATTTTTCAGCTAATAACCAGAAAGAACTCCATCAAATACAGCCAGGCCATCAGATACAAGTGCATCTGTTCTGACATGGTGGTCCATGACAAGCACCTCCAGAAACTCAGAGAAGACTTTATAAAACAGGGCAGCAATTTAATACTTTAAATAATGGTTTGAGCAGAGATAGAGAATTCCTATCACATTATCACATTGTGGATTAAACTTTACAACAGTCCCACTGGGATTGTAAAGACCTTTGACTCCTCAGAGGAAGACTGCAATTTACTTCACTCCTCTACCATTGACTGATCAAAGAACCTGAGCTTTCTTATCTGATTTTGATTCTAAACAATGCGATATGTACTTGTATATAAGAGAGATGTTTTCATATTTATCTGTATAACATGCCTGAGGAAGAGACCTAAGAGCTCTTGAAAGCTAACCAATAAAGGTATAAACTTGACTATATTTGCCATTGGGCTAATTCTCTAACTTTTCCATTACCTTAGGAGCATTTGGTAACTTTGCCTTTAATTTAGGAGAATGTGATTTTCAACATCAAGGTGTATGTTTTTTGCATCAAACCATGAACAATAGCAAATAGCACTTACATTTATGGCTTTCAAAAGATAGCAAATGTTCCACTTTCTTGAATTCCCAAATTAAACAGTGCCTGTGTAAATGGGTGGGTTTGGGTATGAGAGAGATTTCCCCTATCTATAAATGCCCAGTAAGGTCATTCCAGGAATTTGGAGTACAATTATTGATGGTAGTTCATAAAAAAAAACATTGTAGAACTGGAAAGGGTAGAAAAATGCAACAAAATTAAAAAGCAGATGGAAGATTTTAATAACGAAGAAAGACTAGCCAAATTAGGGATGTTTACCTTGGAAACGAGGCACCTGCCGCTCATTAATATCATCCTGGCTGTGAGAAGCTGGGGCACTGGGACTGGAAATATCATTATGTTAAAGTGGACCTGTCACCATAAGACAAGTTGAGCTTGTTTTACATAGACTTAACCCTTTGTGTGCCATAGAGGTATCCAACAAATGCAATAAACTCAACTTGTCTTATGGTGACAGGTCGACTTTAACGTAATAAAGTAATAATAAATGCAGTGCAATGCGTTGGATACCTCTCTGACACTCAAAGGGTTAAATTATGCCTATATGTTGTGCTAGCCATTTTTCTTTAAAGTAAATTGTTTTGATGAATCAACCTTTTTCTTTTGGTGGCGCAGTGTGGTATTTTATAATAATTTCCCTCTTAATATGCTAAGGCCAAACATCACTCGATGTGCTAATAGAAATGTCCCTAGTGTATGTGTGTGGGCTCTGCCTGGATTCAGTCATCGTGCAGTGCATAGTAATATTGGCCCAGTAAAAAATAAATTAACATAAAGCTCAACTGCAAGCAACAAATAAAAGTTAATTTCTCAAAAACTATTTATATTACAAACAAATGGTTGGCACAACATATAGGCAGTTTGTACTTATGTTTAAAATTAACAAAACTTATTTTATGGTGACATGTTCAGTTTAAAAAAACTAATGAGCTTTTTTCTATTGAACACATCTTTATAATACAGTTATAACAATGTCAACACAGACAGGGAGGCTAACGGAAATTGGAACCGTTCTTTAGCAAACCTTAAAGAAGCAGTAAACTTTTTATTATGAAAACATATATGTTATAGTGCTTTTCCTGCTAAGTAAAACAAGATTACTCTCACTTCTGTCAGTTGTATCATTCAAACTTTACAACCACTCAGATAATCAGGAAGTGAATTCACTGTGCTTTTACTTCCTGAAATTTCTAACTGACAGGAAGTGACTCCACAGTTTCTATCAAATTTTATGGAGAACTGTATGTCACTGACTTTCCTGTCCAATTGAATGTAACAGAATAACTCATTAGGATTTGACCACTGGAGGGCATTACTAATGTAAAAAAATAAGGGTTTCAACTGTAATAACTCTGGAAATATGCACCTCTCAGCAGAGGAAGTACCCTTATTTTACTCAACAGGAAAATCCCTACAATATATATTTTTTCATAAAAAAATGTACTGCTCCTTTAAATAAAAGCGACAAATACAAACTCCCCACATTCTCACAAATTCAAATACATGCTGACCGTGGAATCACGTGAATGAACTCTGGTTTTAATTATATTTACAACATATGTACAATATTACACTTTTGTGGTGCCGTCTTCTTGTGTGCATGGGGACAAGTAAAGGCACCAAATGGAACCTGTAAAGTTTCCCAAATTTCCCTTGATTCAAATTAGTATTTTAACCTAATGTACTAAAAACTGGAGTGATTCTGGTGCAAATCAACTGCACCAGAGGGGGCAGAAAAATCCAGCTAATTCAAATTGTGTTTTTAACCCCTTGAATCAGTGTTTCTGTGTCATGGACATCAATTTAGGGTGCCACATTTAACCTATAAGCAGGGCCGGTGCAAGGATTTTTGCCACCCTAGGCAAAACTTAATTTTGCCGCCCCCTTGGCTCCGTCCCTTGCGCCACTGCTTTATGCCCCACCCATGTATGTGTATAAGTGTCTGTGTGTTTGTGTATTCCCTATATGTATATAAGTGCGTGTGTGTTCCCTATATGTGTGTAAGTGTCAATGTGTATGTTCCTTACATGAGTATAAGTGTGTCAGTGTGTGTTACCTGTATATGTATAAGTGTGTTAATTAGTGATGAGCGAGCACCCCAATGCTCGGGTGTTCGGGTGCTCTGACCGAGCGCCCCCGGAGGCTCGAGTGCTCGGCCGAGCACCCGAGCCCCATTGAAGTCAATGGGAGGACTCGAGCATTACACCAGGCACCCCCTGCTCTGATGAGGGGAGGGTGCCTGGTCCATAGGAAAAGGGCAGAAAAGGATGGAAACACCACAGAAATGGTTCAGGGACAGCATAGGGAGGATGTCTGGATGCATCTTGGACTCCAACATCGCTGCTGGGAACGATCTTTCGCCCGTAGTACGCCATTTTTACAGACTGACCATAAAACACACAAAAAGGAAAATAAAAACGACTTTAGGCGAAAAATTGTTACCAAACAATATTTGCTGTATATTTACTTGTATATCATCTGCAAATTATCCCAAAAATTTCCTTGATTTTCTGAAGTGAGGCCATGATTAAGAGGGAAACGTGCGCAGACGCAAATTATCCCAAAAATTTCCTTGATTTTCTGAAGTGAGGCCATGATTAAGAGGGAAACGTGCGCAGAGGCAAATTATCCCAAAAATTTCCTTGATTTTCTGAAGTGAGGCCATGATTAAGAGGGAAACGTGCGCAGAGGCAAATTCTCCCAAAAATTTCCTTGATTTTCTGAAGTGAGGCCATGATTAAGAGGGAAACGTGCGCAGAGGCAAATTCTCCCAAAAATTTCCTTGATTTTATTGAACTGAGGCCATGATTAAGAGGGAAACGTGCGCTGAGCTGACCATCTAAAACATTATGGGTGAGGGTCTGCTGCAGAGCTGACCATCCTAAACATTATATGCGAAGGCCCGCTAGTGAGCTGACGCTATAAAACATTATATGAGAGGGCCCGTTAGAGAGCTGACCCAATAAAACATTATATGAGAAGGCCCGCTGGTGAGCTGACCTATATAAAAATTGTCAAACAGGGCCCGCTGGTGAGCTGGCCCTATATAAAAATTATATCACAGGGCCCGCTGGTGAGCTGGCCCTATATAAAAATTATAGCACAGGGCATATGGAAGAGGAGGAGGAGGATGAGAAGATTAAGAGTCAACCATATACCCGTTTTTTGGGTGGAAGGGGTGAATGGGAATACAGAGTATTCCCATCATTGTAAATAACATATATAAAGTGAGTTTATGTTCCCCCGGGGCTTTCCTCCAGTGGAGTGGAGAAGTCAGGGGAAATCCAGGCCTTGTTCATTTTTATAAGTGTCAACCTATCAGCATTGTCGGTGGAAAGGCGGATACGCTTATCTGTTATGATGCCACCAGCAGCACTAAATACCCGCTCAGACAGAACGCTGGCGGCAGGGCAGGCCAGCACCTCCAAGGCGTAGAGTGCCAGTTCATACCACGTGTCCAGCTTGGACACCCAGTAGTTGTAAGGCACAGAGGGATCATTGAGGACGCTGACACGGTCTGCTACGTACTCCTTCACCATCTTCCAAAACTTTTCCCTCCTTGTGACACTAGGCTGCGCATCAGGGTGAGGGTGCTGGCGGGGTGTCATGAAGGTGTCCCACGCCTTGGAGAGTGTTGCCCTGCCTTTGTCGGAACTGCTGTGTGCTCCCCTTTTCTCCCCTTCTCGGTTGACCAAGGTAGCACGTACTCTGCCGCCAGCGTTGTCAGATGGAAAATTTTGGAGCAATTTTTCAACAAGAACCTTCTGGTATTGCACCATTTTGCTTGTCCTCTCCACCGGAGGAATGAGAGATGAGAAATTCTCTTTGTAGCGGGGGTCCAGAAGGGTGAACACCCAGTAATCCGTGTTGTCTAAAATGCGTACAACGCGTGGGTCATGGGAAAGGCAGCCTAACATAAAGTCAGCCATGTGTGCCAGAGTACCAACAGGCAAGATTTCGCTGTCCTCACCAGGAGGATGACTCTCAGTATCCTCATCCTCTTCCTCCTCTTCTGCCCACCCACGCTGAAGAGATGGAACTAAAGTTCCATGGCTACCCTTGTGTAAGCTCTTCCTCCCCCATTTCCACCTCTTCCACATGCAAAGCGTCGGTTTTAATTGTGAGCAGCGAGCGTTTCAGTAGACACAGAAGTGGGATGGTTACACTGATAATAGCGTTATCGCCGCTCACCATCTGTGTCGATTCCTCAAAATTGCGTAAAACCTCGCAGAGGTCTGACATCCATTCCCACTCCTCACTTCTGATTACAGGAAGTTGAACGGAGAGGCGACGACCGTGTAACAGCTGGTACTCCACTACTGCCCTCTGCTGC
Organism: Rhinophrynus dorsalis; assembly: GCA_037306005.1. Classification (NCBI taxonomy): domain Eukaryota; kingdom Metazoa; phylum Chordata; class Amphibia; order Anura; family Rhinophrynidae; genus Rhinophrynus; species Rhinophrynus dorsalis. Next base: position 84,049,656 of record CM074724.1, on the reverse strand, counting down.
TCACAAAGCCGGGCCAACATGTGGAAGGTGGAGTTCCAGCGCGTGCTCACGTCACACAGCAGCCGGTGAGCTGGCAATTGTAAGCGCTGCTGCAGCTTCAACAGGCCGGCCGAACCTGTAGATGACTTACGGAAATGTGCACACACGCGGCGCACCTTGGTCAAGAGATCATGCACATTGGGGTAGGTTTTTAGAAATCGCTGAACCACTAAATTAAATACATGCGCTAGGCATGGTACGTGTGTGAGCTTGCCGAGCTCCAAAGCCGCCACCAAGTTACGCCCATTATCACACACAACCATGCCTGGTTGCAGGTTGAGTGGCGAGAGCCACTGCTCGGTCTGGTGACTAATCCCCTGCAACAGCTCTGAGGCCGTGTGCTGTTTGTTCCCAAGGCAGATCAGCTTCAGCACGGCCTGTTGACGCTTCCCCACTGCAGTGCTACACTGCTTCCAGCTACTGGCTGATGGGGGAGTGGCGCTGCGTGTAGAGAATTCGGAGGTGGAAACGGAGGAGGAGGAGCCAATAACGTAGGTGCTGGCGGAAACCCTGATGGAGGTAGGGCCCACAAACCTCGGCGTGGGTAGCACCCGTGCCATCCCAGGGTCCGAGTCGCTCCCAGCCTCCACGACATTCACCCAGTGTGCCGTCAGGGAAATGTAGCGTCCCTGGCCACAAGCACTTGTCCATGTGTCAGTCGTTAAGTGGACCTTCCCAGTAACTGCGTTGGTCAGGGCACGGGTGATGTTACGGGACACATGGTGGTGTAATGCGGGGATGGCACACCGGGAAAAGTAGTGGCGGCTGGGGACCGCGTACCGAGGGACAGCTGCTGCCATCAGGCTGCGGAAGGACTCAGTGTCCACAAGCCTAAATGGCAGCATTTCGATGGCCAGTAATTTGGAAAGGTGTGAGGTTAGTGCTATGGCCTGTGGGTGGGTGGCTGGGTATTTTCTCTTGCGCTCAAATGCCTGGGGTAACGACATTTGGACGCTGTGCTGGGACAGGGAAGTGGATGTGGTCGCTCATGGTGCTTCAGATGGTACAGGTGCAGGGCGGGAGGTATGCGGGCCTGCGCCTTCGACAGGCGATTGGCCGGCACCGAAAACAGGGGAAGAGGAGGCAGTGGTGTGGCCTGCAGACACAGATGGGCGATCCAGGCGTTCCTCCCACTTATTACGGTGCTTGGATGCCATGTGTCGGATCATGCTGGTGGTGGTGAGGTATCTAGTGTTCATGCCTCGGCTCATTCTGGTGTGGCACAGGTTGCAAACTACAATTCTTTTGTCGTCCGCACTTTCCTTAAAAAAACGCCATACCGCGGAACACCTACCCTTTGGCAAGGTAGATTTACGCAAGGGGGTGCTCCGTGGAACATTTGCGGGCCGGTTTGGTGCGGTCCGCCTTCTTTCTGTAGCCACACCACTGCCTCTTCCAGCCTGTTGCGGTGCTGCAGATGGCTCACCCTCAGGACTGCTGTCATCGCTCGGCTCTACACCTTCCCAGGTGGGGTCAGTCACCTCATAGTCCACCAAGTCCTCCTCCACTTCCTCACTCTGATCATCCTCCTCATGTCTTGATCCCACCACATACTCAGTCATTGACAACTGTATAACATTCTCCTCAACAAGGTCTTGAGACGGTAATAGTGGTTGATTTAATGGCAACTGTGTCTCATCATCATCATCATCATCCACTACTTCCTTTGACCTTAAATGCCGTTCACATCTGTCATCTTCTTGTGATTGGGTACCCTCTAGAGGTTGTGAATCAGGGCACAAGATGTCATGTTCCTCTGCAAGCGTGCTTGGAGAGAGGGTCAAATGAAGGATTGGTGATGAGACGAGCTCCTCACTATATCCCAGTGTGGGATCACTTCTTTGACCAGACCGTGTATGGTGGGAGGAAGGATGATCAGAGTGAGGATTATGTTGACCAGACTCTTGGCTACTGAGAGTGGACTTGGTGGAAGACAGGGTGGTGCTTAACCGACTGGAAGCAGTATCAGCTGACATCCAACCGACCACCTGTTCGCAGTGGTCGGACCTCGAGAGTGATGTCCTGCGACGCCCTGTGAAATGAGACATGAAGCTAGGTATGGTGGATGTCTTTCTTTCTTGTGCTCTGGCACCAGGCACAGTTTCTCCGCGTCCTGACCCGCGCCCTGAACTATCAGGATCACGTCCACTTCCCCGTCCCTTTTTACCCGCCTTCTTCATCTTACACGGAATATGTGACTTTAATATTTTAGTTTGAAAACTTAACAGTATTTCTTCCTATTCTGCAACTGTGCAGAGTACACAGAATAGGCTGCTAAACTGCGGTGACACACACTGAATGGAATATGTGACTTTAATATTTGAGTTTGAAAACTTAACAGTATTTCTTCCTATTCTGCAACTGTGCAGAGTACACAGAATAGGCTGCTAAACTGCGGTGACACACACTGAATGGAATATGTGACTTTAATATTTGAGTTTGAAAACTTAACAGTATTTCTTCCTATTCTGCAACTGTGCAGAGTACACAGAATAGGCTGCTAAACTGCGGTGACACACACTGAATGGAATATGTGACTTTAATATTTGAGTTTGAAAACTTAACAGTATTTCTTCCTATTCTGCAACTGTGCAGAGTACACAGAATAGGCTGCTAAACTGCGGTGACACACACTGAATGGAATATGTGACTTTAATATTTGAGTTTGAAAACTTAACAGTATTTCTTCCTATTCTGCAACTGTGCAGAGTACACAGAATAGGCTGCTAAACTGCTGTGACGCACACAGAATGGAATATGTGACTTTGATATTTTAGTTTGAAAACTTAACAGTATTTCTTCCTATTCTGCAACTGTGCAGAGTACACAGAATAGGCTGCTAAACTGCGGTGACGAACACAGAATGTAATATGTGACTTTAATATTTGAGTTTGAAAACTTAACAGTATTTCTTCCTATTCTGCAACTGTGCAGAGTACACAGAATAGGCTGCTAAACTGCGGTGACACACACTGAATGGAATATGTGACTTTAATATTTGAGTTTGAAAACTTAACAGTATTTCTTCCTATTCTGCAACTGTGCAGAGTACACAGAATAGGCTGCTAAACTGCGGTGACGAACACAGAATGGAATATGTGACTTTAATATTTGAGTTTGAAAACTTAACAGTATTTCTTCCTATTCTGCAACTGTGCAGAGTACACAGAATAGGCTGCTAAACTGCGGTGACGCACACAGAATGGAATATGTGACTTTGATATTTTAGTTTGAAGACTTAACAGTATTTCTTCCTATTCTGCAACTGTGCACAGTACACAGAATATGCTGCTAAACTGCGGTGACGCACACTGAATGGAATATGTGACTTTGATATTTTAGTTTGAAGACTTAACAGTATTTCTTCCTATTCTGCAACTCTGCACAGTACACAGAATGTGCTGCTACACTGCGGCGAAGCACACTGAATGGAATATGTGACTTTGATATTTTAGTTTGAAGACTTAACAGTATTTCTTCCTATTCTGCAACTCTGCACAGTACACAGAATGTGCTGCTAAACTGCGGCGAAGCACACTGAATGGAATATGTGACTTTGATATTTTAGTTTGAAGACTTAACAGTATTTCTTCCTATTCTGCAACTCTGCACAGTACACAGAATGTGCTGCTAAACTGCGGCGAAGCACACTGAATGGAATATGTGACTTTGATATTTTAGTTTGAAGACTTAACAGAATGTGCTCTAATCTGCAACTTTGCACACTAAACAGAATGTGCTCTAATCTGCAACTTTGCACACTAAACAGAATGTGCTCTAATCTGCAACTTTGCACACTAAACAGAATGTGCTCTAATCTGCAACTTTGCACACTAAACAGAATATATGATTTTTTTTTGTTTTTTTTTTTCCCCCCACACAAAATAACCTTCTGCCCCCACACACAGTAGTCCTAAAAAGGACTTTTGGTTCTTTTTTTTTCACAATCGCTTTTTTTCTCCCTACACTGACTTTCCCTTCCTATCCTCATCTCTCCCTGGCTAAGACTGAGCCGAACTCGCTGGTCAGGTGCTATACAGCACCCGACCACGGGTTCTGGCCAGCCAATCAGTGTAATGCCAGCAGCCAACATGGCTGCTGGCATTACACTGATGTCAGAGCCTCCCTGCACGTTTATTGGCTGCGCAGCAGCCGCAAAACGTGCGGGGAGGAGACCCGAACATGGCGGGCGAGCACATGCGGTACTCGTACGAGTACCGCCATGTGCCGAGCAGAGCGATGCTCGAGCCGATCCGAGCATCGGCCGAGCATGCTCGCTCAACACTAGTGTTAATGTGTGTGAGTTTCTGTAGGGGTATCAGTGTGTAAGTGTGTGTGCTTCTCTGTTTGTGCATCAGTGTGCCAATTTATATGCTTGTGTGTGTGAGAGTACTTATCTCTGTGTATCTGTGTGTGCTTATCGCTGTGTATCAGTGCGTGTGTGTGTGTGTGTGTGTACGTTGAGTAACACATCACTCTAATTTTTCATTCTAAAAGTGATTATTATTTTATTTCAATATGCGCACACCTGTAAAATAGATAAAAAAAATCCATCCATTAAAAGGCAGGAGGTACCCAACGTACCCTCTGGCACTCAAAGGGTTAAAATGGGAGCCGAGTATTGGTACAGTGCTGAGTGCTGATACAGCAGGGCTATCATATCATATACCATTCATGAGTACCAAAGAGGTATTGTGTTGCAATGTGTTGGATACCTCTCTGGCACTTCAAGGGTTAAATGGTGTTTTAACCCCTAGAGAGCTAGAAAGGTTTCCAATGGATTGAGACACCTATGTAGCATCCAAGGGGTTAAAACTCAATTGTAATCATTGGGGATTTGTATTTACCCCCTGTGGTGCGGTTTGTTTAACCTTTTGAGTGCCAGTGGGTAGGCTACGCAATGCTAAGCAGTGCTCTGGCACTCTAGGGGTTAATCCAGCTGTCCCTAGTACATCAGCGTTTGTCTCTATCCATAGGGACCATTGTGTTGTGCAGGTATCTGTACACCAGGGAGCCTGAGCAGACCAGGAGATCACACCCACCACCTGGGAGCCTCTCACCTGAGTCCAGCGCTCCCCGGACATCCTGCTCCTCCCCGGGGCTCGTCCTATACCGGCTCCGCGTCCTCTTGCACTCATGTGCCGCTTGCACTGACTCAGGCTTATGCTCCCTGGGCTGTGCTGTCTGGCTGGGTCTGGCGTCAGGGGTTGTTGTTCTATATTGTCACTATTCCGCTCCCACTCGTATAACTGCTGCTCTCTGGCTCGAGGGAGTGCTTGGTAGCATGAATCAGCTCTCCCTCGCGGCAGATATCTATATAATTAAAATAAATTGGGGAACAAAAATTGCTGCTCCATTTCGGCGCCCTTCCGCTGCGGCGCCCTAGGCGGCTGCCTAAGCTGCCTTATGGTAGCACCGGCCCTGCCTATAAGGCTTTGACATAAGTGTGAACATCGACTTACAACTGTATGTTTAAGTCTATTACCATGCACAATACGTTTGTTTTAGTTGTGAGGTCTGACAACTCTTTTTCAGCAAATCAGGATATAAAGGGGTTGATGTACTACGTAGAACTGCGCCATAGGAGACAAATAAAAAGCAACCATTTAAATCAATGTGTATATTTATATGTCCCTTATGGTGCAGTTGCACCATAATTACTCCAGTTCTTCTTAGTTTGTTTTGGAGTCAGAAAATATTTTCACTTTCAAAATATACTTGTCTTCCTCCGATTCGACAGATAAGAGTAAAATTTAACCCTCTGAGAGCCAGAAAGGTGTCCAAAACATTGCTTTGCAATGTTTTGGATACCGCTCTGGCACCCAAAGAGTTAAACTTGATAGATTCATGTCATTTTTCAACCACATCAGCTATGTAACTGAAGGAACATTTATATGTAGTGTTAAAAATTCCATGCCAATCATTTTCCCCTGATCCGTTGCCCAGCATTGTCTGCCAGATGTTTGTGCTATAGATGGAATTTGGTTCAGAGAAACCATTTAGAATTCTGTATGTAGCCCAACTGAGGCCTCATTCTTTCATCACTTTAAAGCAACGTTTAACCCCCCATGCAATGTTATTAACTCCTTTCAGTGGTGTATGTAGTGACTGGAGGGCTCTGGTGCAAACATATTTTGGGCTCCCTAAAATTAAATTATTCTCCCTGTGGAATAAGTAGAAGTTACTGAATCCTGGAGTCGATGGACTCAATGTTTTTGTACAAAAACAAAAGTAGAATCATTCTGGGGCAAACCAAGTCACCACAGGCAACAAATAAAAATATCCCATTTGAGTAACTGGAAAAAAATCAATAAAGACCTCTCTTGCATTAAATGAGTTAAAAGAACCATCCAAACCAAATGGAATTTGGGGAATCCTTATTCTTTTCCTAAGGTGCAGTTGGCTTGCCTCATTCCTCTACTTGTCTTTGTGCACGTGGCCATAAAAACTATATAGCAGGGATGTCTGTACTAAGACTTGGATACCATTTGTAGCCCTCAGGTATGGCCAGTGAAATTTCTACTAACCCTTTGAGTGTAAGAGAGGTATATACTGCATTGGATATCTCTGCTTCAAAAGCTAAATAGTAGAAGAGTGAACTGCTGCAAAGCATAATAATCCTCATTTTTAACAGTGAGACAGATATGTCATGCAGAATGTGTTTATCTAACAACACTTCAGGTGACCTAGCTATGAAATGCATATAATATAGTCCATATAAACTATTATTTTGTTCATGCTCGTCTTTAACTCCTTAAGGACCATTGACGGTCCTGGCACATCATGGGTTGGGGAGCGATAAGGACCCATGACCCCATGACGTGCCAGGACCGTCACGGAATTCAGGGCTTCCCGCACGGCTGCACGCCGTTCGGGTAGTCCTGAATCAAATACTGAAAAATGGTCCATGGTCCTTAAGTGCCAGCCGGGTGCACAATTGTTCTGCCCATAAGGGGTTAAATCCTTAAGACCAGAGGCGTGAACATCACATTGTGTAGCAAAGCATTAAACAACTGTCACGTCTTCAAGGAATTAATGCTATTACTAGGGTTTCAAGAAGGAGGACACTTCTACACTTCAAGGGGTTAATGCCATTACTAGGGTTCTACATTTCAACCAGATTTAACCATTTGATTGCTAGAGGGGGGTGGTAACAGCATTGTAAAAATACTGTCTATGTATAAAGTGGTAATTAAAGTCACTCAACATTTCTGCAGGATTATTCCTCTTTGGATCTTATAAACCATCTAGCTGAGTTTGGAGCCTGCAGAAAACTTAGAAGGGTCTTAAGAATACTAGTAGTCAGTGACTCACCACTACTGGTCCAGTAGAGACACTGGTAAAGTGCATCATTGGCATTAACTTCATCCATGCAGCTCACTGATCCAAACTGCTCATTGTGTGATGGTTCTTCTAACAAGTCACCTTCACACATTGTCACATATTCCTAAATAGCAGAGCTAAGGAGGAATACCTTGTGACCCAATCTAACATCACATCTCCAGTAGCTGGTGACAACTCCTGTGGTTCATTGCCAGTGTATGCTGACACCCCAAGTCCAACCCTGTTGTGGCCTAAGCTATACTAAAGTTGCTGACCACATAGACAGATACCAACTCACTGGTTGAGCTACCGAGAGGTCAGGATGACTGAATCTGCAATGTAAAAGGAGGTGATGTTGAAGATAATCATAATGTTGCCATGCCCTAAGAGAGACAAAACAAGACAGACTAGAATAAAACCAAAGCTATCAGCTACACAAATGATATCCTGAAACAGTGACTAGCAAAATACGTATATAGGGAATAAGAGGTGGAGGAGTACCTGTCATAATATAATTAGCAAGTAATCTAATACCTGGTCATAATATAATCAGCCAGTAATCTAATACCTACTAAGACTAATAGATACAAAATGGATATCCTGTAACAGTGACCAGCAAAATACAGGGAATCAAACTCAAAAGAGTTAATATACATACTGGATACAAGAGTTCATGTCTGAACAAAGAAAACAAAACTCAGGCATATACTGATTGTGAACAGCCTTGCCACAGAGGAGCAAAATAAAAAGATTAGACAAGATTAGACTTCTCAATCAAAGGCACATCTAGATTAACTGAGTCACTACAAAATATCCACAAACAAAAGATAAAACAATAGGAACAGGACTGGTTTATCAGTAACCCTCCAGAGGATATTAACTTCACAGGGAAACAGAGCAAGACTGAAGATGCTGATCAGGAATGTAAACAGAAACTGGAACAATGCTTGATACCACAGTCCTCAGAGGAAACATAGGAAGGTAGATGAAAACCTTGACCTGAATGTCTTCAAGTACTATAGCAATGTAGAAGATGGAAAAACAATCTGATTAAGCTTTTAACAGCAGAGACTTTGAACAAGAGCGAATAAGAACATGAACTGGAGCAATCACTCAAATCTCAGCAGAACTCACCAAAAGGACATCAAAAGTTTTGAACACCAAGATTGGAACACTTGAATCCAACAGCAGCAAAAAACTAGAAAAACAAGGTTTTATACATGTGCCAAGCAATCAGGAACACAGGATTTAAAGGTATAGAACAAAATGCCAAATCCGGAAAGGACAAGGGCAAACACCCAGAACTTGACACACAGTCACAGAACTCACATGCTCTTGCAGCAGTATAAAGATAGTTACAAGCTGTGATCCACAATGAGAAGCTTCTCATACTCACACAGAGCAGGTAATAGAGAGACAGAGTCCTATATTTTAATTCGCTAACGTATGTTTGTCAGAAGCCGTCATGCGCAGTAGAGACAACTGCGAGCGCTGCAGTCATGTGCAGTACTGACTGCCCAAACGCTCCGCGGCTTATAAGGAGCAGGGTGCTCCAAATTCAGACTGGAGTCCTCTCTGCGCACCTTCCTGGGACTACTTGGTTCCAGGAAGGTGCGCAGAGAGTACTACAGTCTGAATTTGGAGCTCCCCACTCCATATCAGCCGCGAAGTGTTTAGGCAGTCAATACTGCGCATGACTCCAGCACCACCAGTGTTGGCCGTGTGCACTGGCTTTAAAACTAGTTATATCATATTCTACCTCTACAAAGGAAATCCAGCATATTTATCTCATATTTTACATTTCCAGAAGGAATGACTCTTAAGACCCCCAAAAGTGGACTTCCAGGAAAATCAGGAAATATCGTAATCTGGTAATCCTAGTTTAGCAACATCTGGCCCTCAATTCAGTGTTCAATTCTCTGTTTGGCCCTTGAGGAAAAAACTTTTAACACCACTGCAATGTATTAATTTTATGTGTATATGTGGGTGATGGTGGTAAGTGTCCTTTTAAAATGATACATTTTGAATAGATCAATTTAAATAGCCAAAAACATTACAGAATCCAGTAGTTGCGAATGAAGCTAAAACTACACATTTCCCCTTAAACTATAAGCGTCTCACTTACTTCAGGCCCTAAGAAAACTTTGGTTTAGATTTGATTACACATAGCTCAGCATATGCTGGTAATGATGAGGGAATGGGATTGCCATGTCTAGCTTTCTGATATCATGTTACATAGTCGTAACAACCAAATAATTCCAATGCCTTCTCTATCTTTCCCTTTAACTTGCTCTTTATCAGGAGCAGGCAACACTCGGCTCTCCAGCTAGTGACAAGAGTTGCCATAAAAACAGCAGTTCAGCTACATCTGGCGAAATGCAGTTCCCCACCTCTGATCTAAATAGATAAAACCATCACATTCCTATGTGGTTATTTTATTCCCATTTGGGAACATTGCAACATTATTGGCCTTCAATATGTAATTACTCATAGGGAGGAATTGTATTCAGAATGCTAATCTATTCTTATTTTAAGAAAATATTTAACTTGTTGAATACTAGAGAGATCTCAAATAGTTTGCAAATCAGAGAGATGGCAATCAAGAGAAACAGAGATTTAGTTAGGGTTGCCACCTTTTCTTCAGAAAAAATACCGGCCATGGCATTCCCTTCATAGACTTAACATTGGACAGAAGCCAATTTTTTACCGGCCTGCCGGTAAAATACCGGCTGGGTGGCAACCCTAGATATAGTGTGAGAGAGATAATGAGAGAGATAAAACAGAGATTGAGTGATATTGTAAAAGAGACAAAGAAAGAGCGACATAGAGAGCTACAGACAGAGAGAAGACAAGTGAGACAGACAGCAAGACAGACTAATTCTGGGGCAAACCAACTGCACTATAGGGGAGAAATTAAAAGCCTCAAATTGCTATTGATTAAATGTGGTTTTAACACTGAATTTTGTAGAGGCCCTCAATATCAATGAAGGGGTTAAAAGACTCACTTAATTCAATTTCTTTTTTATTTCTCTTCATGGTGCTATTGGATTGTACAACTGAAATAAACATCCAGTATCACAGCCTGGCCCTTTATTAGAGATGCATGATTTACTACGCATTTAACCCTTTGAGTGCCAGAGACATATCCAAATCATAGCAATGTGCTGGATACCGCTTTGCAATGTGTTGTGTACCCCTCTGGCACTCAAAAGGTTAATATGGTAGATTAATACCTTCTCTGAAAAGCAAGTTATTTTAATTAAATATTATTTTAATTATTATTATCATTATTAATAACAATAAAAAAAAAATAATTTATACAATCACCATTGTTCCCTCTAGTTGCATCACTGTCGGTAGGCCTTATATTACTAAGGGAGGATCATATTGCAGGTGATAAATGTTATCATTGGTTTTATCTCACGGATTTCTCCTGAAGTCTATCTAAGCTCTTATGAGTAGGGTACTCTGGTCCTTTGTACTGTTTACTATCTCTGTATGTCTATTGCCTATTGTACAGCGCTGCTGAATAAGCTGGCACTATATAAAGTTTATTAATAATAATAATATGGAGACATTTGTAGATAAAATCAGTGAACACGCTGGCACTATATAATTAAATAATAATAATAAAATAATAATAATAATAATATGGAGACATTTGTAGATAAAACTAATGAAAAGCTGCAATTGAATTTATCCCTAAATAAGATTACTGGCACAATTTCTTCACCCAAGGAGGGGTTATTGATGGTGCTAATTACAAAAAAATTATCCACTTCAGCAATGGCAAATTGATGACTCAAAAATGTATTATTCCTCCATAACAAATAGAAATACCATGATAGAAACTGAACGACTAATAAATTTGGATGGCCAGCATTTGGAAAACTTAGGAGTTTTGTCTTTAAAGTGGATGTTTACAAAAAATTAACTTTCCCTCTTTAGATCTATCACCCCAAAAGGTATCGAGTAGGGTATGTTAAAGTTGTTTTAAAGAGCTACATTGTTTAAAACTTACTGTCTATGTTCATTATGTTGCTTAGGCAGAGCGGTGCCATCTTGTTCCAAGTTTCCTTGCACTTCTCTCTGCCTGCTGTGATGTCTCGGGTTTGGGCCGGCCTCTTCCACCGACGGCGTGCTTACATAATAACTAGGGCGCGCACACAATGCAGCTTATACCTATTTTTGCAGTTTCAGTGCCAGACCGCTATGCTCGCTCCTACTCTGTTTTTATTAAAGCACGTGTCCGCACCGTATACAGAAGACAATACCGCTCTGTGCACGAGCACAAATAGGGCTCACATGACCATGATGCGCATCTAACTGGAAGCGTGTCTGGTGTACAGGGAAAGTGGGAGGGAGATTGGGCATGAACTGTGAAGAGAATGGGCATGGTTTTTGTTTCAGTACGGTACACCAAGAACTGTACCGTGGTCCGCCGTGACGTCAACAGGTACATTTGGAATTAGCGATTTCTATGAAGCACAGATCATTTTTTTTTAAATAAACAACACTGATGTATATTGTTTAACTTGCCCTACTTTTTAAGCTTGAAAACATTTTTTATGAAAACATCCCCTTTAAACAAATGTATCACTCTGTCTGAAGCCTTCTAGTCCTTAAGTATGGCTGTGAAACATGAACATTGAATGCCAAAGCCATATAAAAATGTAAGGTTATTCAGAGAAGTATGGAGCATCAAATCCCCAGAAGACCAAAGACACAACAAAAAGAGACGGAAAATGTGTGCATGGATTAGTTAGCAAATAAAGGTTTATAACATAATTGAAAGAGTAATGTGCCTAAAATGGAAATGGGCAGGCCACATAGCAAGAAGACTTGATGGTAGATGGACCAAACGAATTTTGGAGTGGATTCCAATTGATACTAAATGCCCAAGAATACCAAAGACAAGATGGGTAGATTAAATTTCAAAATGTGTTGATGCACATTGGAAACAAAAAGTACAAGACTGAAGTTGATGGAAACTTGCTGAGGAGGTCTTCCTACTGCAGTGGATTGACAATGGCTAAAGAAGGTGCTTTCCCAATTCATGTACTGAGAGGTAAGAACATTCCTGTATGAGGCCTTCACTTATCAAGTATTTTCTCCTGCCATTTTGTGGAGATCATAGTTAACTAGTTCCTGCAGATGGTGGACACATAAAAGTGAACTAGTTCAAAAATTTAATTTTGGATAATATTAAACCACATTTTTTGTAACATTCACAGTTCTGTTTGTAAAACTTTCTGGACCTCATTAGAACTTTAGTTATTACTGTTGTAGCATGTTGCAAGTGAATGATTGAAATGACTGTGCCACTTATTACTCATCAGTGATCATGAGGGTTATAGGGAAAATGTAGCCTGATGGTATGTCCTGAAAGCTAACATTGAGAATCACTGCCTTAGACAAGAAAAATAGCTTCCTCCAGACTGCTGAAAAACAGCATTTTTAATCTTCCATATCTGAAGTATTACCAAGGTATGGAAACATTGGCCCATATGTATAAAAACAAACTGGATTTATTCTGGAGTAAACCAGCTGCACCATACTGGATAAATAAACATTCTTAAATTCACATGCACTTGACCGGAACTTTTTATGCACTGGAGACTTCTCTAGCATTCTAGACTTCTCTAGCATTCAAGGGGTTAACCCTTTGAGTGCCAAAGGCATACACAATGCATTACAAAGCACTGCACTGCATACCCCTCTGCTACTCAAAAGGTTATAAGGCCAACTTAATTTAACAGAAATTTTTATCTGCCCCTTTGGTGCAGTTGGTTTACTCCAGAATAACTCCAGTTTGCTTTGATAAATATAGACTATTGAGACACACAGGATATCTGACACTGTGGCATATAAGAACAACTTGTCTTTAAATATTAATGTTCCTTAGGTTTGGTACTGTTTAGTGTAAGTGACCAGTGTATTGAGTTTCAGTGTTCTCAAAGTAACCTGATGTAGTGACTTTTTAACCATTACACCCATGAGGGTAGCCTAGGGGAACCTTTGTCATGTTGTTTCTGATTAATAAATAATTGGACCAAGTTTTAATGAAAATTCCTGATGCCTAACTCGAGTGTCTTAGGGACATACTGATGATATAATGATGTTGAACATGTAGAGAGACAGTGGAGGGTAAATGACTGCACTACTCCAAATGCAGTGCAAAGATAAGTATATTAACTCTCCTAGTGCCAGCAGCATAATGGATTGTGGTTTGGGATGTCAGGATTTGGGTTACAGGGGTAGTAGATGTGAGTGCTGAGGGCTAGGAAGCATGTACCACTAGAAACTTGCACTCATAAACGAGCTCATTTATTGCAAGAGGGTTATGCAGTGCTTTGCATAACAATGTGTTAAAACCACACTGACTATCAAAGTGTTAAATCCATCAGATCTCTAGTGACCCCAGGGTGACAGTGTGTCAGCTGAAGTATAGAAGGCTTTTAAGTGTTTATTTATTTTTGTAGGATTTTCTTTTATTTAACTGATTTTTTCTAAGTGTACCTTTTGGTTCTTCTTACAGTATTTACACACATTTTCTTGAAAGACAAATTAGTAATAAAAATAGATGATTTTAAGCATTATTTCTTTTATCAGATCATTTGGACCATTTGGAAAGAATGTACGATTCCACCAATGTAGCTGTCAGGCTTGATATGGTTGGAGCGTAGGAGCAGGGAATGCTATCTCTTGCCAGACACCCCTACTAGGTGATCCACAGAGGTATACAGGTAGAACACCTAGGTAGGAGTGACAGCACGGGAGTGCAAGGGTTAAGCAAAGCGTAGTCAAAAACAGTCCAGAAGATCAGGGCAGGCAGCAATCAGGCAGAATCAGTAAAACTAGCCAAGGTCAGGAAACAGGCAAGCAGGGAAGTCCAGGAGGCAAGCAGAAGGTCAGGCAATGGGAAATCCAGCAGAGGGTCTGTAGCACAGCAAGGAAAGAGGCACTGAGCACTGGAAGCTTAGAGCACACAGGAACCAAAGTTCTGGAACACTGAAGCAAAGTGGACACAGCCTGAGGGGTTTTTATAGTGTCATGGGTTTTCACCCCTCCCCTCTGCTGAACAACCCTCTCACTGGATTGGCCAACAGAGGGGTGTGCAACCACAGCACCTGTCTCACTGTTTACCTGGAGGCACACTATTGGTGGACAGTTGATGAGAGAGGCAGGCTTCACCTCCCCCCTACAGGTGTACAACACCATGGTTTGATCTGGGCACCCTGTGGATACCTTTCCTGGAGACTCCTGCAACTTTAGGCCATGGCTTAGGCCTACCGCACTATCGCGTTCGCGATCGCGTTCGCGATCGCGTTCGCGACCGCAACCGCGGGCAGACACCGCTACTCGAGGCCGTGGCTTCGGCCTACTCCGTGATCGTGGAGCATCTGGGAAGCCCCCAGCAGCGGAGGATGGCTGGGACATGGAGGTAGGAGCTAGAGGGGCATGACAGTACCCCCCTCCTATGAGCGACCTCCGGGCGCGTCTAGGTGCCGGACGTTCATGATGGGCTCGGTGAAATGCCCTAAGGCATGCTGGGGCATGGATATTGGCGACTGGTTGCCAGGATCACTCCTCGGGTCCATACCCCTTCCAGTGTATTAGATACTCTAGTCTTCCTCGACGTATACGTGAGTCCATGATTTCCTGAACCTCGAATTCTTCCACATCGTTCACCACTATTGGAAGAGGAGGAGTAGGTGGTCTCCTTTGAGTGGTGTCGGGTATCCATCTTTTCAGAAGCGACACGTGAAATGTAGGATGGGTGCGCCATGTAGTAGGTAATTGTAAGGAAACTGCAGCAGGGCTAATGATTTTTGTGATGGGGAAAGGCCCCAAGAATTTGGGTCCCAATCTTTTGGTAGGGCAAGACATTTTAACATGTGCTGAGGACAGCCATACCTTATCCCCAACCTGGTATAAGGGGGAAGGTTTACGTCGCCGGTCAGCTTGGTTCTTGTAAGACTGTTGTGCCTTTTTTAATGTTTCTTGTAATAGAGTAAAACCTTGGTTCAGTAGTTGAAGACGGTCTGTAGCCTTAGGGACCATGGTAGTAACAGGTAGTTGAGGAATATAAGGTGGATGATAACCATAATTGGCCTTGAAGGGGGACATGCCTATAGAACTGTGTAGATGGTTGTTATAAGCAAATTCTGCTGTTGGTAGCAAGGACACCCAGTCATTCTGAAGATGGGTGACGTAGCAACGTAGATATTGTTCAAGCGTTTGGTTAGTTCTCTCTGTCTGACCATCAGTTTGAGGATGGTATGCGGATGACAAGAGTCTTTGTATACCCAAACCTCGACAAAAAGCAGACCAGAAATGAGAGGTAAATTGGACACCACGGTCAGAGAGGATGGTTTGTGGAATACCATGAAGGCGAAAAATTTCTTTGATGAACAAGTCTGCTGTCTCGGCAGCTGTAGGTAATCCGATAACGGGGACAAAATGTGCCATCTTGGTTAGGCTGTCTACAACCACCATTATAGTGGTGTAACATTGTGATGGTGGGAGTTCCACAATGAAGTCCACAGTTATGTCAGCCCAAGGACTTGTTGGTACTGGTAACGGTTGTAGTAACCCAGTGGGTCTTGAATTAGTACCTTTGGCTCGCCCACACACATCACATGATTGTATGTATTGTTCAATGTCTTTTTTCATACCAGGCCACCAGAATGACAGTTGGGTGAGTTCTGTGGTTTTCTTAACACCTCCATGGCCTGCTAACGGGTGGTCATGTACCGTATGAAGTACATTGGTACGAACTTCAGGAGGAACGAAAAGAAGAGTGTCTTTGTACAGCAGCCCATGTTTTTTGGTAAGGCAAGGATATTGAGACAGGTAGGAATCTGCTTGAAAATGGATCTGCAAAGCTTCTAATAGTGAAGAGTGAGTAGCCAAGAAATGACCAGGTTGGAGGATAGTATCCGTATCTGTATCTGTATGGGGTCCATGTAGACGGGACAAGGCATCCGCTTTTCCATTTCGTGATCCTGGTCTATAAGTGATATGCAGGTTGAATCTGCAGAAAAACAGAGCCCATCTGGCTTGTCTAGGACATAGACGGCGAGCTCCTCGTAGATACTCTAAATTCTTGTGGTCAGTGAACACAGTGATTGGATAGTTAGCCCCCTCCAAGAGGTGACGCCATTCCTCCAATGCCATTCTAATGGCTAGTAATTCTCTGTCTCCCACACTGTAGTTAGTTTCCGCTGGGGATAATCGTCTAGAAAAGAAAGACACAGGATGAAGCGTCTCACTTTCTCCTTGTCGTTGTGATAGGACGGCCCCTGCGGCTGTCTCGGAGGCATCAACCTCCATAAAGAATGTTTTTTTAGGGTCTGGCAGTACAAGAATGGGAGCTGACGTGAACCTCTGTTTAAGTTCATCAAAAGCATGTTGTGCTTGAGGTGACCAGGCAAACGGAACATGTTTCTTCGTTAGCTGGGTGATGGGAGCGATAACTTTAGAGAAACCGTGGATGAATTTTCTGTAGAAATTTGAGAACCCCACAAATTGTTGCACAGTTTTAACAGAAGTAGGAACAGGCCAATCCAAGATGGCTGATACCTTTTTGGGGTCCATTTTGATATTCCCCGGAGTTAATATGAATCCCAAAAATTCAACAGATGTTGTCTCAAACACACATTTTTCTAATTTCGCATAAAGTCCATGTTGCTGAAGCCGAGAAAGGACACATTTAACATGCTCCCGATGGGTGGTAAGTGATGGTGAGTAGACTAAGATGTCGTCGAGATATACCACTACGAATATGTCCAACATATCTCGGAATACATCGTTGAGGAAATGTTGAAAGGTGGCAGGGGCATTACAGAGCCCGAACGGCATGACCTGGTATTCATAGTGGCCATACCGGGATCGGAAAGCCGTCTTCCATTCATGTCCTTTTTTTATGCGTACCAAATTATAGGCTCCTCGTAAGTCCAACTTAGTATATATTTGTGCCTCTCTAAGTCGATTCATTAACGCTGAGATTAAGGGCAATGGATATTTGTTTTTGATGGTAACCTTGTTAAGCTCTCTATAGTCCACACAGGGCCGGAGACCTCCATCTTTTTTCCCCACGAAAAATATGCCAGCCCCGGCAGGAGAAGTGGATGGCCTTATGAATCCATTCCTTAGGTTCTCTTCTATATAGTCCTTTAAGGCGCTTAATTCAGGTTCAGAGAGAGGAAATATACGACCAAATGGAATGGGGGCCCCAGGAAGCAAGTCTATAGGACAGTCATATGGACGGTGTGGGGGCAGTTTGTTGGCTTCTTGTTTGCTGAAGACTTGGCTGAAAGCACGGTAGGGTATCGGTATTTCCAATGTCTTAGAAGAAGTAGCATGCAAGGTGGAAACTGTGGTGTGAGAGAGACAGTGTTCTTTACAGTAGGATGATGCAAAGGTGATTTGTTCTGTGGACCAATTAATGGTGGGGTTATGGTGTTTAAGCCAAGGAAGGCCAAGGATAATGGGAAACAAAGGAGATTGCACCAAATTAAAGCTAAGCGTCTCCACATGCTTAGCCCCAATGTTCACAGTGAGAGGTATAGTCTCTGTGGTGACAGGTCCGGAGTTAATGTTGCTGCCATCAATAAGAAGTATTGTGAGGGGTTGTTTCTTTAGTCGTGTAGGTATGTTCAGACTCTGGGCTAACTTGTAATCCAAGAAACAGTCACTTGCCCCGGAGTCAATGATAGCATCTTGTGGGATCTTGTTATGCATCCACTGTAGGGAGACAAGAAGAGATAAATGAGGTGCTGTTCCACCCAGGAGTAATGGGTACTGTGCAAGATCTGGCTTACCTCTGGCTGCCAATTCAGGACAGAGACGGACTTGGTGACCAGAGCCACCACAATAAAGACAAAGGTTCATGCGTCTCCTGTTCTTTTCAGTTTCAGTGAGTGGTCCACGAGTAGCACCCAGTTGCATGGGTTCCTCTGAAGTAATACTGGTAGTCAAGGAGACAGGTAATGGAGGACGAGGTGTAGAGGTTGAACGGAGAGGAGGGTTAGTGGTACGCTCCATGCGTCTCTCCCGAAGTCTCCGATCAATCTGAGTTACCAGGACAACTAGATCATCCAGAGAGTCAGGAATGCCAGTCTGAGCTAGTTCGTCCTTTAATGAGTCAGCATGACCCAGGCGGAATTGGTCACGCATGGCAGTTTCGTTCCATTCCGTTTCTACTGCTACTCTCCGGAATTCTGATACGTAATCCTCCACAGGACGGCGCCCCTGTCTTAGTGATCTCACAGTGGCCTCAGCAGTGGCCCTCTTATGGGGATCATCATAAAGGGCACCCACTGCATGACAGAAAGCAATCCAGGAGTCTAGTATAGGGCTGTTAGCATGTACTAGGTGATGCGCCCATGACAGAGGAGCATCTGTGAGTAGTGATATGGCAGTACGAACTTTAATAAAGTCTGTGGCATATGTCCTAGGTTTCAGGACGAACAACAGTTCACAGGACGTGATGAATGACCGGTATTTACTACGATCTCCGGAAAAACAAGCAGGAAGCTTGACATGTGGTTCTGGAGTGGCAGTGGCCCCAATACCAAGGGGTCCTGCTTCATTTGCTGAGGGTGGTTGATACATAGCTGGAGGTGTCACTGGAGCAGGTTGTAACCCCTGGAACTGGGCTTGTAAAGCAGCTTGGTTTTCTTGGATACCTTGTACCGTGTGGGATAATGCAGTGAGTTGCTGAGTCAGTGACGCGATAGCATCAATCATCCCTGTCAGCTCCATGGGCTTCAGCGTATTGTCAGGCTTGATATGGTTGGAGCGTAGGAGCAGGGAATGCTATCTCTTGCCAGACACCCCTACCAGGTGATCCACAGAGGTATACAGGTAGAACACCTAGGTAGGAGTGACAGCATGGGAGTGCAAGGGTTAAGCAAAGCGTAGTCAAAAACAGTCCAGAAGATCAGGGCAGGCAGCAATCAGGCAGAATCAGTAAAACTAGCCAAGGTCAGGAAACAGGCAAGCAGGGAAGTCCAGGAGGCAAGCAGAAGGTCAGGCAATGGGAAATCCAGCAGAGGGTCTGTAGCACAGCAAGGAAAGAAGCACTGAGCACTGGAAGCTTAGAGCACACAGGAACCAAAGTTCTGGAACACTGAAGCAAAGTGGACAAAGCCTGAGGGGTTTTTATAGTGTCATGGGTTTTCACCCCTCCCCTCTGCTGAACAAACCTCTCACTGGATTGGCCAACAGAGGGGTGTGCAACCACAGCACCTGTCTCACTGTTTACCTGGAGGCACACTATTGGTGGACAGTTGATGAGAGAGGCAGGCTTCACCTCCCCCCTACAGGTGTACAACACCATGGTTTGATCTGGGCACCCTGTGGATACCTTTTCTGGAGACTCCTTCAACTTTAGGCCATGGCTTAGGCCTACCGCACTATCGCGTTCGAGATCGCGGTCGCGATCGCGTTCACGACCGCAACCGCGGGCAGACACCGCTACTCGAGGCCGTGGCTTCGGCCTACTCCGTGATCGTGGAGCATCTGGGAAGCCCCCAGCAGCGGAGGATGGCTGGGACATGGAGGTAGGAGCTAGAGGGGCATGACAGTAGCTGCAGCTATACATCAGCACTTAATCATGCTCTTGCACTTTGGGGTATGATCTGCATGTGTATGAACACATATAGACACTCCACTATTGTTAATACTTTATTGAGAGCAAGTCTAGATGCCACCCATGTAGCACACATAGGAAAAAGGTATGCAGTGCATTGGCTTCCATGGTTCCTTTTTAGTACATAGCAAAATACAAGGTGGAGAGGAACTGAATGCCACAAAATGGCCATACGATATTACACTGCCCTCCACATGGCGCATAAAGAGGAGAATCTTCAGCACAGGCCACTTAATAGATAAGCATTAGGAAAGCACAATAACAATGAATCAATTGCAGTATGGAATTTTTTTAGTACACCCCCTTGTGGAAATTAACAAAGAACAATTCACTTGAGGATGACATGTTGTATGTGGTCCTTGAGCACTTCCCAATCTTGGGTACTAGCATTTTCTTGACATTTGTATCTATATGATAATTCATTTCTTTTCATATATATTAATATAAGCTCCAAGAAGACAAAGTCTTTTGAACGTGAAACTAGTAAGCAGATAGAATGTTACATCAATTCAAACAGAATGTAGTGTTCCCTGTACTTAGCTTGAATTTTCTGAAAAGAATTGAACAGTCATCAGATTTAGACAGCTGCTGCATGAGGGCAGAAATGGATAATGCCATTCACATGTCTCCTTGTCTTATAATTGTGAAAATAAGGAACTGCTTCTTGATGAATGAATGGTGTCTTTATTATATGAGTGAAATTTCATTTAAAATTACTAATACTCAGTAGAACTTTATATTTAGTCTGAATGCCTTCTAATTAGGGGAAGAAAACATGGACAAAATACAAATGAGAAAGTTCCCAGAAAGGCATACTGAACCCTCCTTCTGTTGGTTGAATTAAGTAGATTAGAGGGTAGCACAACAGACATAAAACAGAGTCAATGTCATGTCTACACTTATGTTAACTTTGTATCCTCTATAAAAGAGCTCTGTGCAGCTGTCTTTATATTGATATGCCAGTGTATTTATATAAGGAGAAGGCAACCTGTGCCATTGATTAAAACAACTAGAGAAGCACAGGGTTCCAAATCCTGAATAATATAAAAATATTTTTTACATTTTCTGTGTGATGCTTACCGTTTGAGTGCCAGAGTGTTTTTTTAATGATTAATGATTTATACTTTTTCAGATGAACAGTGGCTAGTGTCCCTAGTACCCCTGGTGAAGTGAAGCACATCAATTAAATCAAAAGATTCTTAGGACTGTATTAGTTATCAATAATTTGTTTAACTTGCCCAGCTGTGAAAAGAGGTACAGGTCAAGCTGAAAGATGTAGATGCTGAAGCTGAGAAGAAAGACACTGGAGACCAGGTCATTCTGAGCTAAGGTGGACCAGATATGATCCCTGCAGGAAAACCAACAATATTATTATCCCAATAAGCCATAGCCATGTAATAGAGCAGTAATGTTTCATTATGAGAGGAACCCACAAGAGACATAGAAAAGGATGAACAGCAACGTGTGAAATGAAGGATAAGGTGTGGAAGTTAGGACTGATTAGATCTCCCACCATCAAGTCAAAAGTTAAGAAATGCAGGGAAGCTGGGGTTTCAAAAGACCTCCTCCCACAAAAACAGGCCTAGCTTTAAACGTGTGAGGGGCCTTAAACAGACATAGGAAAGGATGGTAGAAAAGATAAGATGTGGCATTTTAGAATAAGTCGGTAGGCTTGGTTAGAGGACCAAAAATAGAATGGCCTGGGCCCATGAAGAGTGAAAGGTCTTTTTATGTCCTGGAGCGTTTTACATACATATTTAAACAAATAGAGAAACATTACATACAGACACACACACAAAAAAAAAAAAACATACGTACAAAAAAATGCATGTACAGTTACATATTGTTTTTAGATATAAATTTATTTTTAGGTATTTCAGACTGGGAGAAGATCTGATTTTTTATGGGCCATTTATTCCAGGCTTTTGGAGCTCTAAAGGAGAAGGCAGATCGACCGGCCTCTTTCTTGTAGTGTGGTATATTAAATGAGTTGTTAGCAGTGGAGTGGAGTTTATAGTTAGTATGGAGAGCTGGAGTGAGCATACTGCTCAAGTACTCTGGTAGCTTTCCAGACAATGGTTGTATACTAAGCATGAAAGGTGAAGGTCGCATCTAGATTCGAGTGTTAGCTAATTCATTCTTTAAACATATTGGAAGATAAAGTGGCATAATGAGTTATACAGTATTAAGTATACCAAGAAGGATTTGCAGAGTTATTATATATACTATGTTCCCTATGACTGGCATTAACATCTGTTGAACAATACGTTTTCTTACTTAGATTTATTTCTAAACGACACATATTTTAGGATAAAGTTTGGATGTTAATTTATCAATGTAAAGACCAAAAGTGAGGTTGGGGTCAAAGATATTTATAGCAGTCCACCAGAGCCAAATTCTGATTAGACTTTGTTACATTGCTTAGATGGGTATTGTGGACATTGTGTAGTTTATACTTTGTACCAAATACCAGTGTGACCTTTTTGTCAGTGTTTGGTTTTAGCCATCAGTCTCTCAGCTTCAGAGAAGTCATGCTGTAATATAGCCTCAAGTTACAAAACATCTGAGTTTTTAGTATAGGTTATGGTGTCATTTGCATTCATGTGCACAGAAGATGTTTTGCAAACCATTGGCAGATTATTTATAAATATAGAAAATAGAAGAGGGACCAGAACGGAGCCTTTGGGAACCCCACTTGTTACTTTGAGAGAAAGGGAAATATTGTCAGCAGTAAACACATATTGTGTTCTGTCTGATAAATTGGATCAAAACCAGTTTAGAGAATGATTATCCAATCCTGAACTTTGAAGTTTACGTCTCATAATATTATGGTCTACTGTATCAAAGGCCTTTTCAAAATTTAGGAAAACAGTTCTGGTTAGTTCACCATTTTCCATGCAGCCTAAGCAAACCCCCACTGAAGCACCCCCTAACTATCCCTGAAATTAAAAAAGTTAAAAAATCCCCTCTAAAACTGGCTGAAGGAGGGAAGCCAATTACAAATTATTTTGTATAGGGAATACCAGGTGTGACACAATTAAAACGAATATTAAGCAAATACAGGGAGATATGTGAAAGAAGTGGGGGAGGTAAATGATATGGAGACTGGAAGAGGGAATTAGAAAGAGCAGGGAGTACATACCACACAGGGTTAAAACTCAGGATGGAGAGAGAAACATGGTTGGAGTTGCAGACTGGGATGTAGTGAGTATATACCACAAAGGGTTAAAACTCAGAATAGAGAGAGAAACAGGGTTGGAGATGCAGACAGGGGTGGATACCGCTCACTCTAGCAAAGGACCAAATACCTGTGATGCTTTTACCCTCTCCAGTAGGATGGCTGGGTGTATTATCTCTGTTTGGTGAAATTTTCTTATCATAATCATACTTATTCATTTATTTTCCTTTATTTTCCATCTACAGTTTTCATCCTACTGCCTTCCCACATTCAAGTCCTTCACCTCAGCTTCCAGAAATGTCAGACAGATTGACTTCTCTTATGACTTGTCTTCATCTCTTAAATATCAACTCTCCAAATCAGAAGGCTCTCAGAGGTCCTACACTGAATTATGATGGGACCTGGCTCACAATTTTCAGGCTGAGGACCCAGTTTGGTTATCCAACAGGCAGCCTAAACTTGTCCATTTGCTCCAAAAAATGGGTGCTCGACTTGTTGGGCCATTTGTCATATTAATCCTTGTTGAAGCCTGACTTTCCTAACCACTCTGACAACTGATTTCCCACACCACCACCTTTTTTGATTTATTTCCACACTTACAGGGGTCATTATTTAATCCAGTGGAAGGTTTATGATTCAGAGGAGAGCTCCTAGGAACCTGTCTCTTTTCTTCATTCCCCTGACCTTGTTCAAGACCTCCATTGATCACATTGTTCTCTTCCTGGTCCTGCCACATGGAGAGTGTACTTGAAGAGAGGTCTTGTCAGGGCTTACCTGCTCAGCATTGTTTGGTAGTGCATAGTTGGCTGCAATTGCAAACACTTCTTTTGAAACTACTGGTTTGCTCATGCTTGATTGCTTGCAATTTATCCTGTAGTCAGAGTGATATGCGCACTTCCACTTCCAAGTAGCATTTCCACATGTACACTTTTCAGCTCGTATTTAAACATCTTCTGCTTAGGCCACCATGTATTGTTGTTAGGCCTTTGCTGTTAAGAACTTGTTAATCTCTATTTCGTCATTTTTGCATATTCGCTGCCTGCCCAGTCCTTTTAATTCACTAAATTAGAACTCTGCCTGCCTGACTTATGTGCCTCTTACAGACTGCAATTGAATCCAGCCTACACTGACATACTCCTTATCTTCAACTATGCCATTTTGGTTGCCAATTCTGTATTAACACCTCTGCTGCTTCTCAACCTATTAGTAGTATCCTTCTGGATCTGGCTCTGACTCAACTGGGTCAGATATTCTGCTATACAGCTGACACTGCTCATAACCTTCTCTCAAGCATCACTCTCAAGTCACTATTTAACAGAAAGTGTCTTTCTGTTCCAGGTAACCTCTTCTACTAGGTGGTAACTTGCCATCAGGATCCAGTTCTTTTTTGATATCCCTGTTACTAGCCCACACAAAGTGATCTGATTTAATTGATGGATTGAGTGGGATGAAAGATAGGGAATCCTGAGAGGAGGTTAGAATCTGGAGAAGAAAAGAAAGGAAACAATGGCCCTGAGGAATGATTCTCATGCAGACAGCCCAAAAGAGATGGGTATGGTATATGAATCTTTGGACGAAAAGTCTGCAAAAAGTTTATAAACACAGTTTGGTTGTCTGGGGGAAGGCTATGTTCATTGTTAACAGTCCATATTTATTCTAAGGATTGATAGTTTTCTCTATGGCTATTGGAATGTTTTGTGATTAGTTTTTGGGTCATGGAGAATGTTATATCAATACTGTCAGAGTTGTAGTTCTAGAGTAATTGAATGATAAGGTACCCCCTCCCTCCACTTTTACTGATCTAACACTGCTCACCTCAGAGCAGCAAGACTGTGTGGATGGACCACAGTGAGGGACTATTTTCAGTGAGCATAATGAAAAACCTGTCAAGGGGGGCAGGGTTTTCCTTATGTTCACAGTAAGAAGATTGTCCCTTGCTGTGAACTGTTTGGTCTGTGGACTAGATTCCACATCGGAAGGGAGGTACCTTACACTAGGTAAAAGGGGCAGGAGGGGGATAATTTATCATTCAATTACTCTTGAACTACAACTCGGACAGCATTGAAATAACACTCTCCATGGCCCAAAAACTAATCACAAAACATTCCACTTTTCATGGCCCTAATACTATGAAGATTAATCAGAGCTGCTGTCTTTGTGAAACATTAGTATCACTTTAAACTACTGTTTTCAATGAAAAATTGCAAACATAGCATACAGGTTCTTTCAAACTTACATAACTTGTTAAAAGATGTTGTTTCAATCTTAAATGGTAATTATACCTATAGAAAACTTTCTTAATTTGATTAACAGAAGGATGTTCTTAGGCAGGACTCTCATACATCAGACATTTATATTTATTTATATATTTGCATAAGATCTGCATATTCTTGCATTTTTTTACCCAGTTGTCAATTCCTCGCAATAAACAGCAAGATTTATCAATCTGACCTATCCTTAGAGAGAAAGCCCCAACCAGGGAACTTTAGGATCAGAATTCTCAATATGTAAAATGTCTCTGTCCAGCTACAGACTACAGCACAGTTCACATGTAAATAAACAGTAAATAGATATACTAAACTGCAATATAACAAACAGCTTCCTAGGTAAATTAATTTCTTAAACAGATTAATATCAACTTATTCCAAGAGCATTCCTCCCATCTAAAGTATATACAGAAGAGTTCCCAGAACTGGTCACAACCCAAATAGCACCCCATTTCCAGAGTCTTCTAAAAATACACAGGCATTTATCCAGACTATAGCAAAACCCCACTGATACTGTAAAATGCATTAATCCTTTAAGGACCATGGGTGCAACACACTGAAAAGCAATGAATTGTACATCATTCTAGTCATTAAAAGGTTAAACTGCTATCTATATTGCTAATAAAAGGATCTTTCACCCATTAGTAAATGTTGGCCATGTATGATTTAAACTCCAGTTGCATGTGATGTATATTAGAAACAATATTTATTCAAAGAAAATAATATTTTAATAAAATACATAATAGTATACCTTTTGGGGAACAAAAGTATTTACTGTGGGCAAAATGCCAAAGAAAGGAAACAATTCAGCAATCAGCACTGGTTCTTACACGGCAAATATTTACCCTTTTATGTATGTATGTCATGTTTAAGTGGAGCCTTCACACAAATCAACAGACAGTATATTTGAAGTGACTAATGTGATGGAAGATGATTTCCATCAATGATGACAAAGGCCTATTCTTAACAAATGAGCCTTTACTTTATACTTCACTCAAATGATCACCAAATAGAATATAAAAGAAACTTGTGTATTATGTTGCTCTCTAGTGGATTTTCTTTGAATTACAGCTCCATTTTTATTGTGAGGGATGTTTACATTCTTAAATCGTTACTAGTGTTGCTGCGCTGAATTCACACACACATACATAAATACAGTACAAAGGACTTAGAAATAAAGGCAAAATGATTTAATATTTAAGCAGAGAGCCTAAATGCTTAATATTAAAGAATGTTTTTTTTTTCTAAGACCTGTGAGTGCTTCTATCCTTTACTGTATATGACACAATGCACTTAGGATTGACGGTCACTAGATAAGCACTCAGCCTAAAAAATTATCAGGTTTTGAACATACAAGTTTAGTGCAAATCTCACTTTAGTTGGTGGAGAAGATAGCTATCCATCAGATACAAATAATTGAAATGGGATCAAAGTGATCTGTAAATAAGCAATTATATATGCATCATTATATATTACATAAACTACCTATCCAAAAAAGACAGCATTCCCTTCAGTATACCCTAATGCCTGAAACACAATGTTTATTATTTCAACACAAATAAGGGTGATATGACAAAAGCTGAACTTGATGGAAATATTTTTTTATCCTCATCAACTGTCTTACCATGTTACTATTTTACACTAATGTCCCATAAAAAAATCTTCTAGTTTTATAGAGGTTAAAATATTAAATTGCATGCCACAAATCCTATCTCTCAAAACAGCTATGGTTTGAGAGATATTTGCATAGAAAGTTCCCCCCTTCTCCTGATGTCAGCGTCTAGCTGACAGCAGGAGATCCCAGTCCAGGGACCAACCGGCGGCTCTGCAGTAGAGCAGAAATCGCGTTATTTCAAAAGGATTACTTCATTGAAAAGTCTACAAAGTGTGCCTGGTTTGCAGGCACACTTTGTAGACCATTCCAACGAAGTAATTATTTTTAAATAATGTGATTTCGACTCTGCTGAAGAGCCTCTTATTATTTTATTATTTAACCCCTACAAAACTAGAAAAAAAAAATTTATGGGACATTACTGTCCTTTTGAACCAATGACAGCTCATATCAGTGATCACAAACTAGTATCATTACAAGGACCGGTCATGGGGCCTAGAATCCTCGAAAAGGCCATACATTTTGTTGAAAGTTTGTGTTTAACCCACCAACAGCAGAAAGAGAAATAAAGGTGCAATGGGAGGGAGTTGTGTTTATGGGCAGATGCTTTTTGTGATTTGAGATGAGAAAGTATGAGTTGCAAGAGATAAAACTTCATTTTTGCTACCACTACCCCAGAGGCAAGATGGTGGCCAATGGAGAAAGTACTGAACTTCCAAGGACCACCTGTCGCCCACCACTCTTTTGTGCTGTATGCCAGTGGTGTTCAACTCCTCTCCTCAAGAGCATCAAACAAACCAATATATAAGGCTGCTAGGCATAGTTGGGTCAATGAAAATAACTGATTAACTCAGCTGTGCATACCGTTTAGGTGCCCTAATACATGGGAGTTGGCATTCCTAAATTATGCCATTTCTTTAATGTAAAGTTTGTCTCTGTATTGGTCTATAAAATGTTTATCTTCTACTTGCTAAGGCTGTCTCATGTACTAATAACAACTGGTGGAATTCTGCACAGTTGGGGGGATTAAATACTTTGAAAGCTAGACAGGTCACTAAATCATTTTAAAGTAATGGTCTAGGAATCCTTCTACCATTCAAGGAGTGAAAATGGGAATTTGGGGAATTTGTATTTGTCTCTTAATATGCAAATGGTTTACTCCAGAACTACTCCAATTTCTTAGTACATCAGCCTCTAGGTCACCCCATAGATGATATTGTGAATAAAGCTCAATATTGTTTTAATAAGACTTCCTGGTGTCCTGTAGTCTCAGTGAGAATATCTGGTAAGTGAGACAGAGGACATAAAGGGTCAGTATTATCTCCATCAAATACATGTATTATGGCAGGTGATTAAGTAGGGGTATACGAAGTTTGAATTTCTTCACCTCAGACATTTCTGCAGAAAGGGAGTTATGCTTCTCCTTTTAGCAGAAATTTTTATGTGGAAGAAATGAAGGCAAAACAGGTAAAGCCCAATGCAAAACCTTCCATCCGTGTTGCCTCTTTGTTTAAAAGTTCCTGCATCATGTTTCAAGGTTCCTGCTCTGCATGCCAACATTCCCACTCTCAGTTTCTGATGTTACTGCACATGACATCATGTGTGAAATGCATAAGTCATCACATACAAAATGCACATGCCATCAGGCATGCACACATGCATGGTCACACATTCATTTCCTTTGCACAGAAGAAGTCCGTGGAAAGAGCATTTGTGAGATTCCCTTTCCGAGATGAAAAGTTCCACACATCTCTACACCTGAGAGAGAAGACATCCTAAGCCAATTCAGGCACTGCATTTATCAGTGAAGGAAACCCCCATCACTAACCTGCAAGGTGAACTCTTATTATGCCATCCTATCTGCATTTTTGGTGAATAAGGTAAGTAAAGAAGATATAAGCAAAGGAGTGAAGCCCAGAAATAAGATCACCTTACACGTTTAGCAGAAAAATTATAGCATAGCAAGTTCCATGTGGTTTTCAGTCTCAGAGTGCAATCCTACAGAAAGCGAGAGAAAATAGATGTCATTGATTGCAAAAGTTCATATTCATAAACCACATCTGCTTTCATATCTCATATAGTAAGCATCATTATATGAAACTCTTGGAGGTTAAACATGGACTGATTTACATCTTACATGCCCCATCCCAGCCTCTACTAGCCCCAAATAGAGCCACACCTCCACTTCACACATGACCTGACCCCATTCAGTTATCACATATAGTCACTCACTGCTTCTTTCATAGCCCAACCCACCCCTTGAGCATCTATATCTATAAACTCATTCCTCACACAACCTAACCAATTCCTGATCACCTACAGCCACAACCTCCTACCTCACATTATCCAGCTCATTTAAATGATCACATATAGAAGTGATTCTGTATCTTAGTTCCTGTGGCACAGTAAGAGGTCTGGTTTTTAGGACCTCTGACCTTGATAACAGGTGATTAATCAGTGCATAAATTGTTGTAATTGACCCAGCCTTTCTTAATCAGGGACATCCTGAAAACCTGACATGGTGGGATGTCCAAAAGCCTGGAGTTAAGAATCACTGACCTATAGCCACAACCCTACTGCCACTCCTCACACGATCCAGCCTCATTGCCTGATTTTTGGCATAGTAAATACATTTATTCTACAACACAAAAAGAGTAAACTCACCAGTAAAGGTATATATATATATATATATATATATATATCCTATATAATAATTCAGTAGGATGTTTGTCACAAGCTGTCGTGAGCAGTAGAGACTGCACGCACTGCAGTCATGCGCAGTAGAGACTGCCTGTGCTGCAGTCATGCACAGTACTGACTGCCCAAACTTTCCGTGGCTGATACGGAGTGGGGCGCTCCGAATTTGAACCGTAGTCCTCTCTGGGCACCTTCCTGGGACCGCTTGGTGCGCAGAGAGGACTACGGTCTATATTCGGAGCACCCCTACTCCGTATCAGCCGCGGCATGTTCGTGCACTCTGTACCGCGCATGACTGCAGCACTGCCAGTGAGCAGAGAGGCTTCGGGCACCAGTCGAGGCTGCTGGGTGGCACTGTGGCCTGTGTACATGGCCTTTTAAACTAGTATATATATGTATATCAACTGGTAAACAAACTGGACATTATAGTATAGAACAGAAACTGGACATTACAGTAATATATAAACAGGTAAATAAATTGATCACTATAAAAAGGATAGAGTGTCAAGAGCATTGGTACTGGTACTGTACTAACCACTCCCACAATGTAGTAAAGTGGATGTGGCTAGAACAGCTGAGATGTTCCTCACAGTTAGATACAGTGTAGGCCTTTATGTACCCTGTCTAATAGGAAACACTACAGTATTCTGATGCTGAAAAACAATGCATTTGAGACCTCTCTGGTATCCAATAAGTTAGAAGCCAAAACAGACTGAGCGTATTGCTTTAATAATCAGGAACAGGTGACCAACCCCAAGATAAAGGCAAACCATACATTAGAAAACGTTCATAATTTCTTATTAATTGTTTTAAACATTGTGTCATTTTAAATACTGGGTAGATGAACATTTTCATTGTAAAATGTATTTCTAATTTTAAGTGCCAATTAGCAATCTTAAGTAATTAAGGATTAATTAAGGATAAAGACTGTTTCATTTTATAAATACAGAGCTTTATGGATAGGTGATAAACCATTTGATTAACATGATCATTGCCTCTCCATGCTGAGATTTTACAATCTCTTTACCAAGCCTTTCCATTTCACTAGAGGCGGCTCATTATCAGGCATCGTTAAAGAGCAATTAGATGGAAATTAAGATGAGAACAAGTATTGATTAGGTCATTAAGAATGGGGGAGACTGCACTGTCAATAAGAATTACTGCTGCTAACCCCATTATGAGCAAGGTTAAAGCCTGTGGTTGGTACTCCTCATTAAAATCCCAGTGATTTATTGATCTCTTACTTACTAACCTCCTCTCTGCAAAAAAAAAGAAAGAAAAATGTTTGTATTTTGTTGCTTGGAAGTGTCACAGAAGGTGGATACTTTATCATTTAAAACAGCAGTAAATGTTTTTTATGAAAACACATATTTTATAGATCTTTTCCTGCTAAATAAAACAAGGTCACTCCCTCTGCTGTCAGATGTTTTATTCAAAAATTATAGCAGTTCAAATAATCAGGAAGTGAATTTACTGTGTTTACTTCCTGATAGTTCAACTGACAGGAAGTGACTCGGCAGTTTCAATCGCAATCTATGGAGAACTGTATGTCTCTGACTTTCCTCTCCATTAGAATCTAACAGAAAAACTATTTCGAATTTGACCAATTGAGGGCACTACTAATGTAAAAAAAAACATGGGTTTAAATTGTAATAACTCTGGAAATATACATTTCTCTGCAGTGGGAGTACCCTTATTTTGCTCAGTAGGAAAATCCCTACAATATATATTTTTTCATAAAAAAAGTTTACTGCTCCTTTAACCCACAAGGCCAGCTCTATGAACTGTTTAACTGGCTCGGTCCCACTTTCATTGTCTGACATGCCTGTGTCCAGTTCTGTTCACTCTTAAAGGCACATTATAACCAAAACATGATAAGGGCTCAAATCCCAACATTTCAAATGACCAGAGAGGGACACTTTTGTTTGAGGGGGTGTTACTGACAATCTCTCGTTACCATTCACCGCGAGATTGTCATCTCGCCATTTTTATCCACATGACATGGTTAAAGTGTTAAATGGTCCCATGCTCTTTTACGTGCAACCTTTCAGAAGAATATCCCGTTACATTATACAGATTACTATGTGCTGCAGGTAGGCTGCAACATTGAATATATTTATCTCTGCTTTCACAGTCTCCTAAAGAAAACTGTCTGTAAATAGATCTAGAGACCTCAGAGATTGTCTTCTATTAGAACTAAATCTTTCAGCTGACTTGTTTTATGGAGCTGCATGCAAGCAAAACTCTTCATAATACAAATATCGCACAGCGTCCAACGTGGTCCATATGACAAATAAGCCCCACCTGAGCCCAAGTTGCAGCCCACTTGAGTTTATTAACACATTAATGTTGTACCTAATTTGCTGCCACACATGATCTAATAGCCCAGGAGGGCCCAATCCCCTGCCTGCTGCTACCACTGTGTAACTGACACCCTACAATTCTAAGGAATAGTTCTTTCTGTTTAATACCAGTATTTTCAATTACAAGATCAAAGTTTCTTGACTAGCACTAAACCTATATCTATACACATTTGTATGAATAAAGTCAATTAGACTTTTTTTATACTGCTTTTGCATTACTTAAAAAAATAATATTTTAATTGCTAATAGGGTGTATAATTCATTATTGTTGACAAAAAAAAAAATATTGTTGCTCTCATTCTTATGAATTTCTGATCATGTGGCCAGTGTACCTGCAAAGACTTGAATCACTTATCAATGCTTTGGCGATATCTCAAGCACCGAGTTTGCGGAATTGCTCCATGGAAGGGGCATACCTAAGATTTAAAAAGAAAATGTTTTAAAATAAAATAACAATAACAGTTCCCCAATGTGCACCAGGCCCGCACTGGGACAAAAAATAGGCCCGGGCATTTAAGGCTGAGCGGTCTATTTTTATTTTTTGAGCAGCCCATGGGGGGGTGGCGGCGGAGGGCGTTTGTTTCTTTTTTTTTTTTTTAACGCCGAGACCGGCCCACCGGGCAAATGACCGGTATGCCTGATTGCCAGTCCAGGCCTGGTCCCGGAGTGGGTGCCCCAAGGCCGGGCGCCGCATCAAGCGAAGGTCCCGGTCCTCTGAGTCTTCCAGGAGGAGAGGAGAGGCTTTGCAAATTCTGCCCGGTAAGGGTGCCACAAGCCTGGGAAGGGAATGAGGGAGACTCCCAAAGAAGTCCCGGGGTGGCTGCCCCAAAGGCTGGGGCGCAGTACTGAGAGGAGGTCCCGGTCTTCCGAGTCTTACAGGAGGAGGGGGGAGGCTTTGCAAAGTCTGCCCGGTAAGGGTGCCGCGAGCCTGGGAAGGGAATGACTCCCAAAGCAAAGCCTGGGGAGGGTGCCTGAGCCTGGGAAGGAATCTGAGCGAGCTCCCCAGTCCAGGCCCGGACTGGGACAAAAAATAGGCCCGGCATTTAAGGCTGAGCGGCCCATTTTTATTTTTTGAGCAGCCCATGGGGGGTGGCGGGTGTTCGTTCGTTGTTTTTTTTAAACGCCCGGACCAGCCCACCGGGCAAATGCCCAGTATGCCCGATGGCCAGTCCAGGCCTGATATGCACTACAAATGAAGACAGAGTGCCAGATCCTATGGGAAGCTCTGTACAGCATAGCACAAAATTGGTCAAGTATATTTAAATATTAACCCTTTGAGTGCCAGAGGGGTACGCAACGCATTGCTCTGCACTCAAAGGGTTAAGTGACTCATGCATCATCTGTTGAACCATTTGTATACTAGAGGCATCTCCACTGAGTTGGTTTGAGAAGCATTAGAGACATTACATTACTGGGGCAGGAAACATTTGGCGCCCATCTATTGAGGACTACAACTCCCATCATCCACAACCAGCCTTTGGATGATGAGAATTTTTGTCTCCAACAGCTATAGTGCCAAAGGTTGCCTATCCCTGGCTTAATAGCTTTTCACAGCTATGTTAAATGTTGGAAAATAATCTAACTGCTGTTTGGGCCAAGCAGTGCATTTCATAGAAGTGACAGAAAAGCAGTTCAATACGCTTATGCAATCATGATTCAGATCTATTAATGTTATTCAATTAAAAGACAATTGGCTGTGGTTAAATGCTGTAGTTCATTATCCATTCATTCAAAAATTGCTTTAAATCCATTAAAAAAAAAATGTAAACATTCAATATTCCCAAGGAGGAAATAAATACAATGCTTCAAGTGAGTCATTTTTATTTCTGGAACTCAAAAGAAGAAATTACAAAAATTGAATGTTTGCGTTTAGCAGATTAAGTGAAAGGTTCATACCTTCAGGGAGTGGAAAAGCCTCAGCACAGACAGTCTGATGTATCGTTCTTCCCCCAGAGGATTAGCTGATCCCCAGCCACATGCCGGACAGCTCTGCCCAACATGTAAGATTATCTATTCATCAATGTAAAGGTTTCTAACTGCAACCCTGGAGTATCTCTGGAAACCGGTCTCTGATTGCTGAGAGAAGAGAGAAAGCAGATGACTCTTACATGCACCTTCTGGCATTCTGATGGAAAACCTCACAGGACGATTTAACCCTTTCCATGCATTGCTCTATCTGTCTATCTATCTATCTATCTATCTATCTATCTATCTATCTATCTATCTGTCTATCTATCTATCTATCTATCCCTCTATTTATTATCTGTCTTTCTGTCAACTATCTGTCTATCTTGGTATTTAAACAATACTTTTTTACCTATTGAGAAGCATTTGACATATAAACACCCCAAGAAAAAACACACAAAAACACACACATACACACATACACACACTGCTTTAAGGTGACAGTAAATCTTATTGTTTATCTTAAATATTCTGCAAGTGCCTAATATGTAATGTCAAATCGCCTGTTCTTTTTTTTTTTTTTTTTTTTAAATTTCACATATTTTTTACTCTTTTATGCCCCTGCCAGGGAATTCTCTTAATTTGTTTTCAGAAAGCTTCTTGTTTGGAACTGTAAAAATAGAGAGAGTGCAACAATGAAATAAAAAAATACAGTGTAAAAAAGAGTGAAACAATGTAGAAAAGACTGCTTCTACAGAGCATTCTCTGCTTTCATAATTCCCAATTAAAAGTTCTCTGAAAATACAGATCCAGGAAGCTCAAAACTGGAGACATAAATGTATAAAAAAATAGGTAAAGATGGGAAAAAAGAAAAAATGTTAATAATTTGACCTCATAGTATTCATTTCAGAATATGTAGTCAAAAAGGAGGTTAACTGTCTTTTTAAAGGGATAGTAATGTTTCATAATAAAAGCAGCTTCAATTAATCTTGATAGTATTTCGGCCATGGAGAGTTTTAATTCAATACTATCAGAGTTGTAGTTCAAGAGTAATTGAATGATAAAGTATCCCCCTCCTGCACCTTTTACTGATGTAACAATGCTCACCTCAGAGCAGCAGGACTGTCTGGATGGATCACAGAGAGGGACAATCTTCAATTAGCATAAGGAAAAACCTGAAAAACATGTCAAGGGGGGCGGGTTTTCATTGTTCTCACAGTAAGAAGATTGTCCTTTGCTGTGAGCTGTCTGGTCTGTGGACCAGATTCCACATCTGAGGGGAGGTGGCTTACACCAGGTAAAAGGGGCAGGAGGGGGATAATTTATCATTCAATTACTCTTGAACTACAACTCTGACAGTATTGAAATAACACTCTCCATGGTTCAAATACTATGAAGATTAATTGGAGCTGCTGTTTTTGTGAAGCATTACTATCCTTTTAAGTATGAATCAATAAACCTATCATCGATCTATTTATCTATCTATCCAATCTTATTTATTTATTTATTTATTTATTTATTCATTAAGTGCTATTTTCTCTCACATATTACTTGAAAAAGCAAACGTAATTATGTTCTGTTGAGCTATGTACACAAGTATGTGAGAATGTTACAACATGCTTTTTCATCTACTCTGTGTGTGTGCGTGCATGTGTGTGTGTTATGTAGGTATAACAGACAGACAGACAGACAGACAGATAGATAGATAGATAGATAGATAGATAGATAGATAGATAGATAGATAGATAGACAGATAGATAGATAGATAGATGTATACATAAATTAAATACCCTTATTTTTTTAACAATCGCTTAAAGTAGGAATGTTCAGAATGGTGTGCTGAATGTTTTATTTACACTGTTTTCACTCATGTTTTCGGATGTAGGCTCCAGAACTGTATAAAATACCAGGGAAATAATGCACCATTGGTTGGGTGTGATGGTAGTTCTAGTACCCAGCAGCTGGAAGTCCAACAATTGACTACTTATGGGTATGGCAGTGAGTAAGCAGGGAAGAACAGTGCATCTGTACAATGCTTTCTGAATGATTTAGACCAGGGCTGACCAAGTTCAGTCCTCAAGGGTGACCAACAGGCCAGGATGTAAGGATTTCCCTGATTAAGCACAGATGAGATAATCAGTGGCTCATTCATACTGATTAACTTACCTGTGCTTAATCAGGGAAATCCCTACATCCTGTACTGTTGATGGCCCTTGAGAACTGATCTTGGACAGCCCTGGTTTAGACCATTACAAAGAGTAAATAGGGAGGTTTTGCAGTATGTTGTATACCTCCCTGGTATCTGGGGTTAAATAATACCCGTGCCAGTTTATAATTCATAATAAAAGTACTCAAGGTTATGGTGACTTCTCAAAATGTTGTTCTTCCATTTAGCTTCATATAATACTGTTTGAGCGCTTACACTTAGGCTCAGGGCCGACGCCTCCTATAGGCGAGGTAGGCGCCAGCCTAGGGCGCACATCTATGGGGGTGCAGTGGCGGCTGCTCTTGTGTGTGTGAGCTGTGAAAGGTACGGACTGCTTTAATGCTCCCCGCCCTCCGTCACCTTCCTAGCACCAGCATGTTGGACGATGTTGCAGTATGATAGTCGCACTGCAGCCAATGAGAGAGGAGTGCTTTGACAGGATACTCCTCTCTCTCATTGGTTGCCTGTGCTTGTGATGCAGCTCTTGGTCTGGAGATGGGAGGAGCTGTGATCCCCTGATGCAGGAGGTTGACAGCAGGAGTTAGCAAGAGAAACCAGGGTCAAACACCAGCAGCACTGAGAGCCTTCAGCAGGTCAGTGTACTCTGATGCTTTGAATGCTAGAGTAGATACAGCATATTGCTTTGCAATACATTGTAAATTACTCTAGCATGCAAGATGTTAATTATGGAGTGTGCCTTCCCCCCAAACAATTGAATCACTATGATTTTCTCTCTCTGCAAATGCTGCTGTCCTCAGCCTCCACGTAGTCCGTTCTATGCGTCTCAATGATAAATGTGTCACTTCCAGTGATAACAGTGGAAATGACTTATTATAAATGAAGACGCATGAAAAAGACTCTCCAGTAAGAAGACACTGCAAAAGTCAAAGGTGAATCATTTTTGCATTGGGGAGGTCAGGGGATTCTGTTTGTGCAGGTAGGAATGCTTTAAATCAGCTCCATGACACAGACAAAGCAAAAAAGCAGAGTTAAATCACCGGTGCCCACACAGAACCGAATTTAAAGATACAAGAGCCTCTTTGTAATGCCCTATGGCTGTTGAAAACAAAAAAATGATTTTGCACTAACACTGGGGTCTGGGGAGATGCTTGGAGTGCAGGCTGTTCAGAAAAGGACATGTGGTTCTTCAGTTCACCAATATAATTTTTTATTTTCACTACATATGAGAACATATCCAGTATGATTGATTGGATTGTAAAGCACTGCAGAATTAGTTGGCGCTATATAAATAAAGAATAAGAATAATAATAAGTAAAACTGCCTATACCCCACACATACCCCCACACACATTCTCATTCCTATTACACACACTATCACACACACACTTTCACACACACTATCACACACACTATTACACAAACTATCACACACACTATCACACACACTATTACACACACTATCACACACACTATCACACACATGAGGCTGGAGTTCTAAGAAATGGAAGAAGGCATTAAGTCAACTGCACCATAGGGAGTAAATAGAAATTTCCAAAAATGCCTATAGATTAAAAAATGCTCTTAACCCTTTGAGTGCCAGTGGGGTAAACAGTGCATTGCTTTGCTCTAGACTGTAAGCTCTCAAGAGCAGGGCCCTCTGATCCTTCTGTTCTCCACATCTGATTGTACTATTTAATACCTCTTTATGTCTATTCCCTATTGTACAGTGCTGCGGAATTAGTTGGTGCTATATAAATAAAGAATAATAATAATGTACCCCACTGTCACTCAAAGGGTTAATCCCTTGAATGCTAAGCAGGTCTCTAACACTTTGCTTCAGAATGCAAGGAGCTCTCTTTCTTGGGATTTTAACTTGTAGATCAGTAATGGCTCTGTATGTGTCTGTGTGTGTGTGTCTGTGTGTATATATATATATATGGTTCTGTGTTGGTCTGTATGTGTGTGTGTCTGTGTGTGTCTGTGTATATATATATATATATATATATATATATATATGGTTCTGTATTGGTCTGTATGTGTGTGTGTGTCTGTGTATATATATATATGGTTCTGTGTTGGTCTGTATGTATGTATGTGTGTGTGTGTGTGTGTGTGTGTGTGTGTGTATATATGGTTCTGTGTTGGTCTGTATGTGTGTGGATGTGTGTGTGTATATGGCTCTGTGTGTCTGTGTGCTTCTGCGTGTGCAAGTGTGTGTGTTTGTGAAAGACTATGTATGACAAAAGGGTGCTAATGTAACAATCATTAAAAAGGTGGGGTATAAGTGGGTGGGGCATAAAGGGGCAGGACACAAGGGGCAGCGCCAAGGAGCAGCAAAATTAGGTTTTGCCTAGGGTGGCAAAAATCCTTGTACCAGCCCTGCCTAGGCTGATGTACTAAGTGGAACTGGTATCATTCTGGGGCAAACCAACTATTCCATAAGGGACAAATAAATATTCCCATTGGTTTAAATGGGACTTTTAACTACTTGAATGATAGTGAGGTCGCCAGTGCTTTGTGAAACATTTAGATCATTTGGATCTTTTAATTGTAAATTGTAGAATTACTCCGATTCATCAAACTCACTGGGTATATATGCAGAGAGGAAGTGGAACAGTTCTGAAGCAAAAGAAATCTGCACCCCTCTTGTCCTGAATGGGTTAAAGATAAAGCCACTCATAAATGTAGCAAGGAAAGTTAAAAATAATGGACAAAAAAAAAAAAAAAAAATGTTTATTAACCCTTT
Source organism: Rhinophrynus dorsalis (assembly GCA_037306005.1). Classification (NCBI taxonomy): domain Eukaryota; kingdom Metazoa; phylum Chordata; class Amphibia; order Anura; family Rhinophrynidae; genus Rhinophrynus; species Rhinophrynus dorsalis. The sequence continues at coordinate 84,010,702 of CM074724.1, read as the reverse complement.
GAGTGCCACAGGGGTGCGCAACACATTGCATACCCCTCTGGCACTCAAAGGGTTAAGAGAAGATCTGTTCATTTGCATTGAATGTAACATGACACAGGATATACATTTCTCAAATAAATATTGAATTAGCTTAATTATTCCATTTGCATAATCACTTGCATGGGTGTTCATATTTTTATTGCCACATAATTATTATTATTCTTTATTTATATAGCCATACAGATACTTTAACCCTATGAGTGCCAGAGGGTTAATAAGCAGACAACATGGAGACTCATGATGATAGATGGCAAATACATTTAACAATAAATGTTACTTGAGTATTTGTCCACTCATCATCTAGAAATGCATTAGGTAATCCCCTAAGTATTATTTAATGGAACATCAATATCATTAAATCAAACTCTTAAAAGGGACTATTAAATTGTTTAATGAAATTGACTTACATTTCTAGAAGTCCTTCAGATAGCAATTCCTTTTATCAGCTATCTGTTATTTTTTCTTTCAGCTATTTTGTCCGAATAGGTTGCACTCAAGCTTTATATATATATCTATATATATAAAAGAAGACTTTGTGCCTGCCAAAACACACCCAGGGGCGGCAGTAAAAAGGATTACTGCTGCCATTGGGTGATTCTGTGGGAGTGTGATTTTTGGCCTGCCCCCACTATCCAGCCCGCCCACCACTATCTAAGGCTGAAAAAAAAAAATGGCTGCCACACACTCCTACACCACAGACACATGCACATGCCCTCCCACACACACACACTAGCAGACACATACACACATATACACACACGCACGCTGAGGATGATGGGAACAATGTTCAAGCTACAGCTGGAAGGCCATGGTCCAATCTGTATTATGCAGCTTCTTCATTCCCTGTCTTTGAGCCTACACAGCTCTGCTAATTACTACAAGTGAGCTGATTTCTAAACAATCAGCAGGAGGATACTGGCTTGCTGAGAAAGTGGAAACAACGGCAGAGAGGTGATCAGGCAGTGCAGAGCAAGGCTTCAGCTGAGCTGGTAAATGGCAGAGACATGGATGTGATTGTATTTATATATTGCACAAAGAGAGAGAAAGAGAGCAGGTTGTTTGTCAGTCTGTCTGTAAGTAGAGGTGTCAGTTCCTGCAATCATCTCCATGCTGTATATAGCTCACTGTATAGCATGTATGACAAACTATTTATATATGGTCTGGCATTGTATAGTATACAGTCTTTGTATAAGGACTGGCACTATACAGTATAGGAGGGACAGTCCCTGTTTGACACCCAAATCCCTCTGCTCCTCTATTTAGGATATCACACGGTGTGGTGTATATACAGTAGGCTGACCAGACCTCACCTTTAACCGGGGACACATAGGAAATAAGCATATTTCAGGAGTGCACCAAAATCAAAGCAGCCCTGCAGTATGCATTTTTCATATGTGTCACTGGTTAAAGGTGAGGTCTGGTCAGCCTAATGTACAAGTGTATCAGATTGCTTCACATCAGTAAAACCCACGGTAATGTGGGTATAAACTTCTGTATATATTTGTTAAATTAGTCTGTGTAAAAAATACTTTCATCTTCTTCTAAATTATTCACTTACAGAAAGAGTAACTTAACCATTTCAGTGCCAGAGGAGATGCAATGCATTGCTTGCCCCCTGGCACTCAAAGGGTTAAAAATTCTCTACAATGGTCTGGCACTGTATAGCAGTGGTTCTCAATCTGTGCCCTCAGTGGCTATTAACAGGCCAGGATTTTAGAATTTCCTTTTAAGAGCACAGGTGAGTTAATCAATATGACTGAGCCTCTGATCAACACACTTGTGTTCTAGCAGTGAAATTCCTAAGTCCTGGCCTGTTAGTGGCTACTGAGGGCATGGGCTGAGAACCTCTGCTGTATAGTATACAGTCTGCATGTGTCTGTGTATAAGGACTGTCACTATACAGTATAGGAGGGACAGTCCCTGTTTGACACCCAAATCCCTCTGCTCCTCTATTTAGGAGATCACATTGTGTGGTGTATATACCAGTGTATCAGATTGCTCCACATCAATAAAACCCACAGTAATGTGGGAATAAACTTCTGTATATATCTGTTAAATTAGTCTGTGTAAAAAAAATACTTTCATCTTCTTCTAAATCATTCACTTACAGAAAGAGTAACTTAACCATTTCAATGCCAGAGGGGATGCAATGCATTGCTTACCCCCTGGCACTCAAAGGGTTGAAAATTCTCTAAAATACACCACCAGCCACGCCCCCAGTAACACCACCGAAAACACAAGTGTCCCTCTTTGGCCATATGAAATGTTGGGAGGTATGTTACTTACACTGCTCACACTGTATGTATTTATGTTCTGATTTGCAGCTGTGTGTCACTGTTTGTGTTGTCAGTGCATGTGTGTGTATATGTGTGTGTTGCATGTGTCTCTGTCTATCACTGTGTGTACCTTTCTGACACGTACACCCTACGCTATAATTCACTATCATAACATTTATTTAAAAAAAAAGAAACATTTCCTGCATAACATGACGGGCAACGCCGTCCCAAACTGCTAGTATATATATATATATATATATATATATAGAGAGAGAGAGAGAGAGAGAGAGAGAAAGGTACGTAGTGCCAACAAAACACACAAGTTGTTGTAAACTTGCTGAGGAGGCCTTCGTCCTGCATGCAAATCTTTGCTTCTGGTTCACTGTCTTCCCCTCCCCAGGTGTGTATGTGTGGGGGGCTTAGAAGGAGAATGCCTGAACACCAGTGAATTGCCACAGGGCAGTAATTTTGACAGGAGCAGCCAGGGGGGGCAAAGCCACCCTGCCGCTCCTGTCAAAATCAATACAGCGAGATTGACAATGGCAGCAGTTTTGACAGGAGTAGCTAAAGAGAGATGTACACAAAAATAAGCAAGGCTTTGCCATTGATATAATCTTGTATATTAATAGTTTCCCTCAGTCTTCTAGTAGTTTGTGTTGTAAATAGTAAGAATAAGAACTGAGTATGTTAAACATACACACATACTCAGTAACTCATTCACACACACATACACATTCCCTCAATATGAAATACACTCAGGGACATACACTTAGCATTACACAGACACACACACTCACTTACTCTCAGAGAAAGGCAGAGGGGGCAGGCTAAAGTGAGGAAGTAAGGAGGTGAAAAGAAGGGTGGGCTAAAGTCAGGAGGCAAAGAGGAGGGTGGGCAGGCTTAATGGAAGTACCGAAAGGGAGAGAGTGTGGTGAAAGGGGTGGTGTGATTGCTGAATAAAGGTAATATGAGAACTGTGTTAGAGGGAGATGTTATAGCAAGGTAAGGGTGGAATCACCAGGCCATTACAAGTCCCTGCAGTGATTTTGAAAAAGAACAAAATCTCCATAGCCTCTCCTTTCAAAATCATTCTCTTGGAAAGACGCTGCAGTGATTTTAATGGGAATGGCCAGGGTAGCTTTGCCCACCCACCCCGCCTCCAGTCCTGTCAAAATCACCACCCCCCTTGAAACTTGCTGCAGTGATTTGTCTAACTGCACCCTCCTGCTGTGCTGGGGTATGGCTGACAATAAACCAGAATCTGGTTCCATATATAAGAGCCTTTATATTATTCAATATCTTGATAAAGGTGCAAGGCAGGGACAAACTATCTCTAAACTTGAACCTGAATCATCTATGAAAAGTCCTGAGAGTATGGTTCTTCAACAATTTATATTTATACATATATATATATATATATATATATATATATATATATATATATATATACTCGGGAAGCATATGGCAATGATTCCCTTGTGCTTACAATGTGGAGTGCAGCCTTGATCTGACTTCCTTCAGTTGCTCCCTTGTGTGATGTTCCTGTGTCATCCAGGAACTACATTTTCCTTATGCATGCATTATCCTTGTCTTTTCTTTAGTACCAGAAACAACTGCTTAAAATTTCTAGCCCCTGGGGTGTGTGAAGCATATGAAAAGGAGATGGGTTTCATATCCCTCTTTTACTCAAGGAGCTAACAGTCTTCTGATGCCACCACCAAGAATATGTTAAATTATCTACATCAACACTTTACAGACTATGTAAGACTAATCATTTGAACCAGAAAAATGTAGGTGATTTATGCTCTTCCTTAAAAAAAGCCTCTGCCTTCTCCCAGATTGCATTCAATATTGGGAATCCACTATGAAATAAACTGTAATTGACTTACTTCATCCCTCAAAGGGCATGTATGACAGCTCCTCTTTAATTCTGATTGTGCTAAGGGGAGGAAGGGGGATAGTCTTTGGGAGTTTTGAGTAGTTATACATATTAGCTCCTCAGTTTTCACCATGTATTAACATGGCATGGACCACTTTGGTGCTGTCACATGTCCCTTTCCCTATTCATGTAATGAATTACTGGCAGTAAAGTCTAATGCTGGCAGAGTGTGTCCTACAGTGATCATACCCTGTAGTGCATACCCATCACTGCAGCCATTGGCTTTAGAGATTAACACCATGAGGCTGCATTAGCACATTAAAACATAATTCCCCTATGCTTTGTGTAAGAGTTTTTATATATAAAATATAATTATTAAAACAAAAAGAACTTTGTATTTTGTACTACAACTAATAATATTGCATATAACATATAGCTATATTGCATATAGCTTTTAAATAATACAGACCACTCTATATTTTGTTATTTTCTATATGCATGTTTATAGCCATTCCTCAAGAGATGGATTGCAATTGTCTATCATACCATTTCTTCATCCCTTCATTTCATTATCCCACTAACATTTATGTAAGAGTGCATTGCCATTCATTCAGTATTTGGTCATGTAAGTTATTTTGTCTTACTGATGCCAGTGAACAGGCATGTATTGATCTTATGACCAATAACGGTTGCTTTTATGAACCATGAAAGAATAAGTACATCATACAGATAGCGCTCCATTGAATTGTGTATTTTATTTTGGGATTTAACTTGTGGAGCTAAATGGGGCTGTCTTGTGCACTCTAGCCAATCAGAGAGCTAGTACAGTACAGCCATCTGGCTGATCCCATGATGGAAGTGAGCCTTGGAAATCTTGCAGTTCTGGTTCCAGATGTTGCACACAAAGTGTTAATAAGCAGCAAGTTTTAGGTTGGCAAACTAAGAGCTTGCTTCCCATGGAAATGTCTTTTCAACATTTGAAGCCTGTGGTGTAAATCGTAGACATCACTTGTGAAGCTGAACAACCCTGCCAACCATAGAGGTCAGGGTTACAAACACCAAGTCAGCTTACAGGAGAAGTTTTTGGTCTGTGCTATGAAGCACTAGGCTTCTAACTAAGGGCTGCTTTCAGGAAAATAAAGATGTATTCTGTAGCAAACTATCTACACCTCTGGTGACAAAGACAGACGTTTCTTACTAAAGTTTATTTACCCTCATGGTCTCCATAGGTAGCACACCTGAAAGAGCCTTGTCTCCCACAAAAGACAGGAAAACACTTTGAAAAGATATCCCACCGAGCAATCTTGTATTTGAACTAAGACAAACCAGGTCCAGAACAACATTAATTCCTAAGAAAATATAATTTAAGAAGCATCAACAAAAAAGGGCATAAGTCCATGTGATAACTGTGGAGATCATGAAGGAAAAGGATTTGACAGGTTAGAGAATTATGTCTTTCCTTCAGGTCCTGGTATCACTCTTGAGAGAGGTAACAGAGCTCAAACCAGTATAGGGAACTGGGTAACAACACCTTGGAAGTTTGTTGTACCTTTTAAAGTTATGAGTGTTGCTGCAGGTGTTGGCTTTCCATATCTGTTCTGTGGACACCTCAGTTTTTTCCACCCATGTTGCAGCAATTTTTCTGTTAGTGTGAGTTCTGATCTTCACTGAATGTTCTTTCTTTTGAGCTATTTAGGCTTCTTGACATGAATGAATGAATGAATATGCTTATTTATAAAGCGTCACAAGTGTACGCAGCTCTTTGACATCCAACTGCAGTATTCTTTCTTTAGATTTGTGAGGATTGGAACACAAGGTTGGTAAATATATTTCTTGCTTCTTGTGAAAAAAGAGACACTTTGGGTGCAATTTTCAGAGGTAGCTTCAGAGTAATTACATCATTTTGATGAATATCAGGTAAAGATCTTTCATGGAGTGAGCTTGAAGTTTTCCTAATTTTCTGGCTGACGTAAGGCCTACTAACATAATAGTCTTGAGAGAAAGCAGTTTTGAAAGTAGTCCTCTAGGAGTTCAAAGGGCTCCCCTATGTGTAAGCATGATGTCTTTGTAGACAGATGTCCCCTATACATGAGTATGATTTCTTTGTAGACAGAAAGGGAAAGTTTAAAAACAAAATGAAGAAAAAAACAAAAATCTTTCCACTGAGACAGAAAGGATGTACTGCACATATCACTTTATACATGCAGAACTTAGAGAAACAATACCACAAATGTGTAGGTTAAATTAACTGCAGCAGGTCATAGAAAAATGACTTGTAACCCTGTTACTGAAATCTGGCTTTGTGTTTGCAGTGTCTGCTAACATTGTCCCCAATATAAAAGGTGCCTTCAGGATAGCAGATATGGTGCATTTACCCTGCTTCGCCCATGTCCTAAATCTAATTGATACTCAATTCCTCACAGAATATGAAACCATCAAAATAAATTATATCACCTGTAAAATCAGTGCACATTTTAGCCAGTCCTACAATGCTTGAATTAATTATATGCAATACAAGAGAGTAACCACCTTACACAGCAACATCTTAAAAGGAAGGTCCCTACCAGGTGGAATTTCACAATATACATGCTGGAGCATTTTTATGAGGGAGTTTTTTTTTGTCACCTGGTCAATGGCAACTAATCCATGACTTGTGTGACCTTTTGAGGAGGCCATATTGTTGGTTAGTTATTCCAGTGCAAGAATCAATGAGATATTTCCACTAATATATTTACTACCACAAAAAAATGAAGACCACAGCCTCTGATTCTGACAATAATGGCAATACAGTCATAAAATAGCTGGTGAATAACATGTTAGCATGCTTTGAGCAGGATCCTCTCCATTAAAAGCAGCTAGGAATACATTCTTACTATACTGCTGAACAGCTCACTTTAAGCATAAAATTTCAGAATTTGTGCCAAAAAGTGAGCAGCAGCAGTACTCTGAGGAATCGGATTTTGTGAACGCATCTAAAGAAATACTTACAGATAATGGGGAGGTATGCATTGTGTGTATGAGAGAGAGAGGCATGAACAAAACTACTTGAAATCATAATGCAAAAGAAATAAGCAAAAGGATAATATCATCATCAGCAATAACAAAACCAGCATAACAACATTTTGACAAATACTTCATCATCTTCATAGAAAGCAATTAATGTGTCTCGGGCAATATTCTTAACATTTGTGATGGTGGTGGCGGTGGTACATCTCTATGGGACTTGCTCCTAGAATATGTGTTAACAACTGATGTACATAAACACATCTATATCCAAGCAGTGGACCATCTGAATGAGAGACGGTTACAGAATTATTGCAGGATAATTATGTTCTAGGTCAAAACAATGACTCAGTTGAATACTGGCAAACAAAATAGTATGTGCGGCCAGCTCTTATGTACTGCTGTGGAAACCCTTAGTTGCCCACCAAAAAGTGTGCAGTCAGAGTGCATTTTCGGTGTATCTGGTTATATTTTTAATGACAGTTTAATGACATGCCTGTCCAAGAGCAGGATGGGTAGACACATTTCTAAAAATGAACTAGCATCTAATACTATATAAATATGCAGCAGAGTGCATATGTTTTAACAGCAGCACCAAGGAGGACGTGACACAGTTGTCACCATCAACAATAGTTGTGACAAATGCAATGATGAACAAGGCTGAATCACTGACAAATAATAATGTGAGGTTATATTGGAATCATGCATAATACTGCATATAATTTGTCTAGCATTCCTTCCTATTCATCATACATTCACCACCATCCACAAACACCATGTTAAATTCAACTTTTCTTTTTTAAATTATATTTATGTTGTTGAATGATGTTTATTATAATTTAATAGCATCACCATTTATGTTTATTAATGTAACTTTAAAATCACACAACCAAAAGTAATAGTATATTTTTATTCAAAGCACACAGACAGAATACAGATTACTATTCAGCATATGCACACACGCACGGAAATCCTTCCACTCCCACTATATTATTTTAATTTGTTATATTAATTTATCCTTTTTAATACATTTACATGATTAAGAGTATTAATGTTATTTTGATTTATAGAGCAATAGAGACTAGTCACTGTCATGTGATATACACAGCTGGTATACATTTCCCAAATTATTAACAGGCCTACAAGAGTATGGGCTGGAGGGTGAATAGGTGTGTAATAGAGGCTTTACAAAAATTTTTAGCAATCTAGCTTAAAGCAAAGCAAATTTTGAAAATATATTTTTACAGGCTTACAACAAGGCAAGCTTTGAAAAAAAATGTTTTTAGGCCTCTTGCCAGAAAGCCACCACCAGGTACATTATATACCAACAACCTGTGACATTATGGTGTTTTTACTAATATAGTTCCTGCTGCTGCTGAGTTGCCTAAGCATAAAATATCACATCATGTTATCAGACTGGTATATCCACCATGACCATGAGCAGTGATATTTGTGGCAGTGGTGGTGGGATTGGGTGACCATCATCCACACAGACTGTGGTAGTGGAACTAACACCATCAATGACTTGGGACAGGTGGTTGTGGTTTCAACTGGCCCTAGTGCTGAGGCAGCAGCACCACCATCACCACAAGCCACCATCACTTAAAGTGATAGTAATGTTTCACAAAAATAGCAGCTCTGATTAATCTTGGAGATGTCCAGTGGGGTCTTCAGCACTCTGGTCAGCTATTGTCCGTCTTCTTCTGTCATCTTCTATATTTCGTCTTCTTTTTTCTCTTCATCTTCTGTCTTCTTTAGGTTAGGATCAAATACATTACTTGGCCAACTAAGTGAGAGATGTCTGGGAGACATAGGTGACATAGTGCATTTGGTCAGAAGCTTCAGGCTTAGTAGCCTGAGGTGCTCTTGATCTCTACAGCCACCATGTCTGGTAGATGTTTAAGCCATATTCACTAAAATCTGAACCAAAGCAGAACTGGTCTGCAGTATGGAGTATTTATGGGAATTTTATGCACAGCACTGCTCTTGGCTACCCTGGCCTTCTGATTAGAGACACCGGAAGGGAATGCTCACAGATCCTCAAATATGCAACAGCCAGTTATCGAAGGTAAAACAGCATTTATTGATGATCAAATAAAAGCCAGTGATCCATACAGGAACAGTAGTGAATACATACACATGTAACCCAGAAACATGTATGGCATTCTGATTGGCAGCATTTTGTGTGACAGGAAGTCTGGGGTCTTAAAATAGCACGAACACCAAAAAATGTAAACGGTTAAGATAACTTTAAAAACTGTGTAAACTTGTTGTATTTTGCATATGGGTAAAATTGTTTATAATGTGTGTGTAAATTGTCCAGGTCAGAGATTATTTTTTTATTTTGTTTTGTTTGTATTGAGAGAATAAAGTCACTTAACCAATTAGGTGATCTGCTATTATGTACAGAAAGGGTGGCAGGTGTTGTATCTCATCCCATTCACATATAATCCTGGGCAAGCAATAAGAATCCTGAAGCTTTGGAAAGGGCAGGCATGTCTGCTCCCTTAGAACATATGTTATAATAGATTTTAGGGCTCTGAAAACAAAAAGAGAAAATTTACAGGTGCTAGCTAGATTAAGGGTGCTTATATGTATCAAACCCCAGTTCATTTGTAAAAATCTGTTTTACTTAGATGGAGATTTTAACCCCTTGAATGTTAGCCAGGTCTCTAGTAAATAAGCGGTTAAAATATCCATTTAACGCAATGGTAATTTTAGGAATATTTAGTTCTCACCTATAGTAAAATTGGTTTGTATTAAAACTCCTCCACTTTTCTTTTGAATATGTAGCCCTTAGTGCCATAGTTGAGTCTGAATCTACCTATAGTACTTGAAGCCCCGTCCCTCATATTGAAGCCATCCTTTAAAGGAATAGTAATGTTTCAAAATAAAAGCAGGTCCGATCAATCTTCATAGTATTTGGGCCATGGAAAGTGTTATTTCAATGCTGTTAGAGTTGTAGTTCATGAGTAATTGAATGATAAAGTATTCCCCCTCCTGCCTCTTTTACCTAGTTAAGCCACCTCCCCTCAGATGTGGAATCTGGTCACTTGACCGGACAGATCACTGCAAGGGACAATCTTCTTACTGTGAGCATAAGGAAAACCCTGGCCCCCTTTACAGGTTTTTCAGGTTTTTCCTTATGCTCACTTAAGATTGTCCCTTGCTGCGATCCATCCAGGCAGTCTTGCTGCTCTGAGGTGAGCAGTGTTACATCAGTAAAAGGGGCAGGAGGGAGATACTTTATCATTCAATTTCTCTTGAACTATTACTCGGACAGTATTGAACTAATGCTCTACACTGCCCAAATACTATGAAGATAATCAGAGCTGCTTTGTTTGTGAAACATTACTATCCCTATAAGGTGCATCTGCAGATAAGTTGTCCAGTCACCAAAATCCACTTTTCTTCCACCTCCCATAAAATCATGGGTGCTAGACTGTTTTTCATTGGGAACAGGAGATTCTATGCAGGTTATCAACAACTGCACAACTGCAATGTGTGTGTAAAATATAGTGACGAGGGGAAGGACTGGGAGCACATACCTTGGCTCATCTGCTGTAATTTCATGTTGTCAATGTGAAACCATCCCTCAAGAAATCAGGTTGTTTAAATCAATGTGCTTCTTGAGTTTACCACAAAAAAAAGTGAGTGGTGTTGATGGTGGCTGTAGAGGACTGAAATGTTCAATGGGTTATTACCACACAATAAAAACAAACTGGCTATCCTTGATTTGAAAACAACGGCACCATTCTTCAAATCAGGAATAAATCAAAGTCATCTCACCATCTCATAGAGTAAGCACCTTGTTGTGCGAAACGCGTTAGATGTGATAGCGGGTGTATACGCTATGTCTGTTTGCCAATATGTAGCCTGAAATAAATTGCTTTTATTATACTCTCTACTTCTGCATAAGAGTGCCATTCCTTTTTTCGGTCAAGCATTTGAGCCTGGTACATTTTTCATGGTTGACAGTCTGTAAATGTTTCATTGTCATGGACTCATGTTCTTTATTAGGGCGAATGTGACAATGTGTGGCCCTTCCTTTCCTCTCTTCACAACCTTGTTACCACCATTTGTGGGCAATTGAGCAGTTCCTACTCCCAAGGAAAAGTATTTCCACACCAATTATTTCATGGTGGAGGTAAACAAGAATCTGCTTGACTGCACACTTTCTCCCCAGATTCACCCAAAGTGGTTTTGGTGCTGCTGCTGCCTCATCATCAGCACTAGTAGTAGTAGGAAATGTAACTAATATTCTGTGTTTTTGGTTTTAGTTATTTTGGTCAAAATGTGTTGTACCCCAGCTACTTAAAATTTTATTCCACTACTTGGGTGTGATAATCAAAACTTGGACCAGTCATTGTTTAAGCTTAGGATAGACCTTGAAGCCACCATGTTGCACCAACAACTCTTCAGCTAGCCAAATTTTACCCGACAGCTGCTCCTACTTGTTGGAGATGCCTCCAAATCAATGCTTCACTCTCACATATACATTGGAGCTGTTCACTGATACAACCTTTCTTGATGCAAATAATTGCCGCCATAAACTCCATTTTGAAGATCTCCCTTCCACTAGAGCCACTTCTGTGTCTCTTCTCTTAAGTTCCTCTCACCACTTATCCTATCCCCCCCACTAAGTGGAAAATAGTCCCTGTACTTCTGAATGCTGCCAGGGCCCTGATACCCCTTCACTGGAAACAAACTGTTGTTCCACATATTTCCCAATGGAAATCCAGAGTAGACTCGCTAGTGGAGATGGAGAGATATCATGCCCTCGTAACAAACACTACTCCACCTTCCTGCAAGTTGGGAGTCATCGAAGACCTCAACTTAGGCTTCATAAGACCCCCAACGTCGGTTGCATTTGGCCTGCACAGTGTTCCCTCCCCTTGGTCATTTACACAATACTCAGTAGTATCACCCTACATTCATGCCAGACTAGATTAGGATCTTTGGTATAACATTCTCTCTGGGTCTACCGATCTACCCTCTAAACTTCTCCCCTCTCATTTTCCTTTCCAACCCTTTGCTAGCCTTCTATGATTCTCCAGACCTGCTGAATGTTTGCTATGTCTTCCCAGAGACTTTGTCTTAAATACCCTGCAGGCTTTTAATGGCACATACATTTTAGTTTATGTATCATGGTAATCACGACTACGTGTTTTTCTTGTTTTCTTCATACTGGTTTCTTCATGTATGTTCATTTCTCATGTCTTGAAACTAACAAAGTTTTTGAAACTCAAAAACAAAAAAAAAAATGCATTCTAGATGGGTATCAAAGAGTCTTACCTGCTATACCAGGCTGCAGATGGGCCCCCGGACTGGTAGTTACTTTTCTGTCTCCAGTACCCAAAAAAGGCTGCTCTACTAAGAGGAAATTAGAGATTCTGTTGTGAAACAACTGCTCCATATGGGATAAATAAAAAATTCCCCTGCATTCAAGGGGTTAAATTAAAAGGAATTTTTATTTGTCACTTGTTGTGATGAAGTTTATTTACCAAAGTGTTTCTCCAGTTCCTCTTACTACATCAGCATCAAGAGATGTAGTACTGACATCTTAAAATTGCATTGGAGCTAAACAGGTTAAAGGTCAACACCTTAAAATTGCTGAAATGCAATACTGATTTCTTTAGCCTTTTATATAAATTCAGGGTCATAAATTGTTGTTAATAAGGAACACTTAAATCTATGCAGATGTATCAAAAGAGATATAGCCAGGCAGTATGAATAAAGAGACTCGAGAGTGCTTTAATCAAGAGTTTCAGCAAATACTTTGGCTAATGACATAGTGCTGTCATATCTTCTTTCTCCAAGCAGAAAGCTATCAGTCACCCCAGAGGAATGCTTGTCTCTAGTATGAGAGCTTTCTTAGTGAGTAATACATATGAATTTCTCTATACCTCAGCAAAAAAACAAAAACTCAAAATCTGCCTGATGTCATTCCAAGCAACGTTATTGATCAGTTTATCTAATAGTCTGATTTTGTAAGGTTAAGCAGTTAAAAAATAGATATCTGCTCCTAATTGGAGATGATGGATTCCAAAAGGCTAAAGAAATAAATACCTGAAGTATAGAAGAAAAACTCAACCAAGTTAAAACAATCCTTCTAAAAAAGGCAGTATACTGTCAATTACTTTTCTTAGTTATCACTTATTGACATACCGGTAAAATATTAAAATATAGGAACTTAAAATATAAATATGATTAGGGTTGATGTTAAGAAAAGACCACAGTCCCAAACCTGAGATCAGTACAAAATGCACTGATCCCACAATGTACCACAGCTCTGAATCTACAATTGTACTTGTTGATGATAAGAGGATTTAAAGGTAGTGAGGATAATACTATACAGTACTGTCATGTTTCTCATTTTCTTCCAGGTTTTTCTGCTCCTTCCATGTATTATGTTTTACCTATTTCTTCCTGCCTCTGTCTTGTGCTGTTACGCCTTCTTTTCTGGGCCTATATCAGGCGCTGACATCCTTGTGTCAGTGCGAGATCAAAGCATTCTGAGTATAGAGTTTTGTGATAGAGTTCCAGTGTTTCCTGTTATCGACCCAGCTTTCCTCGACTTTGTCTCCTGGTTTGGCTTTGACTCCTGTATTGTTCTGACCCCGGCCTGGTTTACGACTCTTCTCATGTCTGCTGATTTGGTATCGTGGTGCTCGACTGGTATTGACCTTGGCTTGTTCGACTATCCCTCTTGTCTCATTCTAGGTACTGATGCCACCTGCCTGTTACTGACCCATATTTGTCGACTACCCTCCTTTCCTCCTCAAAAAGGTCCTCGGTGCCCAGAGTATCGAGTCCGACGTCATCGATTGCCCCTCGAGTTTGACCCATTCGACTTCTCGACTTCCGACTCACAGTCGCACAGTAAATCATACAACCCCCAGTCATACAGTCATCTTATGACCCCTGTTGCTGCTCATCCAGCGTATGACAGAAGCAACTATACTGCAGGTAGGTTTTAATATACTGATTCCTGACCTGGTGACTAGCTGTCTGTCTCTTAGGCAGTTATCCAGCCATCATGCTTTGCGGCCTGCTACCCTACCCAGCTCCGTCCGCAGTGAGGCCTCCTGGGAACAGCCACGACAGCTAGCAGCGCTCCCAACTCCTTGTACTCTAGCTCCTGGCTCACTGGGGCCTACTCAGTAAGCATTTGGTATTGCATTCTGCCTACTGTATTTCCTATACTTATCAAAGAAGCTGCTTGCTACTTCTACTGGTGTTACCTCCCCTCTAGGCATTCTCTGGCCGTTTACATTGGGTCAAGGTGATAACAAGTCCTAAGGGTTCTCCAGGTACACAGGTGATATATGAAGTGAACAAAATGGCAAAATGAATCATGGAGGTAATGGAAACAATAAAGATGATGAAGCTGATCAAAAATGAACATAATAAGCAAATAAGGTTACGCTCAACCTACAATTAGTCCTTTTAGCATATTGCGTTTAGTGTTTATTATGCTGCTCCCCTAAACAGGTGCCTTATGACTTCTCCCAGTAGTAATCTAAAAATAATATGTATAAACACACAAAAAAAATATAAAAGCATTATCTTTGATAAATACAACAAACTACTGATTATACATACAATATTCTCCTCTTTAATGGAAATTGTCTGCTTTCCAGCCCAAAATAGCCACAATGCTGTGTACCAGGCTTAACCTGTTCAGTTCTGTATTCTCCTTCTTTCCTCTGTGATGCCTTCTCCTCCGGGTTTCTGGTATAACCACTTGCATGAATAGAGATACTAGTTTAGTCTTCCACACATATTCAGAGATATTTTCACATACACAAGATGAAATACATGTTATCTGATGGCTAAATTCAATGGAATCTGGAAGCTACAGTGTGGCCACCTCATCCATTCCTTATTGGGAGCTGGCATGGCTGGGAAGGATATCAACAAGGAGATTCCTACTTCTAATCTCCTTGTCTGTTTCATGGATATATATGTCCTCTTCTTCAGTGACATTACTGACTCTTAGTGCCCTAAATCTTTCAGTCCACCACTAGGATAGAAGAACTATTTCTTTTCATGAGGGTCTTAATGCATAAAAATTACAGTATTACATGTGTTACAAGAAAAGACATTAACATAGAATTCAATGGGCTGTTCAGGGTGATGCTCACTGTACTCACCAGACCATAGGTCCTCTTTGAAACACAAGGGGATCCTGATCCTGTATTCTCTTAAACATTCCCCATCCACCATAAAAACAAAATCATACAAAACACAAATAATCATAAATATTATACAAAACAAACACTAACATTCAATTCATTTTCAAAATAATTTTATACTATTAATACTCATTGTCTCAAAAATCCTAAAAGAACATGTCTTAAAAAACAAAAAATTGGAATCCAGAAACAGCTCATTCAATAAAAAAAAAAAAAAATCATACAAACATAATAGAGTACTGTATAAAGAACTATAATCCCAATAAAGGAGGCTCAAAGAAGGGAAGGAAATTAATATTTGTAAGGAAGCAGTCTTAAAATATTTCATTTAGATACCATAGCACCTTTCCAAATGAAAGTAACTGTATAAACCCAGAGTGTTTCTTACATTTATACTACCTGCTATATAAATGGAACCATTAAGAAATATATTATGAGGTAGTTTGTGATGTAATCAAGGATGGCATTTGTGAAGTCATATGTGATGTCTTCAGTATGTCATGTCATGTTTGATGCCATGTCTGATGATGTCGTCAGCAAGGCACATTAGGGTATGGAGTAAAGTTCAAAGAACTAAACCTGTATTTCCTGGATTTTGTGTGTGTATTTAACTTAGGCTTTGTATAGACAATTTATCTTGAATAAAAAGCTGCTAGATCTATGTGAATTTTCAGTCCTTTGGGGAGTGTTCTTAGTTCCTAAATCCAGAAAATGTGTAATTTTCAGAGACAGCAGTCTGTCTCCCATCTTCTATGTATTGCAAATTGATCAACTGCCACAGTCCCCTTGAATTCTGATTATGTTTTCCTTATAATACTCCAAAACACTATATTTGTCAAATTACTGTGCTATATTATTTAAGTGTTCCCCACTCTTGTGTTCCATTGCCCACATCTCCAGCCTACATATTAAGTCCCACATGGGCAGGATAGTAGATACCTTATATATATACAGAATTACAGTTAAATTTTTAACAGCAAATTACTTTTTATTTTCCGGTGAAAAAAATGTTTTGTTACTGGCTTTTTTTCTATGCAGTCACTGATGCTACAATCTTTTTTACCACACTCTGGTTTTGTTTTTTTAAAATATGCTTATTCACAGACTGGTATTGCTCTCTTAAAGGGATAGTAATACTTAAAATGTAAAAAAAAAAAATGTTGCAGGGTGTCCCCCTGACACTCAAAGGGTTAGTGTTGTGAAGTAAGGCAGTACCATGAAGCTTATAATTGAAATGGGATTACACTGGTGCAGTTACAGAGCTTACAATTTAAGTAAAGCTACACTAGTGATACCATATAACTTCCAAGAGAAATTGGTTATGTTACTAGTGTATCTTCACTTGGATTGTAGCTCCATTTCAATTGTAAGCTCTGTGGCATCACTAGTGTACGGTGACCAGACTTCCCCGGTTTCCGGGGACAGTCCCCGGATTGAGGGCAGTGTCTCAGGTTAGAATCAGTCCCCGGATCTGTCCCCGGATCTAACTAAGGCAGCCGCATCAATTGAAGGCACAGACTGCATTACCTACTCTGTATCTGCCATCCAGTGCCTTCCCAACAAGTTGAAATTGCAGCCAATGAGAGAGGAGGTTTTGCCAGGATACTCCTCTCTCATTGGCTGTAGTGCTTAGGACCTCGGTGCGGCACTCAGAGCAAGGAGTGCAGGAATGCAGGCAGCATTGTGGGCATTTTGGAGGTGAGAAATGTGGCCAGTATGGAGGTAGACAGTGTGTGGAGGAGGGAGGGTTACACAGCGCCACACAGAGTGAATATATCCATGCACAGTGATATTTAGGACATGTTGGAAAAAGTGCGGTTAAGTAAGTGAATATAGCACTTTGAAAACGGCACCGGCGGTGTATTGAACTCTATAAATATATAAACCTAGCGTACTGCCCCTGCTAAAAATTCTTTTGATGGAAGAGAGAAAGTGGTTAATATTGTGAACAATACAAATATTATTAAAAGAAACGGAAAAGAGAATTAAAAATATATATATAAGGCATAAAAATATACATATATATAAAAACATGTAAATCAATGAATACAATAAAATAAGAAATAAAGAAACAAATCAAAAGGCTCTTAGTTGAACCAGAGCAGTCTGGGTATAACATATGTACCCACTGATAAAGAGAACATACATATTGTCATATTGTATACTCTGTCTCTATAGCTCCCACAAATTTTTGTATTACTTCAGGAGTTCTTAAGCTTAATGTTATACTCAGACTGCTCCGGTTCAACTAGGAACCTTTTGATTGTCCAATTTGTGGCCCAGTGACAAGTATATATATTTTATTGTATTCATTGATTTACATCTTTTTATATATATGTATATGTATATTTTTGATGACATATATATATATATATTTTAATTCTCTTTTCCATTTCTTTTAATATTATTGGTATTGTTCACTTGGGACATCCTTTCCATATTTACCTGCTACTATTTTAAATGTGTATATTTATACTGTGACTAAATCTAATTTTACTACACTGAGATAGTATTTGCACTGTCTATCCCCTACCCCTGAACCTTTTTAAGTGTGTGGAGGACAGGGTGGACAGTTTGTGGAGGAGGATGGGGTGGGCAGTGTGGAGGTGGACAGTGTGGAGGTGGACAGTGTTGGCAGTGCGGAGGTGGACAATGTGGGCAGTGTTTGTAGGAGGACAGTATGGGCAGTTTGTGGAGGAGGATGGGGTGGGCATTGTGGAGGTGCACGGATTGGTTGGTGTGGAGGAGGACAGGGTGTGGAGGTGGGCAGTGCAGGCAGTGTGTGGAGATGGACAGTGTAGAGGTGGACAATGTGGGCAGTGTGTGGAGTTGGACAATGTGGGCAGTGTGTGGAGGTGGTGTGGACAGTGTGTGGAGGTGGGCAGTGTGGAGGCAGACGATGTGGGC
Source organism: Rhinophrynus dorsalis (assembly GCA_037306005.1). NCBI lineage: Eukaryota > Metazoa > Chordata > Amphibia > Anura > Rhinophrynidae > Rhinophrynus > Rhinophrynus dorsalis. Next base: position 83,992,400 of record CM074724.1, on the reverse strand, counting down.
AATGTACAGGTGGACAATGTGGAACTGGACAGTGTGGAGGTGGACAGCGTGGACAATGTGGAGGTGGACAGGGTGGACAGTGTGCGGAGAAGGGCAGGGTGGACAGTGTGCAGAGGAAGGCAGGGTGGATGTGTGCGGATAGGGTGTGAGGGTGGACAGAGTGTGGGCAGTGTGTGGACAGGGTGTGAGGGTGGACAGAGTGTGGGCAGTGCATGGACAGGGTGTGAGGGTGGACAGAGTGTGGGCAGTGCATGGACAGGGTGTGAGAGTAGACAGAGTGTGGGCAGTGTGTGGACAGGGAATGAGAGTGGACAGGGTATGAGAGTGGACAGGGTGTGAGGGTGGACAGGAGGTGGAGGTGGACAGGAGGTGGAGAAAAAAATGTCCCTGGATTTAATTTTAAAAATCTGGTCACCTTACACTAATGTAGCTACATTTGCAGCAACAAGTGGTAGTGGCCCACCAGCCCAGACATATGACTGGCCCAGGGGGCAATTGTCCCCCTGCCCCCCAGGCCAGCCCTCCCATGATTAACCCTTTGAGTGCCAGAGCGGTACGAAACACATTGCTCTGCAATGCATTGCATACCCCTCTGTCACTCAAATGGTTAACCCCTTTGAATGCTGGGAGACTGCTCAGGGGTTTAAATCAGAAGAAAATAAAATGAAAGGAAGAAGTTAATATATACTGCATGGCATTCTTACATCTGATAGCACAGGTAGATTGCAGATAGACACACACAGATTGATAGACAGATGGACTTTGATATGGACCATCTGTGTTATAAACACAAAGTAAATCTGAAGATCAGGTGGTAGAAAGTTTATGTACAAAACAAACACCAACACTTATCAAGGCTTGTCTTTAAGTTTACACTAATTTATTCTGCCCTGAAGCAATGCACCTATGCATCATATCTGGCTCATTCTAAACTACTAATTGAGAGGTAAGGTAGTAGCATTGTATAAAAAGCAAGGTAAAATGAACATCTCTTTTTAATGACTGGCAAATCATGCCAACTATTTAAAGTCCCTAGATCCTGTATTCAGAAACTTACTGAACTTGTTTTGTGCCAGGGTAATTTGCAACTCATCTAAGTTAAATGGAAATAGGGTATCATTATAATGAGGTACATTTACTAAAAGTAATCAGCAGGCTTGAACACAAGACTGCCATTATCCTGATTCACCAAATGATGTCAAACTGATAAACTAGATACCTATTAACCCCCTGAATAGGGATTGGCAAAAAGTTTTGCTTCCTGTACATGGGAATTTCACCAGAAAAATGATGATGATTCTTTCCTGCACAGATCCTTCGTGAAGGAAAATGCCAGAGAAAATCCAATGGTGCCTAGGCTATACCAGAATGTGAAGCACATTGATTTCAAAGGGCTTGACCTGCACATCATCCCACATCATCCTGCACTCAACCACACATGCACACAATACACATTTAGTCACAGAGCATCACATTTGTAAGGAGGGGATATAAGTTTGCACATCTGCCCTGATAAAGCATGTCAGGCACAACCACCACAAACTGGAAAACAAACTTGAACCATGTCTCTCCCTAGCCAAGCCAAAGATGTGACTGAGTCCCTTGTTCGTTTGCAACATGGGAAAAATCCAGGCCAACATCTGGCAGCAACGCAACAAATGTTTTCCAGTAGACAAATCTTAGTGGTCCCATTCCCAGGCAGTAGGCCATTGCAAGAGGTCAAACTCCCAGCAAGCCGGCAATTGCAAGAGGTCCCACTCCTAGCCAATTGGTAATTTCAAATAGTTCTCACCATCAGGGAAGTGGCAGCACTCCAAGTTGTCACCAGCAGCACGCTGAAGAAATGCCACCTCCACCAGCTGTAGACAGTGCTTTTGCAGATGTGAGGAACTGGCTATATGTCTCTACACAATGCAATTTGTGTGGTGCAATAACCACACATGGCAGTGTTGTGGAGAGCATTTGAATTTATGACATAAGGGAGTATTTGCAGACAGCACACCCTGCAGAATATGCCAAGTAGAAAGATTGGAGGGTACACGTGACAGTAAGTCAGTCACCAACCATCAAGTGACTGACTTATATTGTTATAAAATGGACAAAGGCTCCAGGCAGGTATTGACAGCACATCATATTTTGGTGAGCGGTTTAACATATCCAACACTTTGAGGTTGATGTTGGTTATTTGGAGGTGCTTTAAAAGTACCGATGTGCAATCCCAGTGTGATCCCAGACCTGCCATCTTGACAACATGTTTTTCACACACTGTGCACATTGCAGTTGTTCAGAACTGTACAGTTCCTCTCTGCCCCCATAAAACCATGTTCCAACACGGTTGGAACTGTAGCACTGTAACACAGAATGATTAAATCATTTGTAGACAAATTATAGGCATATGATGTATGAGTTCTGTAAACCCTCAAATTATAATTTGTAATTCATAGTCACTCATCATTGATAGCACTGGTCCTTTCTGGTTTCTGGAAGTGGCCTGACAGCTATGTAAATCCCTCTTGTCGTCAGTGTTTCTGTTAGTTGTGCAAATGTTATATACTTCTGTACTTCTGCAGCTTGCAAGTATCTTTCCACTATAAACAGGTGATATTAGATGCTGGTTGATTTTTACAGCAGTTAGTTTTGCTGCTGGATAGCTGTGTCTATGCTCATTAACAATACAATCAGCAGCACTGAAAACCCTCCCTGACTATAGGTTTGCTGGTGGACAACTAAGTTTTTTCAATGAAATCCGCACCAGTGACAGTCATAAAAATTGTTTTGTTTGCCAGTACTCCAGTGGGTCTCATTTGTGCCTAGAACATTGTTACCCTGCAGGTAGGCTATAATCGTTTCACATACATGGGAACACTAAACTGATCCGGACTATGCTCATTGGTATCAGTTACCAACCCATATTCAGGAAGAACATCCCACAGAGAAGTGGCAGTGCTATCACTAAGTCTACCCCCACTACCACTATCACCTATGTTAGACTGATGCTGCACCTAAGAAACCAGAATGTCTTTCTGTCATAATGACACAATGTGGTCTCTTAATTCTTGGGTTGTTTTTTTTTTGCTGCTGAGGGTATAATCTTTCTTCCGACTTCCCTATGCTTTCTAATTGTTCCTTTTTTTGCGCATAACTTTCTCTCCCTCATTCTCCACAATATAATGTTCAGCTTGATCTATAAGGATCTCTATATAGACTTGACAGAATCAGATTCCTCAGAGAAATGCTGATCACACCTTTGGACAAACTGATCATGTCTTGGAACAAATTCAGACATTTTATCCTTGAAGCAATGGTCTAGCAATGTTGCAAGAATGTATTTCTCATTGCTTTTTATAGACAAAATTCTAGGATCCTGCTCAAAGCATTCTGACAAATTATTCACAAGCTGGTTCATACCTGTGTTGTCACGGAACAGGATCTTTGGCTATGCTCTTCAGTTTTTTTTTGCAATAAAGAGTATAAGTAGACGTATTTGCCTTGTGCCTGCACCAGCACAACTAACCAACAATGCGGCCTCCTCAAAATAGGCTGACCATATTTGAGCGAAAAACGGGACGGGGTTATGTAATATCCCATATTTTATTTATCATGAAAATTACCATCGAGTTTTGGACCGTTATGACTCATAAGACTCTATGGTAATCAATGTGTACAGTAAAACCACTAGTGTGACGAAGTTCTGATTATATTGAATACCTCTTGCTCCCATACTGCCTCCACCTCAACACCCTGTGTCCACCTCCACACCCTGTGTCCACTTCCACACATTGTGTGGCCACAACCTGTGTCCACCTCCACACATTGTGTGGACACAACCTGTGTCCACCTCCACACATTGTGTGGACACAACCTGTGTCCACCTCCACACATTGTGTGGACACAACCTGTGTCCACCTCCACACATTGTGTGGACACAACCTGTGTCCACCTCCACACAATGTGTGGATACAACCTGTGTCCACCTCCACACATTGTGTGGACATGTGTCCACCTCCACACCCTGTGTCCACCTCCACACTGTGTCCACCTCCACACCCTGCCCACCCTGTGTCCACCTCCACACATTGTGTGGACACAACCTGTGTCCACCTCCACACATTGTGTGGACACAACCTGTGTCCACCTCTACACATTGTGTGAATACATCCTGTGTCCACCTCCACACATTTTGTGGACACAACATGTGTCCACCTCCACACCCTGTGTCCACACCATGTGTCCACCTCCACATCCTGTCAACCCTGTGTCCACCTTCACACTGTGTCCACCTCCACACCCTGCCCTCCCTGTATCCACCTCCACACTGTGTCCACCTCCACATCCTGCCCACCCTGTGTCCACCTCCACACCTTGTGTCCACACTCTGTGTCCACCTCCACACCCTGTGTCCACACAATCTGTCCACCCCCACACCCTGCGCCCACACCATGTGTCCACCTCCACATCCTGTCAACCCTGTGTCCACCTCCACACTGTGTCCACCTCCACACCCTGCCCATCCTGTGTCCACCTCCACACTGTGTCAACCTCCACACCCTGCCCACCCTGTGTCCACCTCCACACTGTGTTAACCTCCACACCCTACCCACTCTGTGTTCACCTCCACACTGTGTTAACCTCCACACCCTGCCCATCCTGTATCCACCTCCACATCTTGCCCACCCTGTGTCCACCTCCACACTGTGTTAACCTCCACACCCTGCCCATCCTGTGTCCACCTCCACATCCTGCCCATCCTGTGACCACCTCCACACTGTGTTAACCTCCACACCCTGCCCCTCCTGTGTCCACCGACTCCACCTCCACATCTTGCCCACCCTGTGTCCACCTCCACACTGTGTTAACCTCCACACCCTGCCCATCCTGTGTCCACCTCCACATCCTGCCCACCCTGTGTCCACCTGAAATTACAAAGAACAAGCAAACAGCGACATCGTATTGCAACCACGTGTGTGGCCATATTATATGACATTTTGCAATGTTTTAAATGGTTAGACTTTAGTGAACCCACTTGCAGTGTTGCAGTTGCACTCATGACACTGACTCATTTTTAAGCTGCCTCTCAGTCCAGTCCAGTCCAGTCTGATCATATGCTGCAGTTCCGGCTGCTGCTGGCACTTAGGCCTCCTGATCCTTAGTCCTGCTGGCGGCTGGCCTCCTCCTAGGTCGTGACAGCTTGCGCTAATATGGAGTCCACTGTCTACGCACCGTGCCTCAGTCAGTCTGACACAAGGCTGCCGCTGCCTCCATCTTGGTAGAGGAATACACACGATTGCCTTCCTGAAGACAGGAACTCACGAGTGTAGATGATGTCAGAGAACCTCTCCATGTCCTGCACAAAGAGTTGTAACTAGTGATGAGCGAGCACCCCAATGCTCGGGTGTTCGGGTGCTCTAACCGAGCACCCCCTGAGGCTCGAGTGCTCGGCCGAGCACCCGAGCCCCATTGAAGTCAATGGGAGGACTCGAGCATTACACCAGGCACCCCCTGCTCTGATGAGGGGAGGGTGCCTGGTCCATAGGAAAAGGGCAGAAAAGGATGGAAACACCACAGAAATGGTTCAGGGACAGCATAGGGAGGATGTCTGGATGCATCTTGGACTCCAACATCGCTGCTGGGAACGATCTTTCGCCCGTAGTACGCCATTTTTACAGACTGACCATAAAACACACAAAAAGGAAAATAAAAACGACTTTAGGCGAAAAATTGTTACCAAACAATATTTGCTGTATATTTACTTGTATATCATCTGCAAATTCTCCCAAAAATTTCCTTGGTTTTCGGAAGTGAGGCCATGATTAAGATGGAAACGTGCGCAGAGGCAAATTCTCCCAAAAATTTCCTTGATTTTCAGAACTGAGGCCATGATTAAGAGGGAAACGTGCACAGAGGCAAATTCTCCCAAAAATTTCCTTGATTTTATTGAACTGAGGCCATGATTAAGAGGGAAACGTGCGCTGAGCCGACCATCTAAAACATTATGGGTGAGGGTCTGCTGCAGAGCTGACCATCCTAAACATTATATGCGAAGGCCCGCTAGTGAGCTGACGCTATAAAACATTATATGAGAGGGCCCGCTAGAGAGCTGACCCAATAAAACATTATATGAGAAGGCCCGCTGGTGAGCTGACCTATATAAAAATTGTCAAACAGGGCCCGCTGGTGAGCTGGCCCTATATAAAAATTATATCACAGGGCCCGCTGGTGAGCTGGCCCTATATAAAAATTATATCCCAGGGCATATGGAAGAGGAGGAGGAGGATGAGAAGATTAAGAGTCAACCATATACCCGTTTTTTGGGTGGAAGGGGTGAATGGGAATACAGAGTATTCCCATCATTGTAAATAACATATATAAAGTGAGTTTATGTTCCCCCGGGGCTTTCCTCCAGTGGAGTGGAGAAGTCAGGGGAAATCCAGGCCTTGTTCATTTTTATAAGTGTCAACCTATCAGCATTGTCGGTGGAAAGGCGGATACGCTTATCTGTTATGATGCCACCAGCAGCACTAAATACCCGCTCAGACAGAACGCTGGAGGCAGGGCAGGCCAGCACCTCCAAGGCATAGAGTGCCAGTTCATACCACGTGTCCAGCTTGGACACCCAGTAGTTGTAAGGCACAGAGGGATCATTGAGGACGCTGACACGGTCTGCTACGTACTCCTTCACCATCTTCCAAAACTTTTCCCTCCTTGTGACACTAGGCTGCGCATCAGGGTGAGGGTGCTGGCGGGGTGTCATGAAGGTGTCCCACGCCTTGGAGAGTGTTGCCCTGCCTTTCTCGGAACTGCTGTGTGCTCCCCTTTTCTCCCCTTCTCGGTTGGCCAAGGTAGCACGTACTCTGCCGCCAGCGTTGTCAGATGGAAAATTTTGGAGCAATTTTTCAACAAGAACCTTCTGGTATTGCACCATTTTGCTTGTCCTCTCCACCGGAGGAATGAGAGATGAGAAATTCTCTTTGTAGCGGGGGTCCAGAAGGGTGAACACCCAGTAATCCGTGTTGTCTAAAATGCGTGTAACGCGTGGGTCACGGGAAAGGCAGCCTAACATAAAGTCAGCCATGTGTGCCAGAGTACCAACAGGCAAGATTTCGCTGTCCTCACCAGGAGGATGACTCTCAATCTCCTCATCCTCTTCCTCCTCTTCTGCCCACCCACGCTGAAGAGATGGAACTAAAGTTCCATGGCTACCCTCTGTAGCGGAGACAACCGTGTCTTCCTCCTCCTCCTCCTCCTCCTCCTCCTCCTCCGCCTCCTCCAATTGTCGCTGAGAAGACGAAGTGAGGGTGCTCTGGCTATCACCTTGTGTAAGCTCTTCCTCCCCCATTTCCACCTCTTCCACATGCAAAGCGTCGGTTTTAATTGTGAGCAGCGAGCGTTTCAGTAGACACAGAAGTGGGATGGTTACACTGATAATAGCGTTATCGCCGCTCACCATCTGTGTCGATTCCTCAAAATTGCGTAAAACCTCACAGAGGTCTGACATCCATTCCCACTCCTCACTTCTGATTACAGGAAGTTGAACGGAGAGGCGACGACCGTGTAACAGCTGGTACTCCACTACTGCCCTCTGCTGCTCACAAAGCCGGGCCAACATGTGGAAGGTGGAGTTCCAGCGCGTGCTCACGTCACACAGCAGCCGGTGAGCTGGCAATTGTAAGCGCTGCTGCAGCTTCAACAGGCCGGCTGAAGCTGTTGATGACTTACGGAAATGTGCACACACGCGGCGCACCTTGGTCAAGAGATCATGCACATTGGGGTAGGTTTTTAGAAATCGCTGCACCACTAAATTAAATACATGCGCTAGGCATGGTACGTGTGTGAGCTTGCCGAGCTCCAAAGCCGCCACCAAGTTACGCCCATTATCACACACAACCATGCCTGCTTGCAGGTTGAGTGGCGAGAGCCACTGCTCGGTCTGGTGACTAATCCCCTGCAACAGCTCTGAGGCCGTGTGCTGTTTGTCCCCAAGGCAGATCAGCTTCAGCACGGCCTGTTGACGCTTCCCCACTGCAGTGCTACACTGCTTCCAGCTACTGGCTGATGGGGGAGTGGCGGTGTGTGTAGAGAATTCGGAGGTGGAAACGGAGGAGGAGGAGCCAATAACGTAGGTGCTGGTGGAAACCCTGATGGAGGTAGGGCCCGCAATCCTCGGCATGGGTAGCACCCGTGCCATCCCAGGGTCCGAGTCGCTCCCAGCCTCCACGACATTCACCCAGTGTGCCGTCAGGGAAATGTAGCGTCCCTGGCCACAAGCACTTGTCCATGTGTCAGTCGTTAAGTGGACCTTCCCAGTAACTGCGTTGGTCAGGGCACGGGTGATGTTACGGGACACATGGTGGTGTAATGCGGGGATGGCACACCAGGAAAAGTAGTGGCGGCTGGGGACCGCGTACCGAGGGACAGCTGCTGCCATCAGGCTGCGGAAGGACTCAGTGTCCACAAGCCTAAATGGCAGCATTTCGATGGCCAGTAATTTGGAAAGGTGTGAGGTTAGTGCTATGGCCTGTGGGTGGGTGGCTGGGTACTTTCTCTTGCGCTCAAATGCCTGGGGTAATGACATTTGGACGCTGTGCTGGGACAGGGAAGTGGATGTGGTCGCTGATGGTGCTTCAGATGCTACAGGTGCAGGGCGGGAGGTATGCGGGCCTGCGCCTTCGACAGGCGATTGGCCGGCACCGAAAACAGGGGAAGAGGAGGCAGTGGTGTGGCCTGCAGACACAGATGGGCGATCCAGGCTTTCCTCCCACTTACTACGGTGCTTGGATGCCATGTGTCGGATCATGCTGGTGGTGGTGAGGTTTCTAGTGTTCATGCCTCGGCTCATTCTGGTGTGGCACAGGTTGCAAACTACAATTCTTTTGTCGTCCGCACTTTCCTTAAAAAAACGCCATACCGCGGAACACCTACCCCTTGGCAAGGGAGATTTACGCAAGGGGGTGCTCCGTGGAACATTTGCGGGCCGGTTTGGTGCGGTCCGCCTTCTTTCTGTAGCCACACCACTGCCTCTTCCAGCCTGTTGCGGTGCTGCAGATGGCTCACCCTCAGGACTGCTGTCATCGCTCGGCTCTACACCTTCCCAGGTGGGGTCAGTCACCTCATCGTCCACCAAGTCCTCCTCCACTTCCTCACTCTGATCATCCTCCTCAAGTCTTGATCCCACCACATACTCAGTCATTGACAACTGTATAACATTCTCCTCAACAAGGTCTTGAGACGGAAATAGTGGTTGATTTAATGGCAACTGTGTCTCATCATCATCATCATCATCCACTACTTCCTTTGACCTTAAATGCCGTTCACATCTGTCATCTTCTTGAGATTGGGTAGCCTCTAGAGGTTGTGAATCAGGGCACAAGATGTCATGTTCCTCTGCAAGCGTGCTTGGAGAGAGGGTCAAATGAAGGATTGGTGATGAGACGAGCTCCTCACTATATCCCAGTGTGGGATCACTTCTTTGACCAGACCGTGTATGGTGGGAGGAAGGATGATCAGAGTGAGGATTATGTTGACCAGACTCTTGGCTACTGAGAGTGGACTTGGTGGAAGACAGGGTGGTGCTTAACCGACTGGAAGCAGTATCAGCTGTCATCCAACCGACCACCTGTTCGCAGTGGTCGGACCTCGAGAGTGATGTCCTGCGACGCCCTGTAAAATTACACATGAAGCTAGGTATGGTGGATGTCTTTCTTTCTTGTGCTCTGGCACCAGGCACAGTTTCTCCGCGTCCTGACCCGCGCCCTGAACTTTCAGGATCACGTCCACTTCCCCGTCCCTTTTTACCCGCCTTCTTCATCTTACACAGAATATGTGACTTTAATATTTGAGTTTGAAAACTTAACAGTATTTCTTATTATTCTGCAACTCTGCAGAGTACACAGAATAGGCTGCTAAACTGCGGTGAAACACACTGAATGGAATATGTGAGTTTAATATTTGAGTTTGAAAACTTAACAGTATTTCTTATTATTCTGCAACTGTACAGAGTACACAGAATAGGCTGTTAAACGGCGGTGAAACACACTGAATGGAATATGTGACTTTAATATTTGAGTTTGAAAACTTAACAGTATTTCTTATTATTCTGCAACTGTACAGAGTACACAGAATAGGCTGCTAAACTGCGGTGAAACACACTGAATGGAATATGTGACTTTAATATTTGAGTTTGAAAACTTAACAGTATTTCTTATTATTCTGCAACTGTACAGAGTACACAGAATAGGCTGTTAAACGGCGGTGAAACACACTGAATGGAATATGTGACTTTAATATTTGAGTTTGAAAACTTAACAGTATTTCTTATTATTCTGCAACTGTACAGAGTACACAGAATAGGCTGTTAAACGGCGGTGAAACACACTGAATGGAATATGTGACTTTAATATTTGAGTTTGAAAACTTAACAGTATTTCTTATTATTCTGCAACTGTACAGAGTACACAGAATAGGCTGCTAAACTGCGGTGAAACACACTGAATGGAATATGTGACTTTAATATTTGAGTTTGAAAACTTAACAGTATTTCTTATTATTCTGCAACTGTACAGAGTACACAGAATAGGCTGTTAAACGGCGGTGAAACACACTGAATGGAATATGTGACTTTAATATTTGAGTTTGAAAACTTAACAGTATTTCTTATTATTCTGCAACTGTACAGAGTACACAGAATAGGCTGTTAAACGGCGGTGAAACACACTGAATGGAATATGTGACTTTAATATTTGAGTTTGAAAACTTAACAGTATTTCTTATTATTCTGCAACTGTACAGAGTACACAGAATAGGCTGCTAAACTGCGGTGAAACACACTGAATGGAATATGTGACTTTAATATTTGAGTTTGAAAACTTAACAGTATTTCTTATTATTCTGCAACTGTACAGAGTACACAGAATAGGCTGTTAAACGGCGGTGAAACACACTGAATGGAATATGTGACTTTAATATTTGAGTTTGAAAACTTAACAGTATTTCTTATTATTCTGCAACTCTGCAGAGTACACAGAAAAGGCTGCTAAACTGCGGTGAAACACACTGAATGGAATATGTGACTTTAATATTTGAGTTTGAAAACTTAACAGTATTTCTTATTATTCTGCAACTGTACAGAGTACACAGAATAGGCTGTTAAACGGCGGTGAAACACACTGAATGGAATATGTGACTTTAATATTTGAGTTTGAAAACTTAACAGTATTTCTTATTATTCTGCAACTGTACAGAGTACACAGAATAGGCTGCTAAACTGCGGTGAAACACACTGAATGGAATATGTGACTTTAATATTTGAGTTTGAAAACTTAACAGTATTTCTTATTATTCTGCAACTGTACAGAGTACACAGAATAGGCTGTTAAACGGCGGTGAAACACACTGAATGGAATATGTGACTTTAATATTTGAGTTTGAAAACTTAACAGTATTTCTTATTATTCTGCAACTCTGCAGAGTACACAGAAAAGGCTGCTAAACTGCGGTGAAACACACTGAATGGAATATGTGACTTTAATATTTGAGTTTGAAAACTTAACAGTATTTCTTATTATTCTGCAACTCTGCACAGTACACAGAATAGGCTGCTAAACGGCGGTGAAACACACTGAATGGAATATGTGACTTTGATATTTTAGTTTGAAGACTTAACAGTATTTCTTCCTATTCTGCAACTCTGCACAGTACACAGAATAGGCTGCTAAACTGCGGCGAAGCACACTGAATGGAATATGTGACTTTGATATTTTAGTTTGAAGACTTAACAGTATTTCTTCCTATTCTGCAACTCTGCACAGTACACAGAATAGGCTGCTAAACTGCGGCGAAGCACACTGAATGGAATATGTGACTTTGATATTTTAGTTTGAAGACTTAACAGTATTTCTTCCTATTCTGCAACTCTGCACAGTACACAGAATGTGCTGCTAAACTGCGGCGAAGCACACTGAATGGAATATGTGACTTTGATATTTTAGTTTGAAGACTTAACAGTATTTCTTCCTATTCTGCAACTCTGCACAGTACTCAGAATGTGCTGCTAAACTGCGGCGACGCACACTGAATGGAATACGTGACTTTGATATTTTAGTTTGAAGACTTAACAGAATGTGCTCTAATCTGCAACTTTGCACACTAAACAGAATGTGCTCTAATCTGCAACTTTGCACACTAAACAGAATGTGCTCTAATCTGCAACTTTGCACACTAAACAGAATGTGCTCTAATCTGCAACTGTGCACACTAAACAGAATGTGCTCTAATCTGCAACTTTTCACACTAAACAGAATATTTTTTTTTTTTTTTTTTTTGTTTTTTTCCCCCCACACACAATATAACCTGCTGCCCCCACACACAGTAGTCCTAAAAAGGACTTTTGGTTCTTTTTTGTCACAATTTTTGTTTTTTCCTCCCTACACTGCCTTTCCCTTCCTATCCTCAGCTCTCCCTGGCTCAGACTGAGCCGAACTCGATGGTCAGGTGCTATACAGCACCTGACCACGGGTTCTGGCCAGCCAATCAGTGTAATGCCAGCAGCCAACATGGCTGCTGGCATTACACCGATGTCAGAGCCTCCCTGCACGTTTATTGGCTGCGCAGCAGCCGCAAAACGTGCGGGGAGGAGACCCGAACATGGCGGGCGAGCACATGCGGTACTCGTACGAGTACCGCCATGTGCCGAGCAGAGCGATGCTCGAGCCGATCCGAGCATCGGCCGAGCATGCTCGCTCAACACTAGTTGTAACCACTAGAGGGAAACTGAACCTACATCCTGTCTCCAGATAGAGTTTACATGGCCATTTTCTCATAGTGTTAGGCTGTTCATTGCTTACAGTCTTAATTAAATGACTGAATTTGTATTATAATGAGAATTCCTTCCAACATGTCTCGCATGAAACTGGTCCAAACCAGTTGAAACTGGTCCAGCATGAAACTGGTCCAAACGGGACAAAATTGCCTTTTATGTTAAAATGACGGGTCAGTCTGAAAATGTGAAAAAAACGGGACTGTCCTGTTAAAAACGGTACGTATGGTCACCCTACCTCAAAAGGGTTCAGGAGTTCACAGAGGTTTGGCATAAGCTGCCATTGACCAGGTTACAAAGAATTTCCTTCAAAAGCCATCCAGTTAAGCATTGTATATTTGCTAATGAATTTGCTAATGACCTTGTTCTATTAATAAACATGTTCTTTCATGTACAGTGCAAATTCCACCTAGTAGATACCTCCATTTTCATCTGGTGATGATTCAAGTGCTTACACCATTGTATGGAATATAATATGTGTTACAAGCACTGAAGGACCAGCTAAACTGTTCACAGATTTTGAGGGAGATACCAGCATATCTCTGATAGTCTCAGATTCTGACTGAAAGTGAATGAGTAGTCAGTTGAAGACATGAGCGAAGCAGGGTACATGCGCCATATCTGCTGTTTTCAGGGAAGCTATGACTTGGACCCATTGTCAGCAGACACAAAGCCAGCTTTCAAGCAGCAAGGTACAAGCCATTCATTTATCATTTGCTGCAGTTTCTTTAACCCCTTAATGAGCCTTGACATGCCAGGATCACCACTATGGATATGGCACTTGAGAACTGGAGATGGTCCTGGCATATCATGGAATTATGTGATGGCAGCACGGCTGCATGCCAGTTTGCCACCACAGAATCCATTGGGCAAAAAAAAAGAAAAAGCTCAGTGGTCCTTAATGGCCACCCACAATTCAGATCGGGTGGTCATTAAGGGGTTAAGACACTTACAGATTTGTGGGACTGTCTCTCACAGCTCTAAAATACATAAAGTGGCATGATGATGTATTGGCTACTCTGCAGCTGGACTTTGATACTACAGAGGCTGTAGTGACCTGCTGCATGCTTCTTACTGCTGATGGGAAGGATATCCAGTGATCATTCACAGTCATGTAGTCTGTGGTAAGGTAAACGTTTCTGGAGAAAAAACAGAAAAAGGTGCTCATAGGGTTAATAAGTAAATAAATAACAGAAAAAAATAAAAATTTAGCTCTAATCACATTTCACAAATGCCACTATTAGAAATGACCACAGTGGCTATAATTGCATGTGGGGAATATTATACTGCCCGCCAAACATATATCATTCCAGCTCGCTCCTCCCCAAACTGTACTTCTCAAAAAAGGAGAAAAGACCAGCAAAAAGTAGAAAACTCTGGAGGCGCTTTCAGCATCCAGCATAAATTGCTGAATATATTATAAACCAAGATTTACTCACAGTTGATTTATTCCCAGCTGTGTAAAAAAGAAAACAGTATAGAAACACAGGGGATTAACCTGCAGATGTTCAGGTGATCCAGTATGGACAGTATCAGCCAAATGGAAGTGACCAGCTACATGAACTTCAATGTACAAACAAAGTTTGATAAAAAAAAAGTATGCAATGTGTTTAATCATATAGTAAAATACACAAATCAAAAATACACACAGACCAACGCATTTCTGGATCCTCAAGATCCTTTCATCAGGGTCTCTTTAATAGTAATGAGTAAGATTTTTTCCAGCCTATCACCCACCAGACTAACCACTAGCTAGTACAACACTGGTGCAGTCATCCTAGAAAATAACTGTGGCTTGGGATATGCCAGCGGGGTACAACACATGACATAAGTTGCTTAAAACCACTCTTCTCTACAAAAGAATAGGACAGCATGTCAACTTATAACATTAAGGGATTTTAAGATTATTTTTTCAGTTTTTGTCTTCTTTCTATGAACTCAGTAATTATGTGTTGGCTGCACAGAAAAACTGCGTAATCTCATTGTTTTACCTATATGATGACTAGTGCTAGTAGAAGTGTTGGTGGTTGTAGCGTCAGCAGGCACTCTATGACACTTGTCAATGCCTACAACTAAGTCAGTCATTCTCCTCCATACTTTGCACTTTTAAAAAACCAACACTAAGTTGTTATAGAAGATCAAGGTGCCTCACTTCCTGAGAATTCGCTAATACTACTAAGAGATGCTACTCAGTCTCATCCACTTTTGGGGGTGCTTCTACTGCTGCTAATTTTGGGGCCTCCCAGTCAGATATGTGGTTGTACTTCTGATGGGATCTCACTGAGCAGATGCCTAGATGGGATCCTGCTTTCCCGCAGCTCACACGTTTTTTACAAAGTTAGCAGATTACAACATGTTTATCTTTTGGATCATTAGTGAAGTATCTCTGGACTGAAGATTTCATAGACTAAGGTGTCCCTGAGAGACTGTTTCTAAAACTACAGGGACTAGATGTTACAATGGCGATAACAATAAGCTGTCCCAGCTGGGAGTGGGGACGTTCTTGTAGTGTGGGGTTGCTTGGGGGTTGCTCTTTGAAGCAGTGACGCTGATGATATGACCAAGACTGTGTTTTTCCTTGGCTTGTTTACTTGGTCAGACTTTCCAGATGAGCTCTCAAACATTTAATAAACAGGCTTTCTGTTCCTTTTCAGTAATGGAAGACTAAGTATTTTCCGTTCAACTAATTGTTGGGCCAATTCATCATCATTCTCATTCTCTATTGGATCTGGATCTTAACAAGAAGGTGGGGACAGTGTAGGGATACATTCTAAATCACCATCATCATCAGTCTCATCAGTAATAATTTTGTCAGCAGCAGTAGCATACTACTCTTCCTCACCACCACTATCCTGGGATTGCCCATCCCCACCATTTTCATATTCTATTAGCTTTTTCTCAAACACTTTATTGTCACTTTTCTCCTTTGGACTACAAAAGCTTGAACACTACTTTTCAGTACCATTGAGGTATTAGTATAACTGTCTCATATAGCACTTGGCCACACTGATAAATCCTCCTCCACCACTGTGACAACAAAACTAGAATGACATTTCTCGTCATCTTTAGTCTTTGTAGTACTATTACTTATAGTGGAAAATGTCATATCACTTTTACTAATGTCCTCCTTCTCACAAGGAAGAGGTTCATAAACACCAAAAAAAGTAAAAAAAACAGAGGTACTATCTTCAGTTACTGTGCCTTTCCTCCAGATATGTGAAATTTCCTAGTTAACAAACAAACAAACAGATACAGTATAAAAAGCAATAACTAGTAAGTCCTTATGTATTTCTACAATAAAATAATCAATGAAAAGGACATACAAGAAATTGGGTCATCAGGTCTTAGTGGAATGAATGATAAAGTTCCAGCTGATCAATGCTGCATGCTCCCAACGGGTTGGGTCCCCGTGAAAGTACAAAACTGACAAAAGAAAATGGAAAAGCGGTGCAAAAGATCCCTTCTAAGCATAGTAAAGCAATATTTGACACAGTCCTTCACCAACACCAGAACATAACAAAATTACTCATATTCTTCGGAGGCCAAGACTTACCTCACAATAAATTCACTTGTACTGGCTCACACCCCAGTGTAGTGGTCTCAATGGATAGAGAACCGGGTAATGAAGATTCTCACAGCTCACCCATTGGGTATGGCTATGGGTTGGAGCACAAATATATCAAAATGTATTAATAGGTTAATAACTGCAAGGTCAAGATAAAAACATCTAAGAAACCTGATCAGTAATCCTATGATATAAAAGGCCAGATGTATGTTTGTCTGATACATTCATGTGCAGTAGAGACTGCTCGAACGCAGGCCATGCAGTCATGTGCAGTAGAGACTGCCAGAACAAGTCCAATGCAGTAATGTGCAGTAGAGACTGCCCAAACACAGGCCATGCAGTCATGCGCAGTAGGGACTGCCTGAACAAGTCCAATGCAGTCATGTGCAGTAGAGACTGCCCAAACTCAGGCCATGCAGTCATGCGCAGTAGAGACTGCCCGAACAAGTCCAATGCAGTAATGTGCAGTAGAGACTGCCCAAACACAGGCCATGCAGTCATGCGCAGTAGGGACTGCCTGAACAAGTCCAATGCAGTAATGTGCAGTAGAGACTGCCCAAACTCAGGCCATGCAGTCATGCGCAGTAGAGACTGCCCGAACAAGTCCAATGCAGTAATGTGCAGTAGAGACTGCCCAAACACAGGCCATGCAGTCATGCGCAGTAGAGACTGCCCGAACAAGTCCAATGCAGTAATGTGCAGTAGAGACTGCCCAAACTCAGGCCATGCAGTCATGCGCAGTAGGGACTGCCTGAACAAGTCCAATGCAGTAATGTGCAGTAGAGACTGCCCAAACTCAGGCCATGCAGTCATGCGCAGTAGGGACTGCCTGAACAAGTCCAATGCAGTAATGTGCAGTAGAGACTGCCCAAACTCAGGCCATGCAGTCATGCGCAGTAGAGACTGCCCAAACGCAGGCCATGCAGTCATGCGCAGTAGAGACTGCCTGAACAAGTCCAATGCAGTCATGTGCAGTAGAGACTGCCCAAACGCAGGCCATGCAGTCATGCGCAGTAGAGACTGCCTGAACAAGTCCAATGCAGTAATGTGCAGTAGAGACTGCCCGAACACAGGCCATGCAGTCATGCGCAGTAGAGACTGCCCAAACGCAGGCCATGCAGTCATGCGCAGTAGAGACTGCCTGAACAAGTCCAATGCAGTAATGTGCAGTAGAGACTGCCCGAACACAGGCCATGCAGTCATGCGCAGTAGAGACTGCCTGAACAAGTCCAATGCAGTCATGCGCAGTAGAGACTGCCCGAACGCTGGCCAGTGTACACGGCTTTTACACTAGTATAACATAATCTAGTGTAACAGCTTGATGCATTTCGTGATGCAAAGTCACCTTTTAATACATTTTGTTATATTTGTATACTGTTGTAGTATTGTAAGAGTTACTGGCTCTAATTTGGTTTTATGCTCCGACCCATAGAGGGGTTTCTTTGTAATAACATAATAGGTTTCAGCCTTGCCCAGAATTGGGTGTGATATGACCTAATTTCTGGCTAGCTGATCCCACGTATACCCATGGGGGAGGTGTAAAAATCTGCATTACATGGCTGTGTATCCATTGAGACCATTACACTGGGGTGCGATCCAGTACAAGTGAATTTACTGTGAGGCAAGTCTTGGCCTCTGAAGAATGTAATTTTCTTATGTTTTGGTGTTGGTGAAGGACTGCGTCAAATATTGATTTACTATTCTTAGAAGGGATCTTCTGTGCTGCTTTTCTGTTTTCTATCTGTGGAGTAATGTTTTGTTCCTTTGATAATATTGTGTGATTTATTTAACAGTCAGTCTCTGTCACTGTTAATGTCAGTTATCAAAACTCATGTCAAAAACCTCCTGCTTGTCTCTGTCTAAAGGTATATATATATTTTTTTTTGTCTCTGTCACAGTAACTCTATACAACTCATTCACACCCACACTCCCTTCAGCTGCAAACAACTAGCTCTGCTATTTGCCTTTACAGTACTCTATAGTTCTCCCAAGAATTGCTTCAGTGGTTTTTGTAAAGTAGATTTGGGTTGGCCTCAGAATTCATAATCTCTATAGCTAGCTGTACAAGCATACAACAATCACTGGTGCAGCAATACAGCACTACAACTTCTGTATAGTTCCTTTAGTTCATGTAGATATATTTATTAGAGTGTGGATGTGTATGAAAGGAACGCACAGTATGTCAAACTGGACCCCTTGTCTGTATTTGTCTTGTCAGATGTATTCTCTGTCAGATCAGTGTTACATCACTCAGTCTCAGGCTGGCTGGCTTTTTCTTATTACTCACTTCAGCACTATTTTTGGAATGGGAATTAACTCTCCTTCTTCTCACCCGCACCCAGAAAACAACTGGAAATGTTTATTTGTTTATTTCGCTAAATCGATAGGAATTACAATCTGCTGCTTTGTGTTTCACTCCCAGTCACAGACTGACAGCCTCTGGGACACTGACAACCTTTTTTACTAACACTGCGGTAATACTCACAGCGTTGGGGGGAAATGTATATCTACAATTTTCTTAAATGCAATTTGTAAGAAAAAAGGGAAAATCTGCACTTTTTGCTAAAAATATCCCACTCAGCAGAAAGTGTTGTTTTTACTTTTGAGGTTTGAAGTTTTGCCCATCCCTAGCTGGTATATTCATATGCTCAAAAGTGGAGTTAAGCTTTTGAAAATGTCAGTATAAAAAAAGCAATGCTAACACTGGCTTAAGTTTAGATCAGAGTTTCCAACCAGCCATTTTTTAACATAAGATTCTTAGTTATGAATGATTATGACTATGTACTCCATATGTGAAATGCATTGATTGGAGAGACCTGCTGTTCATTGCTCCATGAATGTGTTTGTTACTCAGTGATTTTTTTTAATGTCTGCAAAAAAGGCTTAATCCTTTGAATTCTAGAGGGGTATGTTTACCACCCTGGCACTCAAAGGATTCATGTTTTTATATATTTTTACCCTCCTTTGATCTTGGGTTGGTGCAGTTTTCTTTTTTCTCCTTTTTTGGAGTTCAGCTTTGAGCAGATATTTGGGAACTTTATTAGTCAGCATCCCAAGTTAACAGGAGATGTGAGCACTGAATGATGAATCCATGTCTACCACATACATCTACATGGATTAACACTGATGTTCCATGTTTACTTTGTACCTACATATGTCTGTAAGTCAAAACAATAAAGTCAGTCTGATCCAGCATCTAATATTAGGAGTAAAATATACAAAATAAAATAAACCTCATATTTTGATATTGCCTTTCAACACATCTAATTTTCAAACTGTACATAAATACTAGCATTCTTTAATTTGGTCCTTATATATAGCTCATTTTACTTTATTTTTGCAACATTTAACTTAAAGAGATAGTAAAGTTTCATAATAAAAGCAGCTCTAATTAATCTTCATAGTATTTGGACTTTGGAGAATATTTCAATTCTGTCAGAGTTGTAGTTCAAGAGTAATTCAATGATAAAATATCCCCCTCCCGCCCCTTTTACTGATGTAACACTGTTCAGCCAGATCAGAAGGGAGGTGTCCAGGTAGATTGCAGAGAGGGACAATCTTCAATTAAGATAAGGGAAAAACCTGAAAAGCTTGTCAAGGGGGACAGGGATTTCATTGTTTTCATAGGAATAAGAGTGTCCCCTTCTGTTATCTGTCTGGTCTATGGACTGCATTCCACATCTGAGAAGAGATGGCTTACACTAGGCACAAGGGGCGGGGAGGGGAAACTTTGCTTGTAAATATCTCTTAAACCATAAAGGTTTGAGAGATAAGACTTATATCATTCTTCATGTTTTTTAATGCCTACAAAATAAAATAAAGTTAAAACGAAGTATTACTATCCCTTTAATATAATTCTCTAGGTGAAAAACTAATGCTAAATCTTTCTCAATATGTGATCATTATCTTAATTACCGGGCAGAATATTTTATTGTGTTGCCTAATTTCTCGACAGAATAGAAAAAAAAAAAATGATTTGAGAGCAAAGTCACATTAATGACAGATGAGTTCAATACAGCATTCCCAGCCTGATCCAATGATTTGCCATCCATCTTGGGCTTAATGCCTGTCATAAATAGATCCTAATGAAAAATTAATAATCAGTGATCGGTTGAGATTGACAGGGACCATTCTCTGGAATGGGATGTTTCTGTTAATATTTTCATGGAACAAGACACATTTATTTGAAAAGGTTAATGTGGGCTCGTTCATTTTCTTCTAGGTTTTAATTTCTCACCCACCCCCATATCATTCTTTTTCCAACCATTTACAGCTGATGCATAAAAATTTCATTAACCACTTAAACTATTATCGTACTGAGCTACAAAACAATAGCTATTAATGACCTTATCTTCATTGCTTTCATTGCATTTAAATAGATATTACCTCCTCAAGGCAATTGCAATATAAATGCCTAATTTGTCTCCCTTTCCATTCTTTCACACTCTCGCGGTCTATTTTTTTTTTGTTTTTGTTTTTCCTTGCAGTTTGGAAACCCCAAATCCATATTTAATTGATTTTCGACAATTGTAAATTACATTTATATCTTACTCATAACAATATGGTCTTCTTGCAGTTTGACCAACTCTGTTGGAGGTTATTCACTAAGGATTGATAAAGAGGTGATAAAGTGGTGATGACTTCTCCAGTGATATCACTTCTCGAACTCCTATGTTATTCTTTAGAGCCTATGCACTAAGATTTGTCCAGCACTGGAGATCTTAGTGAATAGGCTCTATAGAATAACATAGGAACTGGAGAAGTGATATCACTGAGAAGTCATCTCCACTTTATCACCTCTTTATCACACCTTAGTGCATAACCCACTAGAACATCTGCATTTTAGTAACCCCTTGTATGCTCGACACATTTCCAAAGCATAGCAAACCAATGAGGTTGGTGTACTATGAAGAACTGGAGTATTTCTGGGACAAACCACAAACACCATATGGGAGGAATGAAAAATAACCATTCATTTAAATGGGACTTTAACCCCTAAATGCTAGAAAGAAAAATGGCCCATATTTATAAAAGCAAACTGGAATTATTCTGGAGTAAATCAACTGCACCACAGAGGACAAATAAAAATTCCTAAATTTGCATGCCCTTGACTTGAGTTTTTTAACCCTTTGAATGCTTTTGCAGTGCATTCAGAAGCTCTCCAACATTCAAAAGGGATAAAAGCCCAATTTAATTTAACAGGAAGTTGTATTTGTCCCCTATGGTTCAGTTGGTTTACTCCAGATTAATTCCAGTTTGCATTTATAAATATGGGCCAAAGTGTTGAATATGCCCTATAGTAACGTCAGTATTTCCCATGGTGCAGTTGATTTGTTCCAGAAATGTAAACAATTTAATAGGTGCTACACTCTAATGTAAAATTGGAACTGGCACACAATGGGAACAAAACGTAAGATAACCAGCAGTTCAATGGTACGCTCCAAAACAGCATTCCTGCTCTGTGACAATAGACTTGTCAAACAAAAGAAGAGTATGGGAGCACTCACCATTCCACAGCTATATTCATACGTGTAGATAGAAGAGGAAACAATGTTCATATACCATGAGCTGCTAAAATCGCCAATCTTTATTCCAAAAATAAAAAGTTGACAGGCATATCAAAGAAGGGAGTGGGACACAAAAGCACTTGACTGGTAATCACGTGAAGCGTATCTAACGCGTTTTGCACTACTAGAACACTTAATCACAGAAACGTGCCAATGCTTTGGAATATAGTGGAGATATTTCATTTAAATTATACTTTAACCCACGACTGCTAGAGAGGTTACCAATGTTTTGCATTTTATTAAAATCTCAATTTAAATCAGTGGGAATTTGGGAACTTTTATTTAGTTCCTGTAGTGCAATTGGTTTGCTCCAGAATTACTCCAATTTTTGGAGATCAGATAAATGTGCAACACATTGAAAAGCAAATACACTGCACACTCCACTGGGCCTCATGGGATTAATTCTTTGTGTGCCAGAGGGGTCCTTACCCCTCTGGCACTCAAAGGGTTAAAAGGAGAAGAAAAAAACAGTTATTGGCAAACAGTCTAACTGGTTAAATTACAAAAAGAGTGAACTGAAAACATGCCAGAAAATAAAGTACTGGTAATTTAAAGGGATAGTAATACTTTGTTTTAACTTTATTTTATTTTGTAGGCATTAAAAAAACATGAAGAACGATATAAGTCTTATCTCTCAAACCTTTATGGTTTAAGAGATATTCACAAGCAAAGTTTTCCCTTCCGCCCCTTTTACCTAGTGTAAACAATCTCTTCTCAGATATGGAATCCAGTCCATAAACCAGACAGATAACAGAAGGGGACAATCTTCTTCCTATGAGAACAATGAAAGCCCTTCCCCCCTTGACAAGTTTTTCAGGTTTTTCCCTTATCTTAATTGAAGATTGTCCCTCTCTGCAATCTACCTGGGCACCTCCCTTCTGCTCTGGCTGAACAGTGTTACATCAGTAAAAGGGGCGGGAGGGGGATACTTTGTCATTGAATTACTCTTGAACTACAACTCTGACAGAATTGAAATAACACTCTCCAAAGTCCAAATACTATGATGATTAATTAGAGCTTCTTTTATTATGAAACATTACTATCCCTTTAAGACAACGTTAGCAGTAAGAAAGTATTGAGCAACAGATACCAGGTAATTGCATATTTTATAACACAAATCTTACAAAAGTACACATTTGCTAGTATCACAGAACCCTGCATGCACCGTCTGCCTCGTGCTCCACAGAATCTCTCATACTGTTTTAGGGAACTTCAGGGTTCCAAAGAATACAGTTTGCAAACTATGCTTTTTTTTTGTATACATGATCATGTGCTTGTACTTAACAGGGCCACTTTGGGGCCCATTGATAGGGAACCATTATTAATAAAGGGGAACAGAGCAGACAGACAGGTGCAGGCTGGTTTATGTCATCGGCGGGCCCATATGCAGCTGAGTTCTCCCTCAGTTCCATTGTTATTTTCTGTTTCTGTGCTATAGCTGCCACAGAAATCATTCTCAGAGTTTCAGTGTCAGACAGGCAGAGACAAGAGCACAGTATAAGGATTTTCTTCCGGCTCTGCTCAGGGCAGGCTGGATAATAGGAAGCACTTCCATTTTTTTTTTCCTTTATTGTCACTGGAGCGGAGCACTAAAGTTCACCAAGGGTCCAGGTTGATGATATTGTGGTGTATTTGCTTTGATGACATATCACTATATGCACTAAGATGCCTTTGTCACGTGTGCTATTTTCTCATAGCTGGCACTGCTGTCAGATTTACCAGTCCCCTCACCAATCTGTTTGCAAAGTCAAACAGCGTAGCATAGCTCTCCTTGCAAAGTGTTCAAAAGGGTGAGATGTTCAGAAAGTGGTGGTAACTGAAATTGTCTGTAATCAGAATAAAAAAGTTCTTACACCATGGTCCGTCAGTTCTCAGACATGCTTCCACCATTTTTTGCATCCAATTCCGCCATCTCCGTCAAAGGGAAAAAGCCGCCTTAAAAGTGGGTGTGGTTTAATCTTCCCTCATAATGTAAGGTATTTTCAGATAAAATATTCGTTTGAACGTCATTTTTTGTCTGATTAACGTCATTTGCTCCTGACATAATAAAAATGGTCTAAACTTGGAAAAGAATTAAAGTACAGAGAAGAAATTTTTCATTGTTTCTTTGAAAATTTTCATTTCTAAGACAAAATCAAAGACAATTTTTAAGATCAGAATTTTTATTTGCAATGTTCAATGAGATCTTCTTACCGTGATTTTTAATTCTTTAGATGAATTTTCAAACGTGACGGATTTACTTCTGAAAATATTGTCCTTCTTTTACCAGCAACTCGTGATCCGACAAGTTTTTCATTATGACGACTTTTTGAACATCTTGCCCAAAGTGTCTGTTTACATCAGTCAGTAGCTTCTGTGTATACTGTAACAGCTGATGGGAACATTGTGGTGGAAACACATTGTGTACCACCTAATCCAATGAATGCTAGAGGTGTGCAATGCAATGCTTTACACCAGCATCATATGCTAAACAGTCTCACCCACTCCTCTTGCATAGCTAATTATTAGTGCATATAGCGAAGTGGGTCAAATTCACCATGGCAAAGTGATCTCATCACATTACCAGACACACTAATCCATAAGATCGGAACTTAGTGCATCTCCTACTCTTACTATAGCAACTTGCTCTCTATGACTAAAGGGGGGAGATGCATTAAGGTATAATAAAGCGGCAATGACTTCTACAGAGATATCACTTCTCTAAGACCTATGTTATTCTATGAAGCCAATGCACTAAGATTTCTCCAGTTTTTGAGATTTTAGTGCATAGGCTCTATAAATTAATATAGGGTCTGGAGAAGTGATATCACTGGAGAAGTCATCTTTGTGTTATCACTGTTTTATCATGCCTTAGTACATAACCCCCAAGCTTTTATGTAGAGTGCATTATAAAAAAAAACTATTTATCTTTTGAAAACTAGCTGATTCTGGTGCTAATATTTTGAGATGCAATGACTTTTGAATGAAAATCAGTGCAATTACACTTGTTTTAATTATTTCATTAAAGAATGCTTACTCATTTTTTATCATCAACACAAATAATATATTTCAGAATTTAGACATTAATGTTATTGTTCTAAATCATTATAAAGAATGTGGATTTTAAATCTGCATATATAAATACCAGTTATATGCATATTGTATACTTTCAAATAATTATTCATTCAACCTTTTTCCAAAAGAAAAGATGTATATAAATGAATACTGTTAAAGTAATATTCTACTTTATATAATTTATGTCTCAAAAAATGTTAAAATTTTCAGATCAGTAGTGGAATCACTATAGACCAAACTGTTTTCTGACCCTCACATTTTTACTTGATAGGATGCAACTTGTGCTATGGTTATTCTTCTACCTTTGTGAAATAATAAATTAAAGGATATCATAGAAATTGTCAGCCAGATAAGTTCACATTACTTCTAACTTGACATTTCTTTTTACATAAATACAATATAGAATATTAGCATGTCAGACACCTAGGAGACAAGTTAGCAAGACTCCCTCTGTGCTAACATCATGTAATCCCCCTATGCATTCACCCATTGCCACTCAGTCATAGTGATGTACTGAACTTGGCAAGATGACAACTCATAATATAATAGGACAAACTTGCAAGATCTAAATACTTTAATTGTTTCCTCTTCTGCTTCATATTTTCCTTGAAGCTTCCCACCCACAGCTCAAATATTTTAACCTTTTCAGAACCAGAGGGGTGCAATGCATTGCATCCATCTGGTCCTCAAAAGGTTATGCCGTGTTTATTCTGAATTGCAAACATGTTTATAAAAATAAAAGGGGAATGTATGTATGTTTTTGTACATTAGCTTAAAAATCATGCACATACATTTGTTCCAACAAGTTCTAGTGTCTGTCAACTGGACATGACAACCAGACTGAATGATAATATAATCTCTTGAATCAAAGAGCAAGGAGAAAATTTAGAGAGGTCATTAGGATTCTCTGGCCATAGTGTTTTTGAAGGGGATCTATCATCCATGTACAAGTGTTGCTTAAATGATAGCTTATATAGCAAATAATACTTTTAATACTCTATTTGGGCAAAAATTAACGTTTAAAGATTGCCTTGCACCCTACTTCTGGATAGAATCTGCCTCTGTTCCCGTCCCTCTAGACAGCCTCTGCCGATGATGGAGGCTTCTGTCTGTAAGCTGGAGAGCTCTCATTGGCAGAGATCATTACCTAGCCAATGAGAGCTCTACAGCTTACAGACAGAAGCCTCCATCATCGGAGGAGGCTGGCTAGAGGGACGAGAACAGAGGCAGAGTGATAGACTGCAGGTAGAGAGCTGTACCAGCTGTCTTTCCAGAAGTAGGGTTCTAGGCACACTTTAAACGTGAATTTTCACCCAGAGTATTAACCCTTTGAGTGTCAGAGTGGTAAGGAACGCATTGCAAAGCAATGCATTCTGTACTGCTCTGGCACTCAAAGGGTTAAAAACTGGAAATAGTAAATAAATGGTCATATTCGCAATATAAGCTACCATTTAAGCCACACTTGTACAGGGGTGATAGATCCCCTTTAAGTGGGGAGTTATTATTCTTAGATGTTACTTTATTGTGAGCAAGCCCTGAATGCCACCACTGTATCATGTACAGGAAAATGAAAGTTTCTCACAATTTTCCACCTCTCTTTGTTAATACATGGTAAGGAAGGGATAGATAGGAATCACCTTTTTAATTACAATGTAATATAATAAATGTACAACAATGCAAATGTAGATAACATGAGAAAATTATATTGAGAACTGAAGAAAACCATTAACCCCTTGGATGGACATCTCAAACACATTACTTCACAGTCGTTGGCTGCTTCTTTTACATCCAAGGAGTTAATAAAGATGTGACAAACATTTGTATGTTCAATAGTCTATATAAAAGTTAAGCAGAGGCTCACTGTGCAAATGCTACTCAAGACAAATGCGTATTTTTATTATGTTTTATGTTCTGGGAGTTATTTTGATTTAACATTCCATTAATCTCTAATAAGGCACAGGGTGCTTCTTCATCTGCTCCATCCTGATTAAGGAAAAAGGAACATTAGAATTTCAGATTAATTAAAATGATGAATAGTTAATAAGAGCACTAATCAAGTGACAACAAAATCAAATTAAGCAGTTCGTAAATTTAACAATTTAGTCTAATCCTGATTAGATCTCATTGACGTTACAAATATGCATTGCTTTATCCCTGTTAATTTCATGCTGTAAGGATAATGCTCATACAATAGATAATGAACTTGATCACTATTATACATCATGTGGTTGACATTGTATGGTTGCCTTGAAATTTACCATCTACAATGTTAACATAAATGTACTAATATGTACATTGTTGTATCCTAAATTAATGTGGTCACTGATTAGTACACTAATATTGTGGAGCTTAAATAGATAGCATTGTTTAAAGCATTTTTTCTTGTCTGAAGGATTACAGTTTTATAAACCAGAGCAACCATCTTTAATATTTATAGTACCCTGGATTTCTTAAATTGTTCTCTCATCAATAAACCAACCTCAGCTTATTTCGTTAAAGCTGCCACCGTACTTTCAATTAATTTTTTCCTTGCCTTAATAAATGACAGCAACAGACAATTTGCGCACATTTACGCAATGTGAATCTGCTCTAATCTTCCTTGGACACAGGCACAGGATTGTGATCAGTTAAAGGAGCCTGAAGGAGAGGTAATATGCAAAAAGTGATTGTGTAGGATGATAGAGAGGTGAAGATATCATACTATCTAAGCCTGAAAAAGGGAACAGTAAATCAGAATATCTAGATTTCTGTTACATACATATCTATTTATATTATTATTATTATTTGTTTAGTATTATTTTTTACTCTTTAATACATGATAACTTTATTTTAAACTCTTTTAATTATTACATATGTCTGGGAGCACATAAGAGTCTCTGCCATGTCATACCACCATCTGACAGATATCCCTTTGGATATGGCAATTAAATGTCCTTTGATGAAAGTGACTTACAATATAACAGCCCATAAACAATATGCATCTCTAGCTTGGAATTAAATAAAGTAAGGGATCTGGGATCCAACAGAAGTTTTTGAAAATGTGTTCGAACAAGATCTTCTGTATAATACATTGCCATGATAAACTGAATTTATAGAAAATGGCTATTTAAGAAGCGGCATGCAATGGCAATGTGCATAAACATTTTACATATAGTTTTACAATGCACACAGATTATTCTGCAAGTTTTAAGCCCATATTTTTATTGTACCTCATTCTTCCTATATAGGATCAATCAAGGTGGTTTTGGCATGCTGGACTTCCATAAATACTCTAAAGCCTCCGTTCTAGCAAAAATATTTGATTTCCTCTCTACACCACCTAAGAGATGGACAGTGTCTACCTTACACTCTCTAGACAGCTCGGATCCTACTCAGCTTCTCTCGATTTCGGCTCTTTCAATTCCAGTGAAATGTAAAACTCAGATTATACTAGGCCACATTTTTGGGGACAGTTAAATCAAACGCTTAATCTTGCTCCTTCCCCTTTACAATCTTTTATGAGCAACCTTATTTTACAGTGGAACTCACGGACCTCATGCAACACCACTGGAGGAAGGCCAAGCTCCACACTCTTGGATCCCTAACTGGCGACTCACATTTCCTCCCTCTGTCTACTATTTCTGACAAACTTGGACAGCTCTTTGCTCCATGGTGGCTCCTTTTTCAAATTCGGCACTGGTACAACTCTGAATGAAAAACTTCATCACCAGACAGGGATTTAACTCCATTTGAGGCAAAAATTGCTAAAACCCCTACTTCATTTCGCCTTCATCCTTTTGCTACTCCTTGTTCTTCTACCGGCTCAATGCTTCAAACCCCTTCTATCTTAGACTTTGGGAAAGTGAACTTAATGTCTCGCTAGACAAAACACAGTGGTCTCATATTTTAATATCCAATTTTAAATTATATAGGGATACTAAATCGAGGGAACTGAGTTACAAACTTATCACGGGTTGGTACAGAACCCTCTCTCTTCTTGCCAAAATATATCATACGGCCTCCCCTACCTGTTGGAGATGTCTTCAACATCACGGTTCTCTCTCACTCATTTGGTGGAGTTTTGGTCGCATATTTTAGAATCCATAAATATTGTTCTTCAACTTTCTCTCCCCCTCGACCCACTTTTTTGCCTTTTTTCCTACAAGACTCACTTCCTTTTGAATATAACTCCAGCTCGGTGGCAGGTGGTTCCTCTACTCTTAAACATAGCCAGGTCCCTCATCCCTTTATATTGGAAACAAACTACTATCCCCTCCAAATCCCAATGGCTCTCCAAAGCTGATACTTACATTGAGCTTGAGAGACGCCACGTCTTGGTGACTCATTCCTTTACACTATTTACTTCTACTTGGTCTCGATGGCGAAGGGAAACACCTACTCCAGTTTGATTCGGCACTTCTTCCTCTCTAATATACTGCAATGGTTCTCAGCTTCCTCCAACTAGTAGGCTTTGTTCAACCCCTTTGGCATTCGCTGTTACAGTTGAGGCTTTTTAGTGTCTTTATACTTGCTAAACTATCGCTTGTTCCCTTAGCATCCCAGCTGCTGCTCCCCCTGGACTCGACGGAGTTTTCCCACACCTCCTTCTGTTACTCCTTTCTTCTCCTCTACTTTGTCCTCCTCCTCCTTTATCTCCCCCTGCTTCCTCCTCACCTGTCTCTTCCTTCCACTCTTTCTCTATTTTCTCCTCCTCTCCTTCCTCTCTGCTTTCTTGTGAATGCCTCCTTGAGGCCTCGTTCTATACACTTCACCTGTACACCAGTATTATGAGGTCTTCTGATGACCTTCTTCTGATCTTACCACACTAGCTATATTTATAGTTAGCCTATGTACCTCTACTCACTCAAATGCCTATATTACTTGTGGATTTGATGACTCTGTGTACTGATATGTATACGATTTATGTACATTGACCATTTTGGTATTGTTTGGATCTCTCACTTTTGCTCTGATTGTTTTGTCAATGTTTGTTATTACATCATTTCTGATATTGACATCAATAAAAATTTTGAAATTAAAATATATATATATATATATATCCTTATTCTGACCTAATGCTGTTAATTTGTATTCAGTGCTGTTCACAGAGTTTTCCGAGGACGTTAAATGCCTGCCCTATACCACTTGCAATCTACATTTTTGGTGCCTGAGATACAGGAAGACAAATAGACTCACTTAAGGTTGCAAGGAATTTGTTGGCACTGACAAGTGAACCAGGTTTTCACAGGTTTGTAGCTAGTGTCTTGGTTTCCGTCAGTTATATAACCAATTGAGTCACTCTATCTCCACATCTTCATTGTGATAAATCTTATGAAATGTGAACAAATCATAAATCATTTGTATTGTGAGACTCAAAATCTCAACTGTTGCCATAATTATACCATAACTGTTATCAATGCGAATACTGACTTTAACCATTGAAGGAACTCATTATCATTATTAGTCAGAACATTAATATGTGTCTTTTGACGATATGGAATTATAGATAATATATATGTGTGCATAAGTCTAAAAAGGGTACTTTTTCTATTCACATATAAAGAGCTGTGCATGACCATTTGTCAATGTATGGTATGATTGGGGTAATAAGAAGTAAGAGTCTCAGTTAAATGAGCTGGTGAGTTCAACAGAATTATCTCTTGTTATGGTTTAATCATTTTTTTTCATGAAACTATTTTATTAATTTTAATATATCAGAACATACAAGGGAAGGAATGGTACAGGAATAGGAAAGGGGACAATCCCCAAGAAGAAAAAGTATCATGTCGGCACATAGCAATATTATACATAAGCTCAATGAGACACTGCATGTAGCATCCTGTTCAGTGATGCAGGGGAATAGGAACTCAGCAGGCATGTCGTAGTTGAGGGAAGATGGATGAATCTGTTAGTTTAGAACAAAAACTAGAGTAATAAAAAATAGCATCTTGTCTGGGGCAGGCCTTTGTATAGGGTCCACTGCAGTGGGGGGGAGGGTGGATTTAGAAGGGAGAAAGACTGGGGTATTTGGTCTAGAGAAGCCTCATAAAAAGTGTAATCTGATGAACTGAAGAACCTAATCCTTCCAGTTGGTGAAGAGTGATTGGGTGGGCATCAGCCAGTTGAACAGAATACATTTGAGGACAATCATGATAAGGAGGTCTAGAAGTGCGACCCACGAAGTAGTGGGGGGATGTGGACCAGTAGAAGCTGAGTATGAAAGCCAGGGAATCTGGGGAGAGAGGTATAAACAGGCGGTCTGAAATGAAAGTGAGCATTTTGGCCCAAAAATATCGGATATGAGGGCAGGAGTAGAATAAGTGTAAGAGGAAGGCATGAGGGCTCTGGCATTTACTACGATGATGAGAGGAAGAGATTCCTATGCGATGCGCAAGTGTTGGAGGCAAATAGGTTCTGTGAAAGATGAGGTATGATAAATCATGGGAATAAGTGGAAGGAGAGCTTTTCAAGCACCTGACAAAGCAGGATAGGAGGACATCAGTGGTCAGGTCTGGAATGTCAGTCACCCATTTGTTAGACGGTAAGGGTTCTTACGAATTGCTACGTGGTAGGGATTAAATCGAGTAGAGATGAGTGATTCTGAGAGTAAGCATGTGGGTTGTTCAGAAGAGACCATCAATTGGCTTATCCCCTTTCTGCATCCTGAGTGTCAGATTACTGAGAAGAGGTGGAAAGAGGGGTGCCAAAAAGAGATTGATGCATGTATTGCCAGGTCTTTATTGTAGGGAAAATCAAGGGATTGTGTAGGCAGTGAGGTGGAATGATGTGGGTTGGGGCATGGAGTAGGAAGGAAAGGTGAACATGGGGAGCGAACTGTTGGTTCCTGTTACTGTCTGTGTAATTCAAAGTCTGCCTAAGCCAGTCTTTAGCTATCCGAAGGAGACAAGCAACATTATATAAATGCAAGTTAGGCAGATAGAAGCCCCCTTTGGATTTTGGTTGTTGTAATTTTGGCGGGCCAGTTTTTGACTGTTGGCCATTCCAGATCAAGCCCTGAAATTTTCTGTGGATAAGTTGAACAACAGAGTGTAGAAGATATATTGGTAGGGTCTGGATGACATATAACAACCTAGGTAATATGACCATCTTTATAAGATTGATTTCGGCCAATGTGGATATAATTTCCAAGTGCGGAAATCAGTAGTAATTTGAGTAATTTCAGTTTATAGAGAGTAGTGACATTTCAGGGAAGATGAAGGAATTTGAGGGAGTGAGTGGCCCAACAAAGAGAGACCCCTAGGTCAGGCAGCAGAGGTGATTGTAGTGTGAGCCACAGTGCTTCAGATTTGGAGAAGTTGATTGTAAAACCTGCAATAACTCAGAACTTTTGAAGTGTGGTTAGGATTTGAGGAAGAGCAGTCTGAGGATTACTTATGAAAAGGAGATGATCCTTTGCGAAAGCCAAGAGTTTAGTGCATGAGTTCCAGATGAAGATGATCCTGAAGAAGGCAGCATCTTCGTTGAGTACCCATTAAAGGGGATCAAGGGCCAGGTTGAAGAGTAAGGGTGAAAAGGGGCAGCTCTGTCTGGTGCCCTTAGAAAGCTCAGAATGGAACGAGTTACAGTTGTTGGTGGTCAGAATTGCTTTGGGCAAAGTATATATCATGTTTAGATAAAACCAGATAGTATCCCCAAAACCTTGAAGCTGTAGGAGGTGGTGTAGCTGAATCCAGAGAATTTATCAAATACCTTCTTGGCATCTTAATTCATGGGAAGGTTTGAATTGTTGGGGAAATCCATGGATTTCATAACTGCCGCAATCGTATTACGGATGTAGTAACAGAGTAGCAGTCTGCTATAAATCCTGTCTCTTCGAGCAAAATCAAGGAAGGGAGAATGGTTTAACCTGTTTGCTTAGCAGTTTATAGTCGGTATTGAGAAGTGAAATTGGACAGTAAGATGCAACATTTGTGGGGTCTCTAAGTGTCTTGGGCAGAACTATAATCCTAGCTAGGTTAAACAGTGAAGGCATAGTACCAGAGGATGTGGTTATATATAGGGTTAGGAGTGTGGGTGAGATTTTTTTCTAAGAGAACTTTATAAAATTAGGCTGGAAGCCATCTGATCCTGGGGACTTCCTATTATGCAGAGAGGTGAGGGTGGAGTGTTGTTCTGCTAGAGTAATATGTGCATTCAGGAAATCTACCTGAACAGGTGTATTGGAGTGTAGGTCTACGTCTCTCAAGAAGTCCTGTCTAAGGTGGGGGGTGTAAGGGGTTGGGGCGTATAAGTCTTTATAGTAGAACACAAATAAATCGCTAATAGTTAATGTGTATGTGGTAATTGTGGAGTCTGTCAATTTTATTACTTGGATATTGTTTTGTGTCTGGGGTTGTGTGGTACAATGTGCCAAGAGTTTGCCATGTTTGTTTGCATGCTTATATCTAGCAAAGCACTTAGAGTGATGGAGCTCCACCTCCATTTGTAGTATTGTCTAGTAATCTGATTTCTCATGGAGATATTTAGTTCTGATGGAGGGTGTGTCAAGTCGCAAGTAGGTAGTGTAAGTCTTTGTAAGAGTACGTTGGGCCACTGTCGATTTTGAAGAGCTCTCTATTCAAAGCTTGGAAAGGAAAGAGATTATGTGTCCAGTGAGGACGGCTTGCTCCACTGGCCAGCAGACATTAGGGTCTTGGGGTATTGGTCTGTGTATATGCATCACATGCACAGAAATCTGTGGAACCTACCACAAAAGATGTTATGCACCAATAAAAGATGAGAGGTTTAAAAGATAGTGTGAATGAGATCGGCACGTGAACATAAATAAGAATGTAATGTATGGCGCAGTCCACTGCCAGTGGGAGTACTGTTGGGGATAAGAAAAAATCATTGATTGTTGTGAAGGAAGTGTGGAGTTGCGAATAGGAACTATACTGTTGCTCTGTAGGGTAGTATAGATGCCGAATGTCTGTCAGAGAGGCAATGGAAAGGAAGCATGTAAAGTGGGGTTTGGGCTGAAAAGGGGGCTTTTGGAGGATGCCTGCTGTGGTCTACAATTGGGTCCCTGATTTTATTGAAATCCCCACCCAGAACGACCTCAGCATTTGAGAATTGGGACAGATGAGAGAGTAGCTGCACAAATAAGGAAGATGGGGGTTCGTTGGGGACATACACATTGCATAAGACAAAAGGGTGGGTGGTCAATGTCGCATTGGAGAATGAAAAATCACCTTTCTGGATCACCAATTTTAGTAATAACTGAGAAGGAGAGGTTTCTGAGGATAAGAATGGCTATGACACATTTGTTATTGGATTACGGTAGACCCGAACACCGACCCACCCAGGTTCTGCACAGTTTTGGTGTTGGAAGGCTGACATGTGGGTCTTCTGCAGGAGAGCCACCTGTGCACCAAAGGCGTCTCAGGTGAGCAAGCACCTGTGTACTTTTGATGGGATTGTGTAGGCCCCCAACATTCCAAATGAAAAATGTAAGAGTGTGGGGTCATGTTAGTGGAGATGGAAGGAGTTGTCATTATGGTAGAAACCAGGAGAAGATATGTAGGTTGTGGTTACCTGTTACTTTGTGGTCAAGTGCCTCTCCCAGTGAGGAGGAACTCAAGGAAGTAGTATCGGGGAGGAGAGAGGTAAAACAGGCAATGGACCTCAGGTCCCAAAAGGAGAAGGTTGTGGGAGACATCAGTAGTGCAGACGTGGGTGGAGGCAGCTGACCTGTATGCAAAAAAAGAGACACAAACTTAGCAACAATAAAAAAAACTGAGAAAAAAGGAAAACCACATGGGGATGGAGTGACTACACTCAAAGCAAAGAGAAAGCATAAGTTCTAAAAGTCCCATAAGCAACATTTATATCTATTAATTGGAAGTATAGCGCATAGGTGAAATCATGGGATGAAATCGTGGAGCCGCAGGGGCAGCAATCCCAGAAATGGAAATAGGAGGCACATGCTGTGAAATCAGATCTGGCCAACAAAAAGAGCTGAACAGTGCTCAAAGGTAGTCAGACCCATAGCATGATAGGAGATAAGCAGAGATCAGGCATAACTAGATTCAAGGGCTGTGGAGGAGGCAGGGAAAAGGATGCTCCAAAAAAACGGCCATCCAGCATAAACATTTTTCAGTATAAGCATGTGTATGAGAGGAAAAAAACATGCATCTTCCAGCCTCCACTCCACCCCCACTCAGCAAACATTGTTCAACCATGGCAGTAGCTGGGTGAATACCAGGAGTTCTGTCAGTTGTGGTTTTTAAGGCCAGAGGGGCAGTGGGTACCCTGTCCTCAAACAGAACTGACTGTAAGTTGTCACAAGAATGGGTATGTCTCTGTCAGTGAACAGAGGAGGGAACAATGAAAACCAGTGTGCCCTGTGCTCCCAAGGGCCCCTATCAATCAGAACAACATCAAAGTGCACACTGGAAGCCAGTGACCTGACGTGAGTAAAGAGATGTCCATAAGGGCATCAAGGTAGAGTACGGTAATAGTCCCAGGCTTCTTTTGGAGCATCAAATCACAGTTGAGTTGGGTACAGCAAGGTAAATTTTACCCACATTTCAAATAGCTTCCCAACTACCTCTGAGGGGAGTGCAGATACTCATGCTGAGAAGTCTTGAAAGAGTAGAGCGCGATAGCCTCTATGTTCAAGCTGCCTCTGTCTATGGTAGGCCGATGGCAAATGTTGCTTGCCACAGTAATGGAGCAACGTAAATATGATCGGTTATGGTCTCCTGCCATCAGATGGAGAGATGACTCCCAGGTTATGGGCTCACTCAATAGCCAGGGGATGCCCGGATTTGTCCATCTGAAGTAGTCGTGGGAGATTGTTACATAGGAAGTCCCACATCTTTTCAGCCAAGTCTAGGGGTCTTGGCTGAGTCAGGCATGGTTAGGAATTTCTCCATAGGGACCATAAAACCACAATAGGACATGGCAGAGATGGTGAGGCAGGAAGAAGAGTAGCTCCAGAAGAGGATGTGGGTCAGAGAGCTATGCTTGATGTGGGGGTTCAGATAGTGCAGTGCTCCCACATGTCAAGTTGGGGGATAACCCCAAGTGCGAGGTGATAGGCTCCAGTTGCCAAAAGAACATTGGGAGCAGTGACATCATAGATATTGGGAAGAGGACAATGGAGAGGCAAAGGTTTAGGGTGGCAGGCTCCAGTAGCCCTATGTGGTTTGGATAGAGTGCCATCCAGGCAGTAAAATGTCCCTTTTTCAGGTATGCCTCTGAGTGGAGTTATCAGGAAGACCTAAGCACCTGGGCTTGAGAGGGCGAGTGTAAGTGTGATGGGGCAATACAAAACAACAAACAAAACAAAATCTGGGAGAAAGGTACAGCTAGGAGCCAATGAAACATAAAATAACAATGCCAGGGAGTTTATTTACAGTGTAGCAGTGTACTTGGCAGGATCATTCGAAGCGCTGTACTAGGCCTAAAAGCCTGATATCAGCCTCACTCAGGGCCACAGCAGGCCAGGAAGACATACGCCAGCGAGGTAGTTAGGCAGCTACTGAGACATGTCCCCCTGGATAGATGGGGAACAGCTGCAGTGAGTAATTTAGGCTTCTAGAGGTGTGGGAATGTGAGGCACATCTCACCTCCAATCTGTGGATCCACTGCAGGCCGATGACGCTGCACCACGAGGGTTGGCTGCAGCGTTGGTTTAATAATTTTTAACAGGCTTGATAACTATATCCACAATTAGCTACTTTTCACATGTATTTCTAAAGATTTTAGAACTTTCACACTGTCAATTAAAAAATATCAAATGTCGATTAACAGTGAATAATATTTAGTAGATGTGAAAACTTTACATTTTTTGGTCATAAAGTAATGTAAAGAAAATGGCACATTAAATTTAAATGTCATGTTATATGAATAACAACAAATTTGTAGCATTTCTTGAAAATGCCAATTGCACCATAGGGGGACAAATACATTTTTTTATATAAATAAGTCTTTTAACCCCTTGAATTTATAGAGAGATCACCAACACTTTGGGATTACAAGATTTTTTGTGCTTGTAATTTATAGGCTAA
This sequence comes from Rhinophrynus dorsalis, assembly GCA_037306005.1. Taxonomy (NCBI): domain Eukaryota; kingdom Metazoa; phylum Chordata; class Amphibia; order Anura; family Rhinophrynidae; genus Rhinophrynus; species Rhinophrynus dorsalis. Next base: position 83,955,410 of record CM074724.1, on the reverse strand, counting down.
GGCCATTTGCTGTTCTAGACAACACTGGACAGGGTAGGGGGTTGAATCATGGAATAAATTATTATGTGGTTATGGGCTTGGCTAAGGACACCTGAGGGGAGGTGCACTAAAGTTCAATAAGGCTCCAGGCTGGTGATATTGTGGCATATTTGCACCAATTCCAGCTTGTCACGTGTATTGAGATGTCTTCACGCTAATATCCTTGGGAATAAACCTCAAATAAGACAGCATCACCATGTTTTTGTCAGATTTACAATGTTGCAGTGTCTACTTCGACAATGGCTCATTTTCATATGGAAATGCAGCTTAATGCGCCATTGTTGTATTCCTGTTTGCGTGTTTATATGTTATTGTGGCTATTCTCCACATGCACTAAGCTCAGACACCTGGCTATGATGTCAGAGTAGACAGTTCCATATTTGCCAATCTGAGATGGAGTATTTTGGGATCTTCCCACACTGTCCTGTGGAGCTGCAGATGACAGTTTGCTGTCTCTACTGGAGAGAAGAGACAGCAGCTGCCCTCCCTAACCATGGCTCTGCAATGCATTGCATACCTCTTGGCACTAAACATACACAACTCCCTACCCTGCTTATCAGATGATTCAAATACACACAGAACTGGTACCTGGTAAACACAGAACCAGCAGAGCAGCTGTTACATAAAACAGCTGACCTGCTACATTCAGCAAGGCAAAAGGCATAAGTTTTCCATTAACATGAATCTGTTGATCAGCAGATAGTCCTCTATGAACTATGTAACAGCTGATCAGCTTGTTCATGTAAACACAGATCCAGCAGATTAGGTATTATATGTAATATCTGATCTGCAGGTTGTGTGTGTATTTGAATCAGCTGTTAAGTGGTGCAGAGTTGTGTTTGCTATAAGGGAGGGCTGGTGGTATTCTTGGTACTTATGTCTTCAGGCAACCTCTCCTCTCCCCCACTTGCCCTCACAAACACATAGCCAACATTACACAACCTCATATACTTCCCCTAACCTTGCATAGATAATTCTTAGTGCATATGGAGAAGTGTGTCTGGCAATTTGCAATGACCATTTCACCATGGAGAATACAACATACTTTACCATATGCACCAAATAATTAACTATTAACTTCACTGTTGCATTGACCTTTAACGCATCTCCCCAGAACAACTTTCATAGTGACACTTTAGATGTAAATACAGCCCTGTATAGAAAGGAATGAGCTCAATCCTTAGGTCAGGTGACAAGTCTAATATTATTATTTAATTGCTTCCATTAAGACATATTATGTAAAAATATTTAAATTGCAGGGTTTATCCTCCAGAGTAAAACAAAGGTACGCCCACTGCTGAGAAGTGTTTTATTCAAAAGCTATAGTAGCATAAGCTTAAATTTTTTAGGTGCAGTTTCTCAATGGCCTGAGATGTTACAGTGGCGCTGTTGCTGCATCATGCTATAGAGGTTTATGGTCAACTGACCAGACCTGTCCATAGAATGGTTTAGCAAGAGCACCACTGTAAATTTGCTAGCCATTGAGATACTGCACCTACACATTTTAATTCTGAGTTGTAAAAACGTTTACATAAAGCACCTCTCGGCATTGGCAGTACCCTGGTATTATTCAGGAGGATAAGCCTTACAATATATATTTTTTACATATTAAGTGTCACTATCCCTTTAAAGGTTTACATGGAAAAAAAAGTTGGGTGGGACTGAAATGTATCAAAATGTTGTACGTGTTGAAAGGTGAGTACCACACCCAAAGTCTTGCTTCCCTCGGGGCCCTATCTAATCCCTGGAATGGAAGAGATCTCTAAATAAAACAAGTTGATCCTTTGTGCTCAAAATAAAACATAATGATATCAAATGCCGTTTGATTCATCAAAACATATTCGTTTTTGATTGATCAAGAAAAAAAAATACCAATTATGCATGTAGAGTATTTTGACTGAAGTGAAAGAAAAAAAAACAATGAAAATTAAACAGATAAAATATTAGTTTAAGCCAGCTTCAATGTTCTCACTCATGCTAAAAAAACATTAAACTTACAACAGTCTGTAGTTCTGTACACCTCCTGTGTTTTGGTTTCATCACATAAATTCTTATGTTACGTATGATATCATTATCAAACCACAGCGGATGTGGGAGTTCATAGTTTAAGAATTGTAACCGTTTTTTATGCCATTCTTGCAATGAGTTCTTAACCCTTTGAGTGCCAGAGGGGTATGCATTGCGTTCCCCTCTGGAGCTCAGAGGGTTAAAGGGATAGTAATGTTTCACAATAAAAGCAGCAATAATTAATCTTCATAGTATTTGGGCCATGGAGAGTGTTATTTCAATACTGTCAGAGTTGTACTACAAGAGAAATTGAATGATAAAATATCCCCTCCCACCCGTTTTACTGATGACACTGCTCACCTCAGAACAGAAAGGTGGTGTCCAGATGGCTTGCAGAGAGGGACAATCTTTAATTAGCATAAGGGAAAAACCTGAAAAACCTATCAAGGGGGGCAGGGTTTTAATTGTTCCCAAAGTAAGAAGATTGTCTCTTGCTGTGAGCTGTCTGGTCTTAAGACCAAATTCCACATCTGAGGGGAGGTGGCTTATTTTAGGTAAAAGGGGTGGGACGGGATACTTTAGCATTCAATTACTCATGAAATACAACTCTGACAGCATTGAAATAACACTCTCCATGGCCCAAATACTATGAAGATTGATTGGACCTGCTTTTATTTTGAAACATTACTATCCCTTTAAAGGATGGCTTCAATATGAGGGGCGGGGCTTCAAGCACTATAGGTAGACTCAGACTCAACTATGGCACTAGGGCTACATGTTCAAAAGAAAAGTGGAGGCGTTTTAGAATAAACCCATTTTACTATAGGTGAGAACTAAATATTCCTAAAATTACCATTGAGTTAAATGGATATTTTAACTGCTCATTTACTAGAGACCTGGCTAACATTCAAGGGGTTAAAATCTCCATCTAAATCAAAGGGAGTTTTACAAATGAACTGGGGTTATATACATTTAAGCACCCTTAATCTAGCTAGCACCTGTACATTTTCTCTTTTTGTTTTCAGAGGCCTAAAATCTATTATAACATATGTTCTAAGGGAGCAGACATGCCTGCCCTTTCCAAGGCTTCAGGATTCTTATTGCTTGCCCAGGATTATATGTGAATGGGATGTGATTCAATACCTACCACCCTTTCTGTACATAATAGCAGATCACCTAGTTGGTTAAGTGACTTTATTCTTATCTCTCAATACAAACAAAACAAAATAAAAAAAAGTAATCTCTGACCTGGACAATTTACACACACATTACAAACAAGTTTAATACTATTTGCCCATATGTAAAATACAACAAATTATATTTTAAATATGCAAGCTGTAAGCACACAGTTTTTAAAGTTATCTTAACCGTTTACATTTTTTGGTGTTCATGCTATTTTAAGACCCCAGACTTCCTGTCACACAAAATGCTGCCAATCAGAATGCCATACATGTTTCTGGGTTACATGTGTATGTATTCACTGCTGTTCCTGTATGGATCACTGGCTTTTATTTGATCATCAATAAATGCTGTTTTATCTTCGATGACTGGCTGTTGCATGTTTGCGGATCTGTGAGCGTTCCCTTCCTGTGTCTCTAATCAGAAGGCCAGAGTAGCCAAGAGCAGTGCTGTGCATAAAATTCCCAGAAATACTCCATACTGCAGCACAGTTCTGCTTTGGTTCAGATGCTAGTGAATATGGTTTAAACATCTACCAGACATGGTGGCTGGAGAGATCAGGAGCACCTCAGGCTCAAGCATGAAGCTTCTGACCAAATGCACTATGTCACCTATGTTGCCCAGACATCTCTCACTTAAATGGCCAGGTAATGCATTTGATCCTAACCTAAAGAAGATGAATAGAAAAAAGAAGACGAAATGTAGAAGATGACAGAAGTAGATGGACAATAGCTGACCAGAGTGCTGAAGACCCCACTGGACATCTGATTACTCTTTTGTGTTTTTAAACATGGTCGGATTAACTCTGTGAGTGCCAGTGGGATATGCATACTCCACTGGCTCTCATAGGGATAATTTACTAATTTGATGCATTTTTTTCATACTTTAGCTGTCTTGACATGGGGCATATCCACTGGACACTAGAGTTTTTTTGGTTGTTTTTCTACCTTTCCTGCATTAGCAGGATTATTATGCTTTAGGAGACTCTGAAGAGCAGGCCCCTTAATGCATCTTAATGCCTAACGCATGGAATTGAACTGGAATCAGAGACTAGTTTTGATGGGTTTCGGTGGGCACTAATGTGTGGTTTTTAGCCAGTATTTTTTCATGGCACAGGTAATTTAATTGCTTACCGTGCTTGCAAAAATATGGATGTGTGTTGGCGATGGGGAGAATTGAACTGAAGCTTGTATGTCTCTCCTGTTTCTCTTCTGTATCTCATCCCTCTCTATGTGACTCATATATCTCTGTCTCCACCCTCTGTATGTCTCACATATATATCTCTGTCTCCCATCAATGTATGTCTTTCCTATCTCTCTGATCTCTGTCTTTCTCCCCTTTCTTTATGTATCTCCTATCTCTCTATGTTGCATCCCTCTGAATGTCTCTCCCATCTCTCTCTGTCTTCCCTCTCTGTATGTCTCACATATATTTCTCTGTCTTTCCTCTCTGTATATCTCTCTGTATATCTCTGTCTCCTACCTGTGTATATATCTCTCTTTGTCCCCTCCCTGTGTATGTATCTCCTATCTCTATATCCTCCCAGTGTATGTATCTCCTATCTCTCTCTGTCTCCTACCTGTGTATGTATCTCCTATCTCTGTCTGTCTCCTACCTGTGTATGTATCTCCTATCTCTGTCTGTCTCCTACCTGTGTATGTATCTCCTATCTCTATATCCTCCCTGTGTATGTATCTCCTATCTCTCTCTGTCTCCTACCTGTGTATGTATCTCCTATCTCTGTCTGTCTCCTACCTGTGTATGTATCTCCTATCTCTGTCTGTCTCCTACCTGTGTATGTATCTCCTATCTCTCTCTGTCTCTTACCTGTGTATGTATCTCCTATATCTCTGTCTCTTTCCTGTGTATGTATCTCCTATCTCTCTCTCTGTCTCCTACCGGTGTATGTATATCCTATCTTTGTCTCCTCCCTGTGTATGTATCTCCTATCTCTCTCTGTCTCCTACCTGTGTATGTATCTCCTATCTCTGTCTGTCTCCTACCTGTGTATGTATCTCCTATCTCTCTCTGTCTCTTACCTGTGTATGTATCTCCTATATCTCTGTCTCTTTCCTGTGTATGTATCTCCTATCTCTCTCTGTCTCCTACCTGTGTATGTATCTCCTATCTCTGTCTCCTCCCTGTGTATGTATCTCCTATCTCTCTGTCTCTTACCTGTGTATGTATCTCCTATATCTCTGTCTCTTTCCTGTGTATGTATCTCATATCTCTCTCTCTGTCTCCTACCTGTGTATGTATCTCCTATCTCTGTCTGTCTCCTACCTGTGTATGTATCTCCTATCTCTGTCTGTCTCCTACCTGTGTATGTATCTCCTATCTCTCTGTCTCTTACCTGTGTATGTATCTCTTATATCTCTGTCTCTTTCCTGTGTATGTATCTCATATCTCTCTCTCTGTCTCCTACCTGTGTATGTATCTCCTATCTCTGTCTCCTCCCTGTGTATGTATCTCCTATCTCTGTCTGTCTCCTACCTGTGTATGTATCTCCTATATCTCTGTCTCTTACCTGTGTATGTATCTCCTATATCTCTGTCTCTTTCCTGTGTATGTATCTCCTATCTCTCTCTGTCTCTTACCTGTGTATGTATCTCCTATATCTCTGTCTCTTTCCTGTGTATGTATCTCCTATCTCTCTCTCTGTCTCCTACCTGTGTATGTATCTCCTATCTCTCTCTCTGTCTCCTACCTGTGTATGTATCTCCTATCTCTCTCTGTCTCCTCCCAGTGTGTGTATCTCATATCCCTCTCTGTCTCCTACCTGTGTATGTATCTCCTATATCCCTGTCTCTTTCCTGTGTATGTATCTCCTATCTCTCTCTCTGTCTCCTACCTGTGTATGTATCTCCTATCTCTCTCTGTCTCCTCCCAGTGTGTGTATCTCATATCCCTCTCTGTCTCCTACCTGTGTATGTATCTCCTATATCCCTGTCTCTTTCCTGTGTATGTATCTCCTATCTCTCTCTCTGTCTCCTACCTGTGTATGTATCTCATATCTCTCTCTGTCTCCTACCTGTGTATGTATCTCCTATATCTCTGTCTCTTTCCTGTGTATGTATCTCCTATATCTCTGTTTCTTTCCTGTGTATGTATCTCCTATCTCTGTCTCCTACCTGTGTATGTATCTCCTATCTCTGTCTCCTCCCAGTGTGTGTATCTCATATCTCTGTCTCCTCCCTATGTATGTATCTCCTATCTCTGTCTGTCTCCTACCTGTGTATGTATCTCCTATCTCTCTCTGTCTCTTACCTGTGTATGTATCTCCTATATCTCTGTCTCTTTCCTGTGTATGTATCTCCTATATCTCTGTCTCTTTCCTGTGTATGTATCTCCTATATCTCTGTCTCCTCCCTGTGTATGTATCTCCTGTATCTCTCTCTGTCTCTTTCCTGTGTATGTATCTCCTATCTCTCTCTCTGTCTCCTACCTGTGTATGTATCTCCTATCTCTCTCTGTCTCCTCCCAGTGTGTGTATCTCATATCTCTCTCTGTCTCCTACCTGTGTATGTATCTCCTATATCTCTGTCTCTTTCCTGTGTATGTATCTCCTATATCTCTGTCTCTTTCCTGTGTATGTATCTCCTATATCTCTGTCTCCTCCCTGTGTATGTATCTCCTATATCTCTGTCTCTTTCCTGTGTATGTATCTCCTATATCCCTGTCTCTTTCCTGTGTATGTATCTCCTATCTCTCTCTCTGTCTCCTCCCTGTGTATGTATCTCCTACCTCTCTCTTTCTCCTCCCTGTGTATGTCTCTCCTATCTCTTTCTCTGTCTCCTCCCTGTTTATGTCTCTCTCCTGTCTCACTCAGTCTCCTCCCTGCATGTCTCTACTATCTCTCTCTGTCCAGCATCACGGGATTAAAGCCCTATTTAGATTAATGTTTTTTTCCTTTTTCCTCCATGATACAGATGGTTTGCCCCAGATTTGCTCCCCTTTGCTTTTATACATAAGGACCACATGTTTTCAGGTTATCTCTGATTGAGCACGGGCGAACTAATAAGTAGTTCAGTCATTTTAACCCTCTGAACATCTAAGAGGTGTCCACAACAATGTGTTGGACAATTCTCTGGCACTCAGATTGATGCACCTGTGTGCCCCCAGTAAGAGAGAGCAGATAGTGTATGGGTGGTCCTGTGTATATCAGTAGACCAAGTATGGAGTGTCAGACACTTTATAAGATATATATGTGTGTATGTGTATATATACATATGCACATATGTGGACCCTTGCTGCCGATGCATCCCTTCTTCGAGGGAAATGTTGAGTATGCAGCCCTTGTCTGTATTTGAGTTTGACATACTAACCTACCTTAAAGCCTAAAGACAAAACAGTGGCATCCTGACCTACTACCAATGGCCATACCTAGGAACTTTTCATTTTTATCTCCCTGGAGGGGACTCCTTTGGTGTTGCTGTGGGAGATATATGATGCATTATACATCAAAAATGGGTGGGGCTTAATCATGAGTGGGGGTGGGGCTCCACGGACCTGCAAGGAATACGCTGGGGAAGGAGAAGAAATGGGAGAAACAGACGGGGAAGGATCAGATATGGGTAGAAACTCCTCACATCCAGAGAATCAGCCTCTGCCCAGGAGACCTGGTAATACAAGGGCAAATCCGGAGTTTCCGGGGCAAAACCTGAGAGTTCCCAGCTATGCCAATGGCACACCAAAGTGTCATGGCACCCTGACTGAGAACTGTTCCATTATACTGCATTAAACAATGTCTGCATCCCCAGCCTGCTGAAAAGCAGCATAGATAAATTAGTGTATCATACAGCATAGGAACACCTACATATTCATATGCAATTGGTGCAGCTGGTCATAGTATGATGATCAGTTGCATATTCAGGGCCAGATTTACATCCCTGTGACCAATAAGCAGGGCATTGCAGGCACTCTTATATCTGCCCATGGCCACCCCCCAGTTCCATACATGGTTTCCTGGCAAAGAAAATGTCCTTGGCCTATAGAAAGCAAGAACAAAATAAGCTTTAAGACCTATGTTTCTAGAGAGAGATTTCTAGCATCCAATGGGTTAAATAATAGACTGTGAATGGGGTATAAAACTGGTGAAGGACATTGACATTGATCTGGGTACACACACACAATTCAGAATGTGGATGTGGCCAGCACAAGCTGAGGTGCCGCTCAAAATATGGAGCTCTAAGCAGTTGCATACATTTCCTATTGGGAAATCTGGCCCTGTACTTACTGCTATTAATGTTCTTTTGACGTTGTTTCAAAATTGTATAGCAAACACCTGCCAATTTGATGAAGTCTCATTATCATCTGATAATAAAAAAATTTAAATGTAGATCATTTAGCAATAAATTTTATTTTCAAATGTAGAGATTTTCCTTTCTTTTAATGACAATCAATGATATCTATATATATAAAAAAAAGGTTTCAATAACTGTTCTCAAAAAGTGTGATTTAAATCAGTTAACAAATATTATGTGAAGTTCACTTTTGCTCTCCTCCTCCTACATTTAAGCACATTGCAAAATCAATAAAAACCCATCAATCGGCGTCAGATAAATAATGTAGGGAACATATACAAGACAATTTGTCAATTGGCATTGTGCTTTCATAAATTAAATATGAAATAACACAAGGCTCCATGCCAGAAAGATGAAGACGGATTTTTAATAGCACACTGCAATGCTCGGAGAAGGAATGCAATAAAAAATGAATTATGTTTTTATTATGTGTTTCATTATGTCAGAATAGAACAAGATTAGTTAAGAATACAATATATTCGCAAATCAGTTTGAAAAAAATATGCTTTCTACAAAGAAAAATGAAAAAGGTATGAAAGAATATGGCCTTAGGGTCTTATGTTCAATAGAAAAATGGGGCGATCCTGCAGCCAGCCAACTACATCATAAGGGAGAAATAAGTATTCCCCAATTTCCAACTATTAAGACATTGGGTTCACTTTGAATGGTCGCACGCAGGGGAATTCCTAAGTCCTGGCCTGTTAGTGGCCACTGAAGGCACGGGTTGAGAACCCCTGCTCTAAAGCCTTCTGGGAGGCTCAATGAACCAGATGGAGTTCCCTGCTGGACACCCATAGTCATTTTTCAGGGGCTATGGGAGGATAGGTGGGCAAACCTGAGAGAAAGGACAGATAGGGGAATTCAATTTGCAGAGAAAATAAAAAGAGAGAATGGAGGAAGCACTGGTCCCCACTCTAGCACTTAAAAGGGTGGACACACAGTTATGAATGGTACTGTTAACCCTTTGCATGTCAAAGAGGTATCCAGCACTCAAAGCATGGGCGTAGGAGGTATAGGGGTACAGAATTTTACAGAGAGGCAGAACTTTTTTTTTCACATAATTATTCATTTTAAATCTTGATTGGTCAAATTAAGATAACATCATGGTCATTATAAAGTTCAGTTTTGTATTGTGAACTGTGATAAGATTTGTTGGGAAAAGAAAGCCAGTTCAACAATCAAAACAATAATTCAGTATCAAATGATTTTACAAGTTTTAGAAGCAATCTGAAGTAATCTGAAATGCAATGTCAAGCTTTGCACAGAAACCAATCATACTCGACGTGCTAACATACCAGCAGGTTACCACATGAGTGCAGCAGGGCAGTGCACCATTAAAGAAGACCAACAGAGGATACAATGTTGCTAATAATCTGTAGGACAACACAATGCATAATTACCAAAGACCAGCAGAACAATGTATCACTACAAGAGACCAGCAGTAGAATACATTGGGGGTTATTCACTAAGGTGTGATAAAGAGGTGATGAAGTGGAGATGACTTCCCCAGTGATATCACTTATCCAGTTCCTATGCTATTCTGCGGAGCTTATTCATTATGATCTCCAAAAGCTGGAGAAATATTAGTGCATAGGCTTCATAGAATAACATAGGCCTTGGAGAAGTCATCCCCACTTTATAACCTCTTTAATCTTTATGACTTAGTGCATCTCCCCCCTTAAAACCATGTTCCCCCCAAGAAAATCAACGAAAATCACATTGTTGTCCTCTTTTTTTGCAGGAAAATCTGCTTTAGAAACAGTGATTCAAATCTTAGCATTTTTCTCCAATTGGCCAAAATTCTTCGCCATGTTTTCAATGGCTAGAAAGTTTCCACCCATTGATTTACATGTTTTTTACCTATTCGCTATAAAAACGTGACATATTCGAGGAAGTGAAACACAATAGAAGTGCTGCTCTGTTCTGCTGTGATCTTTTAGCAAAATTGAGGCAGGAGAGGCTCATAATGACTGCTATCACTATGAGAAAGTTTAAAAGTAATAAAAGGAGGAACTGGAAGGACCCTCATGTGTCCACTGAGTCTGAGTCTGAGGAGGAAGTGAGTACTGCAGAACTAATGCTGACAAGTCCCCCTAAATCACCCCTAGGGATCTTGGGGAAATTAATGTCAATGGAGAAAGAAAAACATAGTATTGAGACCAGGATAGGTCAGCTGCCTGAGCCTGCTGCCAGACATGCTGCCCCTGCTGCCACCATTGTTGTGCCTGCTGCCAGACATGCTGCCACTGCTATTGCTACCACCATTGCTGTGCCTGCCGTCAGACATGCTACCCCTGATGCCACCAGTGCTGTCCCTGCTGCCAGTGCTGAACCTGCTGCCATCAGTGCCAAACCTGCTGCCAGTTTGTCTTGTAATACTCAGGAGGAGGGAAGGAGCAGATGATGCCAAGTGTGACAGCAGGGGACCCTAGGTCACACTTGCTATCCCCAAGCAGTCCCACCAGTGCTAATACTACTACTTAGAAGTTCCAGCCACTTGTTAGTGTTAGGAGCAAAGGAGGGGTTAATCAACATATTACTAGTGACTGTGAGGAGGAAGACTCAGGGGCTGAAATTGATGCGGTTGCTGTTAGTAGTTTTAGCAGTAATAGTGAAGCAACTGGTGGGAATAGCTTTAGGAGAGTGGTAGGGGAAGCAATTGAGAGCATCCAGACTAGCGGTTAAGGGAGCCCACACCATTCCCCTGACCCTAGTAGTCCCCATCCCCCCACGGCATTGTCCAGGTGGAACATGATCCTGAAGAGGCCAGAACTGTTGTTGGCTAACAGGCTCAGAAATAATAATACCACACCAAGGAGCACAGATCAGCTGTGTGTGCCTGCTGCTAGTGCAGCCTGTTTGTCTTCTTCAGGTCAACAAAAAATGGCAAGAGTGACATTGGGGAACCCTCTGTCACATTTCTCATCACCTCATCCAACCAGCAGTCAGATGTCTGTAATAGAGCAGCAGCAGCACGGAGGGACTGGTTGTGGTGGTAGTGATAATGATGGTGGCGAAGCCGGAGTGAGAGAGACATTGGTGGCCTTTTTAGCCAAAACTGAGAAAGAATGGGAGACAGAGATGAGGATGGGCATCACCACCACCACCACCAGCAGTGAGCTTTTGGAATTTGTGGAGTTTGCAAGCTCTAATTCCTGCTGCTGTTGAGTTGCAAGAGAAGCAGGATGCTGAGGAGCAGGCTAGTGTTCCACAGACCCCCGTGGACACAGTGAGAATGGAGTCAACAAGCGATGCAGGATTAAGACAGGTTTCACTTGCCAGAAGCAGTAATACTCCTGGTCCTAGTTGCAGTGCTGATTCTGAGGCAGTAGCAGCAACAGTAGCAACATCATCCTCTGCCCAAGACTGAACGGGAATGTGGTGGAGAAGAACAAAGAGGTCATTCTTTTCCACCTGTTCCCTCCCCCTTAAGTCATGTGTGTGGGACTATTTTTCTCTTGGGGCAGGCACAGTGCAGTCATCACCAATGGCACTGTGCACAATTTGTGACAAGTCAGTGAGAAGGGGAAAGGAGGCAACACACCTTGGCGCAACCACCCTGATAACACACATGAAACATAGACACCATGACATTATGTCAAACTTGTTAAAGCCAAACACCCACCACAGAAATCAAGCACCGCTGTGGCTGTACCCCCTACTCTCCAGAAAGGCAACAAGAGGCGAGGTGGAGATCAAAGAGGATGAAGAATAGAGAAACCCAAGCAGAGGTTGGAAGTTCAATGATGAGCAAAACAACTAGCTCACCATCACGTTCTTCCTCTAGGGTAACTACATCCTCTGCCAATCCACCTCGTTCATCTTTACCCCCTCCAGGCCAAATGATAGCCACTCTGTAGATGTTAGGATGTGGCAGTTCATGTCCACCATTTCAAACAAAAGACTAAAGCGCGATAGCTCCAATGTGTGCTTATTAGGATCTAAAATAAAGTAACTTATAGTTTGTAGATTGTATTGGATTCAGCTGGAATAAAGTCTAACTCTTATAGACACAAAAATTATAGTAACCAAAATATATCCTAGCGAGTCCACAATCTACTATAATTATCTATATCTTATTCGGTTTATACCATATACCACAAACACTTATATCAGCTGTTAATTATCAATACAGCTCATATGTAATCCTCCAAATTCCCACGAAGAGATACTCGTTTATCTTTTCTTCTTTCACTTACGAATACCGTTCTCCATCATCGTATATAGAAGAGATAAAAATTAATCCGTCACTAATGCAGTATGAATACAGTTTCTCAAAGCAATATCTTCACTTACTTTTAAATTCTTTATCGTGCACGTTCTCATCAACTAACTCGGGTGTTCCCTTTTCGGCGATAGGTCATAGAGCTTCTCACCGGGTAAAGTGATGAATAGTACTTTCTCACGATCCTCCAAGTTAGGGATATATGAACCAAATGTTACATTAAAATTTATGAGCAACAGATATAACAAAGTATCTACTCACTCAAAAGATGACATCTTCAAGCCGAATTCATTTATTGTTGCAAGTAGTATTTTCTTTATTTGTCTTTTTCACTGTGGCTGTTAAAGGTCAAATCGGGTTAGATTTTCCGTTGTATGTCAGTCTCCAATTGGCTTTATTAGAAACGCTTGATTTCAAAAGGATGTGACCACCTTCTTAGTTATTACTCAGCAGTCAAATTGTTCATCATAAATCAAGCATAATAATAAGGGAGCTAATAGATATATGTCCACAAAACACTACCAGCATATGCCCACAGACGTGAAACCTTTACCGAAAATATATACACAGCGCTCGGCCAATGCGCTGTGAATTGAGGCAAAGGAGTTATATCCCACACAAGGGCAGACGCTCGGAATTATAGACCACTATATCCTAGCCCCCTATTAGGCCCAACGCGTTTCGTGTATAATACACTTCCTCAGGGGCTATCAAGAAGTCATCCAAACTTTCACAATCTTATATAGCAAAGCATATCCTTCTAATTATGTCGTCATATCCTCTCAAGATATTAACCCTAAAAACATTCCTTTATTAAACACTCTCAAAGATTAAAATAGAGCAATAAAAGAAACAGAAAAATTAAACATAAATTAATCAAAAGATAATATAACCACATCTGGTATAAAATCGAAATATCTTAGATCTAAAATTCATACTTTAAATTATTCTCGTAAAAAACAGTTCAAATCTATACACACATTAAGACCCACCGGAGTTAATGTTTTCAATTTGTATATCCACTCAGTTTCTTTTTTTGAGACTACATTAACTATATTACCACCTCGCCAATGGATAGTTGCTTGATCAATTGCTACAAATTTTAAAACTGACGGATCTTTATTATGGAACTTCATAAAGTGTTCCGAGACACTATGAGTAGTTAACCCTTTCTTTATATTTCTTATATGCTCTGCTATTCTTATGTGGAGGCATCTAGTTGTACGTCCCACATATTGAAGTCCACACGGACATTCAAGTAAATAGACCACATTTTTACTCTTACACATCAATAATTGATCTATTTTAAAAATTAAACCAGTTTGATTTGATCTAAAATCATTTATAATTCTGGACTTATCTTTACACGTTCGGCAAGCTATACATTTCTTACATCTATAAAAGCCTTTCAAATTTTGTCTAAAAAATGGTGTTTTAGATTTCTTACTATCAATAAAACTAGGTACCAAATGTTCTCTCAAATTTTTTGTTCTCTTATATATTATTTTTGGTTCTTTTGGTAGGAACATCTTTAATTCTTTATCCTTTAATAAAATAGGCCAATATTTTTTAAAAATTTGTTCTATTTCCTTATAATCCTCACTATATCTTGTAACAAAAAGAGGACCCAAATTCTCTTTAGTCTCCCTTTTTTTCTCTACAGTTATATTATCTATTATTTGTACTCTGGCCTTTTTCAACAACTCCTTATTATAACCTTTATTAATAAATACATTTTCCAACTCTGAAATTTTCCAACACTGCCACACTGTGTGGTACACTGACCACACATGGCAGTGTGGTGGAAGAGAATCGCAAGCAGGGCATCAAGCGGCATCTGAGGAGACCCCATCCCACAGAATATGCTAAGATGGTGGCAGAGAGGGTTCATCATTAATATTAAACTGTCAGCAAGTTGTCATGTGTCCTTAGTCGGGTGTGGACAAGGGGCATAGTGACAGTGGCAGTACTTGGTTTTTGGTTGCGTGGTGTCCGGATAGAGTTGTGCCAGGTATTGTTTACCACACACGCTGTCCACATATACCTGAAGTGGTGGGGATAGTTATGTTGCTGCTACTGCCTCAGGAGCAACACTGGAGCTAGTCGTGGAAATTGGAACCTTCATCATTCATCACCCATGTTACTGCTGTTGTTCATCCCAATCCCTTTCAGCTACCTAATCATCCTGCTACTTAAACAGCTCAGCAGCACCAAGGCCTCTACCAACAAATCTTACAAACCATCAACAAAATACTTTGTCATGTGAAGTATCAATCTACCCCAGTGGCACCTTACATCAGGGTGTCTCTAGATAGAGACTATTACGTTACATGCACATTTCTTATTTTATTTATTTTTTTATTAACTGTCCCCCAATACCAGTCAAGAACCCCCTCAAAACAAATTCCTTGTTCAACTGATTCTTTCCCCTGACACTACCCACCAACACAGGCACCCTCCTAAGACCCCTTTTATACCAAGTATTATGATTTTTTAATTGTATTAAGGATTTATTTTTTATTAACTGCCCCCAATCCCAGTAAACAACCCCCCAAAAAATTCCCCGTTTAACTGATTCTTTCCCCACACTTCAACAACACAGGTACCCTCATGCCCCTTTTATATTATGCCTTTGGAAATAAAATAATATTTACAATGTGGTATGTGTAAATTCAATGTTCCTATTGATTTCAATGGAATGGTCTTGTCTTATGTTAAGGATAGCCTCACGCCTAACCTATGCATGCTTGTAACGGATCTTATCCATTACTTGAGCTTTATCTGGACCTCAAACTATTTATCCAAAGACTATGGACATTTATTACTGTTTGGACTCTGTGCTGTGCCTTGGCGTACAAACTGGCCAGCTATTCCTTAAGAGAAAGACTTAAAATCATAGACTTTGGATCATATACTATGTTTAATGTATGTTGAACGTTTTAGTTATTGTATGTGGTATGTTCGAGGGTTTACACATGCACCAATTACCAGTCAGCGGGGACTGGCGTGGTGTGTGTGATCAGCGCCATCGGATTGAACGTTCGGCGGCGAGGGCAAGAGGTGAAAGCTGGGTCACTCAGAACCCTGGAGTAGGCATGCAAATATCTTCCATAGCCTAAAATGTGTATTGCAGCCACTCCAGCCATTTGAATATGTGTACTGTAGCTAGATGTAGCTAGACTCCCTGCTGTGTGTTAATTAAAGGGATAGTAATACTTAGTTTTATCTTTATTTTATTTTGTAGGCATTAAAAAAACATGAAGAACAATATAAGTCTTATCTCTCAAACCTTTATGGTTTAAGAGATATTCACAAGCAAAGTATCCCCCCCCCCTGTTCAGCCAGATCAGAAGGGAGGTGCCAAGGTAGACTGCAGAGAGGGACAATCTTCAATTAAGCTAAGGGAAAAAGCTGAAAAACTTGTCAAGGGGGGAAGGGCTTTCATTTTTTTCATACAAAGAAGACTGTCCCCTGCTGTTATCTGTCAGGTCTTACAACCAGATTCACATCTGAGAAGAGATGGCTTACACTAGGAAAAAGGGGTGGGAGGGTGAAACTTTGCTTGTGACTATATCTTAAACCATAAAGGTATGAGAGATAAGACTTATATCATTCTTCATGTTTTTTTAATGCCTACAAAATAAAATAAAGTTAAAACGAACTATTACTATCCCTTTAAGCCATTGTGAACTGCAGTTAGACCCCTTGCTGTGTGTTAATCCATTCACACCCCTCAAGTCTTTGTTCAATCAAACCCTTTTGTATCTGAAATGTAATCCTGTCTAAGTCATTGTTTCTGTTAAGACCATCTGTTGTTGGCCTTTTGTCTCGTGTAACATGATTGGATTAAGGCTTTTGTATCTGGTTCCACCCATCAACTTCAATGTAAAGATCTGTGAATAAATATTTGTAGTTTGTGTCAATAAAGTGAGTTATGTTTGGAGTGAACAAGGAGTCCTGGAGTCTTGTATTGCTTATGGTCTAAAGTGTCCACTCTGATACCCATCTGCGCCAAGTATCCTGAATCGTCGACCGCCTGCTGCCAGCTTCCTGCGACCCAACTTCGTGGACTGTCAGGCGGTGACGTGGACTTTTCCCTGCTTCCAGCGATCCTGCGGCTGTTTCCAGTGACTGTCCATACTTCAACTGGTGCATCCGACGGCGCTTATCTGCGTCGAGAAGGAGAGACCCGGGAACGATGGCGGAAGGCAACACGGTCCCTTCCCAGCTTCCGTTACAATGCTTAAATTCTGTCACTGTATTAACCTTTACCACTTCTGTTGATAGACTATTCCACTTATATACCACCCTCTCAGTGAAGTAAAACTATACATCTGTCCCTCTAGTATTAGACTATGGCCTCTTGTCCTAACATTTTTATTCCTTTGAAATGTACTTCCTTCCTGCATTTTGTTGAATCCCTTCATGTAGTTGAATGTTTCTATCATATCCCATGCCCTTTTTTCTCCTCCAAGCTATACATGTTCAGATCCTATAGTCTACCCTAATATGTCCCCTCTCTCCTTCTGTCCACCAAGCTATCCAGGTTCAAATCCTTTAATCTATCCTGATATTTCTTATCCTGTTGAAGCTTAGTTGAGGCAGGAACTCTGTTGTCTGTTTTAGGGGAGTCTGGTTACACTTGTAGTCACACAGAGCCCCACATACACTGTCACCCCCCCCAACTGGTTCCACCACCCTCTGGTTTCCACAGATACACTGTCTTATCCCCCCACCCAGCCTGGTTTCACTAGTTGTCACAGAGCCCCACATGCACTCTGACCACCTAGCCTAGCTCCACTGTACCTGGCATCCATTAACCTTTAATATACACTTTATAACCCTCAGCCTAGTTCCACTGGTGGCCACAGAACCTCACATTACTTTGTCTGACATTCCAACCTTGTTCACTGTCTACATCCACAGCCTTGTTCCACTGTTAGCCATACTCCTGGCACCAACTATGACATGATAACCCATACCAGTGAGGTAGCATTTTTTGTAGGCTGGCACTAGGTACTGTATATACTAGGAAATTCAATAATATTGAAAACTTTTAAGTTACGGAAATGTAAAAATGCAAGTGTTTTTCTTAGATCACCTATTTCTGGAAAATTGTGCACACCAGCCTAGAGGTAAAATGCCAATTGACTACTTATTTGAGGAAAATGAACACTTACTTTCCAAACTGGCACAATTTGTATACTTATTCTTCATTTCTCTAATGGTTAGGCCCGTTTTAGTGCAGGCAAGTAATTTCAGTAAAGAAAAGTAGAAGGCATAAGTTAGTGCTACTCGGTGCTGGATTTTCACACTAGGACTGGTGACTCTATTGGCAGTGAGGGGTTGTGTTTTACCTATCTGTGTCATCATGTTGCACTGTTACTGTGTTCCTTACATTCTACAATACAATTCTACAATATATTTTAGGTACTATGCCCCTTTAAAACACGTATTATATGCAATCATTAGAATCCTTTTTTTATTGTTTTAGCAGAATTAATATGTATCATTAGATACCCAGATAGATGGAGGCACTGCTAAATGCTCACAACGATAAGGCTCAACATCATCCTGTTAGTTCCAGAATCAGTGGTAATCATGGATAGTAGTTAGTCACCATCCAAACACACACACACACACTCATAAATAGATAGACAGACATAGATGTGACTGGTGACTCTATTGGCAGTGAGGGGTTGTGTTTTACCTATCTGTATCATCATGTTGCACTGTTACTGTGTTCCTTACATTCTACAATACAATTCTACAATATATTTTAGGTACTATGCCCCTTTAAAACACGTATTATATGCAATCATTAGAATCCTTTTTTATTGTTTTAGCAGAATTAATATGTATCATTAGATACCCCGCTAGATGGAGGCACTGATAAACTCTCACAACGATAAGGCTCAACACCATCCTGTTAGTTCCAGAATCAGTGGTAATCATGGATAGTAGTTGGTCACCATCCAAACACACACACACACACAAACACACACACACACACACACACACACACACTCATAAATAGATAGACAGACATAAATAGATAGAGATAGATAGATAGATAGATAGATAGATAGATAGATAGATAGATAGATAAACAGAATGATAGACAGACAAGCAGATAGACAAATAGATGCAATTTCATTCTGCTTACTCCTGGTACTGATTTATGGTAGGCTTTTCCCCTTATTGCCTCATTTTACCTGAAAGTCAATGCAACTATGTGGGGAAGACTGAAGTATTCTGTTCGTGGGCCCCCATTAATTTTGCTCTTGTATCTTTGTTCGATTGATAGCATCTTCAATTAGTTCTGGAGGTCATGTCCGTGGAGACGGACAAGACAGTTGCTGACTTTTTTTTTTAACTGTAGCTTGGAGAGTACATGAGCCTAATTAACTCTTTAAGGACAGAGGGGTGTGCAACACACAGAGAAACAATGTGTTGCACATCCTTCTGGTCATTAAAGGGTTAAGAGCAGAGTATGAGGTTCTATGGTCCTGTTAGCAACTGTCATGTCCACCTCTGTGGACATGACAACCAGGGCTGATTTAAGGTGTTATATCTTAATTTTCTGGTCATAGCAAGGTAAGTGTGGTTATTCTTAGGAAGTATTAGTTCACCTTTAAAGATAGACATCATTATAAAAAAGAATGAGAATTTCCCTTTAAGAATTTTCAGGAAAGAGGTACAAAAGTTTTGATATCCCTTTTGATGCATTGGTGCTAACCCACCCTCACGTCCTATCCTGTAAGATTTATTAAATCTTTCTCCTCTATGACAGGGAACACTGGCGCCTTCTTGATCAAATTTAATCCATGTACCATAATTTTCAAAACACGGAGGTATCATGTGTGAGTGACATATTACAAAATGCATTTGCCAGACCCCCTGATTCTGTCTTTTGCCAGTAAATCATAGCAATTGCAAACTTAATCCTGTTTGTGGCCTATTCTTTAACAGACTTTTTGTGGGTTGTTTTTATAGACATAACATCCTACAAGGTGAGGTTTCACTTACAGACAACTTCCAATTGATCCCTAAGAGGGGGATTAGCCAATCTGCACGGGCTTACCATGAACATTTCACTGGTGCAACAGTTTACAATGCAGATTTTATTTTCATCTTTATTATGCTGTACTGTAGTTTTCCCTTATGGTTTAGCATGTCCACTAACAGAAGCAATGTAATTGCACTCCTAGTCTAAATGCTTGTTTTGTGAATTCTGAAGGCCAAAGTTCAAGTGGTTGTATTGATTCTGGAGAAGTCTAGAATGATGGTAGTTTATGATGTCTTTTAATAGACCATCAAGGGACTTCTTTATAGATGGGATAGTACACAGAGTCACCTTTCACATTTGTTTTTGATTTGACACATGAAAATGAGGTTATAAAAGCTCTGTAGGATCTGTTATATCAGTGGGGGAGCTCATTTTCTTTGCATTTATTGCTTAGATGTTAAAGATATCTCCAATGTATTGTCAATATCAGAGTTAAAATGTAATAGGGGGTATATTAATAAAATTCTGCATACAAATTGGCACCAGTTTTTTTTAAGAACCATTTTTAAATTATCCTACTAAACTTTATTTACTAAGCTGCTGAATATATCCTCTGTACACCTCTTACACCAAGTGGAGGATTGTGGGTAAGTTTATGTCCATTTTCAGGTTTTCCTTTTCTGTTTGTATTGTATAATGAAATTTGCTAATAAAATGCAGAGGACAGAGGTACAAAATTATGTGTAGCTGTAAAAAATGATTTCTGTTCTTGGGAGGAATTCAGACCTTGCTGGCATTTAAGTGATTAAAGAATATGTGCAACAGTATGCACTAAAGTGACAGTATACTGTAGCACATGTCCAGAAATGCAGGAGTATGATTGATAAACCAAAGTCCAAATGCATAAAATTAGCTGCACCAGGGAAAAAAAAAAGGAAAAAAAAAGAAAAAAAGTCACAAAATACCATTTGGTTGTAAAATGGGCTTTTTTCAGCTTGAATTCTACAGACTTTCAATAAATTGCAAAGAAATGCATTGAATATTTCTCTAGCATTCAAGGGGATAAAAGCCCCATTTAGATCACTTGAAATGTACCTGTCATGTACTTTGCCCTAGAATTCTTCATACAACATAATAAATGGCTTATCCACCATTATTTTTAACTGAAGTTGGAGCGTGTGGGTCACAAGGCAATACATTCAGATCGATCTTATTTATTGTTAGCTCCAAAACAGTAGAGATGCAGTAAATGAATGCTGCAAAAGCATCTAAAGATACATTTACACAGTCAAATGACTTTAGTGCCAAGACAAATGTTCCTGCTGACTGAAGTGGGCCTATTACTTTAAAAAAGTTTTTCCTATTAATTACAATGGAAAAGCTTTTTATTATTTTTCTAAGATGCACTTTAATTTTTAAACCCTTTCCAAGTCCTCCCCTTACTGGGAGCTTTCACCTTGAAAGAATTTGATTAATTATCCTTCCAATGGCTAGGATGTGGAGTTATGCAGGTCAAGAAACAGGCCCTGCAGCAGGGGAGGGCTGGCCTGGGGGCAGGGGGGCAGTTGCTCCCTGGGCTGGCCATGAGTCTGGGCTGATGGGCCAGTGCCTCACTCAATATCCCACTTGCTGCTGTAAACAGAACTACACTAGTGATACCACAGAACTTAATAATGAATCTATATGCAAGTGATATCGCAGAGCTACAATCCAAACACAGCTACACTAGTAGCATAATCCATTTCCCTTGCAAGCTCTATGGCATCACTATTCTATCTTTACTTAACCATTTGAGTGCCAGAGGGGTACACAATGCATTGAAAAAGCAATGTGTTGTGTACCCCTCTGGCACTCACAGGGTTAAATTGTAAGCACTGTAATATCACTAATGTAGCCCCATTTCAACAGTAAGCTCTGTGGTATCACTTGATTTATTCACAGCATTAAGGACAACTTTCAAATTAAGGAAACAGGGGTGGGCTGGGACAATGGGGTTGGACGATAGTAGATATGGACCACTTAATTGTATTTGCCCCCTGGGCCGTATGTTGCCAGCCCTCTCCTGCCCTGCAGTAACCACAGATCCCAGCCAATCAGCTTCTAGCAGGTTTTGTCATCCTTCCAGCTAGAAGCTGATTGGCTGGGAGGTGTGGTTACTGCAGCGCATGTTCCGTGCCTTCTGTAACACCACATCTCAGTCAATGGGAGAGTGGGAACCATTTTGAACAGGGACTAGACATATAAAAGCCAGTCTCTGTTCATATTTCCCTCAGTATAGATTGGACAACAGTCCAAAAGGTACAAGGAGGGGGGATTTTTGTTCTGGTTTTCTTCCACCACTGGCAACGGTATGGCTTTATTGGCAAAATGTAGTTTAATAAATGTTTGAGGCATAACACTGAAGAGGATGACCTAAGAAGAAGATGAGAAGAGAAGAAGAAAACAGATGATAGAAGAAGAAGAAAGAAGATACAACCTTACAGAAAAAGAATTACAGTGGAAAACTAGGGTGCTGAAGACCCCGCTGGACATCAGACTTACAAGTAAGTGTTACAGCTATGGGGTATGGGTGATAAGATAGTGTTAGGGCTAGTATTGTTTAACTTTATTGTTAATGTTAGGTGTAGTACAGGACCAAGGGTAGGGTTTATGTTTGTGAGAGTGATTGTGTTTTTTAGCTCACTCTCGATGTTTGACTGTCAAACATTGAGAGTTGACTAGTTTCCTTTCCAGCACAACTTCAAGGTATGATGATTTCAAAAGGTACCATCCATCTCAAGAGGAGAGGAAGGAATCAGGCACCCCTTACAAAGTGTACTGGATCTGTACATTGCAGATGGTCATACCTAAAGATTTAAACACTAAATTATCCTTTGCCAGTTTCTTGGCAGAAGGATAATTAAACTATAATTAATATATAATTATAAGTGTACACTGTAATTAAGAGATATTATGCTATAGGAGGAAAAACACACCTGCACTCCACCATACAAATTAATCAAATGTGAACTCTGCATAAAGTATGTATTATACCACTGTATTAATAAATTTTCAAAGAATGATGGCTTTAACATATAATTTGGCCAAATTACGTTTAAGCTTGCATACCTTGCCAAGGTCCACCATTTCAAACGAGTCCTATCTAATGTACATTGACATCCCTATCTACATTTAAAATTGTCCCTGAAGAATTTCTGTGGAAGCGCATTAAATTAAAAACATGGTTAAAAACATAAAACAGAATTTCTAATGTCTTTTATGATTGTCATGCTGCTCACATCTGTATTTGCATCTGTCCTGCCCCTTTGCTTCAATTGGTTTGCTGGTCCTTTTTAAGGGCTGCGATCAGACGCTGCTTTGCCCTATTATTTTTTGTGCTTCCTGTGTCAGAGAAGGATTAAAAAACCCTGTAGGGCCCTAGGCAGGTTCACATATTGGGCCCCTACCCCTCCCATTGGTCTCAAACCTTTCTTGGATTGGTCATTGTTCTTGTGGGTAGAGCTACAAGTGCCAACTTAATTAAAGATAAAAAGGATGCTTCAGCCCTTGGATGCATAAGAGGTCACCAAGGCATTGCAAAGCAATGAATTAGGTATCTCTCTGGCATCCAAGGAGTTAAATGTATAAAAAAAAAAAAAAGTACAGCAGAGCTTAGAATGTAAATGGGACTACTTTGTGACAACACAGGGCATGAGACTTGAAATGGAATTTAACTACTGACACCAGAGAGCTTAACATTGAAATGATCCTAAACTACTGACACCACAGAGTTTACAATTCAAATGGGGCTAAACAACTACTAACATCACAGAGCTTAAAAACTGAAATGGGCTATGTTAGTGATAAAAGAACTTTGAATTGAAATGTGGCTACTCTAGTGATACCACAGAGCTAACAATTGAAATGGGGCTACACTGGCGATATCACAGAGGTAACAAATGAAACAGAGTTACACACGTGATTCCACAGAGACTGCAATTCTTTGACTGCCGATGGGCAGTTGTTGTCTGTGGCATCACAGTGGAGACGGGAGTGAAAGAGTACAAGGGAGAGAGAAGGGGAGGGAGAGCATTGTGGGGAGAGAGAGGTATGGGGAAGAGTGTGTGGAATAAAGGGAGAAGAGTGGAATTCAAGGGGAGAAGAATGAGGGCGAAGAGAGAGACTGATGTTTGGCTCTCTAATATAGTGCTTGTTGAATGGATGTTCTGGTGCACCGAATGCACTGTTTAACCCTTTAAAGGGATAGTAATACTTCGTTTTATCTTTATTTTATTTTGTAGGCATTAAAAAAACATGAAGAACGATATAAGTCTTATCTCTCAAATCTCTATGGTTTGAGAGATATTCACAAGCAAAGTTTCCCCTCCTGCCCCTTTTACCTAGTGTAAGCCATCTCTTCTCAGATGTGGAATGCAGTCCATAGACTAGACAGATAACAGCAGGGGACAATCTTCTTTCTATCAGAACAATGAAATCCCTGCCCCCCTTGACAAGTTTTTCAGGTTTTTCCCTTATCTTATTGAAGATTTCCCTCTCTGCAGTCTACCTGGGCACCTCCCTTCTGATCTGGCTGAACAGTGTTACATCAGTAAAAGGGGCGGGAGGGGGATACTTTGTCATTGAATTACTCTTGAGCTACAACTCTGACAGAATTGAAATAACACTCTCCAAAGTCCAAATACTATGATGATTAATTAGAGCTGCTTTTATTATGAAACATTACTATCCCTTTAAGTGCCAGAAGGGTGCCAAACACATTGCCACTGTGGCACTCAAAGGCTCAGATCTCTTAATTTTATAGGATCATCCACACTGCTTGGAAGTTGCTGTTCAAAGAGCCAGCACATTTGTTCCTCACTTGTACACTGGGCAAAAATTGGTTTCGATTTCATTATAGGATCATATGGAAAAGTGACTAGCGGTGTGTACTGTAATATCTATGCACCATGGAATAGCATCCTGAATTAGAGCTTTATTCATTGCAGATAGTGTTGAGCGAGCATGCTCGGCCGATGCTCGGATCGGCTCGAGCATCGCTCTGCTCGGCACATGGCGGTACTCGTACGAGTACCGCCATGTGCTCGCCCGGCATGTTCGGGTGGCGGGGATCTGTGCCGAAGGAGGCACAGATCTGAAGACGCTCCGCTGGACCACCAGGGGCTGGAGGTAGGGGGCATTGCGGAGATGAAGGGGGCATTGCGGAGATGAAGGGGGCATAGCGGAGATGAAGGGGGACATTGTGGAAGAGGGGCATAGCGGAGATGAAGGGGGACATTGTGGAAGACGGGCATAGCGGAGATGAAGGGGGACATTGTGGAAGAGGGGCATAGAGGAGATGAAGGGGGACATTGTGGAAGACGGGCATAGTGGAGATGAAGGGGGACATTGTGGAAGACGGGCATAGCGGAGATGAAGGGGGACATTGTGGAAGAGGGGCATAGCGGAGATGAAGGGGGACATTGTGGAAGACGGGCATAGCGGAGATGAAGGGGGACATTGTGGAAGAGGGGCATAGAGGAGATGAAGGGGGACATTGTGGAAGACGGGCATAGCGGAGATGAAGGGGGACATTGTGGAAGACGGGCATAGCGGAGATGAAGGGGGACATTGTGGAAGAGGGGCATAGAGGAGATGAAGGGGGACATTGTGGAAGAGGGGCATAGAGGAGATGAAGGGGGACATTGTGGAAGAGGGGCATAGAGGAGATGAAGGGGGACATTGTGGAAGACGGGCATAGCGGAGATGAAGGGGGACATTGTGGAAGACGGGCATAGCGGAGATGAAGGGGGACATTGTGGAAGAGGGGCATAGAGGAGATGAAGGGGGACATTGTGGAAGACGGGCATAGCGGAGATGAAGGGGGACATTGTGGAAGAGGGGCATAGAGGAGATGAAGGGGGACATTGTGGAAGACGGGCATAGCGGAGATGAAGGGGGACATTGTGGAAGACGGGCATAGCGGAGATGAAGGGGGACATTGTGGAAGAGGGGCATAGCGGAGATGAAGGGGGACATTGTGGAAGACGGGCATAGCGGAGATGAAGGGGGACATTGTGGAAGAGGGGCATAGAGGAGATGAAGGGGGACATTGTGGAAGAGGGGCATAGCGGAGATGAAGGGGGACATTGTGGAAGACGGGCATAGCGGAGATGAAGGGGGACATTGTGGAAGAGGGGCATAGAGGAGATGAAGGGGGACATTGTGGAAGAGGGGCATAGCGGAGATGAAGGGGGACATTGTGGAAGACGGGCATAGCGGAGATGAAGGGGGACATTGTGGAAGACGGGCATAGCGGAGATGAAGGGGGACATTGTGGAAGAGGGGCATAGAGGAGATGAAGGGGGACATTGTGGAAGAGGGGCATAGCGGAGATGAAGGGGGACATTGTGGAAGACGGGCATAGCGGAGATGAAGGGGGACATTGTGGAAGACGGGCATAGCGGAGATGAAGGGGGACATTGTGGAAGACGGGCATAGCGGAGATGAAGGGGGACATTGTGGAAGAGGGGCATAGAGGAGATGAAGGGGGACATTGTGGAAGAGGGCATAGCGGAGATGAAGGGGGACATTGTGGAAGAGGGGCATAGCAGAGATGAAGGGGGCATAGCGGAGATGAAGGGGGACATTGCGGAGATGAAGGGGGACATTGCGGAGATGAAGGGGGGCATTGACCAGGCACCCTCCCCTCATCAGAGCAGGGGGTGCCTGGTGTAATGCTCGTGTCGCCCCATTCAATTCAATGGGGCTCGGGTGCTCGGCCGAGCACTCGAGCCTCAGGGGGTGCTCGGTCAGAGCACCCGAGCACCCGAGCATCGGGGTGCTCGCTCAACACTAATTGCAGAGTCTATATAATATACATATTCACAGACACATACCCAATCATACATATATACATACATACAAGGTCACCTTCCTCCCATACCTCTGGACCTCCTGTGCAGATCATTCCAAAGACACCGGGGACCCTGGCGCCAGCACCTCGTGCACTTTCTGTGATAATGCGCCAAGAGATTTATCCAGTTCAACCCATGTCTCCTCACACACATGCCTTACAGCGCCTATCACTCCATGTAATTGGGTTATATGTATGTGTGTGTCTGCGGGCTAATATTACTGCAATTGTTGAGCTCCTTTATTGGCTGCAGGTCCCAGTGCTATGTGGGTACACATGTGCACCTGCATGAAGGTCTGGAGGCTGCAGGCAGCTTGGGATGCCTGGCCATGTGCAGTTAGTTAGTTCCCTGGACTTGCTGTCTCATCTTCCCACCAGGCAGCTGTTTTGTTGCAGAGTTGGATCTGCTGTGCAAATGCAGAGCTGGATCCGCTGTGCAATTCGGGCTCCCACCATGACCAGCCCCTAGGCAGGTGCCTAGGGTGCCTTGCCCATGAACCGAGACTGTGCAGTGTTTGTTATTTGATTTGAGTATTTTGATTTCCAGACCTTCGGCTACATTCAGACTAGCTTTTGTCTCTTCACCTGGTACCTCATCTTGATTCCTGACTGCTTCTCGTGTATGACCTGGTTAGTTATTTGGACTTCTCTCTCTCCCTCCGCTGCTTATGCAGCATTGGCCAACTACATTTATTACCATCTGACGGGCCTACGCGTTTCCGTATCTACATCACTATCCAGCAATGCAGCCTTTGGAACATTGCTCTGCAGTAGCAGTCTTACTCCACTTCACTTTTTACAGCCTCTGGCAGTCTTTCATGGCTTAGGCCGTACCCTCTGCTGGCCTTCCTTAGTAGCGTCTTTGCTGCATTCCTACAGGGTGCTGTCTATGTTGGTCTTAGCCCTCTTGATACCTCTGACCTCCTCAGCCCTCAGCAGTTCTCTACTTTGCATCTTGCCTGGCAGTTGCTTGAAGTCTTAGCTGCATTCCTAGTGGGTGCTGCCTATAGCGGTCTTAGCCACTTGGTACCTGTGATCTCCTCAGCTCCCAGTGGCTTGCGACCTTGCACCTTGTCTGGCAGTTGCTTTTGGTCTTACACACATATCTAGTGGGTGCTGCCTTGAGCCGTCTTAGTCCGATGTCCTTTACCATTTAGCCACTGTCCTCAGGCTATACCCGAGCCATAATCTGTTACAGTTTTAGCCTCATCTTAGATCTGGAGTTTTTAACCAGGCTCATCTGGGATCAGACATTTGGCTTCACGGCCAGCATCTTTAATCCAGCCGCAGCAAGGGAACCTTGTGGCTGGCAACGGACCAAAACCTCACTCTATCGTTGATTGCCAGCTTCAAATTCCAGAATCTATTCTGTGACAATGACAGGACTAACCTGCTTACAAACAGTGTTAGCTTGTAGTAATTAGGTGGAGGCCCAAGTGGCTGGTGCTCCATCAGTCCCCTTTATAGGTCCTTACCACCCACCACTACAAACCACATGGGGCTTATATAATACCTTGATTACAAATAGACATAGGCCAAGCAAGCCAAACAGAAGGCCAAAACTATGTCTTTAAAAACTTCTTTTCACATAATAACACATGTGCAGATACCCCCTTGTAAAGTAATCATTAATCTTCCAAGACTGACGGCCAGGTTAGTGCAGTCTTCGCACCTGTGCCGTCAGTCCCTTCTGGTGCCGTTCAGGCCAGTGCAATGCTGCTGAAGGGAGACTGGGACTGACAGCACGGGTGCGCAGACAAGATGTCTGCGCTGATAACTGGCTTCCAGTCTAGGAAGCTTAAGGATTAATTTACAAGGGGGTACTATGGAATAAAATAACCATTATTAAGCTAGTCGCCACCTGCCTAAGTATTGCAGGGTGACTTAAGCTAATGTGGTAGTTCCGCTTTAATACATTTTCAAAGAACGAGGGTTTTGTCAAATAATTTTGAAAAATTATGTTGAAACTCATTACTTTGCCAAAGTACCCCATTTCAAGCAAGATCTATGTAATATACATTGACATCCCCATCTAAGTTAAAAAGTCCCCTGAAGAAATCTTGTGTGCAAACAAGCTGGATTTAAAAACATGGTTAAAAACATAAAACAGAATTTCTAGTGTCTTTTATGATAGGACTGAACTGCTTTCAAATAGTGTTAGCTTGCAGTAGGGGGTATAAAATATATAAAGTGTTATAATAAATACTTTATTCAGGGTTCACATTTGGTTAATTTGTATGGAGGAGCACAGGTGTGTTTTTCTGTTTTCAGATTTTGCTTTAGTTTTTGCCTAATTTGGGGGTTTGGAGAATCCCCTTACTTCTTTCTGCGTTGAATGCCTTAGTCACTTCGGTTCATATTTTTAATTTATATGTTATGTGTATATGTTATTTTGATATTATGCTATAGGTAGGATATTTTAAGTTATTTTATTTGACATGGCTAAAATGTTTATCATTCTTTATGCTTGCACTCCACTTTGGAGATGTCAGCAGTGACCTCATTCCCTATACTGGTCAGCAGGCCTAGCCCTTGCTGAGAAGACCAGGGGGGTTATGCACTAAGGAGTGATAAAGAGGTGATAAAGTGGAGATGACTTCTCCAGTGATATCGATTCTCCAATTCCTATATTACTCTATGGAGCCTATGCACTAAGATCTACAAAACTTAAGGAATGTTAGTGAGCTGGCTCCATAGAATAACATAGGAATTGGAGAATGATATCACCGGAGAAGTCTTCTCCACTTTATCACCATTGTATCACACCTTAGTGAATAACCCCCCTGGACTATGTATATATGTTGGGGATGTAGGTATGTACACAAAGTGGTGATGAAGGCAGGATGTAAGATATATGGGTAATTGGCAGCAACTACCTCTGTACACACGCACTACTACATTTGAAGTTGTATCTTTTTTTACAAACAAGAGTGTGTGTATTTAAGGTAAAACACATTCTTACCTGAATCACCCTCACATGGATAAACCCATATTAATTTGATTATATTTCATGTGTTATAGTGAGATGACCATGCAGAATTCTGTATGACTGACAAAATGTTCCACATGCATTTCTCAGAACACAAAAGAAATATCAATTATGTAAGAGAGAAGTTACTGAACTGGATTACTATGGACAAACTTAGTTCAGTAGCTTTGTATTTACTAGATATTAAAGGGATAGTAATACTTAAAATGTAAAAAAAAAATATGTTGTAGGGTTTATCCCAGTGAGTAAAACAAGAGTATGTCCACTGCTGAGAGGAGTTTTGTTCAAATGTTAATACAGCTCAAAGCTGATTTTTTAGGTGCAATATCACAGTGGCCTGGAATTGTACCGTGGCACTGTTGCTACACCATCCTATGGAGATTTATGATCTACGGACTAGAGCTGCCCATAGGATGGTGTAACAACAGCGCCACTGTACAATTTCAGGCCACTGTGATATTGCACCTAAAAAAATAAACTTTGAGCTGTAATAACTATTGAATAAAACACCTTTCAGCAGTAAGAGTACCCTTTTTTTACTCAGGGGGATAAACACTACAATATATATTTTTTTACATATTAAGTATTACTATCCCTTTACTCAAACAGCAGCAAAAAAATGGCATCTCTGCGCTCACCTAACACATGTCGGCTCTGTAGGCAGAGAGGTGGGCGTGCTCTCTTATTAAGATGATATCATCAACATGCAAACAGTACACCAGAAAAGGGTGCAAACCACAATAAAATATCCTTATATAACATATTGGATGTATACTCACATCTCCAATTGAATACCAGTTGATAGGATACAACCGGTGATGGCAAACAGGGATTTTAAATCCGCCCCGATTGGGACTGCACTCCGCCAGATGAAATAAAGTATACCACTGATTTATTCAATAAAAATATTTAATAAAAAAGAACTGATTGATCACAATTCAATGAAGGTCTACACGTTTTGACGCATAAACTCTTCTTTATTGGGACCGAATGATTCTTTCACAGAATTCTAAAAATGCCAAATATAAAAATACAATATAAAATACATATAAGCATCAAGCTTACTCATTGTATTTTTATATTTGGTATTGTTATAATTCTGCCAGAGAATCATTTGGTCCAGATGAAGAAGCATTTATACTTCAAAAAGCATAGACCTGCATTGAATTGTAATCAAGCCATTCTTTTTTATTAAATATTTTTTATTGAATAAATCAGCGGTATACTTTATTTCATGTGGCGGAGTGCAGTCTAAATCGGGGTGGATTTAAATTCCCTGTTTGCCATCAACGGTTGTATCCTATCAACCGGTATTCAACTGGAGGTGTGAGTATATATCCAATACTTTATATAAGGATGTTTTATTGTGGTTTGCGCCCTTTCCTGGTGTACTGTTTGCATGTTGATGATATCATCTTAAGAGAGCACGCCCACCTCTCTGCCTACAGAGCAGACATGTGTTAGATCAGTGCTGAGTTTCCATTTTCTGACAGATAGCCTTTGTACATAGGGACAAAGAAGGTGGAATGCAATGATTTCAAGAAATATACATTTTGAGGCTGATGTAGTGAGAAAAATATTAATTCTGGAGCAAAACACCAGAGTGGACAAAAAGTCCCAAAATGTCCATTGCGTTAAAAACACAGTTTAAATCATTAGTAATTGTTAATCATCTCCAATAGTGCAATTGGTTTTCTTCAGAATTACTATTTAGCTGCATTATTCTAAGTGAGCGCAGTGAGCTTTTCTAGCAGATTTCTAGTTCTACAAATTACTTGAATGGATTCAGCAATTATATACCCTTTTCAATGACCTTGTCAGTATCACTCCCGCATAAACACTATTGGTATGCAGAGTATATTATTATCATAGCATACAGAGAGATACGTTACACGTTTGAAAATGTGTCTAGCAAGAGCTGATGTAGACTTGCCCTTTGGTTTTTAATCCCTTAAATTGGTCCATTATAGACCCTGCCCATTTGCCTCAGGGTTTTCATGAGTGTGATAACTCTTCTATGTTCACAAAAGGCAAAACACTTGGCTTCTGTCTGAGCTTGCCCTTTCCTGCTAATATTGCTAATTAATGATTAAAGTTATATTGCGCCTTCACCCTGTGTTCCAGTTCTGTCACATGAGGAAAAGTCACGTAGATAAACAAGTTGTGTATTTTACAATAACTCTGGTTTCACACTAGTGAAATAACCTGCATTATTCTAACCCCTCTATAACCTCTTACATTTAATAAAAGTCTTCAGCAAGGTCATTGCAAGGGTATTAGGCACAATAGGAAAACTTTCATGCACTCCCTCCCATTACAACTCACCCATACTTAAACATTGCAGTCCAAAGCATTGTTTCGCAATGTGTTAGGCACCCTCTGGCACTCAAAGTGTTAATGAGTTTTGAAACATACATTGTCCCTTAGTATGACAACATTTTCTTTCATGATATTAATATTTTATATGAAAAATGTGAACATGGGGCAAATGGAGGATGTCTGCTGTTCAATGCAATGGATATATTGCTTTTCCTCCCCAGGAAAACTTTGGGAGGTTCAGAAGTTGTCCAATTTGTCAGCAATTTTCTGTTTTACAGTAGGAGATTGATAATTTGAAGGCTGAAATCTACAAGATGTCTGTGAGCTACACACAGATACAAAAGAAACAAGTGCCACTGCCTCAGAAATTTCCAAGAAATGGCAGATGGACTACAGTTGGTTCTGGAAGGGTAAAAGTTATGGACAAGAGGCATGTCCCACAGTCTGTGCCTCTTCATAATTCTTTTGCTGCACTTTCAGAACACTGCCTTAAAGGGATAGTAATACTTCGTTTTATCTTTATTTTATTTTGTAGGCATTAAAAAAAACATGAAGAACGATATAAGTCTTATCTCTCAAACCTTTATGGTTTAAGAGATATTCACAAGCAAAGTATCCCCCCCCCCCCCCGTTCAGCCAGATCAGAAGGGAGGTGCCCAGGTAGACTGCAGAGAGTGACAATCTTCAATTAACATAAGGGAAAAAGCTGAAAAACTTGTCAAGGGGGGGCAGGGATTTCATTCTTTTCATACAAAGAAGATTGTCCCCTGCTGTTATCTGTCTGGTCTTACAACCAGATTCACATCTGAGAAGAGATGGCTTACACTAGGAAAAAAGGGGCGGGAGGGGGAACTTTGCTTGTGAATATCTCTTAAACCATAAAGGTTTGAGAGATAAGACTTATATCATTCTTCATGTTTTTTAATGCCTACAAAATAAAATAAAGTTAAAACGAAGTATTACTATCCCTTTAATATTGGAATATTGGAACAACTCCAGAAGCAGAGACTACTGGTTCACCAGTCTGTAATCCACAGATAAATCAGACTGCAACCACTGACAAACTGACAAAGGTAAGAAGTGAAAACTACTTTGAGAGGAAGCAACTATTATTGGGGGATACTATATTAAAAGGTGCGACTCTGGAGGAATGTCATGGTGGTTGCAAACAAGTCAGATGTCTTCCTGGTGCTACAGCTCACAGAAATAGAAGACAAATTTTAAAAATTGTTAAGGAAGCAAGACAAAATGGAGAGTTGGATGTCATAGTCCATTTAGGGACAAATGATTTGGCTTGTAATGAGGTGAGTGTGGTAAAAGATGGTTTTAAGAAGCTATGTAAGGATCTGCAGCACGTTGCTTCCACTGTATCTGTTTCAGAGGTTCTGCCAATGTATAAGGAAGATGATGGAAGGATGCAGCGAATGAGAGATTTTAATTCATATCTAGGGAAGTGGGCCCTATTTGGTGTAACAAGGAATTGTACAAAAAGAATGGTTTGCATATTTCTCAATAGGGAACAGATGTTCTCAGCAAGCAACTCAGTAGTTTTGTTAACAGGTATTTAAACTAGTAGAGGGGGGCAATGGAATGATGCAGGATAAAACCAGTTGCCCCCCACAGCATTGTACAGATGCATTTGATCAAGGTATGTCTGTGGCACATAGGTCAAAAACCAGTAGACTTCGAGCCATGTGTACAAATGCACGCAGTTTAGGGAATAAGATCCCTGAACTCATTGCAATAATAACTAGTAAAGATGTGGACTTAGTGGGGATTACCAAGACCTGGTACAATGAAAACAATGACTGGGATGTAGAAATACCAGGGTATTCTCTATTTAAAAAAGACAGGAAGGCAGAAAAGGAGGAGGGGTTGCCATTTATGTCAAACATAGCTTATACAGGGTATGGAGGAGAACACAGAGACTGTTTGGATAACTTTAGACTATGGGAATAAGATGGCCACTAGTATAGGTGTGATTTATAGACCTTCAGGGTAAACAGAGGAGTTGGATCAACTGCAGGTCAAGGAAGTAACTAAGATGACTGTGAAAGGTGAGGTTATAATTATGGGGTACTTTAATCTTCCTGATGTGGACTGGAAAAACCAAGCAGCAGGTTCAACCAGGAGTAGAGATGTCCTAAATTCTTTAGCTCTTATGTCAGTCTTTAACAACTTGGAGATCTTTAGATGGAGTCCAGGAGAAATGGGATTATCTGAAATGTGTTTTACTAAATGCAACAGAGCATTGCATTAGACATGTCAGCAAGGGAAAAAGAAAACCACTGTGGTACTCAGCAGAAGTGGCAAATATAGCAAAGGAGAAAAAAGAATCATTTAAGAAATATAAGCAGACACAGAAGGAAGAATAGGTATCAGTCCAAGACTAGGCTGAAGGAGGCAAAATGCATTATTAGATGTGCCAAAGTATAGACAGAGGAAAAAATTGCCCAGTCAATAAAAAAGGGGGAAGGGATTCAACAATGTGCAGGATGGAAGTATATTTCAAAGGAGTAAAAATGTTAGGACAAGAGGCCATAGTCTAAAACTAGAGGGACACAGATTTAGATGTAATTTGAAAGGGTAGTAGATAAGTGGAATAGTCTACCGGCAGAAGTGACAGAAGTTAAGCATGCATGGGATATGCATAAGGCTGTCCTTAACGTAAGAAAAGACCAAGGACCAAAAAAGGTTTGAGGTTTTTACTGTAGGAAAATGGGCAGACTAGATGGGCCAAATGGTTCTTATCTGCCGTCAAATTCTATGTTTCTATGTTCTCCTTTAAAGGAGAAGAAACACCTCTGAAAAATAACCACCTACTTAGCTCACCATGGTCAGAAAATCCTAATTGCCCATTTGATTTTGCTCTTTGATTTTATTCAAGATGACACTTTCAATTAGTCCTGGATGTCATGTCCATGGAGGTAGACATGATGGTTGCTTGCATTTTTTTCAAACTGAAGCAGGCAGAGTACATGCGCCTACATAAACATTTTATGACCAGATGGGTATGCAACACATTTAAAGGAATGTGTTGCACATCTCTCTGGTCCTTAAGAAGTTAAGATTACCATGTACAATGAGCAGAGTTTGAGGTCTTGTGGTCCTGCTGCAACTGTCATGTCTGCCTTCATGGACTTGACATCCAGAATCTCTTGAACAAAGACACAGTTGCAAGATTCATAGGGGCCATTAGGATTTTTTGTCCATAAATCATAGTTTGTGAGGCTTAATTTTAAAAAGACACGCGTCCATCAAGTTAAGGTTTTGCCATGCCACCATTGTTGATCTAGTGGAATGGCAAAAATTCCTGTTGAAACCATTTCCAATTTAGCCCTTAGTGGTAAAAAATAATTTCTTCCTGAGTCCTAAAGGCAGTCATATAATTCTCAATATTGTAAAAGAAATTGAATGGGAACATAAGTCTATCTACAAAATCCCAGCACTCAACCTCAAAATAAAAAACAAATTGAGATGGAGAGCGAGTATAAAATATATATGGTAAGATATCACAACCAATTGGACTGTGAAAAGATAGTACCTTGCTGATCAAAAAGGACTTTAGGGTCACTGCGGTGCTGCTTGTCTCAAACGCCTCAAATCCTCTAAGGTGTAGTGTCTCATGTGAAGACAAAATGCAAAACAGGGAAGAGAGAAAACAGCACACATGCAAATTTTGTCGTTATATTTATTAGACCATCTAAAATTATATAAAAAAAAAAAAATCACACGTGCAAAAGAGAAAAAATATGAAAAACAGCAATGCAAATATATAAAGTATAAATATATATAATAAAAATATAAATAATAATAACAAAGATGTAATATTCGATCTATATAAGATCCCATCCAGAATATGAAAGATAAATTGTAACAGATAAAACACAATTCTAAAGTTGTGTCGTGTTCAATTTATAGTAAGGGTAAGAGAACACATCAACCCCACAAATAAAACTAGTGGGTATATTATGAATAGGTCTGATTTGAATATGCCCTTACAAATAAATGTTCCATGATGTCTAAATGAAACAGTATGCCAATAAAAGAATCAATGGTATGGATGTACCCTTACTTATGGTCTTCTTGACTTGTAACATTAAGAACAATTACTAAGTATTTTTACAAGTGATGACAGCAGGGTGCAAGCAGTCTTCACATTCTTTTAATTAACAATTTTTCTTTAACACTAAAAAAAAAGGAATATATATATATATATATATATATATATATATATATATATTGATAAGTTACATGTTTTTAAGTGAAATTAATAAGAGTTTTTATACTCAGACAAATTCAGTACTACGTAAGAGATCACACATAATAGAGCTTAACTGCTTTATAGTTGGTTGTGGGTTTGAAGGATTGTATTAGATATCAACTGAAACTTCAACCAGCACTTTCTTTTCCTATTTGTTACTCTATTGAACTTGCAGTGTAAATTATAAACAATATAAACAGATGTTCCAACACAATATATTGTAAGTTTATTGAATAAATAAAAAGCCTAATTTGAAATACAATTTTGCAAGATGAGTCTCCCTGCAATGTCCCATAATATGTTTATTGGGTAATAATTTGGTTTCCCTAATCTGAAAGTGTGTTTAAATTATATTGTAGAAAATAAATCATTTATAAGTTTATAATGAATATATATGTGCAGACATATAGGTCAGAGTTGCTCAGCTAGGCTTATGAACCTGCAATGGATGGCAAACAGTTAACTAGGACTGGTATCAACACCCTGGGTGCACCTCTTTTAGCTCACAAGTGCCATACACAGAGAGGAAATATTGTGAAGCATGCCATACTGGTCCTGCCCACATGACAGTCCAGCTATGAAATGCCAGACAATGCCCCTCTAAGTGAGAGAAACAGCCAACCCCAGACATATATTTTGACCTTATTGGGCTGCATTAGCCAGGTACAGCTGTTCCCTCTAGGCATCTGTGAGCAAGGGGTCCACATATGGATTCCCCCCATTACTCTGAGGGTGACCAACCACAAGGGCAATTTACATGTGCAAAAGTATAGGTCAGAAATACTCAACTAGCCTTATGAACCTGCAAGGGTATACAAACAGTTCACTATGACTGGTGTCCTATGCCAAGGGTGCAACCTCTTGTAGATCAGAGGTGCCATACACCGAGAAGAAATATTCTGAAGCTTATAATACTGGCCCTGCCCACATGACAGTCCAGTTATTAAATGCCAGATAATTCCCCTCTGAACAAGAAAATGAGCCCAGCCAACCCCAGACATACCTTTCAACCTTATTGGGCCTCATAGATGAGATGCAGCTGTTCCTTCTAGGCATCTGTGAGCAAGGTGTCCACATCTAGATTCCTCCATTACTCTTAGGGTGACCAAACCCAAGAGCAATTTTCATGTGCAAAAGTATACGTCAGAGATGCTCAACTAGTCTTATGCACCTGCAAGGATAAGCATACAACTCACTAGGACTGGCATCCTATGCCCAGGGGGCAATCTATTTTAGCTCACAAGTGCCATACACTCTAAGCACCTGTGAGCACCAATAAGGCCAAAATATACATCTGGGGTTGACTGCTTCTCTCATTAGAAAGGAATTGTCTGGTCGGGCATTACCATTGGCTGGAGGCGGAAGGTCCTGACAGCACATGGAGTGAAGTGGGCGGCGAATGAAAGCATGCCACCCGCAGGGAAGCTTCACATACTGGGAGTTTGACTTGGTAGTTTGCCTTATCTTCAATGGAGACTTCAATGGGGACTTTTTGAACATAGTAAGTGTGATTTAGAGAGCGGATTGTGCCAGACAGCAAAAGATTAGTAAAGGGGAAAACAAGGGTGCGTATTATACATAGGCACTCTTGTTTTCCCCTAAATATTGGGTATAATATACACCTGCGTATTATACACAGGTGCGTATTATACCTGAGATTTTACGGTATGTATCCCATGGCAAAAAGAGCACTGTTGTCCAGAACTCACATTTTGGCAAAATGCTTGTGCTAAATACCATTATTTGTGGGAATATCAAAGGAAAAAAAAAACTGTCTTTTGACAGTATCAAACAACGAGAGTGCGCTAAAACTAGTCAGAATATGCAACACTTACCTGTCACCCGCTGTCCGGCTTCTTCATTTATCTTTCCTTCTTTCTTCAGTCTTCTCTTCTTCCTCTGATCTTCATTCTTCTTTCTTCTCTGTAAATAAAAAAAATCCATTAGTGTTTTGTTTTGTAAAAAAAAAAAAAATACTTCCCCAAAGATGCTACTGTTAACCCTTTGAATGCTGAAGGGGTAGCCCTCCAGCACTCAAAGGGTTACTATTTGTAGAACCTTGTTAATTTTAAATAAATATGTGCTATCTGTTAAACATAAAATGTCCTGCTTGTGTATCAATATTTTGTAACGCTTCAAATTCTTTATCCCCTTGCCTCTACAGCTGTCATCCCCGCTGGCGGCGGAAGGCATGAGAACTGGCACAGATTCCCCTTCTGACTTCTCGGTCCGTTGCCCAAGTCAGACTGCCGGAATTTTGAACCGAGACTGGCTTTAATGCACCTCCCAGCCAATCAGCTTCTAGCGGGGTTTGTCATTCCCCCCCATGCTAGAAGCTGATTGGCTGGGAGGTGCATAAGCACTTCCAACACATTCCGACAGTTTTGACAGCCTGTTTTGGGCTCTGCACCTGCCTTCTCATGACGCAGGATCTGAACCATGAAAAGTGCGTCCTAAACATGCAGTGAAGCCACCACATGGGATAGGATAGCAAAGGCTACTATTTTTAGTTAATGTTCAATGGTAGTGTTGAGCGAGCACCCCGATGCTCGGGTGCTCGGGTGCTCTGACCGAGCACCCCCTGAGGCTCGAGTGCTCGGCCGAGCACCTGAGCCCCATTGAAATGAATGGGGCGACACCAGGCACCCCCTGCTCTGATGAGGGGAGGGTGCCTGGTCAATGCCCCCTTCATCTCCGCTATGCCCTCTTCATCTCCGAATGCCCCCTTCATCTCCGCAATGTCCCCCTTCATCTCCGCTATGCCCCTCTTCCACAATGTGCCCCTTCATCTCCGCTATGCCCCTCTTCCACAATGTGCCCCTTCATCTCCGCTATGCCCCTCTTCCACAATGTCCCCCTTCATCTCCTCTATGCCATAGAGGAGATGAAGGGGGACATTGTGGAAGAGGGGCATAGCGGAGATGAAGGGGCACATTGTGGAAGAGGGGCATAGCGGAGATGAAGGGGGACATTGTGGAAGACGGGCATAGCGAAGATGAAGGGGGACATTGTGGAAGAGGGGCATAGAGTCTATGCCCCTCTTCCACAATGTCCCCCTTCATCTCCGCAATGCCCCCTTCATCTCCGCAATGCCCCCGTACCTCCAGTCCCTGGTGGTCCAGCGGAGCGTCTTCGGATCTGTGCCTCTTCCGGCACAGATCCCCGCCACCCGAACATGGCAGGAGAGCACATGGCGGTACTCGACGAGTACCGCCATGTGCCGAGCAGAGCGATGCTCGAGCCGATCCGAGCATCGGCCGAGCACGCTCGCTCATCACTATTCAATGGGTGAAATTTGCTCATTTTTGAACATTTTGATGCTGACATTTTATAGAATTGTAAAATGTGCTATCAAAAGCATTACCACCTGTTTAAAAAATAGAGAGGTTAATAGTATCGAGCTCCCAGTTTTATAAATCTCCCCCAATGTGAGCTAAGAAAAAAGTGAAGAAATATACAAATAATTGATAAACATATTGATTCACATTTTAGTAACTTTTTTAATATGCATTTTATTGCTCATCTTTGTCAGTGCTCTATATCTATTGATTTGTAACCATTCTGTGACAATTGTTCTTTATCATGATAAAGTTCAAAGCTGTCCAAAATCAATTACGTTTTTCATAGCTATGTCATATGACTCAAACAGAGGCCATCTGTTACCTAATTGTCCATTTTTCTTGTTTTGTGACTAGGAGCTATATGCAGAAAGACAAATAGTGGCAATTCTGCATCAAACCGACTGTACCATAGGGGACAAATTAAACACACCCAAAATTCCCATTGACTTAAATGGGAATTTTATCTAAACCCTTGAATTTTATTTTGATTTTTGATTTTAAATAAACCCTTCTATGCATTGTGAATCAATGCATTGATGAACACTCCAGCATTCAAAGGGTTAAAAGCGCAATTTAAATCAATAGGATTACTATATTTCCCTGGCGTTTTATATTACTATGGTACACATTTGTTATAGGTATCTATATGGAGTAAGTATATATTATGTTGCTTTGTTATATTGCTTTATATGGGATCACTGATTACTCCTTTACTAGGATGTAGAATGTTTCTACATAGCTAGTTTTTTATTGTAATTGTATCTTTATACAAATATATATCTTTAAGTGGGTTGGGTGTTTTGGGGAAGGTGTTGTACTTAAACCTCTCTTTCTCCCGCCTGCATTACCTATGATTAAGGAACCGTGTGGTCTGAAATGTGCAAGGGAGGTTCAGGGGTGATCTACCCGTTGTCTTTTTGTGTGTCCAGATGTTTTTATAATTTCAGATAAAGCCTTTTTTACTTTAATACACACCAAGCGATCAAGTGAGGATACTTTGTTGCTACTGTTTCTATATTTCCCCCCATATGATGCAGTTGGTTTGGTCCACAATTTCTGTATAAGTTCTTCTGGCCCATATGTATAAAAGCAAATTTGAGTTATTATGGAGTAAATCAACTGCACTAAAGGGGACAAATAAAAAAATCAGGCTTTTTAACCACTTGAATGCTAGAGAGGTCTCCAATGCATTCAAGTGCTTAAAAAACTCTATTCCAGTGCATGGAAATTTAGGAATTTTTACTTGTCCCCTATGGTGCAGTTGGTTTACTCCAGAATAACTCAAGTATGAGCCTCTGTTTTTGTGGAGATGCAAAAATGATGAATCCATTGCCTAAAGCAAGTGTTCAAATTTAAAATTTGTGTTTTTATCATGTAGCACATTTCATGAAAACAAATTAGATTTTAAAATCATAACAATTGCATTTTTGATAAGCTCATAAATGTTTAATTTGCCCAAACTGTTGGCTTTAGGTTCTGTCATAAACAAATGTTATCCCTCTCTGAAGTTTGGTTAAATTGATGCACTACATCACTGCTGTGCTAATGTAATAACTTATTGGCTGCTTGAGCTATGACTCTGATGAGGCTGTCAGTGACTTGATAAATGATTTGTTAGGATTTCTATACTTAGCAGGTGATTAAAAATGTTGTGATTTATGGAGGCAAATGAATCTGTGGTTCAGTTTTATGTCATTGTGGGTCTTTTTTATTCCTTCATCTTCTATATGTTGATAGCTATGGTTTATCGTCTTTTCCAAAATAGTTTCCTTGTTGCAGAACAAATTATTTCTTAATTGGAATTTTGACATAATTTAGTAATTCCGAATAGAAACAGCCTAATTTACTTTGAATTTAGATGTGGTGCATTTTTTATGAAAGTATTTCATCAGGAATGGCAATTTGTGGCCTTTCACATGTTATTAAACTACAGTTCCCATAATCCTCTGGCAGTCAACTATAACAGCTAAAGTGTTGTGCTTTGCTCACTCCTGGGAGCTATGCACTAAGGTGAGATAAAAGTGTGATAAACTCTCCAGGGTGATAACGCCCTCTCACATTTATGTGTTATTCTGTGGAGCCTCATTTTCAAGTTGATGTGATCTTAATGTATAGGCCCCATAGAATAATATAGTTTTTTCCTATTGGAGAGTTTATCATACCTTTATCAAATCTTAGTGTCTCTAGCCCTCATCTTGTTTGTACATTTATTGCAGAGGTCTGATACTAGTCAACTTACCCAGTTAAGTCATGTTTGTTGGTGCTACACATTTAACTACATGACAGCATGTTGAATACTGGTCCAATTCCAATGTCGGCACCTCGTGAACTTTGCCATGTAGCTTGATCTCCTAGTGTCTCTGGTAACAAAATAATCTGTAAGCTTTATGAAACAGAGACCCATAGTACCTGATAACTTCTGTGTACAGGGCTCCAGAAACAAACATTTATTGAAATCATTTTTATATTAGTATTATTATTATATTATCATTATTAAACATCTG
Organism: Rhinophrynus dorsalis; assembly: GCA_037306005.1. Taxonomy (NCBI): domain Eukaryota; kingdom Metazoa; phylum Chordata; class Amphibia; order Anura; family Rhinophrynidae; genus Rhinophrynus; species Rhinophrynus dorsalis. Next base: position 83,913,339 of record CM074724.1, on the reverse strand, counting down.
GATACTCCAGACATCTCCAGTACATTGCTTTGCTAGCCACTAAGGTGTTAACAATATCATCTTACACTGTTGGACCCTGTGTCTAGCAACCCCATAATAACAATTCAAGGCAAAATACTTATCCTATAAATCACCAGATGCCTGAGTTTTGTTAAGGGCCCATGGGTTTATGCACTAAGTGTGATAAATGAGAGACCTAAGAACATAAGTTCCATAGAATAACAAAGGAACTGGAGAACTGCTCTTACTGAGTAGTTATCTCCACTTTATCACATCTTTATCACATCTTAGTGCATCTTCCCCCTCAGGGAGGAGACGCACTAAGGTGTAATAAAGTGTAGATAACTTCTCCAGTGATATCACTTCCTGTGTTATTCTGTGGAGCCAATGCACTAAGGTCTCTCAGATTTTAGGAATTTTAGCTCATAGGTGCTATAGAATAATATAGGAACTGGACAGTTTCTCCCACTAGAGAGGTTATCTCCCCCTTTATCACTACTTTATCACACCTTAGTGCATATCCCCCAGGTGTTTTGACATCTACTTCCTCTTTGGCTAGGGAATAAGGAGTCTTATCAGGAAAATCATTTTTACCTGCTCAAATCATTTATTAAAACTGAGCTTGTACAAAAGTGAAATGTGCAAATTGTATTTTAAGGTTTGAGCAGGGAAGGAGTTTCCTTCTGCTTATTCACTGGTCAAAGAATATAGAAAGTAGATGCTGATATCATCTGATCCCTCAAGAACATGGCCAGCAATTGGGTTTTCTGCAAAATAAGTACTTGTATTTAGGTTTTATTGTTGGAACAATAATTGCAGGACAGCATAACATTTAGTTCAAATACATCATAAGGATTTACTCTATAAGATCATTTTAAGAGCTTCTTGTTTGTATATTATAGATTATGTGTATTGTAAGTGCACGACAACAGTGGATGGGACTGTGCGGGGTCATTGAGGAATAGGCAAGTGGTTAGAGATGTGGATATTCTTCATTTTGCTTTCCACAAGAATTTCCACAGAAAGGGAGAGATATTTTTTATTTCTGTGGAAATTACTACAGGAAGAAAAACTAGGTTAATCTTACATGCAGAAAATAAATCCCATTCACTTCAGTCAGCAAACACTCCCCATAATGAGTTCCTGAGCCACCTTCTACCACTTCTGTTGTATTTCCACACATATGCTAAATTACATGCATCACCACAAACAAACCTATATAGATGTAGCCTTATCCATTGTAAAGAATTTCCCCCACTCTGTAAATTTCTGTATTAAATAAACACGTAAGTCAATGGAAGCTTTTTATCAGACCGAGATGGCTTAACGTAGAAAAAGCTACATTGGCTACATCTGTACGTCATCATTCTCTTATACACACTCATTCACTTCAGTTCCCACATGGAAGTAAAAAAGGCCTTCCCACAGGATTTCCCACTGAAGGCAGGCCTTTCTTCAGCTGATTTTTTTTCAACAGTGAACCCTTCGTACATCTCTAGGCGTGACCATTAGCAGATGCTTTCTGTAGGTGAACCTGAGATGTAAAGCTGGCCTTGAGAAGACTCACTTCTGTTGCCACTAATGACACAATGGAGGATATTCACTAAGTGGTGATAAATAGGTGATATGTGGAGATCACTTCTCCAGTTTATCACTTCTTCAGTTCCTTTATTATTCTATGGAGCCTATTCACTAAGATCTCCAAAGCTGAAGACATCTTAGTGCATAGGCTCCTTAGAATAACGTAGGAATTGGATAAGTGATAAGCTGGAGAAGACATCTCCATTTTATCACCTCTTTATCACTGCTTAGTGAATCTCCCCCCAGGTTGAGTCAGCATTTAGCTGATATACAAAAGCGATTGCTATAGCATTACCTTGTAAGACTGAGACATGAGTCAGCGTTTAATTGTATTGCTTGTCATGTCATTGAAGAGGAAAATATTTGAGGGAAAGTTGTCACCTATTAATTTTGAGAGTGTTTACATTAACACTTTTAAGGTCAGGGCCCTAAAAGTCATGATCCCCAGTCTTCAACAAGTCTAAGTAACAGTCAGAGAGTTAAATGATCATCTGCACAGCTCCCAGGAAAAATTGCATCCAATGACCTTTGATTTGTAATTCAGTTTGCTTAAGTTCCTGTCCTGATGACATTTAAATAAACACTTGACACCCTGGTGACATTTCATTCCAGCCTTGTCATAGTCGCTGACACTTACTCTTATATAAAATGACAATCAGACCACAAGGTCACTAAATTAAAATCAATAGTCACATGCATGGCTTAACACTTTGGATGTTAGAGTCATCTCCAACATACTTCAAAGCTATGTGTTGCAGATGTCTCTAGCATCCAAGGGGTTAAATTGTTGTATCTGTGCATTTGTTCAGTTCAATAACCCAATATTTATATTCATTAATGACACTCAGATCATTCATCCCCAGGGTAATAAGATAAAGGTCTGCATTCCTCCTCACGGAATTCAATAGAAAAATAAATAAAGGTGAACACAACTGGAACCAATTCAGAGTACGATGGAACAGAGAATACATCAGTAGGCATTATCATAAATGCGAGAAAATGCCTTATAAAACTCCATCTCCCGGCGAGTGCTTACTTTAATCCAGTCATAAACTCAGAAATGCAGTTATAAACAGACAGCGATGCCTAATGCTGAAACCCAGCCATAAACATGTAGCAACTCTTTCATTAAACATCAAACACCTAACACCCACCTGCTTAAAGAAATTGTAGCCCTTTATTTTTCTTTTATTATTTTAGTATTATATATATTAATGGATGCAATATGCTATATTTCTTTTTATTAATATATGCTTGTATCATTTCAGATCTTCCTTCTTTTCATTTTCATTGAAATTACAACTTCCTCCCTTAAGTATGTAAAGGCAGTCTGAGGCTCAACTGTATATACTAATGACCATAAGGACTCGTCCTGTGTGTCTCACTGCTTTAGTCAAACTTTATTCATGTTAATGACAAGACCAGCACAAGCAGATACAGTTTAGTCACAGTGACATGAGTACTTTGTTCATTTCGCTGAAAGAAATATTATGACTGATACAAATTAAATACAGTTGTTAAATAAGAAGTTAGAAATTAAAATGTATTAATGTTTACAACTAAAATAAGAAAGAGATTCGGTATCATGGGTGCCATAGCACTCCATCTTGTGTGTGCTGAACAACAGCGTGTCCCTTATGAATCATAGTGTAAACTAACATGCACAGCCTTTTAACTCACCACTCATTCTCCGTTTCTGTGTGTCCACCGTACACAATGTGATCTTATTTTTTTATCGCTAACACTCTTCTCATTCTCCTTCATAATATTCCCACCTACAATAACTAACATCAGCTTCACTGTGATCTTCCCTTCGCTCTCCATTATAAATATTCTAATAACCAATCACACCAGACAGGGTTCGATACTATTACCACCGGTAAAACTGCTGGAAATAGTAAAAACAAGACCAAGTGATAAACCCACACATATATCTCATCTATTCTATAGCTGGCGAGGTACATGGAACTCATGTTTTGGCCAAATGCTCATTGTTGTTTTTTGTTTCCAAAACTCGCGTTAATAACGAAAACTGTCGAAACATCAAAGGAAAAAAGCCAACTATCCTTTGACAATGTCAAACAATGAGTGTGAGCACAAAATAGTCAGAAATGTAACACTTACCTGTCATCCACTATCCATCTTCTTCTTTAATCTTCTTTCAGCTGTCTTCTCTTCTTTCTTCTGTCTTCTTTTCATTTGTGTTTAAAAATAAATAATCCGTTAGTGGTGTATCTTAATTAAAATAATAATGTAAGCCCCCCCCAAAGATACAACCATTTACCCTTTGAGTGCCGTAGGGGGTATCCCTCTGGTGCTCAAAGTGTTAAAATATGTGGCATCTTCATGTGCGGTTTAAAGAAAATCAGATGTTTTTTTCTTTGTATAATAAATGGGCCCAATATCTCCCCCCTTTTGCCTCTGCTGGTGGCACAAGGCATTTGCACTGGCGCAGACCCCCCCACACCCGAGACAGACTGCCTGGATTTTGAACCAAAACTGACTTTTATATGCCAGTCTCGGTTCAAATTAAATTGGCAACCTCTAATTGGCTGGCAAGTGCTTACGCAACTCCCAGCCAATCAGCTTCTTGCCAGTTTCGGTTCAAAATGCCGGCAGTCTGACTCGGGCAATAGCTCAATGCAAATGCATTCCGCCGCCATCGGAGACAGTGGTGGCGGAGGCAAAAGAGGGGGATATTGGGCACATTTATTATACAAAGGAAAAATTAAAAAACATTTGGTTTTCTTTAAACCGCACATGAAGATGCAACCTATTTTAACCCTTTGAGTGTCGTAGGGCTACCCGTCAGGCACTCAAAGGGTTAACTCTTGCTTCTCTGGGAGCTTCATTTGTTTATTTTAAACCACTAACTGATTTTTTTTTACATGATTGAAAAGAAGAGAAGACAGCTGAAAGAGAAGAATAAAGAAGAAGACAGACAGTGGATGACAGTTAAGTGTTACATTTCTATTATGAGCTCACTGTCATTGTTTGACTGTGTCAAACAACTAGAGTTGGCTTTTTTTTCCTTTAACGTTCCCACAAATCTCGCTATTTAGCGTGAGTTGTGGGAACAAAAACCAACAATGAGCATTTGGCCAAAATGTGAGTTTTGGTCACCAACTCTCATTGTTCCATGTACCTCACTAGCTATAGAATAGCTGAGGTACATGTGTGGGTTTATCTCTCAGTCTTGTTTTTACTATTACCTCCAGTTTTACCAGTAGTAATAGCATCAAGCGCTTAGAAGGCTGTAGGCTGGGGCATCTCATTAGTTATTAGAATACTTATAATGTATAGGATATAAAATGTAATTTTGAAGGTGGAGGTAGTCATGTCATGGAGGAGAAAGGAAGGGTATATGGACCTCTAGGATTTCCACAGAAATAAACAACTATCAGTGTAACAAAGTGGGTAATTCGGGTGACTTCCTTATATTACTCCAATCTAAAATAGGTTCTGCAAACAAATCTTCTGTTCTGTGTCTGCTTCTCGCCTATTTATAAAGTTATCTTTACCAAATATTTTCTTTGGATGCTTGTTCCACTGGGCCTTGTTTCCCAGTGGAACATATTCACGTATGCATACCTTGGAATGTAGTCATATGAGTTTTAGCTTTAGTAGTGTATATGCCCAGAATAAGCTGGGCTGGCAGATACATTCCCACTACTACATGCTTGATATTTCCCTTTGCATCATCATGGGACCCATATATTGCAACAGAATAACTTCATCTTATGTTTCTTATTGTTTATCTCTGTTATGAGATAAAGTGATTTTTTTTACAATATGCTAAAGCCTTACAAGAGCAGTATTGCATTACTGTAATGCTAATAGGTCTTTAAACTGCTCCAATGAAAAAGTTCAGTGGTGAGCCAGCTGTTTTATGTGGGATATGGTTCATGGAAGTAAAACAGAACCAGTGGTCTTATATACTAATAAATAATCTCTGTTATGCACTAGTAATTGATTCAGTCTGACCATTTTCAGCCTTTGATTATATTAGCCGTAAAATAAATGACAGAGTTAGATTTGAGATGGTATCAAGGTCACAGTAATCTAGGTGCAACACATTTGAAAAAAAGACCAAAGGCATAGAGATGTAAGTTAAATACATTTAAAGGTATAGTAATGTTTCAAAATAAAAGCAGCTCCAATTAATCTTTATAGTATTTGGGCCATGGAGAGTGTTATTTCAGTACTGTCAGAGTTGTAGTTCAAGAGTAATTGAATGATAAAGTGTCCCCCTCCCACCCCTTTTACCTAGTGTAAGCCACCTTCCCCCAGATGTGGAATCTGGTCTTGAGACCAGACAGCTCACAGCAAGGGACAATCTTCTTACTGTAAGAACAATGAAAACCTTGCCCCCTTGACAGGTTTTTCCCTTATGCTAATTGAAGATTGTCCCTCTCTGCAATCCACTTGGATACCAGCTTTCTGTTCTGAGGTGAGCTGTGTTACATCAGTAAAAGGGGCGGGAGGGGGATACTTTATCATTCAATTACTCTTGAACTACAACTCTGACAGTATTGAAATAACACTCTCCATGACCCAAATACTATGAAGATTAATTGGAGCTGCTTTTATTCTGAAACATTGCTATCCCTTTAAAGAAGAAGTAACATCTCCTAATAATAACCACCATTAACCTTACTATGACATCTATCACTGGTTGAAGATGTTACCTCTTGAACAAAGGCAAAAGGGCAAAATTAATAGGGGCCATAAGAATTTTTTGGCCAAAGTAATGTAAGTGGGGATATTTATTAAGAGGAGATACTTTTACTTTATTGGCTGAATGATAGTGAAACAGTCTAACCATTTGGGGTTTTATTCGAGAAGCTAAAGATGGGTCATTCTGAAATGAACCAACTGCCCTTACATTGATTTAAAAGAAGCCTTAAACACCTTGAATACCAGAGAGGTCCAAAATGCAATAATTTGTCATCTATGGTGCAAATGACTTGTCACAGAATAGTTCACCTTTAGTTTCCTAAATATGGTCCTTAAAGCTGTGTCTTTATGTAGGTAAGGTGCCCATTATCAAGGTTTGTTCTTACAGTGTTAGGAGCCACAGATAGTTTTTTTAGACGAATATTAATATATACAGTAAACGCTTTATTATCTGATAGTTTGTTGACTGGAAAGATCTAGTAACCAGTATACTGTATTTCCATATTTATCATATGTTCATTTTTACCATTCTTGGTGTATCAGTATTGTTTTTAGTAGTACAGTGCTACGTTTGTAATTTACTTTTGTTACTCATCAGTTTTAAGGGACTCTCAGGAAAATATACCTAATTGTAAAGGCTAAATACTTGCCCATGTCAGATGTTACAGTACAAAGTTTGTATAGTATCTCCTGTAGTATAACCATAACTATTGCTATCCATTGAATTTACAGGACACTCAGATATCTGGAAGATATAGCTCCCCAGAATGGTCAAATCCTTTTGCATGCTGGATAACAAAGCTTTTATTGTACTTCACTAATAACCACATAACATGATGGGTAAAATCCAAAATCTGATATATGAACAACTAACAAGGAGCTATAATAACAGAACCCCTAACTAGAAAGGAGCAAAATATCCACAATTTGGTTTTCTGATAATTCAGAGTCTATCCAAATCGATCCAGAGAATTGTAGAAGGTCAGGGGAGGTGGAGATGGACAAGAGATTCCAGGAGTAGGTGAATGCTGGAGAGCAAGAGATGGCATAAGCCTGAATCAGTTTCTATCATAGTCTATGGAGAACTTGACTGAAAAGGATGTTGGTCATGTGACTAATCCAGCCAACAGGAAGAGCCCTGGACTGGATCTTTCCAGAACAGTGTGAGAGACAGAGGGAGAAGGATTTACTGCAGCGGTGAAGGTGTGTGTGAGGCCTAAATCTACTGATCCAGTGTGCACTGCTGTGCTGATCCAGTGAAAAAGCTGTGGAGCAGTATGCAGACACAACAAAAGGCTGACAGCCCCTGGAGCTTTTCTTCTGTTCTGTGAATCTGAGTGGTAAGAAGTATCTACTCCTCCTGTCCCCCTGACAGGGCAGTCTATTCATCACTGACACTAATAAAACGTTTCACAGACACTTCCTGTGGATATTATCTGCTTTTATCTTGTGGATTTCCTTAAAGGGCCCCAACACTTCTGTGCACCAACTGGTACCCTTCAGCCATTAGGGTGAAGCCGGAGGGTGGGTCTGCAGGTGGTTTGGGAAGGGTGCTGGGCCTGGTTAGATAGGTTTAGGTGTGTTACCTGTCTTACTGTATTCCTTTAATACATGTTTATATTGTTTTGACTGTTCTGGATGCGTGATGTAATTATTTACTATGTTCCTGCCTGGGAAACCTTTCCATGCCCTTGATGCCCAGTCAGGTGGAGGCACTGCCAACACTATGTATCCCAACTCCCACAAAAAGGAGGCTCAGGATCCCTGTCATGGGGTGATTGTGGAATAACGACACTGACAAGTACAGATACAGTAAAATCAATATCTTTATTAAAATAAGAACAGAATAAATATGAATAGCACTTCCCCAACCCTCACAGGACCAGGTGTGAAGACAGTGCCTAAGCACTTCCCCAACCCTCACAGGACCAGGTGTGGAGACAGCACAGCATCCCCGACTGTAAGAAGGCAAATACCACTCTGACTGACTATATATACTAGTACCGAGGATGGTAGTAGCTTCTAGTACAGGAGCAGCTGTGAAACCCCTGTGAAGAGAGGGAAAATCCCTTAGTACGCTAGGGTGGTTTAGCTCAGAGACGGATCTCCCTAGAATGCTAGGGTAAACCAACTAAGAATCCCTAGAACGCTAGCGTAACGGAACAGGATGCGGTGACTGAGAATCCCTAGAACACTAGGGTAACGGAACAGACAGGGGTGACTGAGAATCCCTAGAACGCTAGGGTAATGGAACAGGCAGTGGTGACTGAGAATCCCTAGAACTCTAGGGTAACCCAACAAGCAAAGGTGACTGAGAATCCCTAGAACGCTAGGGTGCCCAATGGCATAGAACGGAACAACAGACAATAGGAATGCCAGTGGCATGGACTGATGCAGACTGAGCACCGCTTGACCGGAGGAAACAACAGAGCACAGAGAGTGCAATCGGAGACAGTAGGCCACGGGTATAGAATGATGGATAGTCAGCCGGAGCAGGGGTCAGCACGGAGCGGGTAGTCAGCCAAAGCCAGGAGTCAGACCGGAGTGGGTAGTCAGCCAAAGCCAGGAGTCAGACCGGAGAGGGTAGTCAGCCAAAGCCAAGAGTCAGACCGGAGCGGGAAGTCAGCCAAAGCCAGGAGTCAGACCGAAGCATGTAGTCAGATGGAGCCAAAGTTCAGACCGGAACAGAAGGCAGTAGTCAGGGATCAAACAGAGCCGAAGTCAAAACTTAGCCAGGAGTCATACACAGAAATGGAGCATCAGAATCACAAGAGCTATAGCGCACAGGTACACCACGAAAGGGCAAAGGCATGCTGAGGCCTATAAGGCCAAGCATGTAGGCGGAGACTCACTCTGGCAATTAACAGCGGCCAATAAGAATAGCAAATGTGCCTCAGCACGACAACCAGAAAGTAATGTAATGTCGCCTGCAAGCACAGTGGCGCTGGAGGCAATCACGGGCACCGTGATAATCCCCTTGTAAAGCAGGGAGATGTAACCACAGATAAGGGGCCCGAGGGTTTCAGCCCCCTGGGGCGGAAGTCCGTTACAGTTACATAGGAAATTAGGATGGAAAAAGACACAAGTCCATCAAGTTCAACCTTTGCCACAAAATAACCCGGAAAATGAAAACTACATAATCCTTCCTGACTCTCCAAGATGGTTGTTAGTCTATTTAACAGAACTTTCTGTTTAAATCACTAATACACAGTATAACCCTGTATGTTACCTTCTTCTAGAAATGTATCTAATCTTCATTTAATTATATGCATTGTATCTGTCATTACTAGTGATGAGCGAGCATGCTCGGCCGAAGCTCGGTTTGGCTCGAGCATCGCTCTGCTCGGCACATGGCGGTACTCGTACGAGTACCGCATGTGCTCGCCCGCCATGTTCGGGTCTCCTCCCCGCACGTTTCGCGGCTGCTGCGCAGCCAATAAACGTGCGGGGAGGCTCTGACATCGGTGTAATGCCAGCAGCCATGTTGGCTGCTGGCATTACACTGATTGGCTGGCCAGAACCCGTGGTCGGGTGCTGTATAGCACCTGACCAGCGAGTTCGGCTCAGTCTTAGCCAGGGAGAGATGAGGATAGGAAGGGAAAGTCAGTGTAGGGAGAAGAAAAGTGTTGGAACAACATATAAAGACCCAAAAGTCCTTTTTAGGACTGTTGTGTGTGGGGGCAGCAGTTATATTTTGTTTGGGGGGGCACAAATTTAAAAAAAAAACGTCACATATTCCGTTCACTGTGCCTAGCCGCAGATTAGCAGCACATTCTGTTTAGTGTGCAAAGTTGCAGATTAGCAGCACATTCTGTTTAGTGTGCAAAGTTGCAGATTAGCAGCACATTCTGTTTAGTGTGCAAAGTTGCAGATTAGCAGCACATTCTGTTTAGTGTGGAAAGTGTAAAAAATAAACGTCACATATTCCGTTCACTGTGCCTAGCCGCAGATTAGCAGCACATTCTGTTTAGTGTGCAAAGTGTAAAAACAAAACGTCACATATTCCGTTCACTGTGCCTAGCCGCAGATTAGCAGCACATTCTGATTAGTGTGCAAAGTGTAAAAAATAAACGTCACATATTCCGTTCACTGTGCCTAGCCGCAGATTAGCAGCACATTCTGTTTAGTGTGCAAAGTTGCAGATTAGCAGCACATTCTGTTTAGTGTGCAAAGTGTAAAAAATAAACGTCACATATTCCGTTCACTGTGCCTAGCCGCAGATTAGCAGCACATTCTGTTTAGTGTGCCTAGACGCAGATTAGCAGCACATATTGTTTAGTGTGCAAAGTTTAAAAAATAAACGTCACATATTCCGTTCACTGTGCCTAGCCGCAGATTAGCAGCACATTCTGTTTAGTGTGCAAAGTTGCAGATTAGCAGCACATTCTGTTTAGTGTGCAAAGTGTAAAAAATAAACGTCACATATTCCGTTCACTGTGCCTAGCCGCAGATTAGCAGCACATTCTGTTTAGTGTGCAAAGTTGCAGATTAGCAGCACATTCTGTTTAGTGTGCAAAGTTGCAGATTAGCAGCACATTCTGTTTAGTGTGCAAAGTTGCAGATTAGCAGCACATTCTGTTTAGTGTGCAAAGTTGCAGATTAGCAGCACATTCTGTTTAGTGTGCAAAGTTGCAGATTAGCAGCACATATTCCGTGTAATATGAAGAAGGCGGGTAAAAAGGGACGGGGAAGTGGACGTGATACTGATAGTTCAGGGCGCGGGTCAGGACGCGTAGAAACTGTGCCTGGTGCCAGAGCACAAGAAAGAAAGACATCCACCATACCTAGCTTCATGTCTCAGTTTACAGGGCGTCGCAGGACATCACTCTCGAGGTCAGACCACTGCGAACAGGTGGTCGGTTGGATTTCAGGTGATACTGCTTCCAGTCGGTTAAGCACCACCCTGTCTTCCACCAAGTTCACTCTCAGTAGCCAAGAGTCTGGTCAACATAATCCTCACCCTGATCATCCTTCCTCCCACCATAGAGGGTCTGGCCAAAGAAGTGATCCCACACTGGGATATAGTGAGGAGCTCGTCTCATCACCAATCCTTCATTTGAACCTCTCTCCAAGCACGCTTGCAGAGGAACATGAGATCTTGTGCCCTGATTCACAACCTCTAGAGGGTACCCAATCACAAGAAGATGACAGAGGGGAACGGCATTTAAGGTCAAAGGAAGTGGATGATGATGATGATGAGACACAGTTGCCATCAAATCAACCACTATTACTGTCTCAAGACCTTGATGAGGAGGATGATACACAGTTGTCAATGACTGAGTATGTGGTGGGATCAAGAAATGAGGAGGATGATCAGAGTGAGGAAGTGGAGGAGGACTTGGTGGACGATGAGGTGACTGACCCCACCTGGGAAGGTGGAGAGCCGAGCGATGACAGCAGTCCTGAGGGTGAGCCATCTGCAGCACTGCAACAGGCTGGATGAGGCAGTGGTGTGGCTAAAGAAAGAAGGCGGACCGCACCAAACCGGCCCGCAAATGTTCCACGGAGCACCCCCTTGAGTAAATCTCCCTTGCCAAGGGCTAGGTGTTCCGCGGTATGGCGTTTTTTTAAGGAAAGTGCGGACTACAAAAAAATTGTAGTTTGCAACCTGTGCCACACCAGAATGAGCCGAGGCATGAACACTAGAAACCTCGCCACCACCAGCATGATCCGACACATGGCATCCAAGCACCGTAATAAGTGGGAGGAACACCAGGATCGCCAATCTGTGTCTGCAGGCCACACCACTGCCTCCTCTTCCCCTGTTTTCGGTGCCGGCCAATCGCCTGTCGAAGGCGCAGGCCCGCATACCTCCCGCCCTGCACCTGTACCATCTGAAGCACCATCAGCGACCACATCCACTTCCCTGTCCCAGCGCAGCGTCCAAATGTCGTTACCCCAGGCATTTGAGCGCAAGCGAAAATACCCAGCCACCCACCCACAGGCCATAGCACTAACCTCACACCTTTCCAAATTACTGGCCATCGAAATGCTGCCATTTAGGCTTGTGGAGACTGAGTCCTTCCGCAGCCTAGTGGCAGCAGCTGTCCCTCGGTACGCAGTCCCCAGCCGCCACTACTTTTCCCGGTGTGCCGTCCCCGCATTACACCACCATGTGTCCCGTAACATCACCCGTGCCCTGAACAACGCAGTTACTGGGAAGGTCCACTTAACGACTGACACATGGACAAGTGCTTGTGGCCAGGGACGCTACATTTCCCTGACGGCACACTAGGTGAATGTCGTGGAGGCTGGGAGCGACTCGGACCCTGGGATGGCACAGGTGCTACCCACGCCGAGGATTGCGGGCCCTACCTCCATCAGGGTTTCCGCCAGCACCTACGTTATTGGCTCCTCCTCCTCCTCCTCCGTTTCCACCTCCGAACTCTCTGCGCGCAGCGCACTTACCCATCAGCCGGTAGCTGGAAGCAGTTTAGCACTGCAGTGGGGAAGCGTCAACAGGCCGTGCTGAAGCTGATCTGCCTTGGGGACAAACAGCACACGGCCTCAGAGCTGTTGCAGGGGATTAGTCACCAGACCGAGCAGTGGCTCTCGCCACTCAACCTGCAACCAGGCATGGTTGTGTGTGATAATGGGCGTAACTTGGTGGCGGCTTTGGAGCTCGGCAAGCTCACACACGTACCATGCCTAGCGCATGTATTTAATTTAGTGGTTCAGCGATTTCTAAAATCCTACCCCAATTTGCATGATCTCTTGACCAAGGTGCGCCGCGTGTGTGCACATTTCCGTAAGTCATCAACAGCTTCAGCCGGCCTGTTGAAGCTGCAGCAGCGCTTACAATTGCCAGCTCACCGGCTGCTGTGTGATGTGAGCACGCGCTGGAACTCCACCTTCCACATGTTGGCCCGGCTTTGTGAGCAGCAGAGGGCAGTAGTGGAGTACCAGCTGTTACACGGTCGTCGCCTCTCCGTTCAACTTCCTCTAATCAGAAGTGAGGAGTGGGAATGGATGTCTGACCTCTGTGAGGTTTTACGCAATTTTGAGGAATCGACACAGATGGTGAGCGGCGATAACGCTATTATCAGTGTAACCATCCCACTTCTGTGTCTACTGAAACGCTCGCTGCTCACAATTAAAACCGACGCTTTGCATGTGGAAGAGGTGGAAATGGGGGAGGAAGAGCTTACACAAGGTGATAGCCAGAGCACCCTCACTTCGTCTTCTCAGCGACAATTGGAGGAGGCGGAGGAGGAGGAGGAAGAGGAGGAAGACACGGTTGCCTCCGCTACAGAGGGTAGGCATGGAACTTTAGTTCCATCTATTCAGCGTGGGTGGGCAGAAGAGGAGGAAGAGGATGAGGAGATTGAGAGTCATCCTCCTGGTGAGGACAGCGAAATCTTGCCTGTTGGTACTCTGGCACACATGGCTGACTTTATATTAGGCTGCCTTTCCCGTGACCCACGCGTTATACGCATTTTAGACAACACGGATTACTGGGTGTTCACCCTTCTGGACCCCCGCTACAAAGAGAATTTCTCATCTCTCATTCCTCCGGTGGAGAGGACAAGCAAAATGGTGCAATACCAGAAGGCTCTTGTTGAAAAATTGCTCCAAAATTTTCCATCTGACAACGCTGGCGGCAGAGTACGTGCTACCTTGGCCAACCGAGAAGGGGAGAAAAGGGGAGCACACAGCAGTTCCGACAAAGGCAGGGCAACACTCTCCAAGGCGTGGGACACCTTCATGACACCCCGCCAGCACCCTCACCCTGATGCGCAGCCTAGTGTCACAAGGAGGGAAAAGTTTTGGAAGATGGTGAAGGAGTACGTAGCAGACCGTGTCAGTGTCCTCAATGATCCCTCTGTGCCTTACAACTACTGGGTGTCCAAGCTGGACACGTGGTATGAACTGGCACTCTACGCCTTGGAGGTGCTGGCCTGCCCTGCCGCCAGCGTTCTGTCTGAGCGGGTATTTAGTGCTGCTGGTGGCATCATAACAGATAAGCGTATCCGCCTTTCCACCGAAAATGCTGATAGGTTGACACTTATAAAAATGAACAAGGCCTGGATTTCCCCTGACTTCTCCACTCCACTGGAGGAAAGCCCCGGGTGAACATAAAGTGACTTTATATATGTTATTTACAATGATGGGAATACTCTGTATTCCCATTCACCCCTTCCACCCAAAAAACGGGTATATGGTTGACTCTCTTCCATATACCCTGTGATATAATTTTTATATAGGGCCAGCTCACCAGCGGGCCCTGTGATATAATTTTTATATAGGGCCAGCTCACCAGCGGGCCCTGTGATATAATTTTTATATAGGGCCAGCTCACCAGCGGGCCCTGTTTGACAACTTTTTGTATAGGTCAGCTCACCAGCGGGCCTTCTTATATAATGTTTTATTGGGTCAGCTCTCTAGCGGGCCCTCTCATATAATGTTTTATAGCGTCAGCTCACTAGCGGGCCTTCGCATATAATGTTTAGGATGGTCAGCTCCGCAGCAGACCCTCACCCATAATGTTTTAGATGGTCGGCTCAGCTGCAGACCCTCATTCCTAATGTTTTAGATGGTCAGCTTAGCGGCATGCCCTCGCCCCTAATGTTTTAGAGGGTCACCAGCAGGCTATTAATCCTAATTTTTCAAGGGTGTGTATGATGCCCTCCTTTATGTGTAATAAAGGGTGTATTGGAGTGACATTTCAGTCTAATTTTTGGCAGCCCTTTCACTTAGTGCATCGGCTTTATGAGTGTTGGACCACTACCTGAACTATTGTACCACAATGTGAATGAGGCCCTCCATTTTGTGATATACAGGTTGTATCGGAGTGCCTCAGGTCCTCCCATTAAATTAAATAGGGCTGGGGTGTTCGACAGAGCAGAAGGTAGTTCTTGGCTTCATCCACTAAGTCACTTCGTCACTTTTACTCAATGGATCAGACCCCACTGTTCCGACTATAAATTTTGGACTTAACAAGGGCAAACGGACATGTTGTAAAACCTGTGGTAGCTGCGGCCTCCGTTCCTGAATGCTGTACCTTACCCGGGCCATAACCACGTTGAACACCTGCTTTACTCTGCGCACGTTTCCCTCTTAATCCTGGCCCCAGTTCCGAAAAATCTATGAAATTTTTTGCAGAATTTGCCTCTGCGCACGTTTCCCTCTTAATCATGGCCCCAGTTCCGAAAAATCGATGAAATTTTTTGCAGAATTTGCCTCTGCGCACGTTTCCCTCTTAATCATGGCCCCAGTTCCGAAAAATCGATGAAATTTTTTGCAGAATTTGCAGATGATATACAAGTAAATATACAGCAAATACTGTTTGGTAACAATTTTTCGCCTAAAGTCGTTTTTATTTTCCTTTTTGTGTGTTTTACGGTCAGTCTGTAAAAATGGCGTACTACGGGCGAAACATCGTTCCCAGCAGCGCTTTCTGGTATTCAGTTAGGTTTCCTTGAGCATGATTTCCCAGCTTCCTTCACCATTTTGAGTTCCTGGTTTGACTTTGGCTTCCTTGGCTGCAATTCATCCTCTTCCATAACCATCTGACTCCCCAGCTTGACTTCAGCCTACTCAGCTATGATCTCTCTCTCTCTCTGCCCAGTTAATAACCCAAGACCTCTCACTGCCATTGCTTCTCTAGACTTAACTTTTCTTGTTTTGTTCTTTGCCTTGTTTTTGACATCTCATCTACTCTTATCCACTCACTCTCCTCCATGCCTTCGCCACATCCTAGTGGTATTGCCCTCTTTTATTTCCTCAGTCTGCTTCTCTTCTTTTGTTCACTGCTCCTTACTGGCATCTCTCTAGACTGCCTCAGTTTTCCACTCTCATTCTTTCCTTTGCCTCCCCTTAAGTGGCATCACTGCTTGTCCACCACTCTATCTCTTAATCCACTCACCTTCTTCCCTTCTCTACTTCTTAAAGTGAAAATTTTTCTTTCACTTTTTCTTCTACTTCCTCTCTCTCTCTTTCTCTCATATCTCTTTGGTCTTTGGTTTATATTTGCCTGACCCTTCTTAAATTGTATATGGTACCTGCAGTACCCATCCTGATCCTTCCCTGGCTCAACTGTGCAAGCATAATCTGGCCTCACGGTCAGCATCTTTGCCACATCTTAGCAAGAGTACATCTAGAGGCTCTCACCGTTCTCGTGCCACTCTCTTAAGCTACACAATCATGCACTCATTACTAGGGTCAGGCAGACAATAATAAGATCTCATTCCTCTGCTGAAGATGGAACCTTCTTTGGTCCCTATCATGGTGCCCGTGACATTCTTACTTCCGGGTTTACCTTGGCTGCTTCTTATTGGCTCTGGGTTTTCAATCCCCTCCCAGGGCTTGCCTTTATATACGCCCTCCTGTCACTATACCGGTGCCCTTTCGTGGTGTTCCTGACCAGACATTTGTTGCTGTGTTCCTGTTCCATGTATGATCCGGTTTCATCTGACCTTGCTCCTGTCTTCGCTGCCCGATTTGTTTACGACCCGGCTTGCCTGACTATGATTCCCGTGACCGATTCCGTTGACTGCTGCTCGCTGTGTACCGATCCAGGCTTTGGCTGACTCCACTCTCTGTGTACTTATCCAGGCCTTGGCTGACCTCCGCTCTCTAGAGTACCGTTTCTGCATTGGCTACTCTCCTAGCATTAGCTTTACCGCCAGTGTCCCTGCTGCCTCCGGTCTTGTGTCTTATAGCCAATTGCTCTACGGTTGCCCGGTTGCTCTCCATACAGCTTGTGCCTTAGCGGTCACTTGTGGTTGCACTACCTTTCAGCCTGCACCTTTCCGTTGCCTCCGGTTGCGCTACTAGACAGCCTGTGCCTTAGCGGTTATCTCTGGTTGCACTACTATACAGCCTGTGCCTCACTGTTGCCTCCGGTTGCGCTACTATAGAGCCTGTGCCTTAGCGGTCACTTGTGACTGCAGCACCTTTCAGCCTGCACCTTTCCATTGCCTCTGGTTGCGCTACTATACAGCCTGTGCCGTACAATTATCTCCGGTTCCGCTACTAGCTACCGGTACCTTCCTGTTGCCTCCGGTTGCGCTATACTCAGCCTGTTATTACTGTTGCCTCTGGTTGCGCTGTTCGATCTGTACCTCACAATTGCGCTATGATACAGCCTGTGCCTATTCCTGTTGCCTCCGAGTAAATGTATCTGAACCGTCACGTGGGCTGCCTATACCTGGTTTTCTGGGCAAGTCCGGTAGTCTCAACTGTCTCCCTATTCCATTGGGGATTTCTGCCCTGAAGTACTGAAGTACCTCACCTAGGGCACCTCCTGGCCAGTACTGCTGAAGGTTTGTTCCAGTTCCTGTTCCAGTTCTACACTCTGCATTACTGTTATTTTGTACATACCTGTCTCTGTTGTACCCTGACCTGTGTCAGATCCAGAAGAGCTTATCCTCTGTCTGGGTCTGGACCTGTGAAGGGCATTTCTGTTCTTTATTATTTATTTAATAAAGCTACATTGTTTAACCTTAACCAAATTGTCTGAGCGTTCATTAAAACTGTGACAGTCCCTAGTTATATGATCAGGCCTTAGAATGAAAAATCACTACAGATACTTGTATTGACCTTGCAAGTAGTTATATAATGTAACAAGATGCCCTCTTAGGCATCTTTTCTTTACAGTATATAAACCAAGTTTGACTAGGCATTCTTCATACCTCAGTTCCTATATTCCCTTAATTAATTTTGTTGTTCTTCTCTATACTCACTTCAATTGTAGAATATCCTTTTTTTTAACTAGTGCAAAAACTGCACTGAGTATATATCAATTTTATTTACAGTGGCAAACTTATGTTATTGACTCATGCTTCGATACCCCCTTTTATGCAGGGCACTATTTTGTTTTGCTACTGCTGCTTGACACTGATCGCTCTTTCCAAGCACTTTAAAGGACATTCAGATCTTTCTCTAGCAGTGAGTCTCCTAGAATGCTCACATTAAAGGGATAGTAATACTTCGTTTTATCTTTATTTTATTTTGTAGGCATTAAAAAAACATGAAGAACGATATAAGTCTTATCTCTCAAACCTTTATGGTTTAAGAGATATTCACAAGCAAAGTTTCCCCCTCCCATCCCTTTTTCCTAGTGTAAGCCATCTCTTTTCAGATGTGAATCTGGTTGTAAGACCAGACAGATAACAGCAGGGGACAATCTTCTTTGCAGGAAAACAATGAAAGCCCTTGACAAGTTTTTCAGCTTTTTCCCTTATCTTAATTGAAGATTGTCCCTCTCTGCAGTCTACCTGGGCACCTCCCTTCTGATCTGCCTGAACGGGGGGGGGATACTTTGCTTGTGAATATCTCTTAAACCATAAAAGTTTCAGAGATAAGACTTATATCGTTCTTCATGTTTTTTTAATGCCTACAAAATAAAATATAGATAAAACGAAGTATTACTATCCCTTTAAGTTCATAAGTAGCATGCATATTTGTTTGTCCTAAATGCATAACTTACACTTGCCTATATTAAAGGGATAGTAATACTTGAAAATAATTTTATTTTATATTGTAGTCCCTAAAAAAACATTAAAAATAATATAAGTCTTATCTCCCAAACCTTTATGGTTTGGGAGATATTCACAAGCAAAGCTTCCCACTGAGTGGCGTCACCGCTCTAGCTCTCAGATTTTGAATCCAGTCCTGGGACCGGCTGCGTGCCGAGATCACAATATTTAAAAATAAGTTATTCATTGGAATGGTCTACAAAGTGTGCTTGGAAGCCAGGCACACTTTGTAGACAGTTGAGGTACTCCAGTCAAACATTGGAGAATACTCCATTTACAACACACTGCTCCTTATTTCTCAACCAATTATCTATCCAGTTACAAAGGATATCCCCTCAACCCATTTTCCCTATTTTATACACCAGCCTCCTGTGTAGCACTGTATCAAATGCCTTTGCAAAATATAGATATACTACTTCTACTGCTTTACCATTACCTAGGTTGCCATTTACATCTTAATAAAAGCTCAAAATATTTGTTTGTCAAGATCTGTTCCTCATAAAACCATGCTGATCCCTGCTAGTAATTTTATTTTCCTAAATATAATCTATTATCTTAGACCAGGGTTGGGCAACCTGTGCTCCTGCAGGTGTTTAAGACTTTAACTCCTATCATCTCTAGCCAGTGAACAGACTGGGAATTGTAGTGCTCAAAACTTAATGGCCCCAGGCTACCCATTTCTGTCCTAGACTTTTTTCTAATGAGTTCTGTACATAAAGTGAATGACATTTAAGAAAGGGTTTTATTCCCCATGGGTCATTTGTTAATTTTTTGTCCTACATAGACCTGGCTCACATTTGGTGATTCACATGCATATTATCTTATGTGTTTTGTTATAAAATGAGACGTTTTTCCATAGCCATACTGATGGGCATTTTAAAGCATGGGTGTACCCAGTATTTGCTGTGAGCCTCCTGTTTAGGAGACCTCACCTTGGGTTCCCAACCATCTTAGATTTTACAGGAAGGAACCAGTTTTATCCTTTAGTCAGATGGTCAGGAAGCAGTGTGGCTGATGCTGATACACAAAACATAAATGGGGCTGAAGGGAAGAAAATGAAGATTAAAACTAAACTTGAAAGGATCCTATTTCTCTATATTTAGGAGCATCTTTTCACAATTCCCCAAGAAACCTCAGGGGTTCTTAAAATTGCCCTTAACATGTTAGTGCATCAGTCACTTTATCTTCTTCTTTAGGTGTTCCAGAATAGGGATAAGCAAATATTTTTGCTTCAAAAGCGAAAAAGAAGAAAAATGGTACTTCTGATGCAGAAGGATATATTTTGAGAAAAGTGCCACCACCTAGCTCATTGCATTGAAATCAAATGTCCCTAGGCGCAACTTAAAGTAATACAAATGCACAAGATTAAAACCACACTTATTGTGGAGTTCTATTAAAAATAATAAATGGAATTAGTATATACTATTTGAATTTTAAATATAAAAATTACCAAGGCTATGAAAAAATTAATTAGTCTGTCATTAAACCAAAGTGAGAGTGTAAGGAGACAGATCACCCACAATCTGCAATTCAGACCCTGAAAAATGAAAATTAGCATGATCATGTCCACTAGAACTGATGAGTACTTTTTGTTTTAGAGTGCCCTCTTGTGGAGTATAGGGTGTTTCTCACTCTTTAATGGGCTTTTATTCAGCACCTTACAAACAAGTTGCTGCTTTTATTCTGTATCATTTTGTTACTATCATAGGTATCTTCCTTACCTTCTGAGTTGGAGAGATTTAATGAATTGTTACCAAATATGACAGTGCATAAAGCCCGCAGGTGCTGTAATGTGCAAAGTATACATATGCATGCATGCAGTAAAAATAGGTAATAAGTAGTAACTTTATTTTAAAATGCTACATAATATGCTTTACATGTACTTCTGTGCGCTTTTAGAATTTTAAAACAAAAATAAAAACCATATATATATATATATATATATATATATATGAGGTCATAGGGGCTAAACAGCAGGGGAATTCTCGAGACAGACATGGATGTCCTGTCCATGGAGTCTGACATGAAAGTTGCTGGCAGGCTTTTCAGACTGAATCAGGAAGAGTGCATGAGCCTTCTTAATTTTTTAAGGACCAGGGGATTGTGTAACGCATTGCACACTACTCTGGTCTTTAAAGGGATAGTAATGTTTCATAATAAAAGCAGCTCTAATTAATCATCATAGTATTTGGACTTTGGACAGTGTTATTTCAATTCTGTCAGAGTTGTAGTTCAGGAGTAATTCAATGACAAAGTGTCCCCCTTCTGCCCCTTTTCACTATCGTCCAATACAGGTTACTGGTACACTGGGAGGCGATCCGTCCCTTTAAGTAGGCAGGAACATTCATCTAAATGTATGCAGGGGGCGGAGCCTCCCCTCCCTCTTAGGCTGCACCTCAGTCAGAACAAGCCAGAATGATTTGTTCCTCAGTGTGTTCACACCAGGCAGAGAACAGCTCTCTTCAAGTTTTAGTTTCTTTGTTATTTTTACAAATATGGAATACCACCATTAGGCGGGTTACCAAGGCTGTCAAATGCCCTCTTTAAAGTGGATAGCACAGCTTCCAGGGTACTTCTGGTGGATCTTTTGCCCTGAAGAGGGAATAACTTGATTTCAAGTAACTTCCCTGGGGGGAATTATCCTCTGTGGTGATTCCTTTCTGATCTTGGTAACCTGAAGACAGAAGTCCTGCAGGAAAGGTGAGCCACCCTTTGAGTGCCGAAGGTCCACTTGTCCCCCAGTGTCCCTTTATTGGGATTGTGTTTGGGAGTTCTCATTGTGCACTCCAGCGCTCATTGGATGTTTTTATATACTTTGCTAATGCTATGTATTTGTGTATGTCTGAGTTTTGGAGCAGTTTCTGTGGGATTTAACCCTCTCTCTGCTGGGTTTGTCTATTTTATGGGCATTTGCAGTTGGGTAATGTTTACGGTTATAGTATATCTGTTTGCTATGTGTTATGGAACTTTTACTTTAAGGGTAAAATTTATTTGATTTAATGTTCCGCGCCTTTAAGCGTGCTTTTCCCGCATAGACGCCATTGCTCCTTTACTCTCTATGGACTTACACTCTGTGGGACGTATCTCTGGAACCGCTTCACATAGCGACTTCAGAGACGGCTCATTTTAATTGTCTTCCCTTGTTCTATCATCCGGTTGCACGTTTGAGTGTGTTGGGGGACTGGGGGGACTTCGGTTACTGTTTTGGGGTACTCTGTGAGGAAAACTACGTTTCCCATGAGCGCTTGGTTCGCGCTCTCTTTCTGATTGGCTCCCGTCGCGGCAGCCATTTTGTGAGTTCTTCTCATCGAGTATACTACGCAGGGACCGGACCTTCTCTCTCTCCTCTGCTGATTAACCCTTCGCTTGCCAGATAAGTTTAAGTTTTAAACGTTTCTGGGGTGAATATTTAATCTTTCACACTTTAATCGGGTGATTCCTATCAGTGGGGTATATCTGACGCTGTGAGCATGTCTACTCCACTTGAGCCTGAGACTAGACCTAAGACGAAGGAGGCTGGGGTATCTGTCTCTCCCATTGCATTTTGCTCCTCCTGTCACGCAGGGCTACCTAGAGAATTTTCTGGTCATATGTGCCCAACTTGTGTGGAAGGTCATGGCAGCAACCCAGGGCCTTCCAGTCACACTATTGAGCCGACATGGGTGAAAGAGTTCAAGGCTGCAACTAGGGATCTCAGATCCACTCTTCAGCTCTTTCCCTCTCAGATTCCGGGGCTCTTCAGGTATGGCAGACCCCCTCCACTGTCAGAACCTCCCTGCCCAAGCCACAGGGAGCTCCTGATGTCTCTGATTCTTCTGAGGAAGAATTGTTGCAGGATTCTGATGTTGAGGATGGTACTGTTATTGAGTCTACCAGATCCATTGGGGACCCTTATGAATGTGACCCTGAACTCTCTGCGGAGGGTTTGATCAGGGCTGTGTTGACCACCCTCAATCTTCCCTTGCTTCAGGAATCTACTCTTGACCCAACGGACGTGTTTCAGAAACCTTCTAAGGCTGTTACATGTTTTCCTGCTAATCCTACTCTTGAACGCTTAGTCTCTGATGCGTGGAAAAACCCTGATAAGTCCTCTTCAGTCTCAAAAAAGTTTGCCAAACTTTACCTTTTTCCTGAGACTGAACTGGCTAAATGGGTTCATCCTCCTAAGGTGGATGCTCCAGTTTCTAGATTGTCTAAATCTACTGCTTTGGCTGTATCTGATGCTTCTGCTTTACAGGATTGGACGGACAAAAAGTTAGAAACTTGCCTTAAGTCTATTTTTGCCTCTATTGGTACTGCCATGCGTCCAGCCTTTGCTGTGGAGTGGGTTAACCGGGCCATTGCGTTCTGGACTGAACAGCTTACTGTGGCGGTTCGCCAGGATGCGCCAGTGTCAGAGCAGTTACAACTTCTTGCTAAAATTTCTGAAGCTCAGAATTATGTTTCTGACGCTGCTTTTGACACAGTTCGCATGATGGCCTCCACTTCTTCGGTGGTGGCTAGACGCGCCCTTTGGCTGAAAATTTGGTCTGCTGACACCGCTTCCAAGAAAGTTTTGCTTTCTTTGCCTTTCAAGGGACTTCCCTGTTTGGATCTGAATTAAAGGAGTTGATTAGCGAGGCTACTGGAGGTAACAGTACTCTTCTACCCTCAGTCTTTAAAAAGAAGTTTCCAGCCAAACGCAATCGGTCCTTTCCTTCCTTCCAAACTGAGACACGCCCCACGTCCCAGGCGGTTCCGCCTGCTTCGCGCTCCTCCTCCAAGCCCAAACAGTCCTGGAAGCCCAAAGTTGCCCCTAAGGCCAAGACCTCCAAGACTGCTTCGGCATGACTCGCCGAACCCGGGTCCGCATCCGGCTGTAGGTGGGCGCCTTCACATCTTTCACCGGACTTGGGAGGAGTCAGTGGCGGACCCTTGGGTTCTTCAGGTGGTGTCAGAGGGATACAGGATCCCTTTCTCCTCTATCCCTCCTTTTCGGTTCCATTTTACTCGTCCTTCTCAGGAACCTACAAATCGGCGTCTGTTCGACGACGCTATTCAGGATCTTTTGGACAAAGAGGTCCTGGAACCAGTTCCTACAGAGGACACAGGTTCAGGATTCTATTCCAACCTGTTCGTGGTGGCCAAAAAGGACGGTGGCGCTCGTCCTATTTTGGACCTCAAAGACCTCAATTCCTTTGTTGTGAATACCCACTATCGTCAGGAATCCCTGCGCTCTGTGATAGCTGCTATGACTCCGGGGGAGTTCCTTGCCTCCCTGGATCTTCAGGATGCTTATCTGCACATCCCTATCCACCTAGAGAGCAGGCGGTATCTCAGGTTTGCCTGCCACAAAGGTCACTTTCAATTTTCGGCTCTTCCCTTTGGACTGACTACAGCCCCGCAGGTTTTTCAGAGAGTCCTGGGTGCTTTGATAGCGGTGATCCATCAAGATGGCATCAAGGTGACTCCCTACATGGACGATTTACTCTTGAAAGCTTCATCTGCGGAGATCCTTCATCAGCAGGTTCAGGCTTGCATTCAGACACTCAATCGACACGGGAGGATTGTGAATCTGGACAAGTCAGACTTGGTCCCATCTCAGCAGATACTCTTCCTGGGTCTCCTGTTCGACACTCAGAAGTGCATGGTGTTTCTCCCAGAAGAGGTGGCTCATCAGATTGCTCTCCGAGTATCAAAGATTTTGGCTCTCGAGAGGATTCCAGTTCCGAAGTTAACATCTCTGGTGGGGATGTTCATTTCCACCATAGAGGCAGTGCCATTTGCCATGGCACACACCAGGGAACTCCAGAGGTTTGTGATCCAGATGTGCAGGAATCATCCAGATCATCTGCACCTGTCAGTCTCTCTGCCTCCTCACGTCGAGTTGAGCTTGGAGTGGTGGTTGGACCTGTCTCATCTCCTGAAAGGGAGATCCTTCCGGATTCCATATTGGATCACAGTCACTACGGATGCAAGCCTCCTGGGATGGGGGGCAGTGTTGGTTTGTTTCAGTGCTCAGGGGAAATGGGGATTGGAGGAATCTCTCCTCTCCATCAACATTCTGGAACTACGTGCCATCTTCCTTGCCCTGAGACATTGGGAGTCTCAACTGGAGGGTTGTCCAGTCAGGGTGGAGTCCGACAACGCCACCGCAGTAGTCAAGGCCATCTTATCTTGGGCAGAGGCACATGTTCCCGTCATTTCAGCGGTACATATTCCAGGCGTGGACAACGTCATGGCAGACTTCCTCAGTCGTCACACAGTCGACAGCGGAGAGTGGGCTCTTCATACAGAGGTGTTTCACCTTCTAACCCAGATGTGGGGGGTTCCTGTAGTGGATATGATGGCAACCAGGCACAACAGGAAGGTGTCAGTGTTCTGTTCCCGGTGGAGGGATTCATTGGCCCTGGCAGTGGACGCCTTGTCCATACCTTGGGACTTCCCCCTAGCCTACATCTTTCCTCCTCTTCCTCTGCTGATCAGAGTCATCCAGAAGCTGAAGGTGGAGCGTTGTCCGGTCATCCTAATCGCTCCAAACTGGCCTTGTCAGTCCTGGTATCCAGATCTGATGGAAATGTCTGTAGAACTGGTTTTGGGGGTCTTCCAACGTCCCCCATTTGAGTCCTTAGCTACTATTCCTTTACGCCTTTTAACCTGGAAGATGGCCTTCCTTTTGGCTATTGTATCAGTTCGCCGGGTGGCAGAGTTACAAGCCTTGTCTTGTAAACCTCCTTATCTGGTGTTCCACAAGGATAAAGCTGTGCTTCGCACTTCCAAGGAATTTTTACCAAAGGTTGTCTCCGAATTTCACATCAATCAGGAGATTGTGGTGCCCTCTTTCTGCCCTAACCCTTCCTCTGACAAGGAGAGGCATCTTCATTTGTTGGATTTAGTGCGTTGCCTCAAGTTTTATGTTCATCACACTGAGTCTATCAGGAAGTCTGACGCTCTATTCGTCATTCCTGAGGGGCCTAGGGCAGGGAGACCGGCATCCAAGGTGACCATTGCATCTTGGATAAAATCTACTATTCGTAAGGCTTACGAATTGCGGAATAAACATGTGCCCTTTCGGGTCACTGCTCATTCCACCAGATCAATTGGGGCCTCAAGCGTCTGCTGATCAACTGTGCCGGGCGGCCACTTGGTCCTCTGTGCACACCTTCTCAAAGCACTACCGTGTGGATGTGCTGGCTTCGGCTGATGCCAGCTTTGGGAGGAAGGTCCTGGAGGCAGTTTTGCCTGTCTAGGATCTTCTTCTTCTGAGATTCTCAGTGCTTCCTTACTGTTGAGCCCTTTTGGCTCGGTTCAGTGTGCTGGTTTTGTTCTTGGGGTTTGTTCTTACCCCTAGTTGGTGTCCGTTGACACTTCTGCTAGTTGGGATCTGTGACCGGTTGGTTCATAGAGGTTCTGTGACTCTAGGGGCCTTGCGCCTGGTCCTTGCCTCCTTCCCACCTCTGGGAAAACTCAATGTTTGGACATCCCAGTGTACCAGTAACCTGTATTGGACGATAGTGAAAATAGGATTTTAGTCTTACCTGTTAAATCCTTTTCACTTAGTCCATACAGGTTACTGGTCTCCCACCCTATCAAGAGACCATGCTTGGCTCTCCTGTAGCACGCTGTGGGAGTCCTTGGGGCATGCTCACAGGGGTCGTCTTCTTCTCTCCTATCTCTGGTCAGTGTTAGTGTCTCAAATCATTCTGGCTTGTTCTGACTGAGGTGCAGCCTAAGAGGGAGGGGAGGCTCCGCCCCCTGCATACATTTAGATGAATGTTCCTGTCTACTTAAAGGGGTGGATCGCCTCCCAGTGTGCCAGTAACCTGTATGGACTAAGTGAAAAGGATTTAATAGGTAAGACTAAAATCCTATTTTACTGATATCACACTGTTCAGCCAGAACAGAAGGGAGTTACCCAGGTAGATTGCACAGAGGGACAATCTTCAATTAAGATAAGGGAAAAACCTGAAAAGCTTGTCAAGGGGGGCAGGGCTTTCATTGTTTTCATATAAAGAAGATTGTCCCCTGCTGTTATCTGTCCAGTCTATGGACTGCATTCCACATCTGAGATGAGATGGCTTACACTAGGTAAAAAGGGTGGGAAGGGAAACTTTGCTTGTGAATATCTCTTAAACCATAAAGGTTTGAGAGATAAGACTTATATCATTCTTCATGTTTTTTTAATGCCTACAAAATAAAATAAAGTTAAAACGAAGTATTACTATCCCTTTAAAAGGATAAGTTTATCATATACGTCTGGGTGAGTTTGTGTCCTATGGTCCCGGTAACAACATCCATGTATGCCTCTATGGACATGATATTCTGGACTAATTGCAGATGTTTTCTCTTTGTCAGGCCCTCCGACCCGAGTCCTTGTTCAGTGCTTACCTGTAGGGATGGGTGAAAAGTTTTGCCTCAAAACAAAATAGGCGAAAAATGGCACTTCCCACCTAGTGAAAAATTTCCTGCGAAAATAGCCTTTTTCCTGCTTTTTTCACTTAGCTCATTGCATTGAAATCAGCAGGAAGATTTACTTTTTCACCACCACATGGCAGTTTTCTCTACTTTTCCTGCAGGCATATAAAAGGGTGTCAGGCTCCCACAGCATGCCATTCTGTGTTTGTGAGAGGAGAAAGAAGTACATTTTTGAGCTAAAGAAGATAGGCTAGGATAGGTGAGGGACCCGAATTCCTGGTCTCCCCCTCATAAATGAACACATCTCCTACTGAGTGATCTCCATGCTCCTTAGCCAACTCACAGCTACTTGGAATGAGAAGAAAACAGCAGCGGCATCTACAGTAAAGCTGCCAAGACACCAGAGGGGAATGCAATGCATTGTATACCCCTCTGGCACACAAAGGGCAATACGGTCCATGACAGTAAAAAAAAAGTTGCTGCTGCTGCTGTGCTATAGCTCTTTGTCTGTAAATGCCCTGCATCCTAGTGGCAGCTACTTATCCCATGGTCCCCGTGTCCCTCAATGGACAAAAGGGAAAAGTTATACTATTTCACAGTATGGAAGATTATTGGAAATAAATTATTTTAATCAATTTAAATAAGGACCAGAGGAACCTGCAATGTGTCATATGCAAAGCAAATAAATGTTCTTGTGTTTTTTAAATAATTCATTAGCTCCAGTTTACCACATTTTGTTTTTCACTTTTCTTTGTACATCAGACTCTGTGTGACATAAAAAGGAAACAGAAATTTCTTGTTTACACCATTTATTTGTAATTATTTTCAAGATCTGCATGATATAAACATTGGACATTCTCAAGCCAGTGTCTTCCACAGTGCTGACTTCTTGATTTGTAATGAGATTTAAATACCAGCAAAAAAAATGTATCCTGAGGTATTTATTCTTGTGCGGATTTTCAGACAACATTTATACAATATGTAACATTATCATTAAATAATATCATTAATAATAATCCCACTTGCATTACAATGGCCAGAAAATCCTAATGGCCCCTATGAATCTTGCCCTTGTGCCTTTGTTACAGGGATACCATTTTCAGTCAGTCCTGGATGTCATATCCATGGAGGTGGATATGACAGTTGTTAGCAGGACCAGGACCACAGAGCACAAACATGATAATCTTAATAAGGATCATGCACTCTGCTTGATTCAGTTTGAAAAAAATACTGGCAGCTATCATGTCTGCCTCCATGGAAATGACATTCAGGGCTAACTGAAGATGGTATCTCTTGAATAAAGACAAAAAGGCAAAATTCATAGGGGACAAAAAGGATTTTCTAGCCATAGTAAGGTAAGTGCATGGTTATTATTTTTCAGTTGAAGATAGATTAATTATTCTTTTTTAACTGAAGATAGAGTGAAATCTACTGCCCAAGATAAGAAATAGTAACCAGAGCTGGAATAAAGCTGATGATGGCCACAATAGCAGGGAAAATGAGTTCCTGCATCTAACAGATAATTTGTTGTTCTACCTACCCCCAATGTATTTGTCAGTTTATGTATATAATGGTCAACTGATTGTCTTCGCCTTCATCCACCATAACCTATGCAAACTACAAACATATGTTAGTCTGTGTATATCCCTAGTTAAGATTTAAGAGCAGTGCATTATGTGATATTATTGTTTATTCATTTGAGAACTTGCTTAAACCCTTGGATTATGGAGACATTTGAATTTCTTTGGATACCTCTCTAGCATTCAATACCGCAGTTGCTCACAGAAAGGCTTAGGGCTAGATTTAAAGGCAGCCGTTAAGCTAAAAAAACACCAACGGGTGTTGTAACGTGAAGGAAGCCATACAAAGGGCCATGTAATGAACTGCTAACGTCAGTTCATCTAGTATGCCGGCCGCAACGCTAACGTGTTTTGGCCCATCAAAAAAAAAAAAAGAAACGCTCCATTTTGCCATTTAAAAGACTGCGTTAGCTGCAAAAACCCGATAAGGGTCTCACTTACCACACAAAACATAAGACCCAGTTTTGTTAGGCGGAAAGTCCCTTATGAGATCTTTTGCCAGAAAACGCAGCTGTTAACTGGCAAAAAAACACAATGCCCACAGTGGGTGTATTGATAAGGAGCCCTAAGCCCCACATCAATACATCTAAAGTGCCTAAAAAGTGTTCAAAGTTAGTAGGATTAACCCTATGAGTGCCGGTGGGGTATAATTACCCCGCCGGCATTTGTAGGGTTAATCCGACTAAATAAAATAACACTGCATTAACACTTACCATTAATCCTGATGTCCAGCGGAGTCCTCAGCTTGCTGGTCCTTCTCTTCTGTCTTCTCATCTTTGTGTCTTCTTTCTTCTATTTTCCTCCTTCTCCCTGTAAAATAAAAGACATGTATGAACATTAAGCATGAACAAATACATTCCAGAAACCTTTGAGTGGCATAAGGATACGCAACGCATTGCAAAGCAATGCGTTGTGTACCTGTACCTCACTGTCACTCAAAGGGTGTAATTTTAGGGTTCCATAGATATACCCATATACGCCTCCATGTAATGCCCCGAAAAATACATGGCCATGAATAAAAGCTCCATGTATACATTAATCAATGTCATTCATAAATGCCCAATATGTAACTTAGCTGTTATGTCCCACGACGCTCCTCATCAGCTGTGTATGGGCCGATGCCCGTAACACACTGAGGGCATCTGAAGTGAGCCTGCCTTTATATATGGGCAGGCTCACTTCAATTGCCCTCACCGCCATTGGCTGGGATGTTCTTTACATCCCAGCCAACCAGATTCGAGCGGCTGTTCTTGAATCTGGTTGGCTGGGATGTGAAGAACATCCCAGCCAATTGTGGTGAAGGCAATTGAAGTGAGTCTGCCCATATATAAAGGCAGGCTCACTTCTATTGCCCTCAGTGTGTTACGGGCATCAGGCCGTACACAGCTGATAAGGAGAGTTGTGGGACATAACCGCTAAGTTACATATTGGGCATTTATGAATGACATTGATTAATGTATATATGGAGCTTTTTATTTATGGGCATGTATTTTTCAGAGCATTACATGGAGGCATATATGGGTATATCTATGGAACACTAAAATTACATCCTTTGAGTGACAGTGAGGTACGCAACGCATTGCAAAGCAATGCCACTCAGAGGTTTCTGGAATGTATTCGTTCATGCTTAATGTTCATACATGTCTTTTATTTTACAGGGAGAAGGCGGAAGATAGAAGAAAGAAGACACAAAGATGAGAAGAAAGAAGAGAAGACAGAAGGACAGTGGATGACAGGTGAGTATAACAGGGATCAGTTAATGATCGGTGTTTGGAAGTATGTCAAGCACCAATAGTTAATTGTTTTTCACTGTTCAGTTCCCAATATCGCTGGTTTTAGTGGTGTTTTGGGAACTAAACGCATCAAATGGACGTTCAGCCACAAGACTGTTTTTTTGTGGCTTAACGTCCTTTGGAGTTCTAGCTGGTAGGGCCTTTAAATACCACGTTACACATGTTAGTTTAACAGCCGGTATTCACTTTGGCCCTACCAGCTATGTTAACGGCTGGCTTTAAATCTATCCCTTAGAGAGGCTGATGTACCAAGGAAAGTGATGACATTCTGGAGAAAACCATATGTACACCCCCTGCCCCTCACCCAACATGCACTGTGTATTTGGTTGAGGAGGCAGGGGACTTTACCCCCTGCTTCCTCCTCCTTAGGCAAATTACATTGTCTTTTTAGCTGAACCATGCCCCTCATATTCCATTGGCTGACCGCTGGCAATAAGCCCACCCTGTGGTGTGGCTGCCACCAATCCAGACATCTTTTGTGAGGCACCCAAACCAGGACTAGCCTTTTATCTATATAGATATATTATTCTCCCTGTTGAGCAGTTCATTTGTTCCAGAATTGCTCCACTTTTACTTAGTATATTATCCCCAATGCCAAGTTCTGTTTTGCTTCCTAAAATCACTCACTAATTTGTAAATAACTGTGATAAATATGAGACTTTTCATCCTGGGCAAAATCTCCAATTATTGGACAGTTACCTGTTGTAACCTTTACCCAACCGCCATCTGGTATTTACTTCAAACTGATTATACGGTAGAACTGTGAGAAACATAGCAAGTCATTTACTTGTCTGAAAAGCCAACATAACAGCAAATGTCATTGTTCAAATAGAAACGCAAAGACTTAAAGTGTATATAATAGGATAGCAGTGAATATTTGCCCTTTTTTCTTCTGATATTTAAAGCTCTGTAGAATGTTTCTATCTGAGTGCTGCCCTTTCCTTGTTATTGCCTTCTTACTGAATATATTGGTATCAAGAAGGCCATGAATAACTGAGCACCAAAAAAATATTTTTCATATCTACAAGAAATGCCATGTTTTCTCAGTTCTTAGAATTTCTCAGTTCTTAGTATCAAAACAAGTAAAAAGTCTCTTAACTCCATGGATGCTAGAAAGGTCTCCAACGCATTTTTTTGGACCTCTCTTGCATCCAAGAGGTTAAAGCAGCAGTGAGCAATGTGTGGCAGTCCAGCTGCTGCCAGACTATAACTCTCATCATTCCCCACTGGAGAATGCCGGAAGCTGTAATCTGGCATCAGGTGGACAGCCTTAACCATTTGAGTGCCAGATTGGTATACCACGCATTGCAAAGCAATGCGTGGTGTACCCCTCTGGCACTCAAAGGGTTAACTTACCCATCTCTGGGTTAAAGGAACACTAATACCTCCTGATAATAAAGCCCCGCTGATTTTCAACTAGAATAAACACCTTATAACAAGTTAGATGATTTAGAAAGAGCTTTCAATTTTTATTTAAACCTTTGAATATAAAAGGGATATCCAATGCATTGCAAAAGCAATGCGTTGTCTACCCTCTGGCACTAAAAGGGTTGAAACACTATTCTATGAGTTATATCACTTTATGTATGTGTCAGCTTATGCAAATTAGTTGGTACTAGCCAGATACTAACATTTGACTCTGCTCAGTCCCACACCTGCCATTCCATGCTGGCCAGTTCTAGCTCATTTGAATAGACTACGAAGCTGACAATCAGACAAATTCAGATAAAATGGACGTTCCCATTTAAGATGAGAATTATGTCAATTCCTCTTTCATCTAAGCAGAAGATCATAATAACCCCTATGAATCAATTCTTCTTGGATTGGTTTCTCAAAATGAATCTTTAATTAGTGCTGGGTGTTTTGTTCATGAAGGCAGGCATGATCATTTGTTGTTGGACTTTTCTACCCCAAATTCCACTTACATTGAAGTCTTCCTTCTTAGAAAAACTTCAGTGGGAGGAGCTTTGGGTTTTGAAGTCCCTCAACACAGAATCATGTCTGACAAAATACTTTTTAAGAGATTTGGCAAGATATAATTTTAATTCACTCCCTATACCAGTGAAGATATGCATGCCATGGAGATCTATTAAGACCTATTAAAAATATGTAAGAAAAATAAGAATAAATGTGCATATTTGTGTAAAGTCCAATAATAGCGGAATAGTGAGATATCTTTCAATTGTAGCCCTTTGGTGGTTACATTGTGAATATTCCGGGGTGAATTATAAAGTGGATGATTGGATCCAATAGAGTTACGGTGTTATCAAGTGTTGAATACAAAGTTACAACAAGATCCATAATATAAGAATAATATTGAAAGGACTTATGGACATATTGTCCTGTTTCTTTAAGTGTCTTAATAAGATTCTTTTTATACGATCGATCGTTTAGGTAGAGTTTTTTAGAGGTAGATTTTTTTGGTGGGTTATAGCGCTCCTACTGCCTAAACTACAGATATTTCTGGTGTTTCTCTTACATGGGGAGATAGCTATATAGATATTAAAGAGATTTTTGATTATCTAAGCGGTCTCTTTGTTTGAGATGCCTTACCAGTTTTTCTAAGAAGTTGGGTATATATTTTTATGGTGCAGTTGCATATAGGGTTTGTTTGATTTTTTTTATATATATGCATATAGAATATTGATTGGGAGGAGTTTATGATTTCCTGTCTGGAGTGGTAGACTGGAAGATCGCAAACTATTATTCCCATCATTTATAATAAGCTTAGCTTATTGGATTTATTCTGCAAGATATATTGGAAATTCTGTGAATTTTTTAAATAAATATATCGGGTATTGGGATTGGTGATCATACTGATATAGTCCAGCACACATTCACACACTATCCATCTGAAGCGCCGATTTATTTTGTCATATATATATTAGGATAGCATTAAGCACAGCCATCTAATCTTAGGCTGCTAGACGGATTTTTTGTCCTGATCCTGCATACTAGCGCGACTCTAGTTGGTATTATTTTACAGAATCATGTCTGCCTCCATGGACATGTTTTCTAGCGTTAACATTAACTTTGGAGAAGCAGTTCACACAGAATTGATTCATAAGGTCATCAGGATCACCTGACCAAATTAAGATAACCGCTTACCTAAATGTGGACAGATAATCCTAATGGCCACGAGTCAATTGTATGGGGATTATTATTATTATGAGGTATTCGTTCTTTTTTTAATATGAAAGGGGTTTATCTACCAGGGCAACAGTGACTGTAACTCAGGCTTTCAAATTACTTATCAACTATAAGTGACAACTGGGCCTTGGCTCCTGATCTGTCTACTCCCTTCTATGTTCGCCCATCCTGTCCTCCACAACCCTGTGGAAGGGTATGTGTTATTCACTTGCCAATGTGCCACTATTAACCGGAATGTGTTCATTTTTCATATAACAAAAAATCCAAAGCACTACAAAGACACGCCAGTTATACTGTAGCTAATTGCACCTGAGAAAACCATGACATACACCCACAGAATGAAAAACAATACATGTTAGCAGCTACTAAAAAGTTAAAATACTTAGGAAAATTCACATTTTGTATTTCTTTTCTTCCTGAGTTAAACCAGGGTAATTCCCATTGCTTGGAGATGCCTCAATCAGAAGTTATTGTAGCATTAATTTAAAGCGGAACTACCACCCCTTAGCAACATGGCCCCAAATAATTACCCATCTGGCGACTAGTTGCTCAGTAGTGCTAGTCACCAGAATTATTAAAGCGTTCATGAGATTTATACACTGCTCCTGGACTGACAGGCAGGAAACCACGCAGACATTTTTCCATAGTGACGTCTGCGAGCCTGTGCTGTCAGTCCCAGCCAGCTCTAAGAGGCGTTGCTAGGAGCCATTCGACTCCAAAAGGGACTGACAGCGCAGGTGCACAGACGTCACTATAGAAAGATGTCTGCGCAGTTTCCTGCCTATCATTCCTGGAGCAGTCTATAAATCTCATGAACGCGGTAATAATTCTGGCGATTAGCACTACTTAGCAGCTAGTCGCCAGATGGATAATTATTTGGGGCCATGTTGCTAAGGGGTGGTAGTACCACTTTAAATGATTGTGAAAGGATCATTGCAGTGTTTCTTATTGCTAAACTCACTGAATCTAACCCAGTGGCTCAGGTTTTAAGTGTCCAGTACTGGTGCTCCAATATCTGACCCTCTTTCTCAATCTTGGAGAGATTCAAAGTAGTCCAGCTCACTTTCTACCTGTTCCAATTACCTCCCACACTTTTGGCAACTTTGTGGACAAACCCCACCCATTTCCTAACCTCACCCCAAATAACTTCCACCCACTATGATTCAAATTGTGTAATCTGCAAATTTCTACACTACCCCTCCTTAGTTCTTAAGGGTCACTAGACTAAGATGTTCCCAATTATGCTCATGAGTTTTTCAGTTTATGGTGGCACTGTTGCTACTGATGTCTACTGATGGGCTTTGGTCAGTGACAAAACACCAAAAGCAGCTGTGCTATCAAAAACATATTATCATAAAAATCTAAGTCTTTACTTTTGAATGAGAATTCTCCCAGTAATGATAGTACCTGTTTCTCAGAAAGAAAAGCCCTACAGAATATTCATTTTTTCATAAAACATATTGCTATACTTTTAGATGAAATGTAGAAAACAAATTATTCTCATATGAATCCATCTTAACATAAGTATACTTTGATTGTGCCGTTTAAAGTCCTTTGTTGAAGTAGACTATCTTTATATCTGGACGTTTTTCTAGGATTTGAGAACGGACCTCAGGCTCCAGACTGGATACACTCATTGAGCTGTGGAGAAAATAATACAAACAAGACTTTGTCAATTTCACTTAGTAAGAGAGTTCTAAGAAATAATATTTGGACATTGTCAGCAGAATTAGATATTGTGACATTCTGAGGGTCTCAGGACCCAATATAATTTTTTCATACTCTCCATCCTGATCTAATCAAGATGGAGAGATGTAGAAATAATTTTATCCCCCCAAAAAATTATTTATGGTACTTTTTATTTTTAACTATGACTCCAATGTGTTCCTAGCCAATCAGCAATGGGATTAATGGCAGGTCAAGTTAACCAGCACATAAGGACCACAGACTTTTTTTTTTCGCGATTCTGGTTCAGCGCTCCCCAATCGGCGTGCAGCCGCACGGGGAGCCCTGAAATCCATGATGGACCTGGTACGTAATGGGTCCTTATGGCTCGCCAACCCATGACGTAGAAGGATCGTCATGGGTCTTTAAGGGATTAAGCAAATGGAGGGTGGTGAGGTATTTCAGTTTGACATTAATGTATGTGAACCTCTCAGTTGTTGGTGAATTTGCAATGCATTGCATAACAATGAATTGAAGACTGGTTTGGAATCGGAGGGGTTAATGTGGACTTAGTTGAGTGCAGGGATTGTGTTTGGGAACACTTAGGGACATGGGGAACATGCAAAAGATCAGACATTTTTCCTTCTTAAACAGCCCTGAGATGATGATGATTGTTATTTATACTTATTAGTGGGTATCCCATAAATTATATAAGTAAAAGTCTTCTCCCAGCCTTCCTACTTACCTTTTTTGAGGGAAAAGTGCACAGCATAGAGGCGTTGCAAAGACCAAGCTATAACAAAACAAAAACAGATGCATGTTTTAATTATTTCTGTGGCCTTTGTGTATCAAAGTAAACCGGATCAATTCTGCGGGAAAGCAGCTACACCATAGGGGAGAAATAAAATTTCCTAAAATTGCCATCGATTTAAGGGGTTAAAGCCCATTTAAATCAATGATTTGCTTTATTTTTCCCATATAGTGAAGTTGGTTTGCCTCAGAATTGTAAAACTTTGTCTTTATATGTAAAGGTCTATGTCCCATATTTATAAAGGAAACTGGAGTTATTCTGGAGTAAATATACCATAATGGACAGATGAAACTTCCTGTGATATTAAATTAGGCTTTTATACCTTGGATGCTAGAGATGTCACCAATGCAATGAGGAGCAATGCATAGGAGACTTCTCTAGCATTCAAGGGGTTAAAAAGCTCTATTCAAGGGCATGGTGATTTGGGAATTTTATATTTGTCCCCTATGGTGCAGTTGGTTTACTCAAGAAAAACTCTGGTTCGCTTTTATAAACAATGGCCAATGTTTGATCCGACAGCCATGATTCTTTATAAAACATAGTTGCTTAATAATTTATATTTACTGTTACAATCTTATTATAAACCATCTCAGTCAGTCTTCAGGATCTTCAGGGTCAGATTTCCCATTAGGTGTAGTAGGAAACTACCAAGGGACACTAAATATGCCACACCCACCATGATGAGTTTTGGTTCATGCCAGCACATTTCCATTGCCTCCAAATAAGACAGCTGCTCCTGGGAACTTTGTTCTTTGTTCTCCCCGGACGGGAGTCTTGTGGTGCTGATTGGGGGGGGGGGAGAAATATGGAGCAATTTGTGTAAAAAGAGCAGGGCTTAACTACGAGTAGGGACGGGGCTAAATGGACCAGAAAAAAATAGGCTGAAGAAGGAAGAGAAGTCGTGGGGAGTAGGAGGAAAGACTGAAAAAGAGCAGAATTGGGTGGAGTTTCAATAGAAGCTCCTCACATCCGGAGACTCAACCCCTGCCCCAGAGACCTGGTAATGCAGTGTGAAAACCAGAGTCTCCTGGGCAAATCCGGAGAGTTCCCAGCTATGTATATGTGTCCAGGGCAGGATTTACATCCCAGGTAATACCTGGCTCCACCCCAGTCCCATCCACTATTTCCTGGCACAGAAAATACCCTTGGCCTACAGTAAGCCAGGGAAAAAAAAGCTTTAACACGGTGGATACTAGAGAGCTCTCCAATGCATTGCTTTACAGATCTCTCTAGCATCCGAGGGGCTAAATAATAGTTTGTAAAGTGTATAAAACTAGTGCACGGACACAGAGATTGCTCTGAACATACCCACAATTCAGAATGTGGGTGTGGCCTGCACAGCTGAGACGCCCCTCAAAATTGGAAGTTCTAGGAAGTTGCCGTCTCTGCATCTTGGGATATATCCGGCCCTATATTATTTCATAATGTCCAGGTTATATAGTAATTTGGTAAGTTCTGTAATAGCTTTATACCCTTTCCCTAGCCAGTTTATCTATGGCCTTAGCAACTAGAGAGGTTTCTAGTTCATTATGAATCAATAATATATATATATATTGTATTGTCAATATACATATATTATGAAAGAGAAGATAGTCCATTCTGCCACACCCTAGGGAGGCAGTAAGGAGGAGATATGCTAATTTGCTCCTTACTGCTTGTCCAAAAAATGTGTCTGCCTTCGCATTCTCCTCTTGAGGAAACAAAACACAAACACCATGCATTAAAATTCTAGGTGGTTTCTGGTTCAATGTCTTCCCCACCCATAAGCAACAAAGGGGCAGAGATCGGCTGCATGCAGTGAAACAGAGGCAGCAATTTGCTCCTGTGAAAATCCATCTGGTCCCTGAAGTGCGCTGTGTGCCCATTCACACTGGCAATGCCATGCACCATTCACTAATTATATATGTGTGTGTGTATATGTATATATATAACCATATAAAAACACACACACTCTTCATGCTAGCATCTGTAAAAATTCTATATTTCTTTTCTGAGACCTGAAATCTAGTTTTGCCATTCCTGCCTTTTCCCAGGGTCCAGGGCTCCCATTGACAGTGAATGTTCTCAGATAAGATAGCAGCTTTCTGAATAAAAGTGCAGTGGGAAGTAATCACAATAACTGAACACAAGCAATTAACTGACCCTCTTAAAACTCTTTGCAAACTATGCAAGCATTTTCTATCAACAGTATAATTTACACGTGTTTAAAAATAAGTTTAGGATTATATTTTAGGGGTGTAACATATGAATAATTATGTTTTACTTATACAGTATGGAAGTAGATAGTTAAAGTTATATATTACATGCTTTATTTTTGCTGTTAGTGTTCCTTTAAGAGCTTTTTGTCTTTGTATGTTAAAGGGTAAAGGTATTTTTCTGTGCCAGGCAGGGATGGGTGGGACTAGGGGTGGATGAGGAGTGATGGAATTGCCATAGGACAGGCTAGGAGGACCTAGGGTGCCTTGCCAAAGGGTTACTGAAAACCTTCCAGTTCAAGTGAAATTCAATTAGGCTTTTAACCCCGCTTGGATGCTACGGATGTCTACAATGCATAGAGAAACAATGCACAGGATACCTCTCTAGCATTTAAGGGGTTAAAAAGTTCTACTCATGTGCATGGTGATTTAGAATTATTTTTAAAAAATATTGTCTTCAACAAGATCCGGTAAAACTTACAATGTGTGAGAATCAGTGAAAGTGAACTCTGACTGTGCTCTGCGGGGTTAATACCGAGGTATCCCACTGTATCCTCCGTGAACCATCCCCACAGGTGTCTACTGTATAAGATGTAGTGTGGAATTAACATTATTTTGCATGCAACGTCTATCATCCTTCATCAGTCAACAGCTGTTGGTTGAGGGATGAAGGGAGATGTAGTCCAGCAGCTGCTGGGAAGCCTCACACTGCCCACACCTGTAATACACACTGACCCACTGGCCCATTGACAAGTGCTTATTCATGGATGTACTTACCAAAATCCAACCAGCCCAACCTGTAGAGGTGCGTTCATCCATGGGAAGCGCTGCAATAGAGATGTGAACATTGAACTGTCATTCTAGGACACCTCACAAATCCGGGGCTAAACAACTACACCATATAACAATACCTATAGAATAACATGTAACTTTACCCAGAAGAATAACAGAGAAGTGTCCAAAAATTGCTTCACAAAGTGTTAGATACATTTCAAACATGCAAAGGGTTAATGTTATAAATAATATGTAGCTGTTTTCCATTAGAAGTGCTCCAATTTATCTTTATACATTTTCCCACATTGTTGCTGTTCTAGTCTGAAGTCCACATTACACTAAACCTGTGCATACAAGTAATATAGGTGGATCAGTGCTCCACAGTACACATAGAGCTTGGACTTGGGTGGGTGGGCTTATTTCTGGCAGGGCCGGATTTTCCATAAGGTAGAGCAGGCATCTGCCTACAGGCGCACCCTACAGAGGGGCACCTGCCATTGCAATCAACATATTTTATTTAGCCTTTTTTTTAGTGGCGTGGAGTGCCGCACTGCGCCGCCCACCGCATGGTAATGTCTGTGCCTCACAGACCTGTATCTGCTGAGCTCCCTCGGCTCTTTAGTAATGCAGAGTGCTGGCAGATGACATCATCTCCCAGTGTTTTGATTAGTAAAGAGAAGACAGCGTGGGAGCTCCAGTAGCTACAGGTCTGTGCAGAAGCCCAGATCTCTCCTGCTGTTGGACCACCAGGGAGGTAGGAAAAAAATGGGGTGGAGAGAATGTGAGGCTTAATGTGGAGCTGATGGGGGCAATGTGAAGCTGATGCGGGGCAAAGTAGAGGTGATGGGGGGCAATGTAGAGTTGATGGGGGCAATGTGAGGCCAATGAGGAGCTGATTGGGGCAATGTTGAGATGATGGTGCAACATGAGGGCAATGTTGAGCTGATTCAGATTTCTGTGCCTACAGGCTCCTGAGATGTAAATCTGGCCCTGATTTCTGGGCGTCAGGGGTGGGTGTTTAGCTAGGTGGGTGGAGAATGGTCTGAGCAATATAAGAGACTGAGTAGAAGTGGGTGGTACACAATGAGGAGTGAGCAAGTGGCTAAAAAAGTGGCCAGGGCCAAGCACTATTCTCTAGTCCAGAGACAGACCCATTGTGTTCCCAGGTGTGAACCTGCATCATTATTTGTATTATATTTAGATGTACATAGCTCTTTACAGCAGAAAATACAATGAAAGGGAACTAAAACTCAGTTTCCTACAGCTTTAAAAATATTAATTGTACTTTTAGTCTGACTTAAAAACCATATAGGTGCAATTCAATAAGCTAGAGAGGTACAATTTAGAAGCAAACTAAATTCAATATATGGGACAAATTAAAAAAAAACAATGTATTGAGACCTCTCTAGAATTCAATGGGTTAAAAACCTTATTAAAATAATTGGTAATTTTCAGCTCTCCCTTTTGGTGGCAGGGCCAGTGCAAGGATTTTTGCCACCCCAGGCAAAACCTACTTTTGCTGCCCCTTGGCTCCGCCCCTTCTGTCCCACCCCTTTATATCCCGCCTACTTATACCCCACCTCTTTTCTTGCCCCACCAGCTCCACTTTGCCCTCCATCAGCTCCAAATTGCCCCCACCAGCTCCACTTTGTCCCACCAGCTCCATTTTGTCCCCCACCAGCTACAACTTGCCCCCCATCCGCTCCAACTTTCCCACCCAGCTCCACTTTGCCCCCTCAGCTCCAACTTGCCCCCCATCTGCTCCAACTTCCCCCCCATCCGCTCCACTATGCCCCCTCAGATCCAACATGCCCCTATCAGCTCCACTTTGCCCCCCATCTGGTCCGACTTGCCCCCAGCAGCTCCACTATGCCCCCTCAGCTCCAACTTGACCCCCATCACATACCTATAGCTCCCACGCCGTCTTCTCTCCAGTAATGCAGAGCGCGCCGGGAGATCATGACTCCCAGCGCGCTCTGCATTACTAAAGAGCGACTGCGATGAGG
Organism: Rhinophrynus dorsalis; assembly: GCA_037306005.1. Classification (NCBI taxonomy): domain Eukaryota; kingdom Metazoa; phylum Chordata; class Amphibia; order Anura; family Rhinophrynidae; genus Rhinophrynus; species Rhinophrynus dorsalis. Next base: position 83,872,234 of record CM074724.1, on the reverse strand, counting down.
CAGCACAGTAGCAACACAGACCTGTCTGTGTTGCGTTCCGGTGTGGTGGGTGCGGGCGCAGCTTTTCTCCGCTGCATGCCCGCGCCCCCAGTACTTGTGCGCCCTAGGCCAGCGCCTATCTCGACTATAGGTGGCGCCGGCCCTGTATGGTGGAGTTGGTTTGCTCCAGAATTGTAACTCTTTATCTTATTGAATTGCTCCTTTAGATCCTAGAGATATCTAATTGCATATAATGGAGATATTTCTAGCATCCAAGTTGTTAAAGGGAGAGAGCTGAGGCTTAAAACATAAAGGGTTGTAAAGGTAAAGGTGGTCTAGATATAAACAGCAATACAGGTAAAGTGTAGAGATAAAAGCTGTGAAATGTCCTCTGTGTAAAAATATGTGGGTGGTAGGCTGGCACACAGTGAGATCATGGGCTGAATTCCATTGAGGATGATAATGGGATCACTGGTTTTATCTCCAAATATTCAATGGGAATCTCTGAGACAAAATCAATGATAAAATGTATTGCCTGCTATGGAATTCTGCCCTGTAGCTGATTTGTATTACCGTAGATCTTTAAAAATGAGACTGAGATCCTTGCAAGAGATAAGACATTTAGTGTTAATTATAAAGCAACAAAGGATATGTTAAAATGATTGGGTGATGGGTATCAAGCTATTTAGTCTGTGAAATGTATGGAACATTCTTTGTTGGATGTTGAGGGGTGATCCCATTCAAAATGCTTAAGCAGAACCAAATAAATAGCTAATGCACATCACCTAGGCCTTTTACTGAGATATTCATTGTTTTGTAAGCAATATTGGAGTTATGTGTGCTGTTCCTGACCACATAACCAAGAATCTGCACTGGGTCAAACTTCCGGCCAACTAAGGTCATTGGAAAGGTACCCTTGTATAAAACATATTAATTGTCTATCCTTTCCTTAACTTAGTTTTATCATGTGACAATAAAACTTTCATCACTGAGTGCTAGAAAATAACTTTTTAATTCTGTTATGCTATGAAGTCTAATATATACTTTTGGTTTGTAATTTTACATTTTGATATCTAGATTTTATACAATAAAGTTGAATTAGAGCTTCTTCATCTGTAGGTCTTTAAATGGAGATTAAAAGGCTAGTTCATGTTTATTTCTTTAATATATAGCATATTTTTCTTACTAAATTTAAGTATGAATTTGAAGAAATATATTTATGATAACATTGTTAATACTAAGTTTTTGTCTTTTTGAAGAAGTGACTAAGGTCATCAACTATTCATCTGCAGACAGCAGTGTCTCTGATTCTACAGGATCTTAGCAGGGTCAAACTTCTTTAAAATAATGTAGAAACAGATACACAAGAATTGAGACATTGTCAGTGGCATGCAACCTCTGACCTGCTTTGCTCCAAGTTTATAGACTTGCACCTCTTAAGCAGAGAATTTGGGCACTACACACAAGCTGATGCAAACCACTGATGATATCACCTCACATATTTCTGAATGGTGAATGAGCAGTGGCAATGCAACCCTATTCAGATCCTATGGATCAGAGAAGCTCCATTCTTAAGAAATCTATACGACATCACTTACTATGTGCCCCAAATATGGGTTTATATAAGAAACATTTCACCAGGGCATAACTCCTTTTTATATTACTGCACGAGTGTATAACATCAGTAGCGGACTTTTTTTTCTCAAGCAAAGGTGCCAACCCAAAATTACTATTATATGCAGGATGTGATCATTTACTGCCCCTTTGATTCATTCAAATCCACACATCCTACATACAATATGAGAACTATTCTGTCTTCCATATTAAACTACAAACAGTGCTCGTTGATAATATAAACAGCAGAACATGTCTATCACATAAAAACAAATATAACCAGCTGAAACAACAATCTTACCTTTAGAAAGGCTCTCTTCTCCAAAGCATTCATTATTACTGGAGGAATAGCTGAGAACAATAAATAATAAATATTAGATTCATGTTGTTAACTGGAATTTTTTACTGACTATTTAAGGACCAGAGAGGAGTGCAATAAATAGCCCACACTCTGGTACTTTAAAGGTTACCCACAGAAAAAAAAGAAGTGATGCAGTTTATTATACTGTATGAGAGCAGATCTGCGTTTCAAGCATAATTCCAGAGATGAATCTAGAGCAGAGGATTGCCATCCATAAGCGTTAAACAGAAAGCTTGTTCTTTACTGTACTCCTACTTACAGACATTGAGCACTTTATTCCCAAATATGGGTTTGTTAAATCTATATGCATACATATTCATTATGTTTTAAAACAGTTGTTTTTTTTTTAATGATGTATAACCCCTTGGTAGTTAGGTGGACTCCAACACATTGTAATGCAATTCACTGGAGTCATCTCTTACTTTCAAGGGGTTAAAAGGCTCACTAAAAATCAATGGGCATTTTTATTTTTCCCCTGTGATGCAGTTAGTTTGCCCAAGAAATGTATGTGTCCTAGTTTGGTAAAATGTCTTGTCTGTCCTGAGACAGTGCAGCAATAGTAGAGTACAGCAGAGCATTTCCATAAGTTAAACAGATGTGATTCTAGTGCAGACCAACTACACTACATGGAACAAATAAGAATCTGACAAATTCTGATCAATTCAAATGAGGCTTTAACCTTTTGAGTGCCAGAGAGGTATCCAATGCATTGCAATACCCCTCTGACACTCAAAAGGTTAAATGCTTTGAATGCTAGAAAGTCTCAAACACATACCACACAATATATTGCTGACGTTTTTTAGCATTCAAGGGTTTAAAGATCCATTTAATTCAGGAGGAATTTTCATTTCTCCTGTATGGTGGAGTTGGTTCCCTGCAGAATTGCATATGTTTAGCACAATGAATACAGCCCTCAATAACTAACATTGTAATCACCAGAAACTAACGTCTCAAAATTATTGATGTGGAAAATTTATATAGGATTTTAAAAGCTGAATCAAACTGAACATTCGTATAGGAAAACTAGTATTTTTAATTTGGCAATCCATACGAGCAACAGGAACTGAACGAGCAGCATGCCAGTTGTTTAAAGCAGAGTAGGTTGAAATGAAAAATTATAACTTAGTCCTTTAAATGTCAAATACTCAACTCTAAAATAGGATTATGGAAAATGACCTTCAAAGACCTTATGTGTTTTTGTCCGTAAAATCGGGGACATTTCAAAAATGCTTTTATCTACATGGATGCTATAGAGGTCTCCAAGATAGTATGAAGGGAAGCAATTATAATGAAGTATAAAGACCATGAGGGTTAGTTAATTGTTGGACCTCTAGCTGTTGAATGTTACAACTCCTCATCTCCAACCAGTTAATAGCTGGTTGGGTAGGATGGGAGCTGCATATCTCCAGACAGCTGGAGAGCCATCAATTAACTAACTCCGATGTGAGGTGTACTTAGCAGTATGAATGTTTTGATGGGCATAACAATTAATTTCTTAGCTATTCTTAGTAATTATGTTCACTGATGGTGATTACAAATAAGATAAGTTCTGTTATCTGGAATTTTATCGTATTATGATCTTGATTTACTAGAATATCCCTAGAAGAAACCAGAATCCAAAGAAAAAAATCGAGGTCCAATTATCAACCTGACTACATATCCCAGAGGAGCCAGTAACAGATGTTCATACAGCATGCATGGAGGACAAGAGTGGTAGCTGTAGTGACCCAGTACATCTAAACTATATTAGAGGTGAACCACGAATTTCAGAGATAGTGCCAATCCAGAGATGACATGGGCATCCACTGGGGGGGGCAAGAGGAGGCACCCCACCACACACACACACACGCTCCTATCCCCCCAGAGGCCCGAATAACATAGGGGTTGGGTAGGCTGGCCCTGTGGGGCATATTCTGTCTTTGCCCCTTCCCCTGAAAAAAAGTCTGAGGATGCCCATGCATGTTGAGCCATGGTTTGGCAAAAGAGATGTGTTCTGACAGATCTCTGTTCCAAGGTCCTTCATGGAGATGCAGCTATCAATTTCCACAAATGCATATCTGGTTCTGCTCTGGCTCACCGCTTTCATCAAATGACGAGCTGAGTCAGACAATAGGTTCATGCCTGGCTTGCCCAGTACCAAACTACACTAACAGTACACTGAATGGGGAGCATATTCCAGTTAACGAGAATTTTTGCTTATGCAGAGCACTTAATGACTGCCATATGCCAAATAAGAGCTTTTACTACACAACTTTTATTTATTCAACTACGTCTTTTAAAGTGGTCCTGTCACCCTAAAACAAGTTTACAGGTTATTAAAAGCTGTCTATATTTTGTGCTAGCCATTTTCCTGTATAATAAATAGTGTTTGTAAAATTATTTTTTATATTTTGATGGTATAAAGCAGCACTTTACGCTAATTCCCTTCACAGTATGAGAACGTGTTTTATTTTAGGCCAGGCTTACAGCTCACTATGCTATTAGAAATGCCCCCAGTGCGTGGGCTCTGCTAGATTCCATCATAGCACGGTCTCTGGTAATAACGGCCCAGCACAGAAACAAATTAACATAAAGTAACACACTGTGCCACCAAAGAAATATTCTTCTTTAAAAAAAAAAATATTTATATTACAAACACATGGCTGGTACAACAGGCAACTTAACTAACCTTATCATAGAGAAACTGGTCCACTTTAATTAAACATTTGTAATTAAAGGGATAGTAATGGTTCTATTAAAGTGCAGCTCCGAGTCTTCTTTATGTTTTTATAACATGTAGCATATATTTGATTACTTATATATTTGAAGTTTAAACTCTATTGAAGCTGAAAGGATCCCCCTGCCTTTCCCTGTGTCACTGATCCTCTCATGCTGGTCCGGATGAAGTGCAGCCAGGGACAATCTTCAGTAAGCAAAAGGAAAATCCTGCCCTCCTTCATCAAGGGGGAGAGGGTTGTCTTTATACTTACTGAATAAAGATTGTCCCTCGCTTCATCCATCCGGTCCCACAACCGGATTCCAGATCTAAGGGGAGGAGGCCAGAAGGGGTGGGAGGGGGATTCTTTCGGCTTGAATAGCATTTAAACGACAAATATGTAAGTAAAGAAATATAGCGCTATGTGTTATAAAAAACATAACGACTCAGAGATGCACTTTAACCCCTTAACGACTCTTGATGGTCATAGTACATCATGGGTGGTTCTGAGTTAACGTCCCATGACGTACTATGACCGTCATGGAATTCCAGGCTCCCCCTGCGGCTACACGCCGTTTGGGGAGTCCGGAATCCAAATAAAAAAATAAATAAATGCTCCGTGGTCCTTTAGTGAGTGTCGGAGGGGCACACAACGTATTGCTTTGCAGTGCGTTGCATACCCCTCTGGCATTCAAAGGGTTAATCTAGTCATCTCATTATGGGGCTGTATTTCATATCAGTGCACTGTGGATTATGGTGTCTGAAATATCACCTCTTATGTTTCTATCACTGTTAACTGTTAATGTACTTATGCCCTACTGTACAGACTGTATCTTTTTAGTTTAAGGAATGAACTGGATTGCTAGCGCTTAAAGGGATAGTAATGTTTCATAATAAAAGCAGCTCTAATTAATCATCATAGTATTTGGACTTTGGAGAGTGTTATTTCAATACTGTCAGAGTTGTAGTTCTAGAGTAATTCAATGACAAAGTATCCCCCTCCCACCCCTTTTACTGATATAACACTGTTCAGCCACAGCAGAAGGGAGGTGCCCAGGTAGACTGCAGAGAGGGACAATCTTCAATTAAGATAAGGGAAAAACCTGAAAAGCTTGTCAAGGGGGGCAGGGATTTCATTGTTCTCATAGGAAGAAGACTGTCCCCTGCTGTTATCTGTCTGGTCTATAGACTGCATTCCACATCTGAGAAGAGATTGCTTACACTAGGAAAAAGGGGCAGGAGGGGATACTTTGCTTGTGAATATCTCATAAACCATAAAGGTTTGAGAGATAAGACTTATATCATTCTTCATGTTTTTAATGCCTACAAAATAAAATAAAGTTAAAACGAAGTATTACTATCCCTATAATTATAATTACCCACATCTAATAAAAATCTAATTAAGTCAGGGAAGCATAATATAGGTCACTGTCACTGAAAGTTGCCTACTATGTACTATGTAGTACTACTGTGTACTACTTTTAACTATGTAGGAAAAATGGTACATTTAGATGGTCCTTGCAGTTCTTGTAATCTTATTTTAGGTTTCTATGATAAAAGAAATGTTAATATACCTACCCATGGCAGGGGCAGCCATGCCAATCCTGGATACCACCACCTGAGCTATAGCTTGCTGAGCAGCCTTGGTAGACTCTCCAAGTCTATTTCCATTTTCATCTGTGATAGGGATCCCATATTTTAGCTCTCTGGTAAAAAAATAGATACAATAAAACAATTATAATTCCCCGAAGCAATAATGTAGCATGCCACCATGATTGCCTTCATCAGACAGCCAGTTCAACAGAGAATAACATTTTGTTGATGATTGGCTGTAGCCCCTCCACACTACTTTTGACATGTCACTGAGAGAGAGGTCAGCTGCCAGAATCAACAAGAAGTAATACACTGGGCTCAAACATTTCAGTAACACAATTAGTTTGACTATCACATACACCTACCTCTGCCTCATTAAGGGAATGTTGATACAGTTGGCAGCTGCTACTGCAGCAAATGGTACAAATCGGCCAATCAGGGAGGGTAGATGCTAGAAAGATAATTGTGTAACAAAGCAGAGATGAGAGGGAAATACGTTACATCTTATAATAAAAAAAATACCTTTACATTTTTCAAAGAAATTGTGGTTCAACGATATTAGACCAATTCACCTTAGCTCAATATCCTGACTGTACAAGACTACTATGCAAAATGACTGAAGACATATTTTGCTTTGCAATGTGTTGGAGACATGTCTACAATTCAAAGGGTTAAAAGTGACATTTAAATCTATCAGATTGTTTTATTTATCCTCTATAGTGCAATTGGTTTGTTCCAAAATGGCTCCAATTCTGCTTAGTACATCAGCATCCCTGCCTCTTCAGTCACTGGTAGATACAGAAGTTTATCCAGCCAGTGGGAGACAAGCAGGAGACAAATCATTCCTGGTGCAATCATGTAATACATAGAGAGTGCCTTAGGTATCAAGTGGAGCAATACTGGAGCAAATTAACTACAATGTCAGGGAAAAATAAAAAATCCTGTTGATTTAAATAGCTCATTTAACCCCTTGTGTGCTAGAAAGGTTAGCACATTGCAACGTATTGAAAATCTCTCTAGCATTCATGGGGTTCAACAACTCATAGTCTTCGCACCACTTGTAAAAAAAAGTACCACACTTTATGAAAAGCTTTGGATGAAGCCAACTTTCGTCATATCAATGATGACAGAATCAGAGAAACCTTTCTTCCCCAGAATGCTGGCTTCAAAAGCCAGTCCATTAAAGCTAACTTCTTCATCTCTGGGTGACACAGAGGACCCTGAATCAGGAGGTCCAGAAGCAGTGGAAGATTAATTGGTTCGGCAATGTATAGATTGAGAAGATCGAAGAAACAGTGCCAGCAAAGCCAGGAAGAAGCAATCAGAATCACATGCTGCCGCTCTATTCTGACCTTCCTTAACACTCTGGAGATCAGAGGAAAAGGAGGAAACACATACGTCAGAGAAAACTGCCATGAAATGCTCATCACATCCAGTGAGAGAGCAAAAAGGCCCCGAGACCTGGAAACTTGCAGTTTGAGTCAGATGTCATAAGATCCACATCCAAGAGACACCACCACTGAACTATGCAGTCGAACAATGTCTGCTTGAGTTCCCAATTATGGATCCAGATGTTAATGGCTTAGAAAATCCACCCAAATATTGTCTACCCCTGGAATATGCACGGCTGAGAGAGTAGGCATGTGAGCTCCGCCAAAGTAAGAATCAACCGAACGTCTGACCAAGTGGCTGCTCTTTTGATCCCTGGGTGAGATAAGCCACCACTTGTGCTTTGTTGAACTGAATCCAAACCGGCAGACTCTGGAGAAGCTGGAAACCAATACAGCAGAGGAAGGTGAATCACACGCAGCTCCAGTAAGTTTACGGAAAGAAGACTCTCTCTCAGACAAAAGACCGTGAACCTACCTGTCAGCCTGTCAGACAGGCTGGCATCAGTTGTGATGAACATCCCAATTCAAGACAACCAAGGATCAACTCAGAGTCAGATGTGACACCTGAAGCCACCAACAAAGATCTGACTGTGTGCAGCTTGTAAGAGACATGATGAGGGAGAGATGTCAATGCTGTCTGGACCAATGAAACTGGGGTGCAAGACACTTTAAATCCAGGATGAGACTGGAACTGACGTCCTTTTTGGGAACTATGAAAATGTTGGAATACAATCCTATGAATCTTTCCTGAGGAGGATGAGGCACCAGGACATGCAGGTCCACCAGGGAAGAAACCGCTTCTAAAAATAAACAGCCCACACTGTATCTCAAAGAACTCTAGACATAAAAATATACTATGAGGAGGAAGGTATTAAAATCTATGCAGTAACTTTACAAGATCACCCTTAACACCAGCTGTGGAAGTCCACATATTGAGAAAGATAAGCAGATTGTCACATGAACCACCGGGCCCTTGGCTCCTGGACGGGCCTGTGGGCCAGCCCCCTCCCTACAGACCATGGATTCTATTCATGCGGAGGATCCTTTACCAGCTCCTCAATCCCCTCTTGGGGCTAAGTCACCCTGTGCTTATTGGGGGCGCAGGGTGACTAGGAAACCAAGTGAACACTTTTCCCAACCTTGTCAGAGGATACTAGACCTCCCAAAAGACTAATTACTTTGGAAGATGTAAATGATGTTTCAGCACCTTATCCTATTTTGCGTATTCCGGTCCCTCTGTAACACTTGTACCCAGTCCTATTCCTTTGTCCCATTGAATAGTTAATTCACTCATGTCTTGGCCATTGTATCCTGTTATCATACATAGAAAAATAGAAACATAGAATTTGACGGCAGATAAGAACCATTCAGCCCATCTAGTCTGCCCATTTTCCTACTGTAAAAACCTCAGTCGTTTTTTGGTCCTTGTTTTTTTCTTATGTTAAGGACAGCCTTATGCCTATCCCATGCATGCTTAAATTCTGTCACTGTATTAACTTCTACCACTTCTGCTGGTAGGCTATTCCACTTATCTACTACCCTCTCAGTGAAGTAAAACTTTCTTACATTACGTCTAAACCTGTGTCCCTCTAGCTTTAGACTATTACCTACCCATTGTCCCATCACACCATATGTTTACACTTCCCTTCTCTTCATTGTACTCCATGTTTCTACTGAAACCACCCACCACCCACTCACCCTTTGTAAAGATGTGTATTCCCTTCGCATCTTGTGCCCCCCCACCACCAGCCCAATATGTGGCTTGCAGTACCTGTGTCCTATTGGTTCCTACTATGTGTGGATAATTCATTATGTGTGTATGTTGTACAATAAATGAGTTCTCTAATTCTAACCCCAAGACACTGGTGTTGTCTGATGCTTGGGGCTGCTTGCTGTATCCGGAATGCGTTCACCCTACACCGAGTCCTACCTAAGTGACTGGATAAATGGAGCTATGATCCTGGTTCCTGGTTGGTAAATAGGAGATCCTGAGTGTTCTGAGTCAAGGAAGCACAGTTTTGGCGGAGCTACTCAGTCTGAGTATGAGGATCCGTCACATTGGTGGCAGAGGTGGGATGCTTCCTAAACTTATGAGACATTCAAACCACCACTGGGATCTATCAGATATGTTGGATCTTCAGAGAGAGGTTCGATGGTTCTTGGCCCTGTATGGACCCAGCCCCCCAGCGGATGTGATCTCCACAGTACTGGCAACATCGACTTGGCTTCGGGCGGTGGAACTCCAGATGTGCCCTGGAGGCTCTGCATCCTTGGAGGTACAGCAGGATGAGCTGATTAGAAGAGATTATAGCCGCTGGGAGCTCTGAAGGAAGGTTCTCCAATTCGAACAAGACTACCATGGAAAGATCCTCCCAACTGCCAAGGAAAGATACTGGCTCCAGCTGGATTTGCGAATGCCGTTCCTGGGGGTGCAGCCCAGGAAGGAATGGGTGGCCAAGCTGGATGTGCTGGTCCAGACAGAGCTGAGGTTGGATGAAGGATACCGGGCTCTGCAATGGTTTGCAGCACAGTTGTGTCCAGGGCTGGAGGATAAAGATCCCACAGGGGGCTATGGCTGCGGTGGGCCGAGATTATTATTCAAAAGTCTCCAGGAGGATTATAACTTTGGTAATACGGCAGAGTGGAGAAGAGAGGGCCTCCAGGAGTTCAGGGAGGAGGATATTCCAGATGGGTCTGAGCTGAGGGCTGACCTGGAAACTTTTGTTACGCAAGGATTGTCCAGATTTCACATCTGAGGATGTTTACCCAGGAGGGGTGGATTGGACCGTGGTCTAAACACCTGGGTCACAAGGATGCTGGGCAGTTGGCCCAGATCCCCAACCCTCTGACATGGAGGTCCCAGCAGCCTTGCTGTTCCCCAAGCCTGACCGCGACACTTACGCCGTGTCAGGTCCGGCCTCATCAGCAGAAGCACTAGCCTTGGGGCAGATCACTGCTGGTCTCTGCCCAATCCTATATATTGCCCCTGTCCTAGAATGGGATGCCTGTCCTCTCCAGCGGCTCCGTTACCCCGGCCCTGGAGAGTGGGATACCTGTCCTTTTCAGCAACATTGTTGCCCCTGCCCTGGGGAGTGGGATCAAGATCCTCCCCAGCGGCTCTGTTACCCCGGCCCTGCAGAGTGGGACAACAATCCTCTTCAGTGGCCTTGTTGCCCCTGTGCTGGGGAGTGGGAACAAGATCCTCCCCAGAGGCTTTATTAACCCGGCCCTGGAGAGTGGGATGCCTATCCACCCCAGCGGCTCGGTTACCCCTACCCTTGTTAGTGGAACTGCGGTTCTCAACAGCCCCCAGTCAGCTGACTTAACAAAGTTCCCCCCGCAGAACAGAATACAGTACAGGCTGAGTGGGAGACAGACCCCAAGGATTGTACGTGATATGGGACTGACTTAGGACCTGACTAACCTGCTGGCAGACCCGGTAAGGGTCTGGCCCCAGGTTAGTCTTATTTGGAAGGGGGGGATGTCACAGTAACCACCGGGGCCTTGGCTCCTGGAGGGGCCTGGGGCCAGCCCCCTCCCTACAGAGCATGGATTCTATTCATGCGGAGGATACTTTACCAGCTCCCCAATCCCCTCTTGGGGCTAAATCACGCTGTGCTTATTGGGGGCGCAGGGTGACTAGGAAACCCAGTTAACACTTCCCCATCCTTGTCAGGCCAGAGGATACCAGACCTCCCAAAAGACTAATTACTTTGGAAGATGTAAATGGTGATTCAGAACCTTATCCTGTTTTGTGTATTCTGGCCCCTCTGTAACACTTGTACCCAGCCCTATTCCTTTGTCCCATTGTATAGTTAAATCACTCATGTCTGGCCCATTGTATCCTGTTATCACCTACCCATTGTCCCATCCCACCATATGTTTACACTCCCAGTGTATTCATTGTACTCCATAGTTCTACTGAAACCACCCTCCACCCACTGACCCTTTGTAAAGATGTGTATTCCCTTTGTATCACGTGCCCCTCCACCACCAGCCCAATATGTAGTTTGCAGTACCTGTGTCCTATTATGGGTGGATAACTCATTATGTGTGTATATAAACCCTGTATGTTGTACAATAAATGAGTTCTCTGATTCTAACACCAAGACACTGGTGTTGTCTGATGCTTGGGGTTGCTTGTTGTATACAGAGTGCGTTCCCCCTACACTAAGTACTGCCTAAGTGACTGGGTGAATGGAGCTATGATCCTGATTCCTGGTTGGTAAACAGGCGATCCTGAGTGTCCTGGGTTAAGGAAGCACAGTTTTTGCGAAGCTACTCAGTCTGAGTACGAGTATCCGTCACACAGATGATGGACAAAAAGCTGGGGCTTTGCAGTAGGCTTCTTGTCCACCCTGACTATTTGGGGTTTGAGAAAAGGCATGTCCTGGTTCCTGAGTGGACACCATGGTGCATACCTATCTTGGTAGGGTAGTGAAAACCACACGTTTCCTGTGGAAAGAAGGAATGCTTGTGAGAATACTGCGGCAACAGAACACTCTTGCCTCCAGTAGAGTGTTTGTGCCAAACAATTGCTGGCCCAAAAATGGAAGAGAAACCAAGGACTTCTTGAAGGACCATCCAAAGTTTTAGCTAAAGGACACATTGCGCAGCAACAGTGAGCACAAAGGGCTTCCCAGTGAGCCTTTTAAAATTAGCCTCAGGAATCAGTAAGCAAGAACAATGTCCTCTTAGGCACATCCACATGGACTGCTCCTAACAGGTGCTCTTCTCAATGAGCCATGGCCCTAGTAAAAAAAAAAAGCAATAACGAAAGTCAGACATAAACCATCTTCTGTGGCTGTGAAATTCATCTGAATAAGGGAATCTAGGAATTTTCCACCTGGTCCTTATGTGCCACTGCATCTACAAGTGGAAATGCTGTAAGTTTAGAACATGGGAGGGTCAACTGCTGGGGTGGAGTAGCCCACTGCTGTAGTGCAGCATGGGGAAAAGGCATATGAGAGACCATCACCTGCAAATAAATAATTTAGAGTCAAGTGATTTCCATTCCTCAAGAACCACCTGTTCCAAGAAATGTTGGGGATGGTACAGCGTAGAATCCCTCTTCTTGCTGCTCTTAAAAGTATGTGGGGGTTGAGAACTCAAGTCAGAGGTCTCAGAGACCTCAACCATCTGTTCTAATGAGACCCTCAACAACTGACTCAGGGTCTTCCTTAAATGAATCGCCAGGAGTAAATGAGGAATCAAAATCACTCATAAGACTCCCCTTCCTTAACAGAAGAATTCCCCTATGCCAGAGAAGTGGTCGTTCTTATCCTTTAACAGGTCTCCTCCAGTATTGGGTATACGGTCCACACCTCTCCAGTTCTCCGACAGGGTTAACAGACAAAGGTAGTGCTGGTGTTAAATCAGGTCAGACAAATGTCTCACACCCAATCCCAATATCCACTTACATTTCAATCCTCTTTGTTACATTTAAAGGACAACCACTTTGCTGGAGGAGTCTATCTCTCTGTGTGAGTAGATATTTATATTTGATTGCCATTTTGATGAGATTGGAATTAGTGTTGAGCGAGCATGCTCGGCCGATGCTCGGATCGGCTCGAGCATCGCTCTGCTCGGCACATGGCGGTACTCGTACGAGTACCGCATGTGCTCGCCCGCCATGTTCGGGTCTCCTCCCCGCACGTTTTGCGGCTGCTGCGCAGCCAATAAACGTGCAGGGAGGCTCTGACATCGGTGTAATGCCAGCAGCCATGTTGGCTGCTGGCATTACACTGATTGGCTGGCCAGAACCCGTGGTCGGGTGCTGTATAGCACCTGACCATCGAGTTCGGCTCAGTCTGAGCCAGGGAGAGCTGAGGATAGGAAGGGAAAGGCAGTGTAGGGAGGAAAAAAAAAATTGTGAAAAAAAAGAACCAAAAGTCCTTTTTAGGACTACTGTGTGTGGGGGCAGCAGGTTATTTTGTGTGGGGGGAAAAAAACAAAAAAAAAAAAAAAAAAATATTCTGTTTAGTGTGAAAAGTTGCAGATTAGAGCACATTCTGTTTAGTGTGCACAGTTGCAGATTAGAGCACATTCTGTTTAGTGTGCAAAGTTGCAGATTAGAGCACATTCTGTTTAGTGTGCAAAGTTGCAGATTAGAGCACATTCTGTTTAGTGTGCAAAGTTGCAGATTAGAGCACATTCTGTTAAGTCTTCAAACTAAAATATCAAAGTCACATATTCCATTCAGTGTGCTTCGCCGCAGTTTAGCAGCCTATTCTGTGTACTGTGCAGAGTTGCAGAATAGGAAGAAATACTGTTAAGTTTTCAAACTCAAATATTAAAGTCACATATTCCATTCAGTGTGTTTCACCGCCGTTTAGCAGCCTATTCTGTGTACTCTGCAGAGTTGCAGAATAATAAGAAATACTGTTAAGTTTTCAAACTAAAATATCAAAGTCACATATTCCATTCAGTGTGTTTCACCGCCGTTTAGCAGCCTATTCTGTGTACTCTGCAGAGTTGCAGAATAATAAGAAATACTGTTAAGTTTCCAAACTCAAATATTAAAGTCACATATTCCATTCAGTGTGTTTCACCGCCGTTTAGCAGCCTATTCTGTGTACTCTGCAGAGTTGCAGAATAATAAGAAATACTGTTAAGTTTTCAAACTCAAATATTAAAGTCACATATTCCATTCAGTGTGTTTCACCGCCGTTTAGCAGCCTATTCTGTGTACTCTGCAGAGTTGCAGAATAATAAGAAATACTGTTAAGTTTTCAAACTCAAATATTAAAGTCACATATTCCATTCAGTGTGTTTCACCGCCGTTTAGCAGCCTATTCTGTGTACTCTGCAGAGTTGCAGAATAATAAGAAATACTGTTAAGTTTTCAAACTCAAATATTAAAGTCACATATTCCATTCAGTGTGTTTCACCGCCGTTTAGCAGCCTATTCTGTGTACTCTGCAGAGTTGCAGAATAATAAGAAATACTGTTAAGTTTTCAAACTCAAATATTAAAGTCACATATTCCATTCAGTGTGTTTCACCGCCGTTTAGCAGCCTATTCTGTGTACTGTGCAGAGTTGCAGAATAATAAGAAATACTGTTAAGTTTTCAAACTCAAATATTAAAGTCACATATTCCATTCAGTGTGTTTCACCGCCGTTTAGCAGCCTATTCTGTGTACTCTGTACAGTTGCAGAATAGTAAGAAATACTGTTAAGTTTTCAAACTCAAATATTAAAGTCACATATTCCATTCAGTGTGTTTCACCGCCGTTTAGCAGCCTATTCTGTGTACTCTGCAGAGTTGCAGAATAGTAAGAAATACTGTTAAGTTTTCAAACTCAAATATTAAAGTCACATATTCTGTGTAAGATGAAGAAGGCGGGTAAAAAGGGACGGGGAAGTGGACGTGATCCTGAAAGTTCAGGGCGCGGGTCAGGACGCGGAGAAACTGTGCCTGGTGCCAGAGCACAAGAAAGAAAGACATCCACCATACCTAGCTTCATGTGTAATTTTACAGGGCGTCGCAGGACATCACTCTCGAGGTCCGACCACTGCGAACAGGTGGTCGGTTGGATGACAGCTGATACTGCTTCCAGTCGGTTAAGCACCACCCTGTCTTCCACCAAGTCCACTCTCAGTAGCCAAGAGTCTGGTCAACATAATCCTCACTCTGATCATCCTTCCTCCCACCATACACGGTCTGGTCAAAGAAGTGATCCCACACTGGGATATAGTGAGGAGCTCGTCTCATCACCAATCCTTCATTTGACCCTCTCTCCAAGCACGCTTGCAGAGGAACATGACATCTTGTGCCCTGATTCACAACCTCTAGAGGCTACCCAATCACAAGAAGATGACAGATGTGAACGGCATTTAAGGTCAAAGGAAGTAGTGGATGATGATGATGATGATGAGACACAGTTGCCATTAAATCAACCACTATTTCCGTCTCAAGACCTTGTTGAGGAGAATGTTATACAGTTGTCAATGACTGAGTATGTGGTGGGATCAAGACTTGAGGAGGATGATCAGAGTGAGGAAGTGGAGGAGGACTTGGTGGACGATGAGGTGACTGACCCCACCTGGGAAGGTGTAGAGCCGAGCGATGACAGCAGTCCTGAGGGTGAGCCATCTGCAGCACCGCAACAGGCTGGAAGAGGCAGTGGTGTGGCTACAGAAAGAAGGCGGACCGCACCAAACCGGCCCGCAAATGTTCCACGGAGCACCCCCTTGCGTAAATCTACCTTGCCAAGGGGTAGGTGTTCCGCGGTATGGCGTTTTTTTAAGGAAAGTGCGGACGACAAAAGAATTGTAGTTTGCAACCTGTGCCACACCAGAATGAGCCGAGGCATGAACACTAGAAACCTCACCACCACCAGCATGATCCGACACATGGCATCCAAGCACCGTAGTAAGTGGGAGGAACGCCTGGATCGCCCATCTGTGTCTGCAGGCCACACCACTGCCTCCTCTTCCCCTGTTTTCGGTGCCGGCCAATCGCCTGTCGAAGGCGCAGGCCCGCATACCTCCCGCCCTGCACCTGTAGCATCTGAAGCACCATCAGCGACCACATCCACTTCCCTGTCCCAGCACAGCGTCCAAATGTCGTTACCCCAGGCATTTGAGCGCAAGAGAAAGTACCCAGCCACCCACCCACAGGCCATAGCACTAACCTCACACCTTTCAAAATTACTGGCCATCGAAATGCTGCCATTTAGGCTTGTGGACACTGAGTCCTTCCGCAGCCTGATGGCAGCAGCTGTCCCTCGGTACGCGGTCCCCAGCCGCCACTACTTTTCCCGGTGTGCCATCCCCGCATTACACCACCATGTGTCCCGTAACATCACCCGTGCCCTGACCAACGCAGTTACTGGGAAGGTCCACTTAACGACTGACACATGGACAAGTGCTTGTGGCCAGGGACGCTACATTTCCCTGACGGCACACTGGGTGAATGTCGTGGAGGCTGGGAGCGACTCGGACCCTGGGATGGCACGGGTGCTACCCACGCCGAGGATTGCGGGCCCTACCTCCATCAGGGTTTCCACCAGCACCTACGTTATTGGCTCCTCCTCCTCCGTTTCCACCTCCGAATTCTCTACACACAGCGCCACTCCCCCATCAGCCAGTAGCTGGAAGCAGTGTAGCACTGCAGTGGGGAAGCGTCAACAGGCCGTGCTGAAGCTGATCTGCCTTGGGGACAAACAGCACACGGCCTCAGAGCTGTTGCAGGGGATTAGTCACCAGACCGAGCAGTGGCTCTCGCCACTCAACCTGCAAGCAGGCATGGTTGTGTGTGATAATGGGCGTAACTTGGTGGCGGCTTTGGAGCTCGGCAAGCTCACACACGTACCATGCCTAGCGCATGTATTTAATTTAGTGGTGCAGCGATTTCTAAAAACCTACCCCAATGTGCATGATCTCTTGACCAAGGTGCGCCGCGTGTGTGCACATTTCCGTAAGTCATCAACAGCTTCGGCCGGCCTGTTGAAGCTGCAGCAGCGCTTACAATTGCCAGCTCACCGGCTGCTGTGTGACGTGAGCACGCGCTGGAACTCCACCTTCCACATGTTGGCCCGGCTTTGTGAGCAGCAGAGGGCAGTAGTGGAGTACCAGCTGTTACACGGTCGTCGCCTCTCCGTTCAACTTCCTGTAATCAGAAGTGAGGAGTGGGAATGGATGTCAGACCTCTGCGAGGTTTTACGCAATTTTGAGGAATCGACACAGATGGTGAGCGGCGATAACGCTATTATCAGTGTAACCATCCCACTTCTGTGTCTACTGAAACGCTCGCTGCTCACAATTAAAACCGACGCTTTGCATGTGGAAGAGGTGGAAATGGGGGAGGAAGAGCTTACACAAGGTGATAGCCAGAGCACCCTCACTTCGTCTTCTCAGCGACAATTGGAGGAGGCGGAGGAGGAGGAGGAGGAGGAGGAGGAAGACACGGTTGCCTCCGCTACAGAGGGTAGCCATGGAACTTTAGTTCCATCTCTTCAGCGTGGGTGGGCAGAAGAGGAGGAAGAGGATGAGGATATTGAGAGTCATCCTCCTGGTGAGGACAGCGAAATCTTGACTGTTGGTACTCTGGCACACATGGCTGACTTTATGTTAGGCTGCCTTTCCCGTGACCCACGCGTTGTACGCATTTTAGACAACACGGATTACTGGGTGTTCACCCTTCTGGACCCCCGCTACAAAGAGAATTTCTCATCTCTCATTCCTCCGGTGGAGAGGACAAGCAAAATGTTGCAATACCAGAAGGTTCTTGTCGAAAAATTGCTCCAAAATTTTCCATCTGACAACGCTGGCGGCAGAGTACGTGCTACCTTGGCCAACCGAGAAGGGGAGAAAAGGGGAGCACACAGCAGTTCCGAGAAAGGCAGGGCAACACTCTCCAAGGCGTGGGACACCTTCATGACACCCCGCCAGCACCCTCACCCTGATGCGCAGCCTAGTGTCACAAGGAGGGAAAAGTTTTGGAAGATGGTGAAGGAGTACGTAGCAGACCGTGTCAGCGTCCTCAATGATCCCTCTGTGCCTTACAACTACTGGGTGTCCAAGCTGGACACGTGGTATGAACTGGCACTCTACGCCTTGGAGGTGCTGGCCTGCCCTGCCGCCAGCGTTCTGTCTGAGCGGGTATTTAGTGCTGCTGGTGGCATCATAACAGATAAGCGTATCCGCCTTTCCACCGACAATGCTGATAGGTTGACACTTATAAAAATGAACAAGGCCTGGATTTCCCCTGACTTCTCCACTCCACTGGAGGAAAGCCCCGGGGGAACATAAACTCACTTTATATATGTTATTTACAATGATGTGAATACTCTGTATTCCCATTCACCCCTTCCACCCAAAAAACGGGTATATGGTTGACTCTTAATCTTCTCATCCTCCTCCTCCTCTTCCATATGCCCTGGGATATAATTGTATATAGGGCCAGCTCACCAGCGGGCCCTGTGATATAATTTTTATATAGGGCCAGCTCACCAGCGGGCCCTGTTTGACAATTTTTATATAGGTCAGCTCACCAGCGGGCCTTCTTATATAATGTTTTATTGGGTCAGCTCTCTAGCGGGCCCTCTCATATAATGTTTTATAGCGTCAGCTCACTAGCGGGCCTTCGCATATAATGTTTAGGATGGTCAGCTCTGCAGCAGACCCTCACCCATAATGTTTTAGATGGTCAGCTCAGCGCACGTTTCCCTCTTAATCATGGCCTCAGTTCAATAAAATCAAGGAAATTTTTGGGAGAATTTGCCTCTGCGCACGTTTCCCTCTTAATCATGGCCTCAATTCTGAAAATCAAGGAAATTTTTGGGAGAATTTGCCTCTGCGCACGTTTCCCTCTTAATCATGGCCTCAGTTCTGAAAATCAAGGAAATTTTTGGGAGAATTTGCCTCTGCGCACGTTTCCCTCTTAATCATGGCCTCAGTTCTGAAAATCAAGGAAATTTTTGGGAGAATTTGCCTCTGCGCACGTTTCCCTCTTAATCATGGCCTCAGTTCTGAAAATCAAGGAAATTTTTGGGAGAATTTGCCTCTGCGCACGTTTCCCTCTTAATCATGGCCTCAGTTCTGAAAATCAAGGAAATTTTTGGGAGAATTTGCAGATGATATACAAGTAAATATACAGCAAATATTGTTTGGTAACAATTTTTCGCCTAAAGTCGTTTTTATTTTCCTTTTTGTGTGTTTTATGGTCAGTCTGTAAAAATGGCGTACTACGGGCGAAAGATCGTTCCCAGCAGCGATGTTGGAGTCCAAGATGCATCCAGACATCCTCCCTATGCTGTCCCTGAACCATTTCTGTAGTGTTTCCATCTTTTTCTGCCCTTTTCCTATGGACCAGGCACCCTCCCCTCATCAGAGCAGGGGGTGCCTGGTGTAATGCTCGAGTCCTCCCATTGACTTCAATGGGGCTCGGATGCTCGGCCGAGCACTCGAGCCTCAGGGGGTGCTCGGTCAGAGCACCCGAACACCCGAGCATTGGGGTGCTCGCTCATCACTAATTGGAATTTAACCCGTGTCCCCTATCTTTACACAGGAAACAGAGAGGAATCTGGAATCACAGTATACAAAACAGAGGAGTCTGAAGTCAACAGAGAGGAGGAAGTCACTTTTTAAGAGATCTGTTTTGCACTGGACATAAAGAATTTAACCAGTAAGTGGATACTTATGTTTGTGAAAGTATTTATTGTACAGTGTTACTGACAGATTGTCTCCATATATCTATTCATAAACTGTATCTAAGTAAATCCAATTGGAGGGAGTAAGTGTTGAAGTTTCCAGTAGATGTGAGAAAGTCTGCAGAATCCAATATAAACTGTGACTGTGACGAAAATCTCCAACATTAACTGTGGGAGAATTATAATCATCTGAATTTATGGTGTTATGTATATATTGATACGTATACAGATTGTGGAATCACCAAGAATTTCTTTGCATGTGTAACATAGTTGATGAGGCTGAGAAAGGACATGCCATCCCATATCACCCCTGATGATCCAGAGGAAGGCAAAAAAAAGCAATTTCAAATTAAGCCCCAAGTTGGTAAAAAAAACCTTCCTGGCTCCAAACAGAAGTTGGATATTTCCTTGGATCAACATGCTGTGTAACATATTATATATAACATATTATTACATAACAAAACAATGTCATGAGATATATTTTGGAAAATGACTGCATACTCTATTATTATTATCAACCCGGTGAGCACACTGAAGTAATTGTACTAAAGAGAATTTGAGAAATTCTGAGGCAAACCAACTGCAGCCAAGGGGATGAATGAAAATGTTTTCAATGTATTTTTCATGGTAAAACATT
This sequence comes from Rhinophrynus dorsalis, assembly GCA_037306005.1. Lineage (NCBI taxonomy): Eukaryota > Metazoa > Chordata > Amphibia > Anura > Rhinophrynidae > Rhinophrynus > Rhinophrynus dorsalis. The sequence goes on along the minus strand of CM074724.1, from coordinate 83,851,808 downwards.
TATAAATAAGGCTTTGGAAACCTCTTCAGCATTCAAGGGGTTAACCCCTTGAGTCAACAAGCAATGCATTAGATACCTATCAATGGGTTAAACACCTAGTTTAAATCAATTGGAAATTGTATTTGTCTCCTGTGATATAGCTGGATTGCCCCAGAACCCAATACTTGTACATCAGCCTCCACTAGTTTAGAATTGTATGTGTATTTAATGCAGATCACTACTTACCTTGGTGAGTGATTTGAGTCCCAGAGCTGTAACAACAGCACCTGTGGTTGCACTGACATAAGCTGTCCCCAGCTGGCTACATGAAACACATGAAAAACAACATATTCTAGATAATATACCAGACATGGGAGAAGGAGTAGAATATTTGTCATATGTATCATGTTGTTTCACAATGCATTGGAGACATCACTAGCATACAATGGGCTGGGCTAAAATGATCATCAAATTCTAATAGGGCTAATTTATAATATGATATATAAAACAAGGTATTTCATGATGGACAATATTGTTGAATGTGGCATAGTGCATAATATCTTTATAATTAAGGGACGAAATGGGAAACACCGGATACATAGAGAAATAAATACAGGGAGGCATATGAGGGGTGCAGGGATAAGCCCTGGTGACATCTGCTTCTTTCCCCTTGCACTTATGTGAGATCTGCAGTGAGATATACTCTCCAGTTCATATGTTATTCTACAAATTATTATTTTTAAGTTGGAGATTTCTTATCACATAGACTCCATAGAACAACATACAGTAGGAACTGGAGATTTTATCACACTGAAGTGTTTATCTCACCTTTATATCATATTTGTGCATTTTCTCCACCTGGATTTTTCATAATAACAGATGAACAGTTTATTATCACTCTCTATGATATAGTAAATCAGATTTTTCAGTGCAGGCAAGCATAAGTACTCCAGGACCACATCCAATACATGGCAAATCTTAGGGAAAGTAACACTTAATATGCAAAATAACATATATTGTAGGGTTTATACTCCTGAGTAAAACAAGGGTACTCCCACTGCTAAGAGGTGTTTTATTCAAGAGTTATTGCAGCCCATACTTGATTTCTTTTAGGTGCAGTATCTCAATTACCTGACATTTTACTGTGGTGCTGTTGATACATGAGTCTATGAACAGCTCTGCTCAACCTTCATAGGATTGTATAGCAACAACACCACTGTAAAGTTTCTGGACATTAAGATATTACACCTCAAAAAAATTGAGTTTGACCAGCAATAACTTTTGAATAAAGCACATCTCAGAAGGATAAACCTTATAATATATATATTTTTACATATTAAGTGTTACTAACACTTTAACTGAACAAGGGTATTAGATAGATAGATAGATAGACAGACAGGCAGACTGATATGTTCAATAGAACACAATACAATTCAAATAAAAATAATCTAAAAAATATACACAAAATGGTAGTGCATGTCCTATAAGACAATATATAATTCTGCTCCTCCTGGACTGTGTAAGAGACAGCACATGGCATGAGTTAAGATATGTATTTAGAGTCAGATGCACAAAGGGGGAACAGTTTTGGGGTAAACCATCTATACTGATAGGGGGAGATGAATATTCTCATTTACTTAAATTTGAACAGCTTAATTGCTGAACAGGGCTCCACTAAATTTATTTATTTATTCAAAATGGTTCAGTTGAGTTATCTCAAAATAGCTGCTCTTTTTTCTTTGTGCATACTGTCACTCCATCATCAAAGGTTTTTCATCATCATCATCAGGACCAAAAACGTTTGTAATTTTATTTTCTTACATTTTCAAGCAGTATGTTCTTACCTTGTTGTTATGGGTGCATCCCCACTCCTGTTAGTGTAATTTACAATGGCATTAAAGGACTGATTCACCCACTGCCAAAATATAACAGCTGGCGTTGTTCTGCAGGTAGGAAAGACAATAGACTTGACATCAACATGTGAAACCATATTAATTATAATTCTTTAATTATTGGAACTGTGGATATGAATAATTTATGCATGAACATGTATTTAATGGGGAACTTACTTGGATAGATGCCATTACACAGGTCAGCCACATTATGCACCTCATCTAAGATTAGAGAAATGACCCCTGCAGCTATAAAGCTGATTCTGCAATGAGCATAAACTATAATTCTGAGATGTACAACCTTGGCCACTTTTTTCAGGCATATATCATTTTAATAGGCACAAAGTTTATTTGATTATTTTTCTCCATAAAGGGAATACAAAAAAGAAGATATGCCATAAATCGGGAAGGTAGAAAAATAAGAAAAAACATAAATGTATATATATATATATATACTAGCAATATGTGACGGCGTTGCCCGTCATTGTAGTAGAGTATGTGTTATGTAGCATTTTTTGTTTGAAATGTTGTAGGTGGCATGTTGAAGGTATTTTGTAAGAATTTTTTGTGTTTGTTTGTATTGTACATTTCATTTAGCTGTATTGACTGATTATGTTTTTTTGTGTACTGTGTGAAGCAGAAAGAATCATATTGCACACATACATAGACACACAGATACAGTGACATATACAGACATTGATCATACATACACACGTACATACATGCGTACACACACACACACATACAGATATTATTACGGTCCTGTAAGTGCCAGAGGGGTAGGCAATCATTGCTCATTGTGTTGCTTAATCCTCTGGCACTGAAAGGGTTAACCAGCTGTCCCAGTATGTAGCGAGAGTCATGGAGTTCACAGTCCCTGAAGTGGACTCTGTACATGCACACTCATAGGCTGCCAGACAACCGCCGGCCTGGCTCCCTGGAAGACACCTCCTGCCCCAGGCCTCGGCCAAGAGCGTTACTAGGGGCGCAGCCCAGGCACCGAGAGCGGGAACTGAGGAGGGATGGTGTGTGTGTGGTTGGAGCAGGGATGGTGTGTGTTGTTGGAGCAGCTATAGTGCGGCATGTATATTTTTTGTGCCAGGGTACTTACACAATGCAGGTGTGTGACAGCGGGCAGAGAGCGGCTGTGAAGAAGCTTGTGTGTAAGAGTGTGTACTACAGAGTGGCCCCAGCATGGTCTGTCTCCAGTCCCTCAGCCACGGGTAATAGCCGCATCCAGCTGCTGCTTGTAGAGAGCTCCTTGAAGGTCCGCATGACTGGGCTGTTGCGGGGTGGAGTGTTGTGCTTCATGAAGGGGGAACATGAAGGATTTGGTACTGGGCCTTCCTGCCTCCGAGTTACATGAAGCAGCTGGGCTTCCTGCAACAGAAGCACATTGTGCACCAGGAGCCGAAAGCATTGTTGTGTTGTGGATACCAGAAATGAAGGTACTGGAGCCCATCCTGCCCTCTCTTTGTTGGATCAGCTCATTGTGTGCTTCAGGTTGGTGGAGGGATCCCTGGGGACTCTGTGTGTGTGTGTGTGTGTGTGTGTGTGTGTGTGTGTGTGTGTGTGTGTGTGTGTGTGTGTGTGTGTGTGTGTGTGTGTGTGTGTGTGTGTGTGTGTGTGTGTGTGTGTGTGTGTGTGTGTGTGTGTGTGTGTGTGTGTGTGTGGCTTGTGTGTGAGTCTGTGGTGTAGGAGCGAGTGGCAGCCATTTTGTTTTTTCAGTCACTTGGATAGTGGTGGGTGGGCTGGATAGTGGGGGCAGGCCATCTCCCTGAATGATTTAAATCACTCCTCCATTGAATCACCCAATGGGAGCAGTAACTCCTTACTTAAGCTGAGGTAACATATCAATATAACACACAGTGGCTCTTCAGTTGAGGCAACATAGCAATATGCTGAGGGATCAAATAGAAAGTGGTGTTTGAGGCTTGCCCTCTGTAACATACAGCAAAGCATCTCTCTCCCTTTAAGGAGAAAGGGCAGGAAGCAGGAAGCAGGAAGTGGAGGAGTGACAGTTGAAAACAGACAGTGAGGTGACTGAAGAGATTAAAAGAGTTAACCCTTTGAGTGCCAGAGGGGTATGCAACGCATTGCAAAGCAATGCCTTGTGTACCCCTCTGGCACTGAAAGGGTTAAATAAAAGAGTTGTTATTAAGTTTATCCCTGAGTTTGTATTTTATGGAAACATTACACCCTCGTACTGAAACAGAGTGTATGGAGGGTTACAATTATTTGTGGGAGGTGAAACAGTGTGTATGGAGGGTTACAGTTATCTGTGGGAGGTCACACAGTGTGTATGGAGGGTTACAATTATCTGTGGGAGGTGAAACAGTGTGTTTGTGGGGTCATGATCCTGAGTGAGTGTGTGTGGACCAGGAGAAGTTATTGATACCCCTTACTTCAGAAGTGAGTGGCAGCTATATTTTTTTTGTCAATTGGATAGTGGTGGGTAGGCTGGAGGGGGGCGGGCCAACTCCCTGTATGATAAACACGCCCCCATTGAATCACCCAATGGGAGTAGTAATGTCCCCATTGAATCACCCAATGGGAGTTGTGTCTCCTAATGAGACATAAATTATGTAATGAGGCATTCTGTTCAATGTGTGTTTGTTTTCTCAGGAGACATAAATTATGTTCTGTGTGTGAGGTACCATAAATTATGCAATGAGGCTTATTCTTTTATATATATGTTCTTTAAAGGGAATTTATCAGATTTTACTACGTCTGGCGGCAGACTTAGCAAAAAGCCCAGGGCTACACTTGGAACCTCAAAACCTATCCTAGCTGCTCTGCAAAGTAACTTGGAAGTATGAGGCTCTCAGCCACAAATTTTGCAGGTTGTGGGCACAGACATTGTGCAGGACATAAGACTTAACTGCAGAACCAATGAAGGGAACAGACCTATGAATAGTGCACTGTCCTAGTGATATGTGCTCTTTAAAGAGTCAGAGGGCATGAAAATGTGATGTTCTCCTCATTAGCATATACAACCAATTAGTTCTCCTGCAGAAGAAAAAGGGAGAAAAACAAGGGGCACCCCTTGTGTTGAATTCAATATTATCACCTATACATGGCATGAGCGAATACTCACAAGATTTGTGGCTACTAACCCACTTATGTAGGAAACAGCAGAAAGGCTTTCTAAGATTTGGAAACTGTTTCAGACACATTAGCAGTCAAGAGAGAGTAATCACTGATCCAAATGGGATGCTCCTCTAAATCTCGCTCTCCCAAACAGCAAAGGCATGTACAGACAAAAGAACAGAAGGTGCCCAATATTGTAATTCTGTCAAACACTGTTGTATTAATAAAGAGAAAATGGACTACTCACAAATATATTGGTCAGCATCAAGATCAGAGCTGACAAACAAGCCCACAGAGAAATTAATCTGTCTCCATTTGAGGTACTACCAAGGTCTAGCCTGGAGGAAAGAAGAAAACAGCTGCACTAATTCTCTACTGTGAGCACAGTATTGCTCACCATTATATTTGTGATTGTGAGTAGACAATTTTCTCTTTATTAATACAACAGTATTTGATTGAACTACACTAATGGGCTCATTCTGTTCTTTTTGTCTGTAGAATTAGCCTTCCTGTACCTGACCTTGACACCCCTCCCATTTCTTGCATTGAACTTAGTATGCATTGCTTTGGGGGAACAGTAAAATAAATAATACAAGTACCAACATATCTCACTGCTCTTTGTTAACAACTCACTGCAACGTAACTAGAGATAAAGGATTAATTACATTTAAAAGCTCCTACCAAACCCTTTCCAAACAATCATCAATGAACACCTCCATGGGTAGTGATATATGCAATACATTGTGAAACAATAGGGTAAATGCAACAATGTGATTGAAAGCTAAATCAGGAGCTTGAATTGATTTTCAGTCTCTGTGCCTGCCAGACATAGTTAGGTTGAAAAAAGACTTGCATCCATCTAGTTCAACCCTTTTCCTATTCCTGTTTACCATAGTTGATCCAAAAGAAGGCAAAAAAAAAACCCTCAATACAGCAATTTCAAATTCTGCCTTGAATGGGGGAAAAATTCCTTCTTGATTCCAAATGGCAATCAGATTTCTCCTTGGATCAACAAGCACTAACTAAATATTAATCCCAATACTAATGACCAATACTAATAGACCTCTATGTTCTGCTCTTTTAAAAAACTATCCAGGCCCTTTTTATAGGCATCTAATGTATTTGATAGCGCCACCTCCTCAGGCAGTGAATTCCATACCTTTATTGTTCTTACCATAAAGAAACCCTTCCGCTGTTGTAGATGAAATCTCCTTTCCTCAAGTCTAAGCGGGTGGCCCCTTGTCCATTGTACTGTTCTGTTAATGAACAGGTCTTTGGAGTGCCCTTTGTATGGGCCCTGGACATATTTATATAGTGTTATCATATGCCCTCTAAGATGCCGTTTCTCTAGTTTAACTTTTCTAGTCTTTCTTCATAACTAAAACTTTCCATTCCCCTTACCAGTTTTGTAGCCCTCCTCTGCACTTCCTCCAGTTCCATAATGTCATTTTTCAGAAAGGGCACCCAGAATTGAAAAGCATATTCTAGATGGGGTCTTACCATGGACCTGTAAAGAGGCATAATAATATCTTCCTCCCCTGAGTGAATACCTCTTTTAATACATGCCAATATCTTATTGGACTTTGCAGCTGCCAGCTGGCACTGCACACTACTGCTAAATCTACTGTCTACCATTACTCCCAAATCCTTTTCATTAGTAGATTTTCCCAGAGAAACACCATTTAAACTATATGTTGCATTTTTATTATACCCAAAATGCATAACTTTACACTTGTCTATACTGAATCTCATTTGCCATTTGCCTGCCCAGTTACTCAATTTGTCCAAATCCTCTTGTAATGAAGACACATCCAGTTCAGACTTTATTACCTTACTTAATTTTGTGTCATCGGCAAACACTGATACATTGCTCCCTATGCCCTCTGGGAGGTCATTAATAAACAAATTAAAAAGAAGAGGACCCAGGACACATCCCTGAGGTACTCCACTTATCACGTTTATCCAATCTGTGAACTTGCCATTTACTACCACTCTCTGCATTCTATCTTTCAGCCAATTTCCAATCCACGCACAAAAATGTTCCCCTAAGCCTATTTCATTCAATTTGTACAGTAACCTCTTGTGTGGAACCGTATCAAATGCCTTGGCAAAGTCTAAATAGATCACATCAAATGCCACTTCCACATCTATATTTTTACTCACTTTTTCATAAAATGCAATCAAGTTAGTTGACAAGACCTGTCTTTCACAAAGCCATGTTGGCTCCTGTTAATGATATTCCTTTTCAAGCTGAATTCTTGAATATATTCCCTTAGCAACCCTTCAAACAGGTTCCCTATCACAAATGTCAAGCTTACAGGTCTGTAATTTCCTGGCTGTGATTTTTATCCCTTTTTAAATATGGGCACCACATCTGCTTTACGCTAATCCGTGGGCACCATACCTGAAATAAAAGAATCCCTGAAAATCAAAAATAACGGTCTGGCCAGGGCCTGGCTTAGCTCTTTAAGTACCCGTAGGTGAATACCATCCGGCCCCAGGGCTTTGTCTACCTTAACACCATTCAATTGTTTTAACACTTTTTCTTGTGTTAGCCAATCCCATGCTTTCTGTGACTGTTCTGTAAAAGTAGTTTGCAGATTCTTATCCACTGGGTCTTCCTTGGTAAAAACAGAAGAAAAGAAATTATTTAAAATATCTGCTTTCTCTCTGTCCCCACTGACCATCTCACCCGTTTCAGATAACAAGGACCCAATGTTATCAGACTTTAATTTTTTGCCATTAATGTATTTAAATATTTTTTTTGGGTTGCTCTTGCTCTCCTTAGCAATATTTTTTTCATTTTCCAGTCTAGCTAATTTAATCGCCTTTATACAGGTTTTGTTGGCATTTTTGTATTCTGCAAATGCCTCTGCTGATCCCTCAGCTTTATAATGTTCAAATGCCGCTTTCTTGTTATTTATTTCATGAATTACTTTACTGGTTAGCCACATTGGTTTTAATTTGCTTCTTTTGTATTTGTTTCTAACGGGGATAAATGTGCCATGTTATTTTGCAGGCATTCCACTTACCTTCTGTGTTTTTTCCTGAAAATATTCTATCCCAGTCAACGAGACCAAGGGATGAATTAAACCTGCTAAAGTTGGCTATTTTAAAATTCAGTGTTTTGGTGGAATCCATACCAAATTGCTTTTTTGAATTAATCTCAAACGATACCATGTTATGGTAACTATTCCCCAAGTGCTCCCTTACTTGGATGTTAGAGATAAGTTCTTCAATGTCCTTTATTACCAGATCCAGACACGCATTCCCTCTGGTTGAGGTCTGCACTAGCTGAGATACAAAAATTGTCATTCAACAAGTTCAGAAACTTACTGCTTGTAGCAGAATTAGTTGTGACATTTTTCCAGTCTATTTCTGGATAATTAAAATCCCCCTTAATTATAGTTTTCCCTATTTGAGAAGCCTTTTCTATTTGCATTAACAGCTATGATTTTTCAAGGTCACCAATGTTTGGTAGTTTATAACAAATACCCACTAATATTTTCTTGGCAGTTTTACCCCCATTGACTATTTCAACCCACAGGGATTCCATATGTTCACTACTGTCATCACAAATATCTTCACGCAAATGAGGCAATAATGCTGGTTTGACATACAGACAGACCCCACCACCTCTTTTGTTTGACCAATCTTTTCTAAACAACATGTAGCCCTCCAAATTGATTGACCAATCATGCGTGTCATCCCACCATGTTTCTGTTATGCCTATCAAGTCATAGTTTTCAATTTCAGCTACCAGCTCCAATTCCCCTATTTTACCAGTTAAACTTCTAGCATTTGCAAGCATACAATTTATGCCACTGCTATGTTCCATTTGTGATTTAATTTTGATGTGGTTTATAGGCTTCTCCCTATCATCTGCATACCTCCCGACATTTCAGATTGCCAAAGAGGGACACTTTTGTTTTAGGGGGTGTTGCAGGGGGCGTGGCTGGTGGGTGGGGCATTACCGAGCATTTTTAGGCTATTTCATGACCTATTGATACCTCCTTGTGTAACATAATAAATGACTTATAACAAGACCAAAGTATTTTATTTACACACTAATTTACAAACACATATACTGACGTTTAAACAAGCAATAATGTGAGATTTATTGCTGTAGAGTAATATGATACACTTATATACACACCACACAATCTGATTTCCTAAAAGAGGGACATCAGGGTGGGAAAGAGGGACAGGGGGATTTGGATCTAAAAGAGGGACTGCCTTCCTAAAGAGGGACACTTAAGAGGTATGCATCTGTACTAACCCAGCCCCCAGATCCACCCACCTGGTTTTTAACTACATCGCCTTCCCTTTCTATAATATCTAGCCCAGTATTTACTGGCCCCTCCCCCCTCTTCCTAGTTTAAAATCTCCTCCAACCGTCTAGCCATCCTCTCCACAAGCACTTGAGACCCTCTTGTATTCAGGTGCAATCCATCCCTACTATAGAGATTGTACCCCAAAGCAAAATCAGCCCAGTGCTCTAAAAGCCCAAAGCCCTCCTTCTTACACCAAGACTTCAGCCATGCATTGAGCTCCCTAATTTCCCACTGTCTCTCTGGCGTAGCTCATGGTGCAGGTAGCATCTCTGAGGATACTACCTTGGAGTTCCAGTTCCTAATCCTACTCCCTAAATCCCTAAAATTACCTTTTAGGATTCTCCACCTTCCTCTTACTTTTCATTGGTACCAATATGCACCATGACAGCTGAATCCTCTCCAGCCCCTCCCAATAATCTGTCCACCCTGTCTGCAACATGCCGAACTCGGGCACCCGGGAGACAACAAACCATTCGGTTGCTGCGATCAGAGCCACAGATTACCCTGTCTGTTCTCCTAATAACAGAGTCCCCTACCACCACGACCTGCCTAGGCTTCACTTTCCACTGGATCCCCTCTGTGCAAGAGGAGCTGTTAGGGAGAACAGTCTTCTCTAGCAATTCCACTTTTGGGTTTGCTTCCCCAACATCTTCACTTAAATGAGCAAATTTGTTGGGATGGAAAAACTCAGGATTGGCTGCCCTCTTTCTCTTCCCTCCCCACTGCAAACACTTCTAACTGTCACACAGCTATCTGCCTGGTTTCCTTCTAGCTGATCTCCTCCCTTTTTGCTAGATGACCCAGCTAGACTCTGCTCAGTTAGCAAGAGACTCATCTTAAGGTTCTCAATAACTCTCAGTGTTGCAATACGACTCTTCAGAGCTCCAATCTGAGCTTCCAGAAAGGCCACTTGCTCACACTTGCCACAGCGGTATGGACCCTGGAACTGCTTTTCCAAGCATGCATACATATGGCAAGACGTGCACTGAGTGAGATCTCCAAGCTTGCTCATTGTGTATGGTGCAAATGTGAGTTCTTAAAAATGTAAACAATTAATTTACTTTTGTTTCTCTAACTCCTGTGCTGCACTAACTGTTGTGTTTCACCAACTGTCCACTTATTCCAGAGCACTTAGTAAAGAGCACACTGTATTTGTGAGCACGCTCTCAGGGCCGGATTTACATCTCAGGAGCCTGTAGGCACAGAAATCTGAAGCGCCCCCCCCCCCCAAAAAAATAAAAAAGTGCAGAAAGTTTTGACTGAAATGTTTTTATTCAGCCACAAAAAAATTATGCAATACGTAAACTTACAAACATAAATTAAAGGGTCAGAATGTGAAGCATAACGGTTTTCCTGAAGATGATAAAAAACAGCACTCCATATCATATAATGGAAATGTTTACATATATATATGGATGCTCTTTCATAATAATGCAACTTGTAGTCTACAAAAAGTGTTTCTTTAACCCTCTGAGTGCCAGAAGGGCATGCAACGCATTGCGTTTGACTTTACCTGTTTTGGCAGTGCTGAATAAATACAGACAAATTCCTAATTTTTATCTTGTTTTATGTTTTAACTCATTTTTAATCATTTTAATGGCTCCTTCATCGCCTCCCTGTCTAGAGCAGGGCTGAGGCTTTCTACCTGCACTGGCTCTCCTTTCCCTACTTGTAGCTCAGTGCGAAGTCTCCCATATCTATTACAATGCAGAAGTCTAATCCCCAGTGCCCCCATATGAATGGAGAATTGCTGGGAAACAGAGCATGCTTCTCTAATACAGGCACATGGCTCAGTGACAGTCAATTCATGTGTCTGCATTACAGCAGGGTGCTCAGTTCCCCAGCAGTGCCCTGTGCCACATTCACAAAGGAGCATTAGGAACAGAGCACCTTGCTCTTATACAGACATGAGGCTAAGCACTGACAGCTGAGAAGGGAAGACTGGGAGGCCAGGTCAGATCACTGGTCTAATGCTGACAATATATTTGTACAGTCAGGGCATCTCCCAGGGTATAGAGCTCATCCTCATCTGAGAGCTTCATTAGAGAGACTCATACTGTCTTCACGAACAGCTAGGTCATACTTTACTCAGACATGGTCTGAGCTAATCAGTGTCCACTGGAGGGATATGTAGGATGGCTCTACATTACTAGGAAGCAGAGCAGAGCCTGACCAAGGGTGTGATAAAGACAACAGCTCTGTACCCTGAAAGAACTGGATCTACCATAAAAGAATACCTATATCAGGGCTCAAAATTGAGCTACTAGCCAGGCCTGAAAAGTTACTCGCCACCAATTTCCATGCCTAGCCCCACCCATCTCAAGTTCTCTTTGATGAAATTACACTGTTGCATACCTTCCAACGTTTCAAATGGCCAAAGAGGAACACTTCTGATTTAGGTGGCGTTTCTGGGGGCGTGGCATTTCCAAGAATTTTTAGGTTATTTCTTGACCTATCTGCACCTCTTTGTGCAACTGATTAATGATTTAGAACAAGACCAAATTATTTTTATTACACAGATTCATTTATAAACACATATATTGAAGATTAACAACACATTTAGGTGAGTTTTATTGCTGTGGAGCAATGTGACACACACCACTCATTCTGATGTCCTAAAAAGAGGGACAAAAGGGTAGAAAAGAGGGACAGAGGGATTTTGGTCTCAAAGAGGGACTGTCCCTCCTAAAGTGGGATACTTGGTAGGTATGCTGTTGTTCTATTTTTTTATTCAGAATAAAACTATATACCTCACATCCCCCTCAGCGTGTAACTCACCCGGTTCTGAATATAAGAATATAAGGTTCATAACATTTAGTTATTGTAGTGCTGCTAGACTGTGCACTTTTGGTATCCTTTTGAAATGTTAGCACTACAGTAGCTAAATGTTACAGATTTTATATTGAGACGGACTAAGCAGACTCAGGATGAGTTACACATACTGCAGGGAAGATGTGCTTGGACACGATAGTGGCGAATGCGGTACAAGCCCTTGGGCAGGAGGACATGAGAAAGCAGACTTAATGTGACCTTTAAGTGGGTGACATGAGAATGTCGGTCTTTTGATTGGGGCAACATTCTCATGTCACCCATTTGATTCAGGCGTCATTTTTAACGTGCTGTTTTCATGGTTGCCCGAGACTTGGCGACATTTCCATACTGAACCCTTTTAAGGAAGTGCTAGTTTTCCTATACAGGTATACAAACTGTACAAAGAATGCATAAAGATGAAGCAAAGAAAGGAATGCTGGGATTTCTTAACTTTTTCAGTGCCAGAGTGGTGTGAGATCTGTCACTCAAAAAGTTAATTTTGGGTATCTTGATGTTGCAGGCTAACCTGACCATATTTTAATCAAACTATGCAAACAAAAGTTTAACATGAAAACTATCAGTTTAACATGAAAACTATCAGGTGTTTACCATGTAGGTATTATACACAGTGATATATGTTCTACAAATGTACACTATTGTACTGGAAGAAAACACTATGTGCAGCCTGGTCTATTTTATAGCTATGTTGCCACACCTTTTCCCTCACTAACATACTTTACATTGCTCATTATGAGATTGTCTTCTAGTGACCTCTATGAATCAGTGCATCTAGGGATGGACAAAACATTTATTTTCCTTGCCATGACAATTTCAGATTGTGATACATATTTCTCCATTTCATGGAAGTTCCCACAGGAAGGAAAATAAGGAGAAAACTGAAACTGTATGGGAGAATGGTGAAGCCTATTGATTTCAATTGGCATAAGTTTCCAGTACTTGCTTATGCAGGCATGCACACATTCACATAGCTCATCATGCACACATATATGTCATCATGAATGTGCACACACTCACCTATGCCAGAATGCATAATTTCTGACCCTGGGACTAATCCAATCCCCCGCTGCTTCCTTCCCTACCCAAAGGGTCCAGTCCTGAATCGGCCTCCCGGCGATGCAGTAGTCAAATGAGCAGCCTCACTCTACTTGTAACACGGAGGCTTCTCTCCTGAGGGTAGTCTTTTGAAATGCTGCCATCTACTGGCCAACATACAATAAGGCGAGTTTAAAATATTGCCTCATTCATAACAGTGTTTGCTTCACCCTTTGAGTACCAGAGTGGTACGGAACGCATTGCAAAGCAATGCAATCTGTACCACTCTGGCTCTCAAAGGGTTAATACACCCTATGGAACATCAGTAGTTGAGAACGAGGCCATCATACAGGTGCCTATATCACCTCTTATCAATGTTCTCCACCACAATATCATGAGACTATAGAGATTCTCTTTACTCTTATTCACCACTACGTTGTTCATCGAGGACAGTGGTGGGCAGGGCTGCAGCTCCGTGCAGGCTGCACTGTGTGTCTGGGAGGAGGCAGGAGGCGGGGCAGTCTGTTCTGTTCCGGTCCAGAACTTCCAGGTGAAGTGATTCAAGTAAGCACCGAGGACTCAAGTAAATGTAATGCAGCGGTGCTTCCTTGACACTGCCGACTCGGCGCAGCTCTCATCTCCCAGTCTTACTTGTCATCATGTCACAGACTCACAGTCACAGCACAGCATTCATTACCACCCTCCTTGTAGTCCTCCCAGACATGGATCATGGCTGGAAGGCTAATTAAAAAAAAAAAAAAAAACGACCACAATGGCAGGCGCCCCTCTGTGGGGTGCGCCTGTAGGCAGATGCCTACTCTGCCTTATTGTAAATCCGGCCCTGCACGCTCTGTGAGTCCTGTACCTAGATTTATACAGGCGATTGTTCACAAACCCCCACCCTTAATTAATTACACACACTCCCAGAGCAAACAACCTTTTAAACTTTAAACCTGTAACCTTCTTACTGCAGGATAGGATGTAAACCCAAAATCAGTATATTATAACACTTTTCCAATGCCGTGTTTCACCAACTGTCCACTTATTCCACAGCACACTGTATTTACTAAGAAATGTATGTCATAATTCTTCCCCTTAAAGCCACTGTGGAAGACAATGGGGCAGTCTGTTGGTGTTCTGGGGTATTTTTGTTCCTCTTCTACTTGTTTAATTCGATGTATTAAAGGCATAGAGGAAAAGATGAAAGTGTATACCATTTGTCTGCAAATACTCTGGGGTTGGTGCACAGAGCTGGCTGGTATTAGAATTCTAATGATGGTGGAGGTTGTCCACTTACATTCACCGTAGAGGGGATATACTGTAGTGCATACCCTAGACGAAACCACTGGCATTAGAAGCTAATGTCAGTGGGGCTTCATACCTCCCAAGTGTCCCTCTTTAGGAGGTCTTGTTCTAAATCATTTATTAGGTTACACAAGGAGGTGACAATAGGTCATGACATAGCTTAAAAATTCCTGGTAATTCCCCGCCCACCAGCCACGCACCCAGAAACACCCCCTAAAACACCAGTGTCCCTCTTTGGGAATTTGAAATGTTGGGAGGCATGGGGCTTCACTGGTGATTTTGTACATTTACTCTAATGTGCTTCTTCCACATTGGCAATGGAAGAGTTAAAAGTATAAAAGTAAAATTTTAACCCCCTCCACACTCATAATCCTACCATTAGCAGCTAGTGTGGGTCTCTGTTTGGATAAGGAACAAGGAAATGGGATTCTTAGATTAATTCTTCACTAAGTTAACTTCCAGATGGTCCATTTGTATTTAAACAATATTTCTGTCTTTTTAACCACTTAAGGACCGGCGCGCTCACGCGCGGCCTGCACTTGTGGACCACAGGGCATTTTTTTTTTATTAGTGCTTCCGGTTCAGGACTTACAGAGCGGTGTGCAGCCGCGACGGGAGCCCTGAACTCCATGCTGTTCCAGGACCGTCATTGGTCCTCAAGTGTCGGACAGCCGTGACGGTCCTGGCACTGCAATGGTCCTTAAGGGGTTAAGAGCAATTTTTGTGTTTATAAATTATAAATTAAAGGTATTTTTGGTGCCAGGCAACAGTGAATGGAAATGGGGTTGGGTCCTGTGAGGCGTGAGGATGTGGTAATGGATGGAGTTCTTGGAACTTAGTGTGCCCTGTGTGCTGAGCTTAGCCTGTAATGTATATGCATAAGGGTGAAATAACAGGAAGTGAGGTGGTGCCCCAGGAAGTGCTTGGGAGTGCAAGGCTGAGAAGCCAGTGTGTGATTGCAGAGAGCTGTAATAAAGAAGTTGTTTTAAACACAATCTTGTGAATCTTTCAGTACGCTTGCATAGGTGAGTCTGAAATGTAACTGAAGCCTATCTTGAGTGCAGTCAGGTACACCTGGGTATGAAGATATAATTTACTTTTCACTTTTGAACATTCACCTTTATGTTTGGAAACTTGGGGCCATATTCAGGAAGTGAAAGAGGAGCAATTCTAGGTCAAGACAATTGCGCCATTAAGGACAAACAAAAGCAAAAATCCCAAATGTCCCATTGTTTAAATGGGGCTTTTAACACCTTAAAAGATAGAGAAGTCTGCTTTGTAATGCATAGGACATCTCTCATTAAAGTGGATCTATCATATATAGATAAGTAATGCTCATTTGATAGAGCATTTAGGGAAAAAGTTTAATATGTTACTAATTTAAAAAAAAAAAAAAAAAACATTATCTGCGCAAAAATTCAAGTTTAAAATGTGCCCAACAGCCTACTACCAGCTTGCAGCACTGCCTCTGCTCTTGTCCCACTACTCAGTATCCTCCGATGATGAAGGCTTTCTTTCTCTAAGTTGGAGTGATCTCATTGGCAGAGATCGATATCTAGCCAATGATGTCGCTCCAGCTTAGAGACTGACAGCCTCCGTCATCGAGGATGCTGGGTAGTGGGACAGGAGCAGCCTCTGTGCGGCAAGCAGCCTGCCGCTGCGGCAAGCGGAAGTAGGCTGCTGGGCACCTTTTAAACATAAATTTTGGCGCAGATAACGGGGTTTTGTCAAAAATGAGTAACATGTTTAACTTTTTCGCTAAGTGCTCTAACTAATGAGCATTACTTTTCAATATGCGATAGATCCACTTTAAAAGTCTCATTTAAATCACTGGAGATTTTCATTTGTCCCCTGTGATCCAGAAGGTTTGCTCCATCCACGTAATTCAATTAAGATCAACAAAAAATACTGCTTTAATCCCCTGAATGCCAGAAGGGTACGCAACGTATTGCTAGCGAGATCATCAACACATTGCAAAATATCCAATGGGTTACATATACCTTTTATTTTTTAAATTCAGGATTTCAGTTTTCCAGCCTATGGCTTTTTAAATAAATATACTGAAATATACATATAAAAAATGACTTCTACTTCCCTTATAGGGGTAGTCTTCCATCTAGCTCTTCAGCACATTGCAAGACATTGGTATTTAAGTACCATTAGTATACTGGCTGCACTAAACCACATGCCAATCATGTGATGCCTGGAACACTCCAGATCTGTCCTGTCAGCTGACAGAAACAGGCTATGAATATGAATAAACTGCAAACACTGTATCTCCTGTTAGCAGCCTCACATAACCTTAGACCATATGTTCAAAAGAAATGGGAAGAATTCTGGGTCAAACCAACCACATAATAGGGAAGAGATAAAAAAAAAAAAAAATCCCAGAATTCTTATTGATTTAAATTTGCTCCAGTTAAATCAATGGTAAGGTTTATTTTTCCTCTGTGGTGCAGTAGATGTGAGTGCTCTGGAATTTTTTCTGAATATATGTCCCTCATTAGTGAGAGGAATTAATTAATCTGCCAGTGCATTGCAGGAAGTGGAGAAGCACATATGTATATTGTGTTCACATGTAACCATGCGTTAAAACAGTGACAGGAAACCATATGTGGCCATCAAGTGCACACATTATGTTCATACCTGGGAACTTTCAATTGTTGTCTCCCCGGAGAGGAGTCCTCTGGTGCAGTAGGGGGTGATAAAAATTATGCAAATTGTGTCAAAAAGGGGCAGGTGATTGTCGCAAGTTGTGGAGGCAGGGCTTAAAAGAGTGACAAAGATACTAAAAGAAGGCTGGGGAAGGAGGAACACAGGGGGAAAGTCCAGAAGTGGGCAGTACTCAGTGTCAAAACCAGAATCTCCTGGGCAAGTCCGGAGAGATCCCAGGTATGATTATGTTAACCATTATTAATAACGGTTAAAGGCATAGTAATACATTAATATGTAAACCAATGTATATTGTAGTGTTTATCCTCCTGAGTAAAACAAGGTACTAAGCTAAAAAGCTTTGGACATAGGCATTACGAATGTGAGACACATAAAATCTAAGCCGGATTTACATCCCTATCACTTTTAGGAAAGGGGCTTTAGGCCATGGCCACACCCCTATTTCTCATATGGTCCCGCCCCCAGACCTATTCACTGTTTCCTGGCATAGAAAATACCTTTGACCTATAACAAGCAAAAATGAAAAAATCTGTACCCCTTGGTTGCTAATGAAACCTCCAACGAATTGCTGCACAGTATGTTGGAGATCTTCCTAGCATCCAAAAGGTTAACTAATAGCCTGTAAAGAAGTATATAAACTGGTGCAGGGACACTAAGATTGTCCTGACCACACCCACAATTCACAATGCAGGAATGCCCAGCACTGTGGCGGCACCCCTCAAACTTTGGAGATCTAAGCAGTTTCCTACTCTACCTAATGTGAAATCCAGCCCTGCACAAAACCATTCCCTTCTATATTCCTAAATATCTTTCTATCCCCCCCCTCCTTTCCAAAGTTTAGAGTTTTCATCATGGCATCTAATGAAGACATTTGTTAAAGGGACCGTATAACAAAGTTAACCCGCTAGATGCCAGAGTTGCCTCCAATATGTTGTAGTGCACCACAGACCTCTTTCTAGCATGGGGATATTTAATAATAGAATTATGTGCCAAAATAGGTGCTGAAACCATTTTCATTGCTGTACCTGCCTGACTCCTATTTTCTAAAATAATCTGAAAATTGCCCTCTTTAGGAAATCCCCCAGATACCCTAGCAGAGGGGGAGGGTTATTGGAACCAGTAGGGGATTGTGGGATAGGTAGACAGAGAGGAAGTAGTATTGAGCGAGTGGAGGAGCAAGCCCGCCCTCCTGCACTGTTTGTGGTGGTTGTATGTGGTGTGTGTATGGTGGTGTCCTTGTCTCGGATAGGGTATGTTGAGTGGTGGAAAAGAATTCAGGATGGCTCCTTAGGGAGGTAACCCTAGGGAGGCTGACACCGGGCAGATGCCGCGGCTGGTTACGTTACCCAATCGTGGCTGGTTGTGTCTGGTACTATTGTGGTATCTGGTTAATGGCACTTTAAATGGGAGAATGGTGGAGTTGAAGCATGACCCAGTTTTGGTTTTGGCCATGCTAAGGAATTGTTAACTGGAATACTTGGTATGGGTCTTATGGGGCAAGGACTATGCTGGTAATTATGGTTGTTATATGTTAATTTATTTATGTCATTTTAATAAATGGTCTGTTCTTACCCAATTATTTATTATTGTGTGGTGATTCCTTATACCCTTATTCTTCTGCATATCTCTTGCTCCAGTGGAAGGGCAGAGAGACAATGTTTGGGTGTTTCAGGTTGATCTGTTCCTTTGCACCTATTTTCTTGTTATGTACTAACAAGGTGCAGAGGGAATCAAATTAGTCAGATTCCTATGCATGCTATAGTGGAGGCATTTGTTGCTACGTCCCGTTAAATTTTTAATGATGGCATAGCTGCCATCATTTACGCGGGACAGTCCTGATTTTGGGGTCCAGTCCCTCTGTCTTACCGCATTAAGCCTATGTCCCGCTTTTCTGGCCTCTGCCCCGCTTCTTAGTGATGCCTGGGCCACTTCAGCAGCCATAATCACTTTTATTGACGTCAAGCTCACTGCGCGCTGAGCAGCAAGACGCCTATATTACTGTGCATGTTTGTTGCTCTTCATATATGCGCAGGCACTCACTGTACTCCACCGTTGGCCGTCTTCTGAGTAAGTGGTGCTGAGTGCTTGGTCTGCAGCGGTGGGTCTCTAGTAGCACGCATCAATGGTGAATGCTGAGCCAGTTTAGTGGCATCTCCCTAGGCCTGACCAGGTATGAGCATAGTATATCTAAAACTGATTTGCTGAACCTGTGTTACAAAGAGGGGTTGGAAGGTTGGCCATGTGAAAAATGCTTACTTCGTGGTGACGCGGCTGGCTATTTAAAGGGGGGATATACCCTAGGAATAAGTGAATTCTAATATGTTAACATATTAGTTTAAAAAAGTAAGTGTCTTTCATAAGTAGTAAGGTGCATCTATGTTTTGCATTATATCTGCTGTTTCCTTTATATATAGATTTCCAAATAGTAACATGGTAAATTAGGTTGAAAAAAGACATAAGCCCATCAAGTTGAACCTTTGCATCACAACCCAGAAAAATGAGAAATATATCAGCCTTCCTACTACCCAAATCAGCATTACTCTATTTACTGGAGAAACTTGTTTTAGCTACTAACCCTGTCAGTTCCCTATTGAAAGAAATGCAACTGATCTTCTCTTAAATGTATCCACTCTATCTGGCATTACCACATCCTTGGGTAAAGAATTCCACAGTTTAACAGATGTTACTGTAAACCCCCCTTCCTCTGCTGAAGTCGAAACCTCCTTTTCTCCAATCTTAACCCCTTAAGGACCAGTGACGTGCCACTGTTTTACGAAACAGTGACGTCCTGGCATGTCACGGATTAAATTATCCCCTCAGGGTACGCTGTGATCATGTTGAGGAGGCTGAAACGGGGTGCTCCAGGACCAGAGCACTCAGTTTCAGGCATTCCCTGTTTTGCCGGTACATGTGATTGTTCCTACAGCGGTCAAGTGTACCGGCTTTTTCATTGACAAAGGCAATGTGTCTCTGTCTGTCTCTTCTTACCATCACAGTAAGAGAAGCAGAGACTAGGCAAACAATAAAATAAATCTGGCCAGAGATGGGGGCATTAACACCTCTTTGTGTATCAAAATAAATTATGCGGAGCAGAACCAGTAATTAATAAAAATTTAACAAGTTGGGAACAAATTATCACATAAGACCATATAAAAAGTTGATTTTTTTAAAATTATTTTTTTATAATTTACTTTATTACAAAAAAAAGAAATGGTGGGTTATCCATATAAGAAATGGTGCGTTATCCATATAAGTAAGTGTGGTATCAAAAAGAAAGCCCTACTTGTGCTTAAAAACCAGTGTATAATTTTTGTGACTGGATAAAAGACTTAGAGGGAAAATACTGTTGAACAAAGACATAGTCAAAAAGGTCAAAATTGCTCCGGTCCTAGTGTGCAAACCACCGCAGATTTTCCCAGTCCTTAAGAGGTGACCTCTAGTTATTTGAATAGAACCTGGAATGAAGAGTTCACTAGAGAGATCCTCGTATTCACCTTGCATATATTTACACAGTGTAACAAGATCTCTTAGACTTCTTTTTCCCTATATCTAGATGTTCATTATACATTAAAGGGATAGTAATACTTCGTTTTATCTTTATTTTATTTTGTAGGCATTAAAAAAACATGAAGAACGATATAAGTCTAATCTCTCAAACCTTTATGGTTTGAGAGATATTCACAAGCAAAGTTTCCCCCTCCCGCCCCTTTTACCTAGTGTAAGCCATCTCTTCTCAGATGTGGAATGCAGTCCATAGACCAGACAGATAACAGCAGGGGACAATCTTCTTCCTATGAGAACAATGAAAGCTCTGCCCCCCTTGACAAGTTTTTCAGGTTTTTCCCTTATCTTAATTGAAGATTGTCCCTCTGTGCAGTCTACCTGGGCACCTCCCTTCTGAGCTGGCTGAACAGTGTTACATCAGTAAAAGGGGCGGGAGGGGGATACTTTGTCACTGAATTACTCTTGAACTACAACTCTGATAGAATTGAAATAACACTCTCCAAAATCCAAATACTATGATGATTAATTAGAGCTGCTTTTATTATGAAACATTACTAACCCTTTAAGTCCTCCATTTCCCTTGATTACTTTTGTTACTCTTTGCTGTACTCTCTCCAGTTGTAGAATATCCTTTTTCAGAAGGGGTACTCAAAACTGCTCTGCATATTCGAGATGTGGTCTTGCCAATGATTTGTACACTGGCAAAATGATGTTATCCAGTCTTGTTACAAAAATAGGACTTTGTTTACCTTTGCTACTCCTGTTTGACACTGGTCACTGTTTCCAAGTTTGCAGTTTACAAGGATTCACAGATCTTTCTCTATCAATGAGTCCCCTAAAAATGATTCCACTATGTTCATAAGTAGCACTGGGCTTTTTGTCTTTCTACTAATGTCTCCCTTTAGATCACACCACCTCTCAACAAACAGTAGACTTCAGTACTTCCCAGTGGCTCATAAGGGCCACTAGTCTTTATCTGATTACATACTGAAATAACTAGTAGGGCTACAAAAGAGATCAAATATAAATACAGATGTATGTAAATATAAAAGATTACTGCCCTAATGACACCTACCTAGGAAACTTAAATTAAGAACCAATGTTAAAAAAAGTGGAGAGTTTTTGGGCCAAACCAGCTGCACAGAGAGAAAATAAAAACTCAAATGGTGCTTTTAACCCCTTGACTGCTGGGAAGATCCCCAATGCATTGTGATTCAACAAGAATTTGGGGAATTTGTATTTGCCCCCTGTGGTGCTGTTCGTTTGCCCCAGAGTGACTAAACTTTCTTTTAAACATTGGGCCCTTAGAGGTCCTGATTCCTAAGACCATCAAACACTTTTTGACATAGAAATGACCATAAGGAAGGAGACATACCTGTAAAATGTCAGCATGCAGCCAGTGATTGTCATGTTCATTGGCACCTGTGCAGACATCCGTCCTATTAGGACCATCTTCTCTCCTGTATCTGGATGGAAAGCAGAGTCATAGATGTATTTTGCTCGCCATAGCTGGTCTTCAGTAAGCCCTGGTGTTGGTACCCCCATTCTGTAACAAATGGCAATGTATTTTTTTTTATATATCTTTCATGCATATTAATAATCAGTAAAATTTGCATATTTTCTTTTAATCAATAGAAAACAGGAATTACAGGCATAGAAGACATTTAAAGGTTCATGTGCTGGGTCTTAATCATTTTTAAAGTGAAATTATCCTAAGACAAGTATAGTTTGTTTTACTACTAGCTGTCCTGTAACACAGATTATTTTTGAAAAACGAACCTTTATGTTTTTATGGGAGAATGGCACTTTAATTAGAATAGTAGAATAGTGTCTGAGCTCTGTCTTGTTACATACATAGCACAATGGGTTAAATTTATGAGTTCGCCAGTACATTTAAAGGGATAGTAATACTTCGTTTTAACTTTATTTTATTTTGTAGGCATTAAAAAAACATGAAGAATGATATAAGTCTTATCACTCAAACCTTTATGGTTTATGAGATATTCACAAGCAAAGTTCCCCTCCCCGCCCCTTTTACCTAGTGTAAGCCATCTCTTCTCAGATGTGAGTCTGGTTGTATGACAGTACAGATAACAGAAGGGGACAATTTTCTTTGTATGAAAACAATGAAAGCCCTTCCCCCCTTGACAAGTTTTTCAGCTTTTTCCATTATCTTAATTGAAGATTGTCCCTCTCTGCAGTCTACCTGGGCATCTCCCTTCTGATCTGTTGAACAGGGGGGGGATACTTTGCTTGTGAATATCTCTTAAACCATAAAGGTTTCAGAGATAAGACTTATATCATTCTTCATGTTTTTTTAATGCCTACAAAATGAAATAAAGTTAAAATGAAGTATTACTATCCCTTTAAGCTAGAATTAGTTTTGAATGTCAGTAGCTGCACTGAGAGGTATGCACTACAGCATAAGATAGCTGTAGTGCACTCCGACAGACATACTCTGCCAGCACTGAACTTCAACCCTTTGATTGCCATAGGGGTACGCAATGCATTGCTTTGCAATGCATTACGTATCCCTCTGGCACTCAAAGGGTTAATATCAGCAAGACCCACACACCAGCCCCATAGCATGAGCAGAGAAATGGCGTACACATTCCATGAACTCCATATCTTTCTTTGTACACTGGCCTAAGCAAGATGTAGCAGAAATTATTCATGTTACATTCCTAACCTATGTGTAAACTGTCCAACTTGGAGATCATTTATTGCACTTTGTGCTGTTTATAATGAGAGATAAGAGCTAAAGTCAGTAAATGTATTGTGATTGGCACCAACTGCTCTTGTATTCAGAAGGCTGTTGTCTAATCTTAGCACATTTGCAGACAATCCTGGACAATCATCTTAAAGGGATAGTAATGCTTTAAACAAAATGCAGCTCTGATTATTCTTCATACTATTTGTCCCATGTAGTGTTGTATTTCAATACTATCAGTTCAGCAGCAATTGAATGAGAAAGTATCCTCCTTCTGCATACCTGGGAACTTGCCGGGTTTCACCCGGAGATTCCGGAGCTGTGTCTCTGGGCCTCCGGATGAAACCTTCAAATCTCCAGGTAATCCTGACTCATATGGCATTTGCGATTGTGAAGCTTAATTATAATGTATAGTATTACTGCTGCCGGAGGTCGTTGCAGCTTGCCTGCACACTTTACCCAGTGCATCCATCCACCTCTGCTTGCCTTGTGACCTCCTCACTGTCATCCCACACCACCTGACTCAGTACCACACAACATTGAGATTTGCGAGCTAGCCAATTGTCGCTGCTGGCATTGCTGAGGAAGAGTGACGCCAATGTGACGACACTGGCGTCGCAAGGCAGCCTCATCAGGAACACCAGCGAGTGGAGGTCTGGATGCAGAGCACGGACCTCAGTAGAAGTGGAACCTCCAAACCGGCCCTCAAAGGGTTAAAAGATCTCCGTCTCCAGTCCGTTTCAAAAGTTCCCAGGTATGGCCTCCTGCCCCTTTTATGTACGTCACACTGCTCTCCAAGTAGGTCCGGATGGAGAGCAGCGAGGGAGAATCTACTGTGAGCACAAGGAAAAACCTGCCCTCCTACATCAAGTGGGGTACTGTTTTCCTTGTGCTCACAGAAAGGAGATTGTCCCTTGCTGCGAGCTGTCCAGTCAAGAGACTGAATTCCACATCTGAGGGGAGGCGGCTAAAAGGGGCAGGAGGGGAACAATTTCTCATTCAATTGCTGCTGAACTACAAGACTGATAGTACTGAAATACAGCGCTACATGGGACAAATAGTATGAATAAGAATCAGAGCTCATTTTGTTTGCGGTATTACTATCCCTTTAAGATTACTATGGTACTTGGAAAAGGCAGGAATGGCTGTGCCTCAGAGATTATACAAGAGACTAGATTTTAGGCACAACTACAGAAGTTTTACAGAAGCTATCATGAAGTAAAGGTGATTTAAATGTATATAAACCCAGTTCGTATTTGTGTTATTGTTCTTTTAAATAGGGATTTAACCCCTTGAATTCTAGAAAGCTTTCTAACTCCTTGCAAAGTAATGCGTTCGAGACATCATTAGCAATTGAGGGATTAAAAACCTGATTTAAAACAATGGGAATTTGGGAAATATTGATTTGTCCCTGCATTTGGTTTGTTCTGGAAAGGCACCTGGAGGGTTATGTACTAAGGTGTGATAAAGCGGTGATAATGCAGAGATGACTTCTCCAGTGATATCACTTCTCCAGGTCCTATGTTATTCTATGTACTAAGATTTCCCCAACTTTGGAGATGTTAGTGCATAGGTTATATAGAGTAACATAGGAACTGGAGAAGTGATATCACTGGAGAAGTTATCTCCACTTTATCACCTGTTTATCACTGCTTAGTGCATAAGAGCCCAGTTACTTTTAGTATATCAGTAGCTTCCTTTCTAATAAACCAATCTATACTAGGAAAATGGGGTTATCCTGGAGTAAAACACCTGTACCACAGACGACAAATAAACATTCTCAGGAGGATTCTACAGTCTTTTGACCCTTTTAATGCCAGAGACATCTCCAAAGCCAGGGCCGGATTTACAATAAGGCAGAGTAGGCATCTGCCTACAGGCACACCCCACAGAGGGGCGCCTGTCATTGTGATCATTTTTTTTTTTTATTAGCCTTTTCCCTAGATGCATCCTGGTGGACTTGGTGGGGATGCTCAAGCTGCGCTGTCCGGATGTGACTGTGTCGTGACACAGAACATGAAGAGAGACAAGCTGGAGTCAGTGTCACGGAGGCTGCTCATTACTCCTCACTGTCTTCACCACTTGCCAGCCCGGAACAGTTCTGCTTCTAATCCTCACAGGCGTTCAGTGCAGCCTGCAGTGAGCCGCAGCCCACTGACAAACAACATCGTCAACACAGCAATTGAGCCAAACACAGAAGAGCTGCCTCTCTCAGCCTCTGCGTTTCTGCCAGTGTCTACTATGTAGAACTAGAAGCTGGCACTGCACGATGTTGGACCCGCGGTTTATTTTAAACCCTGCCTTGATTGAGGAGGTAAGCCTGCACAGCCGCCCGACCGCCGGGTATGAGTGACTGTACCCAGTGCAAGTGGTAAAAAGAGCGAGTCAGGCTGTTTAATATTTACCACTACCTCTGGGGACCTTATATAAGTTTACATTGGTACATGCACTCAAACCCTGGGTTTGTTACCGGCTCGGGTGGGTATTGCCACCCCCAGGTTGGTGAACAGGAACTTGGTGTGGCTGGGACTTTTTTGCAGTAAACCATAAAGTGTACATACATTCAATCTATCCTAGGAGCTTGATGAGAAATAACAACAGTACAAGGGGTGTAAAATCAAAATTAAACGTTCAATGTATTTAATACTAAGCATTTGTCAGCATTAACGCTAATGTAATGTGTAAAAGACTTTTAATGAAAATTACAATTATTTATTTGGAAGAGGATCATTTTAATTCGAACAAGGAAACAAGCTATGTTTGTAAGTTTACTTACTGCATAATTTTTTTGTGGCTGAATAAAAATAATTCGGTCAAAACGTTTTGCACTTTTTTTTTTTTTTTTGGGGGGGGCGCTTCAGATTTCTGTACCTACAGGCTCCTGACATGTGAATCCGGCCCTGTCCAAACCTGGGAACTTTCAAGATGAGCTGACCCCGAGATCTCCCCATAATGTAGATGTTATGCAAAATATACCTGCTTGCTCTAACCCAGCTGTCCTGCTTGTGTTTAGGAAGTGAAAGCCCGAAATTGTAGAGTGTTAAAGGTTCCTTCTCACTGGAGCACAGTTGCTCCAGCTGGTCTGCAAGGAACCTTTAACATGCTACAATCTAGAGCTCTCACTGCCTAAACACAAGCAATACAAGCAGGACATCTCCTCCTACCTTGTCAGTACTAATAGGACCAATTTTGAGACTAAAGAAATATTTAATTGGGGCAGATTGGGGTCAGACCCCTGAGTCTCAGGGTCAGACCCTGAGGGTTCCCAGGTATGGACTTATCTAACATTCAAGAGGTCATTTCATTATATGGGAATATTTATTTGTCCCTATAGTGCAGTTAATTTGACCCACAATTGGCCTCACTGAGGGGAATATACAAATTCTCCAGTGCAATCTCTAACTCCAGTGGTTGCACATCAGGATATGCACTAGAGCATATGATATGTAGAACTTTAATGCCAACAGGCTGTATAGGCCAGCCTCATAACATGCACTGAGAAATGGAGTATACTCACACCACGTCCTTTATGCCTTTTTAATACATTGCCTTAAACAATGTGTAGAGGAAAGGAGCACCCCAAAAAGATTACTTGCAAGTGGAGAAGAAAGGTCAAGTGAAGGAATGTATTATAGGTAGGAAGCAAAAAACACAAATGACTTATGTTGCACTAATTAGACCTGTAATTCTGTACAATGTTCTTTGCCTCCTCCAATACTTTAGGTCCCAGTAAGATATTTCTTGGATCCGTCACCATGAAGAAATGCTTGGCTCGCCCCTCGAAGGTGCTTTGATCCCATCGTGGTTCTTTGATGTTGATATTGAATGGAAGCGCTGTAGGCATTGTCTGCATGGATGAGGAGTATGATTTCCACACTCTGCAATTAAAAATATGCAACAAAAATATTAACACATTTCTATACTGCATGAGTTGACAATAATCCCAGTTATTTTACCCTATTTCTCTAAATGAATAATTGCTGAAATAATTCTGACGTAAAATCAGAAATGTAAATCATTGACCTAGTGTTTTTTGTCTGGTACATTCTGCAAACAATTCAGCTTCACAGAAAATGACAGATATGAAACGTATCTAAAATCTTTGGAGATTTGCACTAAGAAACTGATTTAATGGTGCAAAGTGTTTTTGTTTTTTCTATTGTAATAAAGCAAGTGTTTTGATGATTATCCCCCTATTCACCAGCTATGCTGGCACTAAGGAGATAAAGCAACAAACGTGTAAATAAAAAACAACGACCCATATTTATAGAAGCAAACTGGAATTATTGTGGAATAAACCAACTGCACCATAGGGGACAAATAAAAATTCCTGTTACATTAAGTTGAGCATTAAATCCCTTGAATTCTAGAGAGGTCCCCAATGCATTTTGAAGCAATGCATTGGAGACCTGTCTAGCAGACAGGGGGTTAAATAGCTCTATGCAAGTGCTTGGGAATTTAGGAATTTTTCTTTGTCCCCTTTGGTGCAGTTGGTTTACTCTAGAATGACTCCAGTTTTGTAGATATGGGCCACTGGGCCTAATATACAACAGCATACCTCCCAACATTTGAAATCGCCAAAGTGGGACGCCCCCCCCGTCCCCCCCCCCCCACTCATTGCAACTCACTCAACCTGGTAGGAAAACTGTAGATGAGGTCTGATGATGCTGTTGGCGATGCCGGCAGCATGCTCAGGCAACTTCTGACACAGCCATGGGTGAAGTATGTTGTATGCTGCATGCATGCACATATATAAAGGGCAACGCGCATGTGCAGTGTCATTTTCGGCATCTCGCCATTCAGTGCAACCGCGGCAGAAAGGGTGAGTAAATTGAAGGCTGCCTAAGCCAGCTGGGCATAACTGGGAAACGGGACATAGTGCTAATAAGGCAGAATAGAGGGTTTGGGCCCCCAGATCGGGACTGTTCCGATTTGGGGACTGTCAAGCAAATTTGGGACAAGCCAGCTGCAACACAGGGAAAAAATCAAAAATCCCAGAAATTCCTGTTAATTTAAATTTCATTTTTATCCCCATGAACGTTAGAGAGGTCTGCAATGTTTTGCTTCCCAATGCCCTGGAGACCTTATTAGCATTCAGTGGGTTAAAAATCATTATTTAAATAAACAGGATGTTTTTCTTGTCACCAGTGGATCAGTTGGTTTGCCAATTGCACCATAAGGGGACAAATAACCTGTGATCTAAAGTGGAACTTTTACCATAGTTAAAGTCGCCCTGCAATAATTAGGCAGATGGCGACTAGCTTAATCCCTTAAGGACTGGCCGTGCACGCACATGGCGGTCACTCAAGGACCATGGAGCATTTTTTTTTTAGGAATCCAATTCCGGACTCCCGCAAACGGCGTGCAGCTGCGCAGGGAGCCCGGAATTCCATGATGGTCCAGGACCTTCATGGGTCCTTAAGAGGATAGTAATGTTTCATAATAAAAGCAGCTCTAATTAATCATCATAGTATTTGGACTTTGGAGAGTGTTATTCCACTTCTGTCAGAGTTGAAGTTGAAGAGTAATTCAATAACGAAGTATCCCCCTCCCGTCCCTTTTATTGATGTAACACTGTTCAGCCAGATCAGAAGGGAGGTGCCCAGGTAGACTGCAGAGAGGGACAATCTTCAATTAAGATAAGGGAAAAACCTGTCAAGGGGGGAAGGGCTTTCATTGTTTTCACTGTAAGAAGATTGTCCCCTGCTGTTATCTGTCTGGTCTTACAACCAGATTCCACATCTGAGAAGAGATGGCTTACACTAGGTAAAAGAGGCGGGAGGGGAAACTTTACTTGTGAATATCTCTCAAACCATAAAGGTTTGAGAGATAAGACTTATATCGTTCTTCATGTTTTTTTAATGTCTACAAAATAAAATAAAGATAAAACGAAGTATTACTATCCCTTTAAGGGGTTAATAATAGTTATCTTACCTCACAGAACTACACGATTCTAAAGAAATCCTTAATCTTCTGAGTCTGAAGGCCAGCTTAGTTCAGTCTGCGCATCTGCACCACCAGTCCCTTCCAGTTACCTTGAGGCACACTGCAATTCTTCTTAATGGAGACCGGGACTAACAGTACAGGCCCACAGACAAGATGTCTGGCTTTCAGCCTCCGAAGATTAAGGATTTCTTTAGAATCGTGTAGTTCTGAGAGGTAAGATAACCATTATTAAGCTAGTCGCCATCTACCTAATTAGTGCAGGGCGAATTTAACCCCTTAACGACTCATGACGTACATGTATGTCATGGGTTGTAGGTCCCTAAAGGACCAAGGACGTACATGTACGTCATGCAATTCCGGGCTCCCCGTGTGGCTGCACGCCGTTCGGGGAGCCTGGAAACAGAAGAGAGAGAAAAAAAAAAGGTCTGTGGTCCTTAAGTGCCAGCAGCGTGCACGTGTGGCCGGTCCTTAAAAGGTTAACTATGGGGAAAGTTCTGCTTTAAATTATGATTTTAACCCCTTCAATTCAAGAGAGGTCTTCAATGGATTGCCTCCTATTCAAATTTAAATCAATGGGAATTTTAAGTATTTGTATTTGTCCCCTATGTTGCACTTTACAACTCTCCAGTTAATAGCAATAGAATGTTTGCCAGGCTGAGACATGTAAAACAGTGCAAATCTGTCCCAACCTACAGTATTAACCCCATGGACAAAAGCACTATTTACAGACTTTTAAGAAAGACAAAATACAATTGATTGTGCCTTGCATAGGAGGACAATTTGTTTCTTTAGTAAATTATATCATCAATTAAATTCACTTTAGTGTTGTGGCCAGCACTGACTTTTTTGTAGGTTATGGTGTTCACATAGGTATGCACAAGGTATACCCACTTACCGTAATTTTATTTATTTATTTTTTAGATATGCACACAGAATAGACAGGCCTGTGTTCACACTGGGAAAGCCTTGTTAAAAAAAAAAAGTCATCCAGTACTGAAACTGAACTTTATATGAAATGGTAGGCAAAAGGTATGCCTGCTGTGACCCCCACCCCCATCTGTTATGTGATGCAGTGAGAACAGCATATAGAGAGGCTGATGTAGTAAGGAGAGCTAAAAAAATTATAGAGCGGGCAAAACAACTGTATCATAGGCTCTCTTCCCCAGATGCATTGCTTTTAGTAATAATAATCATAATGTATTAATAGTAAAATGTGTCCCTACTTAAAAGGGCATCAAAATACTTTACATAAATATATAAATGAATAAAAACAGATTAATTAGGAAAGGCTATAAGGAAAAAACACTGGTGAATAAAGACGAGACACAGAGGAAGGGCATTCCAAATCACAGGATCAGTACTCAAGAATGCTCTGCCACCCAAAGCTGAATGGCTAATTTTAGGGATCACCAAAAGGGGACTCCTTGAGGATCATAGACTATAATTATCACACACTCTGTGCTTAAGCCAAGACGGTAAGTACTGAAGCACAGTGCTATACAAAGCCTTATAAGCCATAACAGCCAACTTGAACCTTAAGTGAAAGGCCATGGGCATACCTGGGAACTTTTGAGGCAGGGTTACCCGGAGGGTAACCCTGTCAGTGCCCACGGGGTAGGAAATGACGCGATTTGCGTCATAAAAGGGGCGGGGCTTAATAGTGCCGGGGTGGGACAAAAAAAAAGAAACCCTTCAAAATGGAGGTAAGTGCGCAGGGAGTGGGAGGAACTGGGCGGGACGGAGCACAAGTGGGCAGAGTTTCTACTTAAACTCTGCCCACCTGGTGATTCACACATTGCCCCGGAGACCCGGTAATTCAGTTCGAAATCCGGAGTCTCTGGGGCAAAACCGGAGAGTTCCCAGGTATGACCATGGGCAACGAGTGTAGTTCAAGCAGGATGGGAGTAATATGCTCAAATTTAGAGATACCTCTCAAAGCCTGTACAGCTGCATTCTCTAACATTTGAAGTCTCTGAGTGAGATGGAAGGGAAGGTATATATACAGAACATTCCCATAGTCCAACCACCTTAACACAAGGGCATTGATTAATGATTCCAGGTCCCTAAAAGAGACCAAAAAGACTTAAACTCCTGATAATGCCACCATGCCTCAGGCAAGTGGTGTTTACTGAGAACCTGGGACCAGCCCCTCAGAGTTTGAACTGTTGACTAACTCCAACAACCAAAGCCCCTGTATTCCCATAGCATATTTAAGGAGCCATGAGGGCAAGGATCTAGGCCACTGAACAAAATTGTTTGGAATTCACCCAGCACTGGACTCACTAGTGGGTTGAGACTAGGCTCAGGAACTAATGCAGGGCAGATGCCAGACCTAATGCTGCTGATCTTATTATTAAAGAATTGATGAACATCCCCGCAGCACTCCTCAAATAGAACTGCCAAGATGATGGCACAGCTAGGATGAATCAAGCTGTGCACCATCCTGAACAGCTCTGTGGGACCACTCATGGCAAAGTCACTCATCCAGGGGGCAACAGACTTTTTAATCTTAAGACTGCCTTTCTATATACTCTCTGGCAGTGGCAGTGGTCAGCCAGTCTGCAAAAGATCAGCCTGGAGCTAAGATCTGCACCAGGAGTGCTCTTTCCTGCAGAACTCCCACCTCAGGCACACAAAACACTGAGTCCTAGCATTAACTAATCACAAGGGAAGGGTCTTGCTGTTTGCTGAGAGGGGCACCCTTCCATCCTGCTCCACCCAGCCATTAACCATGTCCCTAGTGGGAAAGATGAAAGATTAGCCTGCAAGATTGAATTGAACTTAGATTGTTCCATGAGTCTCTTGAGACAGACTCAGGAAACCACCATGCCTCTTACAGGGGGCCCGGGGGCTACTGATTGTTGTCTGGATCAGCTTAAGGTAAGTGCATATGGGTGAAGAGAAAGAAACTTTACCCACTAATACACCTTGGGCAAATAGGAGGTGAAGTGTATTCCCATGAGTGGGCCCTAGCACAACTGTGATAAAATCATGGCATCCATGATATCTAAAAGCCCCGTCACCATACTGTCAACGGGATTCCTCAGCACACATGTTGACATCACCTAATACAATAGTGCAAGGAAATTCCAACAACATAGGTGAGACCACCTCCAACAACAGATTGAATTATCGAATCTCCAGGGACAACGGCTGATTCTCCAGTTTAGTGAGTTCAGCTATAACCCCACCCACTTGCCAATCTATTCAGCCATTCCTGACAACTTTCCCACCCATTTCATGGCAAACTACTCCTTTCAACCACCCACTGCACCCAACCAATTAAGCCCCACACACAATATGAAACAAAAACATCATTTGGACAAACCCATCAGCTGTACAGTGTACAGAATAAATAGAAATTGATATAAATAAACTTTACAATATGTAAATCAGAGGTTCTTACTCTAGTCTATGAGGGTTGCTGTAAGTTTAAGGTTTGGAGATGTCTTTACATCTAATTAATTAAAGGAACACTTACATGTCCTGTTAATAAAACTGTACTTAGCTTAATTTGGGTAGACAATCCTAAAGGCTGCTGAGAATCAATTCTGTGTGGCTGTTTCCATAGAATTAACCTTTAATTAGTGGTGGATAAGCAGGCACGAAGACATGAAGACATGAAGACATTCCTTTCATCTCAAGAAGCCGATAGTGGGAGTATCCTGGAGGCTGCTATCAAATAATCATGTCTACCGAATGGACATAAAAACTTCTGTTGATTTCAATGGGGCCATTGCCCCTTGAATGCTTTGCATTGCATTGAGGACCTCATTGAGACTTCTCTAGCACTAAAGAACATAAAACATCAATTTAAATAAAAAAGAATTTGGGTATTTTTTACTTGTCTCCATTGGTTTGTTACAGAATTACTCTAGTTCTTCTTAGTAAATCAGCTTCATAGTGTTAT
Organism: Rhinophrynus dorsalis; assembly: GCA_037306005.1. Classification (NCBI taxonomy): domain Eukaryota; kingdom Metazoa; phylum Chordata; class Amphibia; order Anura; family Rhinophrynidae; genus Rhinophrynus; species Rhinophrynus dorsalis. The sequence goes on along the minus strand of CM074724.1, from coordinate 83,818,601 downwards.
TATAGTGTAATTATGACAAAGCCACACAAAAATGGGATTTATTACTTTTGAAATTTAATCTAATTCCGATGTACACATTTGGAGACAAATCTTAAAGGGATAGTAACACTTTGTTTTATCTTTGTTTTATTTTGTAGGCATTAAAAAACATGAAGAACGATATAAGACTTTCTATCAAACCTTTATGGTTTAAGAGATATTCACAAGCAAAGTTTCCCCCTCCCGCCCCTTTTACCTAGTGTAAGCCATCTCTTCTCAGATGTGGAATGCAGTCCATAGACCAGACAGATAACAGAAGGGGACAATATTCTTTCCTATAGAACAATGAAATCCCTGCCCCCCTTGACAAGTTTTTCAGGTTTTTCCCTTATCTTAAGTGAAGATTGTCCCTCTCTGCAGTCTATCTGGGCACCCCCCTTTTGCTCTGGCTGAGCAGTGTTATATCAGTAAAAGGGGCAGGAGGGGGACACTTTGTCATTGAATTACTCCTAAACTACAACTCTGACAGAATTAAAATAACACTCTCCATGGCCCAAATACTATGAAGATTAATTAGAGCTGCTTTTAATATGAAACATTACTATCACTTTAAAAAAAAATCCAAAGCATTTGAAATATCTAAGTCAGTGGCCTTCAAGGATAATAGTTGGAATCAATGAAGTAGACATTGGACTATGAGTTCTCTCTTTGTAGTATAGAAGCCATTCTCCATATATATGCATATATTTACCAAGGTTATAACCTTCATTGTTTAGTTTGTGTACACTAGTGCTTAACCATTTGAGCACCAGAGTAGAGCATAATGCATTGCAAAAGGTAAAAATGTTTCCTCTTATTCCTCATCACTATAAATATCTTTATTTTTAATTTGTAACTCTTTTCCAGCTAAACAAAAGAAGCATAACAATGTGTAGCTGACAATCTGATACTGCTGCTGTACTCTGATTGGCACTTTCTCCCACACCTCCCTACTGTACACTCCTCTCTGAGGCTCCAATCAGAGTGCAACAATGTTCTTTAAGTCTCAATGTCAGTGTATTTGTTCCTTGTTTTTATAACTTATGTCATTTAGCTGTAGAAAGGACACTGCAAATCAAGGAGTAGAGGAGCATTTTAAACATCTTATCTGTGACTGTTAAATTGATTATTGGATGTAAAAATATTAAAGATAATTATCACATTTTCTAAATTCTTTCCATATATTACAAGAGGAAGCATGATAATGGGGAATTTTGGCCACTATCAAATGGAGCTTTTTAAAGGGATAGCACAGGTGAATTTATAGACACAATTAAAATATACTTATTGCCCTCATTCCCATCTCTCAAATCATTATGGTTTGAGAGATGTAATAAAATAAAGTCCTCCGCTCCCTTCCACTTCTCATGCGTCCACTGTATAGCGGACATCATGAGTTCCTGCTTCCAGGACCAGAAGGTGGCTCTACAGCAGCGCTGTCATCGAGATATAGAACTAGAATTATTTGCAAGCACATGTTGTAGACCATTCCAATGAAGTAATTATAGTTAGATATCCCGATGTCAGCACTCCTGAAGAGCCATCTAAAGTTGGGCGACCGGATTCTGCCTCTGACAGCTTAACAGCTCGTCAGGCAGAAAGGGGAGGGAACAGAGACCTTTATTTTATTATATCTCTCAAACCATAACGGTTTAAGAAATGGGAATGAGGGCAGTAAGTATGTTTTCATTGTACCTATAAATTCACCAGTACTTTTTTTTTCGAGGTTACTATCCCTTTAACACCTTCAAGGTCCCCAATGCATTGCTTAAATGCTTAACCCTTTAAGGACCGGGAAAATCTGAGGTCGTTTTCACTTAAGGACCGGAGCAATTCTGACCTTTTTGACTATGTCTTTGTTCAACAGTGTTTTCCCTCTAAGTCTTTTATCCCACCCCCATAAATTATATACTGTTTTTTTAAGCACAAATAGGGCTTTCTTTTGATACCATGATACACTTATATGGATAACCCATTTACTTTATTAAAATTAAAAAAAGGTAAAAAAAACACCATTTTTGTTTTTTCTCTTGGGATCAATTGGGCACAAAGGATTACATTTTTATGGCGACTGCATGAAAGGTATGACCGGTCAGTCACACCTACAAAATGCGCAGTTTAAAGTGGCCACTGTCCCCCCTGGGTGAAAATCCCCATGTCCCTTTTTCCCACCCTATTCTGTCACTTTTTAATCCCTGACATTTGGCGGTGTGTGTAAGTGTATTACATGGCTCCACAACAATCACAGTTCCAAAATTGTTTAACCCCTTAAGTACCAGCGGTCCAGGGAAGTTACTTTCCCTTAACGACCGCTTTGATCCTTGCCGATGTGCCTGTACACGTGACCTGTTACGCGTACCGGCCCGCCGCTTTACGGCCTAAGAGAAATCTCTCCGGTCTTGGAGCGATCAATTTTAGGTCCCATTTTTACTTACAGCGCTCCCGGTAGAGCGCTGTAAGTAAAAAGTATGTGACGTGTTATGACCGTCACTGGTCCTTAAGGGTATAAGGACTGTGACGGTCATACCACGTCATGTAGTCCTTAAGGGGTTAATGAGTTTTTTTATTTTAAATAAAATATTCTTTTGTAAAAAAAAAAAAAAAAAAAGCCTGTTGTGGTTTAAAAAAAAAAAAAAAAAAAAAAAAGTAGTCTTTGCAGGTCAGAAATTGACCTGCATTTAGCCAGCCTCCATCACCAGCAGTGAAGGGGTTAATACCCCCAGATGCTGTATTTTCTTTTACCACTAGGTGTCTCCTCCCTTACTCTGACAGAAATGGAGACAGAGGCAGAGGAGACACACAGAGGCAGCTCAGTCTCTCAGAATGCCGGTACATGTGATCACTGCTACGGCGATCACATGAACCGGCACAAGCAAGAAGGGCTGAGACTGAACTCCCCGGTCTTGGAGCGCTCAGTCTCAGCCTGGAATTAATGATAGCAGCGTGCACGGAGGCACCCTGCTATCATTTAAGCCATGACGGTCCAGGACCGTCATGGGTCCTTAAGGATATAACAACCCATGACGGTCCAGGACCGTCATGGGTCTTTAAGGGGTTAAATGGGCAGTGCTGCAGAATTTTGGTTATTTATTTATATCTCCATGTCTAATATTCTCAACAAATGCTCAGAACCAGTTTAGCAAGCTTTTTTATTGCTATGACACAGTCCTTGCCTCTCATTCATCCCATTTGATGATCATTTCAATTGCTAAAATCCCTCACAGCCCTCTGCTTATGTGTAGAGTAACTAGTGAGATAGCTCAGTTGGTTAATGCCCCAGCTGTAAAATCTGTTCAAACTGCAAGGTTGCAGGTACAAGTCCCAGCAAGGTTAGCTCAGCATTTCCCTCTTCTGAGTCCAGGACATATTTGAAAATGAGAGATAATCTCAATGTATTCTCCCAGGTAAACTACTTTCACAAAAAAATAATATGGAATATATATATATATATATATATATATATATATATATATATATATATATATATATTGCAGGGTGTATCCTATTACATAAAAGAAGAGCACTCCCACTGCTGAGATGTTATATTCAAAAGTTACTGCCGTACAACAGATTTAGTTTGATGCAGTACTTCGAATGGCTGAAATTTTGTGGTGGAGCTGTTGCTACGATATCCTATGACAGCTATGGTCAGTTGATAACAACACTCTATAGTCTCCTGTAGCAACAACACCACCATAACATTTCAGGTCATGGAGCTACTGCACCCAACAAAGTGTGTTTGAGTTTTTTTTTTAATAAAACATCTATCAGCAGTGGGAGTACCCTTGTTTTACTCAGCAGCATAAACTCTGCAATATATATTTTTCAGTATTAGACAATACTATCTGTTTGAGCCTCACATATCGATGTCTGTTACTGACATATCAGTAGATTGTACAGAGGAGGAATTGGGCTCACAGCAGAGGTAAAACAAGGGGGTGAATATAACATGCTGATTCCTCTCAATAACTGGTATTAGAATCTACACACTGTAGTGAATAGGGAGGGGCAAAGCTTTTTGCCTCAAACCAAAATCAGCAGATAATGGCACTTCCCGCCTGGCAAATAATTTCCCACAAAAAGTGTCTTCATTACATCCTCTACCACTCCCCTAACGCTAGTCTCACCAGCTGCTCCGCCATCACTCTTACTACTAACACCAACCACATCAATTTAAGTCCCAGAGTCTTCCTCCTCACTAGTAATATGATTAAACCTGTCATCACTCTTAGCACTGGACCTTCTTAGTAGTAGTACTATTGGTGGGACTGCTTGGGATGGCAAGTGTGACTTAAGGTCCCCTGCTGTCACACTTGGCATCATCTTCTCCTCCCCCCCTCCTGAGAATCACATGACACACTGGCAGCAGATGCAGTAATGGCAGCAGGCACAGGTAGCTGACCTGTCCTACTCAAACTACTACTCTCTTACTCCTCCCGTGACAAAAATTACCCAAGATCCCTAGGGGTGATGTAGGCTGACTAGCCATCATTGGGTCTACATGGGACACACATTTAAAATCCAGGACTGTCCTGGGAAATTTGGGACATGTGATCACCCTAGCATAGGTCATGAAGTAACCCAAAATGTAATGGTAATGTCACGTGCCCAGTTGAGGTGCCGGCTACAAAAACAAAAGTGTTCCACTTTGGCCATTTGCAATGTTGGGAGGAGAATACTTTGAGGACCTTTTGCTGCCTCAGGCCTGTCTGTTGGCCACCACTCCTTTAGTGAATCAATGCGTATATGGATCCTGGAAGCTGATGTACTAAGACAACTATGCAATTCTGGGTGCAAACCAGCTGCACCATAGGGAAAAATAAAAACTCTATTGATTTAAATGTGAAATTTCACCCCTTGAATTCTAGAGAAGGCAAAAATTGGCACCACTTAGTGCATCAGCCCACTGCCTTCTCTCAACCAAGAACTAAACTGTAGCTTCCCACACACACACACACACACACACACATACACACACACACACACACACACATACGTACACGCACACATACACACAATTATCTTCCTCAGTATTTCCAGAACTCAGAACTATGCCAGTTTCTGCTTGATGAGTCAATGCCCAGACATTTTTACTCAAATTTTCCATTTAGTGTGTCTGCTTTCTTTAAAATAAAATCTCTTTCACTCTCCCCAAAAACATTTGAGAATCTTTTCTCCTTCCTTTAGCTCCATGAAATATTATGTATGGTACAAATTCACAGATTCTGTTTTCATCAGTAATTATTTATTAACATAAAACACATCATAATATAATCAGTCTGATTAATCTGATAAAGTGCCACAGAGGAAAAAGCTAATAGAAATCAAGCTAGCTACTCTTTCAGATTAAACTCTTGTGTGCAGCGGCGCAACAAGTAATTGCAAACATTTTTGGAGCTCCCTATCACAAAAATATTTTAACAGGGGTATAATCTGACCCTATTGGACCCTGGGGCGAATGGGGCCGCCTTGAATGGTAGGCCCCTGTGCAACTGCACACTCTACAAATCCTGTAGTTATAATAAAGAGGTCTTCATAGCACTGTGAAGCAATGCATTTGAGACATTTCTAACATTAAATGGGTTAAATGAAAACTAAATTCTGATTATTTACTAAGGCTGATGTACTAAGAATAACTGCGGTAATTCTAGGACAAACCAACTGTACCACAGGGGAGAAATCAAAATTCCCATTAATTGAATTTGTGCTTTTAACCCCTTAAATGCTAGCAGTCTCTAAAGCATTGCTTCAAAATGTTCTGGAGACCTTTCAAGCATTCAAGATATTTAAAAAACCATTTAACCCTTTGAGTGCCACAAGAGTATTCAACCCATTGAAAATCAATGTTTTGCCTACCCCTCTGGCACTTAAACAGTTAAATTAATGGGGATATTGAATTCTCCCTTATTGTGCAGTTGGCTTGCCCCAGAATGATTCCAGATATCCTCAGTACATCTGCTTCACTGTTATTTCACTGAAACTTGGGATAAGCTTTCTTGGCTCAAAGTGATATTTTCCTTCACCTCTAGAAGCAATGCATTGAATACACCACTGGTTCTTATGGGGCTAAATTAAATCTGCTAATCTTCTAATTTTTAACAATTTGAATAAAATCCACTTCTTCCTCCTTCATATTCCATATAGTACAGGCATCGCTGGGGGGGCTAAGGGGCTGAAGCCTTGATTGTATCTGGGTGCAGCCCCGAATGTTGTTGCCAGTAAAGCTACTCTTCCTATCAGGCACTCACTTTGACTAAATACACACAATAGGAAAGTACAGATGACATTACTTAAGCTGTATGTGCTATCCAGTTGCAATGGAAGCCAATGAGAGAGGAGTGTTTTGCCAGGATACTTCTTTCTCACTGGCTGTCTAGAGCATATGACAGCATGGTCACTGGCACATCGTTGTTGCGAATGTGTGGTAGAGAGGTGAAGTGAAGGAATGCAAGAGGCCTGAATAAAACCATCTCAATTCACAAATAAACTTGTGTGAATGAGTACATGTGAAGTGTGGGTGTAAACAAACATTAATGCATTCTGATCTCTTAAAAAGAGGAGGGGAATGGCAGAACAGAAAACAGACAACATGAACCAATGAAATATACAACTTAGGGCCATATGTTCAAAGAAGTAGCGAAATAGCTTTTGTCATTTATAACAACTTTTCAAAGTACAGTGTTGTTGGGCTCATTAATATTTTCAGAGAGTGTTGGTTATGATTGGAAATATGTCATTTGTCCTGACTGAAATTGTAGTATGTAAAGACAAAAAATGTCTTAACTAACGACAAAAATGTCTTAAAAAATGTCTTAACTAAAGACAAAAATTCTCACACTCAGAACACATTACCTCCACTTTTTTCTTAAAGTACAAATTTTGTCTTTTGGAAGACATTTTTTTGTTGTTCGTTACGACAAATTTTCTTTTCCTCTATACGACACTGGAGAATAGTTTAGCCCCGCCCTTGCCCCTCCCCTTTTCTCAGCAATTCTGGAGTTGTGTCATACACAACGGACATTGCTAGTTTTTTGTCATATACTCTATATAAAATATGTAGTTCATGCATACAATTACTTATTTTTGTCGTTCATACGACAATTTTTTGTCGTTATCCCTTTGAACATACAGCCCTAAGTGTAGTATTATGGCATAACACATACCTCCCAAGTGTCCCTTTTTAGGAGGGACAGTCCCTCTTTGAGACCCAAATCCCCCTGTCCCTCTTTTCTACCCTGTTGTCCCTCTTTTTAGGACATCAGAGTGAGTGGTGTATATATTGGTCTATCACATTGCTCCACAGCAATGAAATTCACATAAATGATTAGTTAATCTTCGGTATATGTGTTTGTAGTTGAATCTGTGTAAATAAAATACTTTGGTCTTGCTCTAAATCATTTATTCAGTTACACAAAGAGGTGTCAATAGGTGACAAAGTAACCAAAAAATTCCCCGTCCACCAGCCACGCCCCTAGAAACACCACCTAAAACACAAGTGTCCCTCTTTGGCCATTTGAAATGTTGGGAGGTATGATAACATAATAATAAATATATAAATATGTATTAAATAAAACCATATAGTGAGTACATAAGGTGATTGGAATATATGGACTACAGGGTAAACAGAACGGTCCTGAAATATAGGCAAAAATATATATTTAATTAAAAGGGCCAGATGGACAACTTAAAATATAGTTATAAATAAGCCCAAAGATAATCTATGCCTGGCAGATATAGGTGTCCTCATGCTCCAAATGAGGCTGATAATAATCAGAAATCCTAACAGAATTATAATCAGGATACAGATGTGCTGTACCTTCAAAGTATCAATAAGAGCACCACAGCACTACAACAATGCGCAAAATGTTTCACTGAAACATTTAGTGTGACAGGCGCTAATGCTACTCTCTAGATCACTCGCCAGGCTTCACCTGGAGTGCAGTTCTACAAATCACACCTCCAGAACAACATTAAAATACTGGAGGTAGTTCACAAAAAAGAGCCACTAAAATGGTACAGGGTCTTCAAAGGATAACAGGATAGATGCAAATATATGGACATGGGACCCAGATAGGAATAAAGGAACAAATCCCCCCCAGATCATTCAATAGAGAAAAAGAGTAATGGCGTTGTTAGAGCTAGTGATAGCACTTAGGCAGTGCTAGCATTGACATTACAGCTAGACAGACTTCATGCTCCCTTGCTGAAAACACTGTCACAGCAATTGGCTAAGACAAACTATGGCAGCATGTGATGCTGGCTGCTGGGAGGGTATAAGCACTCTTGTTATCAGGAACGTTGAATGCAGAGCATGCCTTACTGTATAAGTCCTCTGCTGCAGAACTATACTTCTTTTCATATTTGCTGAAATCACATATGTGTCATTGCATGAAGGAAGCAATCAAGAAGTGTCAGGGGAGAAACCATGGGAGAAAGTGGGTGTGTAAAGGAATGGATGGAGGGACAATTGTTGGAAAGATGGTGATGTGAGATAGCAGATATTTGCCCTGTCTGAGGAGAAAAAGGGTAAAGAATGACATGTCTGTAGAGGTCTGTGGACACCTGTGGTTTGAGGGAGGTAGAAGGTACAGACTTTGTTGGAGAGATAGGATGAGATACTTGGCTAGGGAGAGGTGTCCAAAAAGAAATCTGGCAGAGGAAAGACCTAGCTTGGGTGGTACAGAGTGTAAAAGACCTGGTTCGATGACAGAGAGCCTTCATAGAAGAGGAAAGAGGTCCAAAAACCAGTTTCACAGGTCTAAGTCGGGGGTCTGGATGGAGGGGAGAAAGAAATTCTTGTTTTGTGGGATAGAGAGTGAGACTTGTGGGATAGGGAGTCCCATGAGAGGAGGAGAGATCAAGAAAGAGAAATGTGCATGATCTCTGGATAAATGACCAAGGACTTAAACGCCTACCTAGTTAAGTCCATCTGTTATACACATTCATATATATAACTGACTTATGTATGATGGACTCCCACCTAAGTAAGTTCTTATCTTATATACAATATTTATTATACACAGTAGCTATACCTGACTGCTGTATGATGGACTCCCACCTAACTAAGTTCTTCTCTTATACGCAGTATTTATTGTAGCTATATCTGACTGCTGTATGAAGGTTGCCTATGTAGACTAGACTAGGTAGGAGTCCTTCACATAGCAATCTGGTATACCTGTATTGATTATTGTGTATAACAGAAGGTCTTGCCTAGATAAGAGTCCATCATATGACTTCAATATAAAATCTTGCAGATTTATGAGCTTGCATCACAATAGCGAGTTTAAAATCTTGTAACAGGGCAGTTTTAAGAAACCCCTGAGGCTCCCAGAAGAAATGTGAATGAATTCCCCCAAGTATGGGTTAACATTTTGGATCCTTAAAGGGATAGTAATGTTTCATAATAAAAGCAGCTCTAATTAATCATCATAGTATTTGGACTTTGGAGAGTGTTATTTCAATTCTGTCAGAGTTGTAGTTCCAGAGTAATTCAATGACAAAGTGTCCCCCTCCCGCCCCTTTTACTGATGTCACACTGTTCAGCCAGAGCAGAAGGGAGGTGCCCAGGTAGACTGAAGAGAGGGACAATCTTCAATTAAGATAAGGGAAAAACCTGAAAGGCTTGTCAAGAGGGGCAGGGATTTCATTGTTTTCATAGGAATAAGAGTGTCCCCTGCTGTTATCTGTCTGGTCTATGGACTGCATTCCACATCTGAGAAGAGATTGCTTACACTAGGTAAAAGGGGCGGGAGGAGAAACTTTGCTCGTGAATAGCTAATAAACCATAAAGGTTTGAGAGATAAGACTTATATCATTCTTCATGTTTTTTTTAATGCCTACAAAATAAAATAAAGTTAAAATGAAGTATTACTATCCCTTTAAGTTTAGTTGTAGCCTTCCTCTTCCTATATGTGGAAAAAGCATCCTCATTTACATGAACTGCCTCACTCCTCAATGGCCATCTGACCATTCTGTAAAAATTAGACTGTTGGAAGCCCAAGGTGAGGTCCCTTGAGACTATAGGCCTCTAGCGAACGCCCATGACATCAAAACGGAGCATATAATATGTTGCTGTTTAAAATGTTTCCTTACCCTAACCTAACTTAACCAACCCACCCTAACCTAAACAACCCAACCTACCCTAACCTAACTACCCTATTCTAATGACTCTAAAAAAAGTTGCAAAGCCAAAACCTCCAACCTAACCCTAACAAGTATATCTACAAAGTAACCTAACCTACACTAACCTAAGTACCCTAACCTAATCTTCCCTAACCACCTTAACCTACCTGATGCTGAACCGTATGGGTATCCTTTTGCAAAGGTGTCATTTTAAACAGCAACATTTTAAATGCACCATTAAATGTGCCATTTTAATTCCCTTGGCATTCTAAAGGCTCCATTTTGAAGGTCAGCATTTAGTATTCTCCATTGCAAATGGATAACAATCATAGGCAGTCAGGTATATCTTTATAATACTTTTATATAACAGAATTACTTTCCTATGTAGGAGTCAATCATACAGCAGTCAGGAATATCTATATAATTACTGTGTGTAACAGTAGGACTTACCTATGAAGGAGCCCTTCATATAGCAGTTAATTGTACCTATATAATAATTATGCATAACATAATTACTTTACTAGGTAGGAATCTATCATACAAGCAGTATGCCAAAGAGCTTGATTTTGGTCTCATCTCACCACAACACTTTCACCAGTTCTCCTCTGAATCATTCAGATGTTCACTGGCAAACTTCAGACGGGCCTGTACATGTGCTTTCTTGAGCAGGGGGACCTTGCGGGCACTGCAGGATTTCAGTCCTTCACGGCGTAGTGTATTACCAATTTTTTTCTTGGTGACTATGGTCCCAGCTGCCTTGAGATCATTGACAAGATCCTCCAGTGTAGTTCTGGGCTGATTCCTCACCGTTCTCATGATCATTGAAACTCCACGAGGTGAGATCTTGCATGGAGACCCAGACTGAGGGAGATTGACAGTTATTTTGTGTTTCTTCCATTTGCGAATAATCGCACCAACCGTTGTCACCTTCTCACCAAGCTGCTTGGTGATGGTCTTGTAGCTCATTCGAGCCTTGTGTAGGTTTACAATCTTGTCTCTGACATCCTTGGACAGCTCTTTGGTCTTGGCCATGGTGGAGAGTTGGAATCTGATTGATTGATTGATTGATTGCTTGCTTCTGTGGACAGGTGTCTTTTATACAGGTAACAAGCTGAGAATAGAAGCACTCCCTTTAAGAGAGTGATCCTAATCTCAGCTTGTTACCTGTATAAAGCACACATGGGAGCCAGAAATCTTGCTGATTGATAGGGGGTCAAATACTTATTTCACTCAGTAAAATGCAAATCAATTTATAACTTTTTTGAAATGCGTTTTTCAGGATTTTTTGTTGTTATTCTGTCTCTCACTGTTCAAATAAACCTATCATTAATATTATAGACTGATCATTTCTTTGTCAGTGGGCAAACGTACAAAATCAGCAGGGGATCAAATATTTTTTTCCCTCACTGTAATTCCTTTTTAAAAACAAATCTAGGGAGAGTATCCCCAAAACCTTGCCTGAAAGCAATCCTGTACTGATTGTTAATATCCCCCAAACCCCCTTATAGCTGGATCTATCACCGCAATTCCACAAAATAGAAACCTTTACAAATTCTATACCCCCTCCTACTAACGTCATTGTGCTCCACACCCCTGCTCAAGGAACTTAATATGTATAGCTTGGAAGAGGGGAAGAAAAGGGGTGGTGTCATAGAAACATAGATTGACTATAGCTCAGAGGGGAAGCATTTTTCAGAAAACGAATACTGGAACCAGAGATCATGATCTAATGTCAGTGTGAAAAACTCAGTAACTTGTGCAAGAACCACTTTACATAAAGGGTGACAGACTCATGGAACAGCCTCCCAGCAGAGATGGTAGGGGCTAATAGTGTAAGCAAATTCAAAAATGGATGAGATAGACATGTCTATTCTGAGAAGAATGTAAGATTGTGTGTTTTAATAAGATAGGAAAATAGTCTGACTTGTTAGGCCAACTTATTAGGGTTGCCACCTTTTCTTCAAAAAAATACCGGCCATGGCATTCCCTCCATAGACTTAACGTTGGACAGAAGCCAATTTTTTAGCGGCCTGCCGGTAAAATACCGGCTGGGTGGCAACCCTACAACTTATTCATATCTGCTGTCAAAATCTGGGTTTCTATATGTTAGAGACTTACAACACTTAAAAGCCCCCTTTAAATAAATGGGAAGTTTATGAATGTTTAATGTACCCTTCACTGCAGACATTATTGTGCAGAACTGCTCCTTTTTACTTTTGTGCTTAATTCTATTAGTATTTGGATTATATTTTTCACAGTTCGCGTTGATTTCAATGGGATGAAAACCTTTAGACAAAAACAGACATCAGAGGGTAAAAAATGCTTTTTTCTGAATTTTGTTACCACTGTAGAAATGTTTACTGGTCTCTACATGAAAGGGATTAAACTAATACTTCATATCTATATGCTATTGGGATACATAGCAAAGACAGTTGTATACATTCTCTGTTTCCATTACATAAATAACTTTGCTTTTCATAGTATGTAACAGATGGCACCAAGGGTAAGCAACTGCAGTCATCGAGGCTCACAACCAAGCTAGATTTGCATGGTTTCTGGCCCTCAAAGGTTTAGTAATGTTTCACAAAAAAGCAGCTCTGATTAATCATCGTAGTATTTAGGCCATGGAGAGTGTTATTTTAATACTGTCAGAGTTGTAATTCAAGAGTAATTGAATGATAAAGTATCCCTTTTACTAATGTAACACTGCCCATCTCAGAGCAGCAAGACTGTCCGGATGGATAGCAGAGAGGGACAATCTTCAGTGAGCATAAGGAAAAACCTGTCAAGGGGGGCAGGGGTTTTCCTTATGCTCACAGTAAGAAGATTGTCCCTTGCTGTGAGCTGTCTGGTCCCAGGACCAGATTCCACGTCAGAGGGGAGGTGGCTTACACTAGGTACTTGGCATCAGGGCATGTTTTCTATTGTATTCTACAGGAAAGGTGAGATATTATGTGATAGTAACATCCCCACCACTTTGTAAGTTTGAACTTGAATAACATTTGAATAAAGCATCTATCAGCATTTGGAGAACCCTTTTTGTACTCAGCACGTAAAGCCATACAATATGTTTTTTTTTTCATAGTAAAATATAGCTAATCCTTTAACCCCTTAAGGACCGGCGGTCATGGGACATTTCTGTCCCATAATGACCGCATAGACGCACTTGGACACGCCGGTACACGTGACCTGTCACGTGTATCGGCGCGTCATTATGGGGCTTGAAAGAGATCGCTCCGATCTTGGAGCGGTCTATTTCAGGCCCTATTTTTAATTACAGCGCTCCCAGTAGAGCGCTGTAAGTAAAAAGTACGTGACGTACCATGACCATCATCGGTCCTTGAGTAGTTCAAGGACCGTGACGGTCCTGGTACGTCAAGGGTCCTTAAGGGGTTAATAATTTGAATGTGTTTCCTTCAGAAAACATGCACTGCAGAGTTTTTGTTTAGGCTTTGGCCTAACGTTGGGGAGCCTGGAGAACTCCCACACTTCTTGCTGCCATTCATATTTATTCACTTGGGTTCTTAATTTGTAAAATTAATGTATGGGTTAATGTGAGTTAGCGCTGTGAGGTTTCTGTTTCTTTTGCTACTGCAGAGTTTTGCCTTTATTCAAGGTCTTATTATTATCCCTTTCTTATATAGAGCCAGCTTACTCTGAAGCACTGTACAATAAGGAATATACATAAAGAGACATAAGAAGTACAGACAGCACATAGAAAACAAAAGACTCAGAGGGCACTGCTCATGAAAGCTTACAGTCTAGAGGTTGTTAGGCTGAGACACAGAAGGTATAGCTCCTACAGAGTGTAAGTACGGTCAGTGGGTGGGAGGTAGAAGGGCTTTTCAGTGCAGTGGTCCAGACAAGTAGTAGGTCTCTTCCATAGAAAAGGGCTCTATAGGTTGTAGGTGCGTACCTCCCAAGTGTCCCTCTTTAGGAGGGACAGTCCCTCTTTTAGACCCAAATCCCTCTGTCCCTCTTTCTCACCCTGATGTCCCCCTTTTTAGGAGATCAGATTGTGTGGTGTGTATATAAGTGTATAATTTTGCTCCACAGCAATAAAACAAACATTACTGCGTGTTTAAACATCAGTATATGTGTTTATAAATGATTCTGTGTAAATAAAATATTTTGGTCTTGTTATGTCATTTATTAGGTTACACAAGGAGGTGTCAATAGGTCATGAAATAGCCTAAAAATTTTCTGTAATGCTCCGCCCACCAGCCACACCCCCTAAAAAAAAAAAGTGTTCCTCTTTGGCAATTTGAAATGTTGGGAGGTAGGTAGGTGGGATGGTGGTGTAGTAAGGGAGCTAGAGGGAGTAGCAGTTGCACTGACATTTGATCTGGCCTTGATTATAACAGTTATGGCTGTAGTTGACATACTTCCAAGAAGAGGGGAGTTTTAACATCTTATGTGCCATAATAGCCTGCAACACATAATGGCATATGCACAAACAAATAAGTGGAACAATTCTGGGGTAAACAAGCTGTATTATAGGAAACTAACAAAACTTTGCAATTATTTAAATGGAGCTTTTTAACTCCTCAATTGCCAAAGACATCCCCAAAGCATCAGTTTGCAATACGGTGGAGAGCTCTTGAGCATTCATAAGGTTAAGTCCCCTTAAATCAATGGGAATTTTTATTTATTGCCTATGACTCCACTGATAGCCAAAGGGTTAAACATGTATGTGCATGTAAATATGGTACAGTTATTTTGCTGTGGGAGATAAAAAGAAGTAATGCCTGTTTCAATAAAGCTATGCTTGTTTTCAGTGCACATATTAAGGGTTTTTCATCTGTAGTTTTCTGCCAAGCACATTTTCAACCGTTTTTTTTTTTATTAGATAATTCCAGAGCCAAAAACCGCTCCGTTTCAATTATTTCAGTGCAAAAGCCTACCAGCAGCATATGTAAAAATGGAACTTTATTCACCAGCACAGAAATAAATAAGTGGGGAAAAAAAAGTATTAACCCTTTGAGTACCACAGGGTTGTGCAGCATATTGCAGGCCAATACATTGCGCATCTCTATGGCACTGAAAGGGTTAAATGAGGGGGGTTTGCCACAATAATTTTCAGTACACAACAAGAAAAGCAGTGGATCACATGCACAAAGCGGTGGAGCAATTTTGATGCAAGCGATCTTTACCATAGGGAACAAATTAAAAAACAAATCCCCAAATTACCAAAGATTTAAAGGGGGCTTTTAACCCTTTGAGTGCCCTCTGGCACTCAAAGGGTTAATCTTTTGAATGCATTGGAGGTCTCTCTAGCATACAAGTGGTTAAATGTGGTTAAATCAATAGTCATTTTGTTTGTTCCCTATTTGCAACATAATTGCTATTCTTTTTAACTGTGCATATGGCCCTGCATTTCTATACAATTTGATGATGAAGACTAGAGCACATTAGAGCAGAAATCTGTGACTGTCCAGCTGTTGTTGAACTTGTCTGGCTGAGGATGATAGGAGTTGAAGGCCAACAACAGCAAGAGAACCACAGGTCGCCCACATCTGGTGTAAGTTATTTGCTTCACAGCAAAATATTTGTGCCCATCCTATTTGTGTGGGTGCGTTAGCTCTTTCAATACTATTGCAATGTAAAAAAAAAAAAAAAATTCAGTTTGCACAGACACTGGTTATAGCTATGCACTTGTACAGGAAAGAAGGATTTGCTTTCGCCGCAGGACATTAAGCTTCCCAGTTAATCTCTACATTCAGAGTTGCCCTGGAATAATACCATGTGCACTTGTAGGAACATTGTATTAGGGGGATTGATCAAGAGAAATATGTGACATTAACCCTTTGCTTACTGTTGTTACAATCAGACAAATATACTGTATTTGTTGGATCCCTATCAATGAATGTCATCTATGTTTAACCTGTTCAGTGCTAGAGGAAACTGCATAGCCATCTAGCCTAGAAATTAAAAGGCTTAGAAAGTTTTTGCATTAATAAGGCTGAAAAATGTTCGCTCAGCTGTCCCACCCACAAGCAGAGAAGAAAAAGCAGTTCTATAAATGTTATTTTAAATCTCACTTACACAGTTCTACGTCCTTGCTGAGCAGTCAAATGATATGAAGCATCCAGTGACAACAGTGACCTCTCAGTGATATCACAGACTTGTACAGTACATGTGAGGGAGGACAACCTAACTTGTAAGCACTACCAGCTGCCCTGACAACCAATACATTAATCATAAACTCCAGATAAACAGAAGGATAGCCTATGACTGGCTGGGAAGACTTGCTGTCAGTGGAAATGTATGGGTGTGTTCAGCAGTGCATGTGGGTTGGCTGGCTAAGAATAACTGCTTATTATAGGAGGAGGAAGCTGGCTATAGCTAGTTGATACTTGATGTCTGATTGACTCTAATGCACATTACAGAAAATTCCATCAGTGTTGTTATTTAAAAAGTATTGAGGCAAGAGAAATTGAAAAACAGAGAGCAATCTGGATAGAGAGAGAAATACTGAATGCTGTCTTTTATATGAATATACCAGTGTAAAAAAGCCCGTGTACTAGGACCAAGGTTCGGGTAATGTTAACCCTTTGAGTGCCAGAGGGGTACACATCGTACCCCTCTGGCACTCAGAGCATTAAGCGGCTGTTACCTCACTGCTCCACACGATGCAGTCTTGTGTCGCCTCACTCATGCAATGCAGTCATGCTCAGTAGAGACTGCCTGAACGCGGGCAGTCTCTACTGCGCATGACTGCATCGTGACAAACATCCTAGCAAATTATTATATAGGATGAGGAATTTTTCACAGATGGAAGGAATACTTGAAAAACAGAGCTGCAATTCACATGGGAAAGCACATTTATGCTGACCTCTTCCATATGACAGAAAGGAATTAGTGTATGAATGTATGTTCATATGTGCGCATGTATGCATGTTGACATGCATGTCGGATTATGTTTGCATATTCACATATTCATACTAATCTCAGAAATTCATCATGGGAATATCAGAACTCATGGCTGGAGCTCAGAACTCAGCATGGCGGCATCCTTTTAAAAGGTTGTGCGCTCATGACCTATTAACCATATCACCATAATAAAAATAGATAGAGCTGGGGCAGCGCTCAGCAAGATGCGACCTTTCACTACATGACATGAGAATCTCACAATGTCGTGCAGTGCAAGATTCTCATGTCGCCATTTCTATAATGGTGACATCGTTAATGGGCCATGTGATCACACGCTCTTTTGTGTGCGATCATTTAAAAGTAAACTCAGCATGGGAACACTACTACTATGGAAGCTTTTGCACATAATTTTAACCTACTGAAATTAAGAACATAGCTCCCTTTACATGGAAATTTCAGTTAGATAGAAACCTTTCACATATCTTTTCCACACAGGAGACAGAAGCAGAGCGGTAATATAGCATGAAAAATTCATGAGTTTAAGTAATTGAACCTTACCTATAAAGGCAAATTGGAGCAATTTTGGGACAAACTAACTGCACAAGGCGGGGGGTGGCACATTCACATTACTCTGATTTAAAAGGGTCTTTTAACCACCTGAATGATACTTACTCCTTCAAGCATGTCTTAGGAAGGGAGTACTCTATTAAGGAACATACAGAACAACTTGACGGGTACAAAGATATAAATAACTTCAATATGAAGACAGAGACTGAGTTGCAACACACAAAAACAAAGGTTCTAGACTTTAGAAAGGCTGATTTTTCTAAAATGGAAACATTTTTATGTCAGTCTTTAACAACTAGGAGATCTTTAGATGGAGTCCAGGAAAAACGGGATTATCTGAAATGTTTTACAACAGATCATTGCTTTAGACATGTCAGCAAGGGTAAAAGAAAAAGAAAACCACTGTGATATTCAGCAGAAGTGGAAAATATAGTAAAGGAGAATAAAGAAGCATTTAAGAAATGTAAGCAGACGCAGAAGGAAGAAGATAGGTATCGATACAAGACTAGGCTGAAGGAGGCCAAGTGCATTATTAGATGTGCCAAAGCACAGACAGAAGAAACAATTGCCCAGTCAATAAAAAAGGGGATAAAACATTTTTTAGATATATAAGTTAAAGGAGGAAAATGAAACAAGGAATAGTTAGACTGAAAACAAAAAAGGAAACTATGTAAATGAGAATAAAGGGCTAGCTGACTCTCTCAATGAATATTTCTGTTCAGTTTTTACAGAGGAAGATGAAGGGAAGGGACCTCTGTTAGAAAAACAAAATGGCAAGACATGGGAAACATGCATGTCTACAGAGGAAGAAGTTCTGCTTCAACTTTCTAAGGTAAAAACAGATAAATCAATGGGACCAGATGGGATATACCCAAAGTTATTAAAAGAACTTAAGTGTGTTCTGGAAAAACCTTTAACAGAATTATTCAACCAGTCTCTAACAACACTAATAGTTCCAGAAGATTGGAAGTTAGCAAATGTAGTTGCTGCGGGGGCGTATGGAGGGCTCTCCCATACCGATGAAAACTCCGACGGTAACTAAGTATCTTTTATGTACTTTTTTGTAATGCAGATTTAATAAACAGTAGTTATGGTTTTCACTACCACTGTGTGTGTGTGTGTCTCTTTGTCTTTAGTGGAATTCAGGAACCTAGCTTAACAAGTACCGCTTCACAAAAAAGGTAGCAGGGAAGAGTCTGTTAACTATAGACCAGTAAGTCTTACATCAGTAGTGGGAAAATTAATGGAGACCATGTTAAAGGAATTCATTGTTAAATATCTGAATGTAATGGCTTGCAAGATACCAAACAGCATGGGTTTACAGCAAGGAGATCTTGTCAAACTAACCTCATGGATTTTTTTGACTGGGTAACCAAAATAATAGACCAAGGGGGAGCCTTAGATATAGCTTATCTCGATTTCAGTAAAGCATTTGACACTGTCCCTCACAGAAGACTCATTAATAAACTGCAGTATTTGGGTCTGGATGTAAAAATTGTTAAATGGATAAGGCAATGGCTGAGTGACAGGAGACAGAGGGTGGTAGTCAATGGAGAATATTCAGATGAAAGGAATGTTGCTAGTGGAGTATCTCAGGGATCTGTACTGGGGCCCATTCTTTTGAATATTTTTATTAGTGATATTGCAGAAGGTCTTCAAGGAAAGGTATGCCTTTTTGCAGATGATACCAAGATCTGCAATAGGGTAGACATTCCAGGGGAATAAGCCAAATGACAAATGATTTAGGTAAATTAGAAGAATGGACAAGAGTGTGGCAATGCAGTTTAATGTTGATAAATGTAAAATATTGCACTTGGGACTTAAAAATCCAAAGGAAAAATATACTATTATGGGTACTATGTTGTCAGAGACAACAGTGGAAAGGGATTTGGGAGTAATTATTTCTAATGACTTAAAGGTAGGCAGGCAATGCAATAAAGCAGTGGGGAATGCAAGCAGGGTACTGGGTTGTATAGCTAGGGGCATTAGTAGCAAAAAAGGGAAGTGGTTATGCCACTGCAGATCTCTAGTTAGACCCCACCTAGAGTATTGTGTGCAGTACCGGAGACCCCATCTCCAGAAGGATATAGATACTCTAGAGAAAATTAAAAGAAGGGCTACTAAAATGGTGACTGATTTACAGGAAAAGAAATATCAGGATAGACTAAAGGATCTGAACACGTATAGCTTGGAGGAGAGGAGAGAGAGAGGGGATATGATTGAAACATTCAAATACATGAAGGGATTCAACAAAGTGCAGGATGGAAGTACATTTCAAAGGAGTAAAAATTATAGGACAAGAGGCCATAATCTAAAACTAGAGGGACACAGGTTTAGATGTAATGTAAGAAAGTTTTACTTCACTGAGAGGGTAATAGATAAGTGGAACAGCCTACCAGCAAGAGTGGTAGAAGTTAATACAGTGACAGAATTTAAGCATTCATGGGATAGGCATAAGGCCGTCCTTAACATACAAAAAGACCAAGGTCCAAAAATGGTCTGAGGTTTTTAGAGTAGGAAAATGGCCAGACTAGATGGGCCGAATGGTTCTTATCTGCTGTCAAATTCTATGTTTCTATGTTTCCATGACTATAAACTTCCTAGCCCTTACCATCTCCCCTTTTACAAGCCTAGAAAGGTTGACATCCACTTTTCCTTTATTTTAAACAACAGACCCATTGTTTAACACAATCCATTACCCCAATCAGTGTTTTTTTTCATTTCAATGAGTATGTCCTCCAGTACCCATGACCAAAGTCCAGGGGCCATTATAAAAGGCCACTAGCCATGAACTTACCTCCCAACTGTAACCAGTAACCCCATATTTATAATTTATGCTCGCAAAGATACAAAAAAATGGCATTGCTTTAAATGTGCATACTCATAAGCAATAAAATGAGGGAGGGAGGGCAGGATGCTTCCCAGTGTGATGCCACAGATGACTGAAGATGGCCGCCAACTGCCACACCTAAAGTAAGACCCCCACCC
Source organism: Rhinophrynus dorsalis (assembly GCA_037306005.1). NCBI lineage: Eukaryota > Metazoa > Chordata > Amphibia > Anura > Rhinophrynidae > Rhinophrynus > Rhinophrynus dorsalis. Next base: position 83,798,033 of record CM074724.1, on the reverse strand, counting down.
TTAGCTACAAACCCATCTACCTTACCCTAACCTCAGATCCTCTCCCAAACATGTTCCCCTTCCCCTCCAATCCCTTTTGATTCCTAGGAATACTTGTCTTAGGAAGGGGGTACATATAAAACAACTTAATGGGAACAAAAATATCTCACGGTTTTATTAAAATACAAATAGCATAAATAACTTCAATATGAATAAAATAAACTTCCTAACCCTTGCCAGCTTCCCTATCCAAGTCTAGCAAGGAAGGCAGGCAGCCACTCCACCTAATCTTAGGCCCTAAGGTCCTCTTTATTTTAAAGGGATAGTAATGTTTCATAATAAAAGCAGCTCTAATTAATCATCATAGTATTTGGACTTTGGAGAGTGTTATTTCAATTCTGTCCGAGTTGTAGTTCCAGAGTAATTCAATGACAAAGTGTCCCCCTCCCGCCCCTTTTACTGATGTCACACTGTTCAGCTAGATCAGAAGGGAGGTGCCCAGGTAGACTGCAGAGAGGGACAATCTTCAATTAAGATAAGGGAAAAACCTGAAAAGCTTGTCAAGGGGGGGCAGGGATTTCATTGTTCTATAGGAAAGAAGCTTGTCCCCTGTTGTTATCGGTCTGGTCTATGGACCGCATTCCACATCTGAGAAGAGATTGCTTACACTAGGTAAAAGGGGCGGGAGGGGGAAACTTTGCTTGTGAGTATCTCTTAAACCATAAAGGTTTGATAGAAAGACTTATATCGTTCTTCATGGTTTTTTAATGCCTACAAAATAAAACAAAGATAAAACAAAGTGTTACTATCCCTTTAAACAAATGATCCATTGTTTAACACAATCCAATACCCCATTGGCTGTTTCTTCAGCACAATGGGTATGTCCTCCAATAACTGCAACTAAAGTCCAGGGCCAGTATAAAAGGCCACTGGCCATGAACATATGTCCTATATGGAAGGAGTGACCGTTAAAGTCCCCAACCGACAAGCACAGTCATGTCAAACACTATTATCAAAACTGGAAAAACTGGAAATGTGTAAGGGGGATCCTGGAAAAGTACACCAATAAGGGCCCATTCCCAGCCAGACAAGGGGCAACAATGTAAAAAGCCTCTTTGAAATAAAGTGACTGACTTCCCTCTACCAAAAACATCCATTTTAGAATGTGAAATCTGAAATCCAACAATTGTCTGCCCTTGAAAGACATCCCAGGACCCTTACTTTTGTTGACTAGTTCTGCAAGAAGCATTTGCTCCAAAACTGGCCCTTTAAAAGTTGTTTAAAACAACATTTCAAATAAGCATGAGAAATCCTCTGACAGAACACCCACTATAGAAGTGTTAGAACAAAATAGAATATAGACACCGTGCTCAATAACCAGATTAACACTGTGTGGGATAGAGAAAGGAAAACACCAAACCAATATATCATAGACTATAAATCAGGTGATATATTCTATATGCTCATATATCGCTATATCTTCAATATAACCGAGTACAAATATCTTATGAATAATAATGACTGTCCCTGAAAAAATAAGAATAGGGCGGTAATCCTCTCAATACTGCTGCTGTCTTTGGGCAAATTCGTATCACGAAAAGATATCTCTCAGCGATGATCACAGAACATGCAATTTAAAAACAGAAAAAAAAGTGAGGGTAGACAGCTAAAGAAATCTCCTCTAAGTGTAGTAGGTTAGTTAAGGATAGTATACATCTCAAAAATTCTTATATAACACCAGTGATAAAAAATTATTTTTAATCACACATAAAAAATAATCTCAGGAATTCACAAGAGTTCTAATCCAAATAGATTAAATAAATGCAAAAGAAATATATATAGACTTATGACTAGATATTATTTGTTCTACATCTATATATATTTCTTTTGCATTTATTTAATCTATTTGGATTGGAACTCTTGTGAATTCCTGAGATTATTTTTTATGTGTGATTAAAAATCGTTTTTTATCACTGGAGTTTTATAAGAATTTTTGAGATGTATACTATCCTTAACTAACCTACTACACTTAGAGGAGATTTCTTTGCGCTGTCTACCCCCCCTTTTTTTTCCAGAACACCCACCATATCCTGCAACAAACCCAAAAGACACAGGCCTTTGTGTATCTTTCCTAACCCTACCACTTCTTAACTCTCCACAAAGTCAACATAACCACAAACTCCTTTATATAGTCCCTCCACCCAGCCAAATAAAACCAGAACGTTAAACCAGCAACCCTTCCTGTCAGTGTCAGTGGGGAGCCCCCCAGACAGCGAAGTCAACTCCTGCCACTCCTTGCATACCACCTTGTACCAGGCCCAGGTGGTCGGTAACACACTAGCCCTCATCCACTGTCCCACGTCCCACACTCAAGGTCCCAAGGTCTGCTGGATATGCTGTACCGTGCTCCCTAACTCTGGCCAAGCCATCCAGAATTCTGCCTTCTGGAAATTAGTGAGTGCATCAGCCGCCATATTCAGCACAGCAGGAACACGCATTGCCCTAAACACAAGATGTAGTCTTAAGCAGCAAAGAACCAGCCAATGCAGAAGCCACAGTACTGGTTGTGAAGACACTGTCAAGTTATTCACGACTGTCACCAAGCCTTATTGTCGAAGAAACGATCTTCTGATCCTTCAAATCACCCCACAGCACCACAGCAATGAGGATTGGAAATATCGACACGGAAAAGAAGATTATATTGAAACCCCGATTCTTCCACCAGTCTGGCCACCCACTGCAGATCACTTGGAACCCCAAATCCACCCGAATCCCACTGCCCCAGCTGCATCAATAGAGAAATCAAGCTCAAATTTCAAACCCGAGGTGCCTGCTGATATGACCAACCATAAAAACCCAGCAGGAAGAGGCCTCAAAATGTTAAAATCTGCATGCTCACCATGACCTGAATGAAATGCTGAGGCCTACACACATCGGTCAACAACAAAGTCAGCGCCCACAGCATAACTTTATGTACCCTTTTATAGTCTGCACTACCTCTCTCAAGTCCTGTAGCTTGTTCTGTAGCAAACAGCACTCCATTACCATTGAATTCATTTCAATGCCCAAGAAGCACAAGTAGGTAGCCCTTTCATTTTATACAGTTCCAGACAAAAGCCTGCCACAGACATGCGGAAATCCCAGTCCTATGCATAAAAAACAACATTCAAATAGTGAACGATTGAATCCAAACAGGCTTTCTTCCACACAACTCACTACAAAAAGAACGGTCTCAAAATATAAACAGAGATCCACAGAAAGTACTTCCAAAATAGCAACCGAACAATTAATGATACTCCAGGTGCACCAGCAGTATACGAAAATCTGACTCAACATAAGCCCTCTCTTAACTCTCCACAAAGTCAACATAACCATAAATGCCTTTATATAGTCCCTCCACCCAGCCAAATAAAACCAGAACGTTAAACCAGCAACCCTTCCTGTCAGTGTCAGTGGGGAGCCCCCCAGACAGTGAAGTCAACTCCTTCCACTCCTTGCATACCACCTTGTACCAGGCCCAGGTGGTCGGTAACACACTAGCCCTCATCCACTGTCCCACGTCCCACGCTCAAGGTCCCAAGGTCTGCTGGATATGCTGTACCGTGCTCTCTCATTCTGGCCAAGCCATCCAGAATTTTGCCTTCTGGAAATTAGTGAGTGCATCAGCCGCCATATTCAGCACAGCAGGAACACGCATTGCCCTAAACACAAGATGTAGTCTTAAGCAGCAAAGAACAAGCCAATGCAGAAGCCACAGTACTGGTTGTGAAGACACTGTCAAGTTATTCACGACTGTCACCAAGCCTTATTGTCGAAGAAACGATCTTCTGATCCTTCAACAACTCACCCCACAACACCACAGCAATGAGGATTGGAAATATCTACAAGGAAAAGAAGATTATATTGAAACCCCGATTCTTCCACCAGTCTGGCCACCCACTGCAGATCACTTGGAACCCCAAATCCACCCGAATCCCACTGCCCCAGCTGCATCAATAAAGAAATCAAGCTCAAATTTCAAACCCGAGGTGCCTGCTGATATGACCAACCATAAAAACCCAGCAGGAAGAGGCCCCAAAATGTTAACATCTGCATGCTCATCATGACCTGAATGAAATGCTGAGGCCTACACACATCGGCCAACAACAAAGTCAGCGCCCACAACATAACTTTATGTACCCTTTTATAGTCTGCACTACCTCTCTCAAGTCCTGTAGCTTGTTCTGTAGCAAACGGTACTCCATTATCATTGAATCCATTTCAATGCCCAAGAAGCACAAGTAGGTAGCCCTTTCATTTTATACAGTTCCAGACAAAAGCATGCCACAGACATGCGGAAATCCCAGTCCTATGCATAAAAAACAACATTCAAATAGTGAATGATTGAATCCAAACAGGCTTTCTTCCACACCACTCACTACAAAAAGAACGGTCTCAAAATATAAACAGAGATCCACAGAAAGTACTTCCAAAATAGCAACCCAGCAATTAATGATACTCCAGGTGCACCAGCAGTATATGAAAATCCGACTCAACATAAGCCCTCTCCACTCTCTTGTCGAACAACATGTATGAGATGCTATCAATATCATCATTTACTGAATCCTTAAAGGGAAATGATAAGTGATGCATCAAATGAAATTTCCTGGGTTCCTTCTTGGGGACCACCCCCAAAAGAGCTACCTGTAAATCCAGAAAGAAAGCTCCACAGAGCGGCCCACCATTCTACCCAATTCTACCTCCTTAGCAAGCTTCTCAAACCATGTGATGCAACTATAACTCTGAAGGAAGATTATCTACCACTGAACCGCCTGCGCTCTCCCAGAAGGGAATCCAAAATCCCTTTGAAAAACCCTCCTCCAGGAGCCTAGCTGCTTTACAAACATTATACCCTTCTAACAATGGACACATGTTAACGTGCACCAGAGTAATCTTCCTTAGTGCCCACATCAGGCTTGGTAGTGCTCTTTCCCTGCTTAAAGCACTTGGAATGGGAGTGGGCTTCCCCACAGTTGGAGTACTCATGTCGAACTTACAAGAAGTGCCCCACTTGCAGTGCCCATAGTTAAACTAACAACATTTATGGCCTCAGCCCCACAGCGCTGGCCTGAAAGGACACCAAGCCACCCTGAAAACTAGCTGGATTCATCATGATCACAAACCAGAGACCAACGTCTGTCTGGTCGAACACTATCAATGGACGAACAACCAAATGCTGCTGAAATTGCTCATCATACGTCCACCAGGAAAACTCACCATAGATTTGGCATGCATTCCAAATTATGTCCTGATACCAGAAAAGCGATGAGCATACTTGAGGAATGCTACCACCAATAACATTAGCCAAAATTATGAAAGCCTTCTGTTACGGTTTTTCTGACACTCAGACCAGGTTGTAAAGTAAAAACACAGTTTATTGAAACAGAATGATAAACAGTGCCCCTAGGGGCCAGTATAGGTAAGAACAATACTGACAAATACAGACTAAGTATAGGTAATATAAACAGAGGATTAAATACAGCTAAAGGCTGTAGCTACCCCAAAGGGTTAACAGGAGCAACTGGTGAGGCTCAGGCTAGATTGGCCAACGCCCAGGAGAGATATCAGTCTCTGGAGAACAGTCTCTAGATGTAGAGCCAGGAACACAGGATCAGCACTGTATCACTCTCTAAACAGAAGCAGGATGCGCCCCTGTTGCTCTGAGCTGAGCCAGTACCACCACCGTGGGCTAGGAGGAATGCTACTGCCAAATCTGAAGTATCCAGAATAGGAATCGCCCAGAATGAGTAGTGAGTAACCCTGCATGTGCCAAGGATAGTATACAAGCCCTTGGGATGCCACAGTAGATGATAGTTGCCCAAGCTACGAAGAGCCGATGCACAGAGCAGTGCAGATGGAACTGTACACTTTGAGAGAATGAGAGACGGGCCCAGACACCCTTCCGGTGTCGCACAGAATCCTATAGCAAGAGCGAACAGACTGCCAGCGCCAACCGACGTGATCACGGTGCACCCCGAATACCGGACAAGCGGAGCTCTGCAAGGACTGGTATAGCGTCAAGAGGAGACTCAAAGTGTAATGGCTCAGAGAACCAACAGAAGCTTGGCAGCCGGGTCGGTACACAGGAGACACTGGAAATCAGCAACAAGGCGCAGCAACAGGAACACCACGAAAGGGCACTGACAAGTGCCCAAACCCCAGCATATAAAGGCACATCCTGGGCGGGCCAATCAGACTCCTCCAATGCAAAGGTACACAGTCAGAGATTGACAGGGAATCACGGGGACCGTGATACCTTCACCCAGTTCCTGTAAACCTTCAGGATTTTAGGTATCACTCACGCTCATTTTTTTCCTTCTTGGGTAACCCTTGTCATCCTAATAAAGTGGAGCCTCCTTGATCAGGATAACTCTTTTCCAAATCTTGCCCTTCACCTGAGGCTTCAGAGGAATCCCAAGAGGGTATTTCCAGCACAAACATGCCACCCTGTACCCTTTCACCGCTGACAGACCATGGGGAAGGGAAATCATTGATGGCCAAACAGCCAAAATACCCAAAAACTGACCATCAGAAACAGAGAGCAGTGACCCTGTGTTAGAGCACCTGTGCAGCGGCTGCTCGAGCCGACCACAGCTTCCTCCGGCGGCTCCAGCCGCATTGTCTGTCAACAGCTTCAGCCGGAATTGCCTGTCTGGAGGCTCCAGCCACATGAGGCTTGTGGCTGTTCGGCCGCTTCCTGGGCTCTGGCTTCAGTCTCTGCTTCCTCGGCACTTGTCTGTGACAGCATAATGGGTGCACATCCAAGGACATGGACGTGTACTCCATTTAAAGGGGCAGTGGCGCGGATGTTGACTCCTCCTCTTCCTGGGCCCAAAGTTCAAATACTGCCTGGACACTATGCTCAGTCGCCCTTTCGTGGTGTCCAGTGCAGTTTGGTCTGAGTTTAGTGCATTACCTGATTTGTCTGACTACCCGTTCTGGTGCCGACCTCTGGTTTGTCTGACTCCTGCTTTGTGTATGACCCCGGCTTAGTCTGATATCCCTCCTGGTGTGGACCTGCACCTCTGGTAGACTACCTCCTCTGTGTATGACCTCTGGCCCGGCTCACTATCCGTTCTGGTGCTGATCTGTGGCTCTGTCCAACTACCCGCTCTGTGTATGACCCTGGCTAGTCCGATAACCAATCTGGTGCAGACCTGCGGCTCTGGTTGACTATTTGCTCCATGTATGTTCCGGCTTGTCTGACTACCCACTCTGGTGTTACCTGGGCTCTGTCCACTGCATACCCAGCATACCATTGCTTGAGTGGATAACCTGTCTGGTGCTATCAGTGGGTTCAGGTGCAGTCCTGTAGCACAGTTAGTTATTACTCAGGAATGTTGATTATGCAGGTGCGGACCTGTTCTAGTCTGTTCAGGTGCAGGCCTATTTCAGACTGCTCAGGTGCGGACCTGAGGCTGCTTATCTCCTCCTTGCCTATTGGGGTCCAGTCCTGTACCACTACAGCAGCGTTATCCTTCCTGACGTTGTCTAAAATTGTTTGTTGACTTGCTGTTGCCGAATCAATCTTTACGTTATGTATCTTAATAAAGATTGTGTTACCTACAGTACTGGTCCAGTTCTCGTTCTTACATTCCGTGACACCCTGGAACTGTCACAGTCAGCGCCAACAACAATGTCCCCGCTTATGCTGACCTGCACCCACCACCAAATGCTCTGGGTCCTCCAATGCACATGTCATGACCTGTGAATGAGAAAATAGATAGACACCACCAGTCCAAACCATCCAAGCATTTGTTCATAGCTTCCCTTTTTATGGGGGTACTGTCACTCTGAATCAAAAATCACAGTGTTCCTCTTTCCCTCCCTGTGCCCTTATTTTAGAAGATCAAACTGTGTGGTGTGTATATTACTTTTTTTTATATTGTTTCACAGTAATAATACTCGCATAAATGTTTGTTTAACTTCAGTATATGTGTTTATAAGTCATTTATTCAGTAAGACATAGATGTGCAATAGGTCATCAAGTGACTTACTCCTAGTTTTGCCCCCAGCACCACCGATTTAAATGAAACTGCCTGCCCCCCCTTTGGCTATTTGATACGCTGCCTACTCTGTTCTCTGCTTCTCTCTTCCTCACAATCACAGTAAGGAAGAGAGAATCAGAGAACACTGACATCGTCTACCAAATTGCGGCTGTAGCAGTGATCACATCTGTGGAGCCACCAGGGAAAGGTAGTGTATACCTTGCCTGATAACAATGTCAAGGCAACTCAGATTGGGCAACTTCAGATCTGCCTCATATCTGAAGTGAACACACATTTAGTGTAATGCAATTAAAAAACAGTGATAATGTCTTATGTCTGCTGTGAGCAAACCCTATTAAGGGAAATAATTCCAAAAGTAGGCTATTTATTGGTAAAAGTTAGGATTTTATGTGCAGACTTATCTCTTTTGCTTATTTTCTGTATATGTAGCCAGGCTATAGTCTTTGATTAACTCAAACCAATGTTCATATATTTATTTGAAAATTATTGAAAGTAAGGTAGAGCTCAACAGGTATTTTTGAATATTTTTCTCCTCCTCCTCCTTGGATGTAGCTCCTTGTACCCAGGTGCTTTTGCACTTAGGGAAGATGTAAACAAATACCTCCCTTGTTGCCATCACTAGGTATTTGCTTACAGCAGAAGTAAGCCAATGGAAACTTGCCTAATCTGTGGTTCTTTGATGCTGAACGGCAAGCAATACATGATTTTGGGCACAAGCATATAACCTATGTTTCATAGGTTATTTTTTTTTAGTAAAAGTTAGGATTTGTTCTTTTGTTTACTTTCTGTATATGTAGCATATACAAGTTAGCTCACCGTGTTTTTTGTATTTTTTATATGTATGTTGGGAATTTTTGTCTCCTCCAACCTCTTTGATTTGTAGTTTCCTGTATACAGGTTCTTTTTAAATGAATAAAGGTATATATATACCTCTAATATTTCCCTCATTATGGTCTTGCTCACACCAGAGGTAAGAGAGTATCACTTCCTTTTCAAAATACATGTACACCACATTTGAGGCAGATAGGGACTTGCACAATCTGAGGAACCTACACATGCTTTTTGCCACAAACATGTAACGAAAACCTCACTGTTATCTGTAATTGGTCACAGGTTATATATTGATAAAGTTAAAATCTGCTTTGCACACTCTCTCTCTTTTATTTTCTTTGTGTATATGTATTTGTAGCCAGAATATATCTTTATGAAAGAGAGAAAAGAAAAAACAGTGGCGCTTCTTTGTGCAATATCTTCTGACTGGAGTTTCTCCACCCCACCACCACCATAAGTGTAATACAAGTGTAATAGCTGGAAACGCATTTAAGTGCAGCCCAGCAATATGGACTAAGGGCAATATAAAGCTGTACCCTACCAGCTCCTTTATTCCTTCGATTGAAGAGGCAGCTCTCCTCAGATCTACAACCACAGAGTCAGTATACATGCAACAGAACAAAATAAAAAGGAGGAGCAAATAGTGCCTTATCACACTGATATTATGGATAACAATATAACCACAATAATATGCACTCACATTAAATCGTTGCTGTAATACACTTATGTATATCCACAGCTAAACAAGCTTGCAGAGAATTCACCACCACCATCTCTGCTCGCTGTTACCGACAGACCTTCCGGGTCCTCACGAAAAAAGCCACAGAAAACCACTCCAAGTTCAAATGATAACGTAGATTTATTAAAACAATAAAACATTGATAAAAAAACAAAGTGAATTATTCCACCATTCAGTGCGTTTCACAGCGTTGACCTCTGCTTTATCAAGATATGTGGGTGAATATGTGGGTGAATATCAACATTTTATTGTTTTAATAAATCTACATTATCATTTGAACTTGGACCAGTTTCCTGTGTTTTTTTGTGAGGACCCGGGAGGTGTGTTGGAAACACCAAGTAGAGATGTTGGTGAGTTCTCTGCAAGCTTGTTTAGCTGTAGATATACATAAGTATGTTACAGCAACAATTTAATGTGAGTGCATTTTACTGTAGTTATATTTTTATCCATATCCACTATTGGTGCCTACTTTTTATATTGTTCTGTTGCAAAATATAGTCTTTGATACTTTCCTGATATACACATATGTAACTATTTGAACACAACTGGTAAGTAAGGTACAGTACACCAGGTTTGTTTTAAAAAAACAAGAGAGAAGGGAACAGCACCATCTCCTCTAAGTGTAGTAGACTTCTTAGATACAGATATACAACATAGACACCTCCCCACATTAAGGTACTCACATTCCACTGAAGCTGGAACCCGCCTCACGGTATTATCGCCTCAACTGAGTCTGACCCTCAGTCCTGGTCTCTCTCTGGCTCCCCTGGATCTTCTTTCCAATGCTGTACCTTACACTATCAAGAGTGTTCGAGGCCAGGTATTACTTCCAACCAACCCATTCTATTAGGGTCGGTTCGGGTACTCCAATGGGGTAACGAGTATTTAGTACTTTTTGTGTGGTTAATCTTTGCACCACCAACTGCTGGGATCTATATCTCTCACCAGCCATAACCATTAATTATCTGGATGGCAATGATGGGAGTTGCAGTCCCCAAAAACTGGAGGTCCATAGGTTGACTACCCCTATTGTAGACCATCTTGTCCTATAGAATCCAAAAAAACACAAACAATCTTATGACAGAAAAAAGAGGATATAGGTGTCCAAAAAGAGGTGTATATATGACTATAATGGAAGAATGTTCTTTATTCATATTTATTTAGCTCTTTGAGTGCCAGAGGAGTACACAACACATTACTTCACACTGTGTTGCGTACTCCGGTGGCATGCAAAGGATTAAAATATGGTGAAAAGCAACAAGCGTCTCATATGGTCATGGATATACATACAGAGATATCCATATGCAGCTAATCAGAAGGACCAACAATCCAAATATTGCAAATAACTTCCCATGGCCATATGAGATATGTATTGCTGCTCACCATGTATTTTGTTAATATAAAATTATCACTATTTTATTATAGTCACCCTCTTTGTGCTGCTTACTTTTCTTACTTGAGACACCTATGTTCCAGTCTTCTTCTTGGTTAGAAGTTGTCACTTTTTTTGAGAACCTCATAAGATCATCTGTGTAGAGTTGACTTAGAGGTCTTTGAGAGTGGTCCGGTTTCCTTTTCATTGCTAGTTTCTCTCAATTCCTATTTTACAAATTTCATAGTTTTGAAAAACTAAAAGGCTATAATTTACCATTGTAAAAATGAATGTGGCCCTCAAACAAATTAATTTCTGATCTTGTGGTCCATGGCTGAAAAAAAAAAATAGACAGCCATGATCTAAGGTGTTAACGGTGTCATTCTGAACAGCATTCATTTTTTTATAGGTCAAAGGAAAGGTAAGTCTAATTACAAGAATTGTCCTGCTGTGTGGGAGATTGCTTCCTATAACACAGCTAGAGGAGGTCTTGACTTCTTACAGGCTCCTACCTGTATTAGAGTGCTTCACAGTTATAATATAAAACAACTTTATACTGTTGATAGACGAGTCAAGAAAGTCTCTGAGTTACATCAGAGAGAAACTGAATACTGTGCATGAAGTGAAATGAAACACCTTTTGGGAATTAGGAAAGCAGAGGAATAATTATGTAAGTCAATATTACAATATATAATTGCTAAATTATTTTTGTAGTTGTTCAATGAAATTATGATCCTTAATGTTTGAGGAATTGAGCTGGAGTCGAGTTTTCCCCATATCACATGTTTACTATTGCATGAAAAGAAATTTGCTGTAGTAAAATCTTACATGTGATTTTTGTTTGACCAAGTTACCAACACAAGATAAGTTGTCTCCACAGGCACCCATCTTTAGAATTATGCATGTAGCTTACACAGAATATCTTTGCATTTTAATACATTATGCTTTTAAGATTAATTATGTTTTCTTTTAAGTCATTATAATTATATTAATCTGTTTTATGTATTGGCTTTTTTAATATTTCTGTAATTACCTTGAATCAAATGTTTTGTTTGTTCTCTTTCTTTCACTTTCAATCATCTTCAGCTCAACTTTAAGGAACCATCACAACTCAGTCTGTATGTCTCTTTCTCTATACAATGTACACTCTAAATACAGATATCGTACAGACCAGAAGCATAGGAAACTCACATAACTGCATGGGGAAGGAAGAAAATACGTTATCAATGTAAAGTAGATAGAATTTTAGCTTTTAAATTAGAATAAAATCTATTTTTACATTTCTCTTTTATAAAATAAAATTGCAGTAACTCTAAAGTATTTCTGTCATATTACCCCTTCTATTTTATTTGAACAAGAGGGAGTGTAATTTGTTTAACAGTGCATTTATTAATTATTGTAGAGGCAGGACAATTCTTTCTACTTGTAGTCTATTGACTAATGATGGATGTGAAATATCTTTAAAACTATGAAAGGAAAAACCCTTTTCATGCTATCACTTCATTGGAACGGCATAAACCGAGTGATGCTACATTACATGCATAATTTGTATTTATAAAAATGAATCCTATATAATAATTCGCTAAAACGTGTGTAACGACCAGTCATGCGCAGTACAGACTGCTGTGCATGCTGCAGTTATGTGCAGTAGAGACTGCCCGCACCACGGCTGATACAGAGCTGGACACTCAGAAGGAGCATCCTGCTCTGTATCAGCCATGGCGCGGGCAGTCTCTACTGCGCACGACTGCCCTGCGACCGCCTGGAAGTGGCACTGTGACCCGTGTAATGGGCTCTTCAACTAGTTGGTAATAAAGTCAATGCACTGACATTCATATTTTTCTCAGTTTTTTTCACCAGGTTTATAGACGATATGCTAAAGTTAATGTAATCCCATGTAAAAGTCCAAATTAACAGAAACTGGATTTGATTTTTGCGAGTCAACGAAATATTTAAGAAATGTTGCTGTACAACTTGGATTCATAAGATTACAGGTTGCAAGTCCCTTCATTTAACCTACTGAGGACCAGAGTGGTACACAATGCATTTCGAAGCAACGAGTTGAACACCCCTCTGCTCATCAAGGGATTAGTAATGCTGATTATGAAGTGTAGTTTGGAATGAGAAATTAGTTTAACCTTGTAGATGCTAGAGATCTCTCCAATTAAGCATGTGGTTGATGAAACATATATTTCAGAATCAGAGATCAGTTTAACCACATGGATGCCTGTGAAGTTACCAACACATGGCTTATCAATGCATTGGAGATGTCACTAGCAACCTGAGAGTTAAATTATAGATGCTTAATTAATTTTAATGCTTCAATTGCAACCATGATTTCTAGAGAACTTAGTGCTACTCTGAAGAACTGTAGTGGAATGACTTCTTTCCATGATCCTGATGTCACCAACAAAGATGCCACTTGTTCTCAGGATTCTTTGTTTTCGAGCCTTAGTAGTAGCTGCCTCGAGAATGACCAGAAGACCTGGCACCATTCAGTAAATCCCAGAACCACTATTCTGTTGTCTCTGCTCTACCTGGCTCTTTTGACATTTTTTGGCAGTGCAGTCTTGCTTGCGGGTATGCACCACCACAGCCAACAAACCCAGAATGTACATGGCTTTCTCACTGTGCTTATGCTGACCTCATCAGCATGGATGCTTTGGTTTGGGTGGAAATCTGCTAAAAATAAAAATATTAAAATGTACCAGGACCATCATGCTGGAGCAAGCTGGTTGAAAGGTATGTATTTACATAACCTTTATCTTATGCACTGTGCTTGTCTCTGAAACTTTTTAGCTCTGCAAAGCATCCAAGGGATAATCCATACCTGCTAGTAATACTAGTATTACTGGCCACAACAACACTGACATACTATAGGGTGAGATTTTGTAAGGGCTGAAAAGCAACTTTTACCCTTGATAGATGAAATGAACAATGAAATATTCATTCAGTATTTGTGGGATTCACTTGATTTGTCAATTTTTTGTTTTGTTTTGTTTATTTGTTTGTTTTTTATGTGGGGGGGGGTCATTTTTTCCTGGGATGGAAATGTTTTTACACAGTTTAATTTGTGTTTCCATCCTATATAGAAACTCTAGTGAATGCAGATTTAAAATGCAGAGGGAGTCTCTCTATTCATGTTAGCTTTCAAATTCTATATTCTCCCATTTAATTTTATTTGCTCCTTTTGGCATAAAAACATCTTCCACAAAAAATGGTAAAGTGTAGAATGTTGTTAAAATAATGTGCAGTTATTTCTACACTTTAGTAAACCTCAGCCATAGTGTATGGGCTTTCACAATAGTTTTCTTCTTCAACAACGGTAAACATGGGAAAATTCTAGTTCAATGTAAATTATCTAAAATGGTTTATAGAGGAGAGGAGAGGGGGGCATGCAGTGAGCAGGTGAGGGGGAGAGCAGCAGTGGAAGAGAGGAGTGATAGAGAGAGAGGGGAGAAAGCAAACTTCAACAGTCCTACCTTGTAGTACCACAATATAGCAATTTTCCTTCCTTGTTCAGAGGAATAGTGACCCAGACAAAGATTCATTTAGATTGAAGATTATGTTATGGCGATTACTTTCCCTGCAATTTGATTAGTTAAAATGGCAAATGAAAAAGTGTTTTATAAAATGTTTTTATGTGAAATGGCCTGTTACATACTGATACTGAATTGTACCCAATCATTTTGTTCATTCTTTTTGGCAATCAAACAGTAAATACAATTCCATATTTTCTGCAGGTGGTTTGTGCCTTTTTGCATTGGCTACATTAGTACTTGATTGCTTAACCCTTGGATATTATCATGAACTACATCAGTGTACATCAGTACTTGTCACTTCATTCCCTATTGTTCAAGCTGTATTTACAGTTTTACAGGTAATAATCCAAAATGTTATAAAAAATAAACTGGCATGCTTTACTCTGAATTTTGATTAGTCTTCATGCATTCTTGTTAAAAGAACAAGTTTTTTGGGGGGGCAGCACAGTCTATGCCCTCCAGGGTTCCTGAGACCATGAGAAACAGAGGGATGGATAGATTTGGGAAGGGATACTTGTACATGCCCCTTCAGCATACGCGCAACATACTGGACTTGGACTGAGCACATCTTATCATTCCACGTTCACTGTACCAGCTAAAAGGGGAGGATGATTAAAGTGACATTACTGGATTTCCATTTAAACTGCTCATTTCTTCTGGATGACTTCTGGTCTTCATCCAAATTTTCCCATCTATTTCATTAGTATCGCCTTCATAGGCATAACGTATTTTCACTAGATGTTCATATACAAAGCTTTGTCAGTAGACCCTTTCCCTATCCATACTTCTTCCCTTATCGACATATTCTACTGGTTTGCATTTTAATCACTATCCCAATGCCATTCAATTCAATTGCTCACATATAATTTTCTTGTAGATTGTCTATTAGATGTATATTTATATATTTTACTTTTCCCTGCCATTCATTCCCCCTTGTTACTGCAAATTAATATTGCTGACATATAGAACATATCTGTAGTCTGTCACCTCTTCTAGCCGATTAGCAAACATATACGTTTATTTCACAGAATCATAATGTCACCTTTTCTCACCAAAGCAGCGACCATAACTTTATTTTATAAAATAACTCATACGTTTTACTGCTGTAGTCTGATTCCATTTGTCTTTCTAATCCTGATTGTCTCCACTCTGTTCCATAATAAATGCAGTTGCCAGACTCGGATACATTTGTCTTACTCGTTTTGTTTTAACCCCTTGGATGATAGCAAATGCATCCAACAAACTGCAAAACCATGAGCTACAGACATCTTTAGCATCCAAAGGAGGATCATTCTGTTGCTAATTACATTCATTGTCCATTTTCTACTAATTCAATATAAACTCTGGATTCTAACATGCAATAATTATAATTGTGCCCTTGAAATTGACTCCTCCTCAGAATCCAATCAAATATCTGCTTAGCCCAATAAGCTACTATCCCCTTAAATATGCAGTTGTAGACCTTCTAGTGTACACCATATATTACTGCCCATCAATCCTGAAAGACATTATTTGCATGCATTCTTCTGTATAGTACAGATATGTGGAACCTAGAATATGTAATAAAATAAAAAACAGATGGCGCGATGCAAGAAACGTTTGCATTGGATAAAGGCATTTTTGTGCGCAGATAGATTTTGCGCATATTCTAATCCTGGAAGCTGAATACCGAACGCTTCTTGAATTGTGCATAAAAAATTCCGTTTTACGACAACAGTACAGAGACGTATAAATTCATTCACAATAGCACTTCCTGCATTAGGCAATTCGCTATTCCACTCACATATATTCGTTAATCTTAGCCATTCCCACAAAAAAAATGAATATACGCAGCCGTTCGCTAATCTTGAATTTTCATGTGCAATTCAACAAAATCATGCGCAAACCTATTCCCTAGTGGTTTTCACACAGGAAATAGTGATTGCGCATGTTTCCTGCATTGCGCCAAGGGTTTCTTAAAGGGATAGTAATACTAAATAATTACTAACCCCTGTATTGATGTCATATTAAAAAGAAATGTATTACCCCCAGTGTCATCTCTCAAACCTTTATGGTTTGAGAGATAATCGCTCCTAAAGTTCCCCCTCCCTCCCCCTTCCCAGAAGTCAGCATTGTAGCTGACTGAAGGGAAATCCAGTCTTATGATCATCAGGTGGCTCTGCAGCAGAGCCAAGATTGCGTTAATAAAAAAAAAAAATCTTTCACTAAAATGGTCTTCTACGTGATCTTGGCTGTGTTGCAGAGCCGCCTGACGGTCATACGACTGGCTTCCCTGCAGTCAGCTAGAACACTGACTTCGGGGGAAGGGGGAGGGAGGGAGAACTTTAGGAGCGATTATCTCAAACCATAAAGGTTTCAGAGATGACACTGGGGGTAATAAATTTCTTTTTAATATGACTTTAATATAGGGATTAGTAATTATTAAGTATTACTATCCATTTAACCTTTTTAGTAACAAGTACCCCTGCAGTTCTAAAAAGCTTAGTAAATACCTCAATACAATTTCTTTTAGCAACTTATTACTTACAAATTAATGAAAACACATCATGGATATTAGTGTAATTTTTATGTCTTCCGCACACACACACTCACACTCCCATACACCCACTCATAGACAATACACTTTTAATTGTATCCCCTTTTTATTTATTATATTTTGGGGAGGGAATGAGTGATAGGAGAGAAATAGTTTAGCTACTTTTGGCATCATAATTAATTTGTTTAATAAATCAGAGATGTTTCATTTGTTCCCTAGACATGAATAGTGGGCTCTGCTCTGCAGTCATATCCTTTCTGCTTCCCACTGCACATAGTTAGCCATTTTACACTGAGCCTCCTACCTACTTTGTTGTCTCCATTGAAGGCCAAACATCTCCATGATATGGTCTCGGCAGGACTTACTGTATGTTTTTCCAGCTCCTTATTTTGAAGTAAATGGTCCTTATTTCATTTCAGGTATCACTCCTTTCATTCTATGCTAAAGTCTGTATACAGGAGAAACAGCACTTGAACAGGTAATGTGAGATTTTATATCAAAACTATATCAGCGTCAGAGTGCAAAGTGCTAAATATTTACATATTGACCCAGAATTGCTCCAGTTCTTCTTATTAAATCAGCCTTTAGGTGCCCAATGTTCAAAAGAAAAGTGGAGTAATTGTAGGAAAAAAACAGCCATATCTTAGGGGACAAATACAAATCTACAATAATTTAAAGGGGAACTATCACCTGTATTAATGTTTCCTTCATTCCAATGCTCCTTTGCACTGAACGTATAATTTTTTTTGTACTTTTTTTTAAATATAATCCTGTATTCTCTGAGATATTTGCTTTTGAAGTGGAACTTTCACCTTGTATAAAGTCGCCCTCCAATAATTAAGTATATGGCGACTAGCGTCATTATAGTTCTATTAGATCTCAGAAGCACCAATTCAGATGTAATCCTTAATCTTCCAAGACCAGAAGCCAGGTATCAGCGCAGACATCTTGTCTGTGCGTCTGCGCTGTCAGTTTCAGTCTCCGGAGGCATTGCACTGTGCCGAAAGGCACCAGAAGGGACTGACGGCGTAGGCGAGCCATTAGTCTCCAAAGATTAAAGGAGCAGTAAACTTTTTTTTATGAACACACATATTTTACAGAACATTTCCTGCTGAATAAATCAAGGTCACTCCCACTGCTGTCAGATGCTTTAGTCACAAATAATAGCAGTTTAAATAATCAGCAAGTGAATTTACTGTGTTTACTTCCTGATAGTTCTAACTGACAGGAAGTGACAGGCAGTTTCTATCACATTCTATGGAGAACTGTATATCTCTGACTTTCCTCTCCATTAGAATCCAGGGCCGGCGCTACCATTAAGGCAGCACAGGCAGCTGCCTTAGGGCGCCGCATCGGAGGGGCGCCGGAAAGGGAGAAGCTGAGAAATATTTTTTATTTTTTTTTATTTTTTTTAACTATATCTGCCACGAGGGAGCGCTCGTTTACACGACCAAGCGCTCCCTCGCGGCGTCTATGGGACGCTCACAACGCAGAGCGACCCAGGCTCTGTAGTAATACAGAGCGCTGGGAGATGACATCATCTCCCAGCGCTCTGCATTACTGAGAACAGCGCTGGGAGGCTGAGCTGTGTGCCGAAGGAGGCACAGAGCTCTCTTAGAGCTAGACCACCAGGGACTCAAGGTAGGGAGCATTGTGGAAATGAAGGGGCATAAAGGAAGGAGCAATGTGGAGCTGAGGGGGCATTATGGAAGGGGCAGATGAAGGGGCATTATGGAAGGGCAGTGTGGAGCTGAAGGGGCATAAAGGAAGGGGCAATGT
This sequence comes from Rhinophrynus dorsalis, assembly GCA_037306005.1. Classification (NCBI taxonomy): domain Eukaryota; kingdom Metazoa; phylum Chordata; class Amphibia; order Anura; family Rhinophrynidae; genus Rhinophrynus; species Rhinophrynus dorsalis. The sequence goes on along the minus strand of CM074724.1, from coordinate 83,779,207 downwards.
GGAGCTGAGGGGGCATTATGGAAGGGGCAGATGAAGGGGCATTATGGAAGGGCAGTGTGGAGCTGAAGGGGCATAAAGGAAGGAGCAATGTGGAGATGAAGGGGCATAAAGGAGGGAGCAATGTGGAGATGAAGGGGCATAAAGGAAGGAGCAATGTGGAGATGAAGGGGCATTATGGAAGGGCAATGTGGAGATGAAGGGGCACAAAGGAAGGAGCAATGTGGAGATGAAGGGGCATTATGGAAGGGCAATGTGGAGATGAAGGGGCACAAAGGAAGGAGCAATGTGGAGATGAAGGGGCATTATGGAAGGGCAATGTGGAGATGAAGGGGCACAAAGGAAGGAGCAATGTGGAGATGAAGGGGCATTGTGGAAGGGGCAATGCTGAGATGAAGGGGGCATTGTGGAAGGTGCAATGTGGAGATGAAGGGAGCATTGTGGAGGTGAATATGTGGGCGGGGGCAGGGGACTGTGGTAAGGTCAGGGGGGGCAGGTGGATTGTGTCGGGGGGGGCATCAAAATGCACCTTCGCCTGTGTATATAAAAATCCTTGCACCGGCCCTGTTAGAATCTAACAGGAAATCTAATTAGAATTTGACCACTTGAGGGCACTGCTAATGTAAAAAAAATATGGGTTTAAACTGTAATAACTCTAGAAATATAAATCTCTCAGCAGTGGGAGTATTTTACTCAATAGGAAAATCCCTATAATATATATTTTTTCATTTAAAAAGTTTACTGCTCCTTTAAGGATTACTTCTGAATAGGGTACTTCTAAGAGCTAATCCTATATAATAACTTGCTAATGTATGTTTGTCAGAAGCCATCATGAGCAGTATGCACCGGTGCACAGAGAGGACTACTGTCTGAATTCGGAACTCCCCGCGCCGTTATCACCCGCGTTGCGGGCAGTCTCTACTGTGCATGACTGCACCGCGGCCGTTGCTGCCTGGCACTGTGACCCATGTACACGGGCTGTTCAACTAGTAGAACTATAATGAAGCTAGTCGCCATATGCTTAATTATTGGAGGTCAGCTTTATACAATGTGAAAGTTCCGCTTTAAATCTAATGCGGTGACATCACTTCAGGACAGGCTGCGGGTCAACTCTGCCCTGGAGCCTGTCAGTCTTCATCTGTTCCCCTTCCAAGCAATCTCCTCCTGTGACGGAGGATTTCTCCATGAAAGCTGGAGTGCTCTCTTGCCAATGAATCCGCTCCAACTCACATGGAGGAAGTCTCTGTCACTGTAGGAGGTGAGAACAAGGCACTACTGGGGAGGGGAACAGATGAAGATTGACAGGCTGCAGGGCAGAGTTGACCCACAGCCTATCCTGAAGTGACGTCAATGAATTAAATTTAAAAGCAAATATCTTGGAGAATACAGGGTTATATTTAAGAAAAAGATTACAGGTTCACTGTAAGGGAGCACTGGAATAAAGACAACATTAATACAGAAGATAGTTCCCCTTTAAATGCACTGAAGACCTCTCTAGCATTCGAGGGGAGTTCCTTCACTTTTCATTTGGGCTTAAGTTCCTGATTTTACTTGTACATCTAAAACTCATTCAAGTAAATCATTTTTTCCTGCCGGCCCCAGCCAGTCACATTAATAAAGGCTATCATTTGTTTTTCTCTCGAATCCAGGTTTGGCCTGATGCATACTCTTGCCACAAACATACTGATGTGGATGAGTGTTGTTCTTGATGAGTCCATGAGGCAGTTAGAGGAAATTTATGATATCCAAAACGAAAACATGAACGCAGTGCAAAGTACGATAAGTATGAAATCATTTAGAGTGACTACTGGAGTTCGGTACTTAATTTGTGTTTTACAAAGTAACTTTTGCTTGCACTAGCTTTTATATTTTATTTTCCATAAAAAATTTAAAGTTTAGAACACAACTATGAACAGGGAAGAAGACTGAGTAATAAAATATAGCCTTAAAGGGATAGTAATGCTTAAAATGTAAAAAAAAAATATGTTCTAAGGTTTATGCCCCTGAGTAAAACAAAAGTACTCCCACTGCTGAAAGGTGTTTTATTCAAAAGTTATTACAGCTCAAAGTTGAATTTTTTAGGTGCAATATCACAGTGGCCTGAAATTGTACAGTGGCGCTGTTGCTACACCATACTATGGAGATTTATGGTCTGTGGACCAGAGCTGTCCATAGGATGGTGTAACAACAGCGCCACTGTACAATTTCAGGCCACTGTGATATTGCACCTAAAAAAATTCAACTTTGAGCTGTAATAACTTTTGAATAAAACATCATTCAGCAGTGACAGTACCCTTTTTTACTCAGGGAGATAAACACTACAGTATATATTTTTTTACATATTAAGTATTACTATCCCTTTAAAGAAAGGCTAGTCATTGTTTGAACCCCCATCTCTTAGGAAGTGGAACTATAGTGGCTGGCTGGGGATGATGGGAGTTGTTGTCCCCAACAGCTGGAGTTCCAGCAATTGACTACCTCTAACTTAAAGATAAGGGAAAAAGTTACTCTTAATTTGTTTAACTTCTTAAATACTAGAGATAGTAGGCTGGTATAGTTATCATTATCTTATAAGAATGTGCCTCTCAGTAGCTAATGTTTGCAAACACCTAGTGCAGGAAAACCCTAGAAAAAGAATTGTTCTATATTAACCCCTTAAGGACCCTTGACAGTCCTGGCGCTGGGTTGGGGAGCCATAAGGACCCAAAACGTGCCAGGACCATCATGGAATTCAGGGCTCCCTGCACAGCTGCATGTCATTTGGGGAGTCCTGAATCGGATTCTGGGAAAAAAAAAGGTCTGTGGTCCTTAAGTGCCAGCCAGTAGGCGATCGGCCATTCGGCTGGAACATTTATTCCAGGGCTTTCCCTATTAAGTAAAACAGGGATATTTCATTGCTGGTAATTGCTTTATTCAAAACGTATTGTATTTCAAACTGGCATTTGTTTTTTTTTAATAAATCTTTGAGCATCGGGATAGTTATTCTGTTGCATTATATGGAGCAGTGGTGTCCAAGTTCAGTCCTCAAGGGCAACCAACAGGCCAGGATGTAAAGATTTCCCTGATGAAGCACAGGTGAGCTAATAAGTGGCTTATTCATTGTGACTGACTCACCTGTGCTTCATCAGGGAAATCCTAACATCCTGGCCTGTTAGTGGCCCTTGAGGACTGAACTTGGACACCTCAGATATATAGGACAATTGAGCCACTGGCTACAGTTTTCCATAGACTATGACAGCAATAATTAAATAGTAATAACTTTTGACAAAGGCAACCACCAGCAGTAGGTGTACCCTTGATGCACTCAACAGGAAATACCCAAAAATAATATTTTAGTTTTGTTTTTATCAATAAAAATCCAAAATAAAATAGAGAGTAGCTCTCACTGGAACCCTACGAATGCTTTTTGGAACTACGAGCACTCATGTTTTTTTATAGTTATTCTGTCCTGACATTTTGTGAAATCTAAGTGTGTTGACCTTGTCTTCAAATCTGTGTTACTACAGGGCATACAGGAAGCCTTCCATTTAACATTGTTACTTTTACTGTTTTCATATAGAAGATTTTCCATTTATTATATTGAACTGAATTCTGGATTAGGTGCATGCTTAAAAGATATATGTGGACTATATTTATATATATACATTTTGTTTTCATGTCTGTTCATTTAAAGATGCAGATCATACATCATCATGGAGGACCATGACTCCAACAACTTTATGAGCCACTCATATACAGTATTCACCCTAATCCAGGGATGTGCAACTTTCAATCTGCAGCTGTTTAACCCATTAAGGACCAAAGACGTACATGTACATTATGGAGAGAACGTGCCTAAAGGACCCATGATGTACATGTATGCCCTGGAATTCAGGGGTCCCCACGCGGCTGCACTCCGTAAGGGGACATCTGGTTCTGGTAAGGCAAAAAAAAAATGCTCCGTGGTCCTTAAGTGCTGCCCATGCCCGTGCAGCTTGTCCTTAAGGGGTTAACTAAAATTCATATCACCTTCATACAGACAACAATAGGTGGAGACCTGAAGGGTAAAACCCCTGATCCATTTTGTTGCATAATGGTACAGCAAGGGATTGATTGGTCCTTCCAACCAAAGTTTAAGTCATACAGAGCAGCGTTCAAGATACCAATTGCATATTTCTGCTGATACTTTAATACATCAAAACAGATGTTAAAGAGATGCATAACAGTACAAGAAAGTATGGGTAATGAGTATATCACAAGGAGTAGAATAAGGAGGGGAAGGAATCTGACTATAAGTCAGAAGAAAATGTATGTGAGGTGTGAGTCGAAATAAAGAGAACATATTATTACCAATAAAAAGCATAAATGACATACCAATGAGACAATTTGAACTATAGGATACGGGCTGAGTAAACTAGACACCTGTGGACAAAGAGAGGGTTTTTTGTAGAATTCTAGCCAGGTTTTGATATACATGTATACATGAAAAGTCTAACATGCTGAGTATGTTTTGGTAGACCTCCTTATTCTACTCCTACAAAAAAGGAGAGTCCTGCAAAAAAGAAGAGCTATGTCAGGATGTTTATTCCAAGAGAGACAGAGAGACAGTAAGACTTGTTAAATAGAAACACCTGTTCCAAGATGTTAGAATTTTAGGAGAACTTCACCAAATGTGGAGATGACCCCCACAGTTTGTTCAGTACTTGTCAGTGATTGTGGAATATAATTTATTCAAGAAAATAGGGGTATAATGTCAACTATACATTAGCTTTTGATGTGCTGCACTACTGGATGCTGTTTTTTGGAGGGGTGGGGCATGTTTTCATTGTGAATCTGTAAAGACTAAGCCTAGTAATTTTCTACTTTTTATATCGTACTGTTGATGTTCTATGACATGACAATTCATTATTAATACTAGGTACAAACAAGAGCTAAATGAGCAGAAGTATCACGATAATGCAGTTTGCTTAATTTGTAATTTTAATGTGTCAATCAAAAATTACTAACCTTTCAAAATTGTGTACAGTGATGTTTACTAGAACTGTATATCTTATTGGAAATCAGCTAACAAGTCCAGATATCTCTCGTCATGTTCTAGGTGCTACATACACAAACAGTTGTGTCTGCAATACTGACCTCTGCCATATTTTTTCTGAGGGAGCTGCCTACTTGCATCCTTTTAATATTGAGTTCAGTCTCTTCTCTTCCACAATGCTCTATGTGATATGGAAGAACACTGGAAAAATGCCTTGTTCCACAGCACTTCTAGGACACAGGAAAGGCACCCTTCACATTAATGGAGCCTTTGTAGGCCTGATTTTAGGAGCATTTGCCATTTCAGCAACCTTTGGCGTCATGATTTCTTTTGGTGTTCTTGCCAAATCCCCAGGAACAATTCCAGAGGCATTACGTATTTACTACCTCTTTAACTCAGTGTTGCTGTCTGCAATGTTCATTGTTTCTATAATAGGAATCATAACTTGTCGTCTCCAGAAAGGTTCTTCATTTGATGACAAATCCAAGAGTGTAGTGAGAAGTCTGGATATTACTCTTCTTCTGGGAAGCTCCTGTGGCCCGCTAATGGTGTCTGTATTTTCATTAGTGGCCATTTTTTTTCTGCACATTGAAGGAAAACTTTACATTTTGGACCTTTGTTTTTCCATTTGTAAAACCATCCAGATCCTGGGGCAAAATCTGTTCATAACTGAAGCGCTTTATTCGGGACCTGTGAAAAATCAAAGTCCTACAAAAGACTGGATCTTCTCTACATCTCAAGATCCAGCAGTAAGGAATGTGTCTTCAGAGTATGAAAGCAGAGGGTCTTGTTCAGAGACTGCAAACTCACACATTATGGTGAACATGGGCAAAGAGGTTCCTAAAAACCTATTAGCTGGAAGCAGCCTAACAGATATTTCCAACAAAAGGGAAATTTTAAATGCCGATGGGAAACGGTCTTTTTTTAGAACCAGGAGAAAAATACTGCAAAACATCTCAATTCTCTTAATCTGTTACAATATATCCGTAAGTACTGTGCACCTCTTTAAATACACTCGAAAATCCTCTGTATCTTTTAACAAGGATAAGGTGACCATATATCCCTTTAAATTAGGGATGCTTAGCAAATCTTCATCTTACATTACTGAATGGGAATCAGTGCAGCCCTGTAGTGTGTGTGTTTTATAAAAGTTCCTGATTTAAATGTATATGTGGACACCTTAAAAAGGGGCATTGCTGTGTTTAGGCCCTGAATCTTGCTGCTAGCTTTGGCATATACATATGTAATTATGCGCTGTTCTACGCAATGATTATGCTGTTCTGTGCAATGATTATGGTGAAAATGGCCTGGGAAAGCAACCAGGTGGCTGTTTGCACATTGCTAACACTTCGTGCACACCCTTATGGTATTCAGAATATTAATAATAAGAATAATGTGTTAGATGGTTCTAAGTAGTAACACATTTAGCACAGATCACCGAGATACTATTTTTTTTTGTCAGGCCACCAGCAGAGGGCAGCAAATAGTCACAAACTGAAGCAGACTGTAAAATGCAGAATGTAAAATGAAAGCAACTCTAGCAGGGCTAGGCCCTCCAGCTGTTTAGGACTACAAATCTCATCTTCCTCAGCCAGCCAATGGCTGGAAATGATGGGAATTGTAGTCCTGAACAGCTGGAGGGCCTCAGATTGCCCACCGCTTAGTAGGGTTGCCACCTTTTCTTCAAAAAAATACCAGCCATGGCATTCCCTCCATAGACTTAACATTGGACAGAAGACAATTTTTTACTGGCCTGCCGGTAAAATACCGGCTGGGTAGCAACTCTACCGCTTAGCTATAGTGTTGTGTGAAATTATAATGCTGGAGAAAGCAAATTTCCATTGCACACCTCACTTTAAACACTACCTGCGGTGTCTTAAACAAGTCTGCACAGCCTCCTGAGTGTAGAGTGCAAAGGAAAACATATTCCCCCAGTTTCCGATGATAAATTTACTGTGACACAGTCCAATTGCTAAAAAAAAGTTTAAATAATTGATGATGCTAGGCTCTATAAACATGTTGATGAATTTGGTTTCGTAATTACATTTAGTAATAAATATAACAGATATTTAACCCCTTAACGACCGGGGTATCGGCGCCACGACGCGACTGAACGTCCGCGGAGCATTTTTTTTTTTTTTTCCGGTTCCGGACTCCCCAAACAGCGTGCAGCCGTGGGGGGAGCCCAGAACTCTATGATGGTCATAGTACGTCATGGGTCGTTCAGTCAGATCGACCCTTGACATACTATGACCGTCAAGGGTCGTTAAGGGGTTAAATGACTATCCTTTTATAATCTATTTATTTAAAAGAAGAAAAGCATCATGTGACCAACATTCTGCATCCATGCAACACACACCCAGGGGCAGCAGTTATGAGTTATGCAAACATCCTCCATACTGCCTCTCCCATAGGTCATTGAATGGGGCGTGGTTTTCACAGGAATGGCCGGGTGGAGAGGTGAAGCCCCCTGGCCACTCCTGTGAATATCTCTGCAAGATGGCGTGACTTTCACAGGGATAGGAAAGAGGGCAACGCCACTTATGTGGAAATCTCTGCAAGGAGTTGCACAGGGTCCAACATTCATTACTATCACCTGTCTCTCACTTCCCGTTCATCGTTCTCCCCACCCCTCCCACCCTTTCCGTTCATCACTCAACTTTGTCCCCCACACCCTCACGGGTCATTGGACTCCCTTGTCCCTCCCACCCTCCCGCTCATTGCTCTCCCCTGTCCCTCACACCCTCTTGGTTCATAGGTCCTCTCTGTCCCTCACACCCTCGTCTTTCATTGCTCTCCCCTGTCCTTTACACTTTCTCTGTGCATCGCTCTCCCCTGTCCATACCACTCTCCCTGTTTATCCTTCTTCCCTGTCCCTCAAACCCTGCCATTCATCCTTCTACTACAGTTCATCAATTTCCCTTGGACCCCCTACCCTGCCCATTCATCCTGCTCCACATCCATCTCACCAATAGATAGGATATCTCTTTAGCAGTGAAGTGGTTAACCCCTTTTTTTTTACCTTTTCAGTACCAGAGAGGTATCCAGCACACTACATTGGATAGGTCTTTCACAGTTAAAGGGTTAACCCTTTCACTGTCAGAGAACTACTGCAGTGCATACCTCTTTGATACTTAAGGATGAACCGTTTCAGTGGCAAAAGGGTCTCCTTTCACATGTGGGATTTTTTTTTTTTTTTTTATTTTTTTTATTTTATTGAAGATGAAGCAATACCATAAAGTCAGCAATGGTGGGGAAAGGGAGGACATAGTAATACAGTGGTCAGACATTGTCAGCAATATTGCATGCAGATATTATAATAACAGTGTATCTCAAATTTACAATATAGGAGAAAGAGGGTATGTGAAAGTGGGTGGTTAGGTGCGGCGTACAGGAGAGATCACATCACGCGCACTTCCAAGAGATGGGGGAAGTAGGAGTAATGGCAATAATGGATGTAGGAGTGCTCTGATAGTATACTACATGCTGAGAGCAGGGTATATCAGGTGATGGACATGGGAAAGGGAGGGGAGGAGGCAGGTAAGGAAGAAAAAAGAAAAATGGTGGGGAGGGGGGAGAGACAGCACCACACAAATCCCCCAGATGGAAGCGAGCTGGGGCATGAGGAGGGAATATGGAAGGGACTGTTGTAGTCAAGGGATTGGCCTGGAGAAGACACACAGACTCAGCCTTATGGGTTCCGATAGGGGTAGCAGAGGTAATGCTTCGTCACTATGTAAACCACGGCGAACACAAAAGGTCAAATTTGGACATGGATTCAGTGGTGATAGCAAAACATTTTTCTAGAAATAGCCAGGTGTCAATATTAGAAAACTATGTTAGGGGAGTGCTTGATTTCCACTTCAGAGGGATCATGGTTTTCGCTAAATTTAGGCGGGAACAGAGTGAGTGTTGGATTAGTTTGTGTTTTGGCCTTGATTTGTGACGGTTAAGTAACCAACAAAAAGCTGGGTCAAGAATTAAGGAAATCCCAAAACCATCATTAAAGTGGAACTATCATGGTAATACATGTAATATCCCATTAACTGAGAATCTCTATTGTAATCATAAAATAGGTAAATACATTTTGAAAAGTGTCAGCATCGCTTTAAATACTACCTTCTATCGAAGCAACATGAACAGGGAGAGAGCGGCCATCTTGGTAGTTTCTGAGCACCTCTGCTGTCCCTCCCTGTCTGTGTCACTCAAGATTTTAAGATGTCCCCTTGTCCTCTCCTTTTTTTAAAAAGATGTGCGTGCATGTATGATGCATGCAATTTAACACTGGACAAGCAGGAGGATAAGAGCGCACTATGTTCTGAGCATACTATGAGAAGCTTGTAGGAGAGATTCAATGACGGGGGGGAGTGACATTGGAGCTGTGCAGTACACATTGTACCGCATAGTCATCACGTACAATATCAAATTAATATTGCTCGCAATGCATACACATTTAAAAGAAAAGAAAACTTGAATGTAACTTTATAAGAGGAAGCTATCAAGATCAAATCATGTAGGTGTGAAATTTCCACCTTAATGTGATAGATGACTTTAGTCCAGAAATGAGCAATGCATCGACAGGAAAACCAAATGTGGAATAATGAGCCTATGTCAGAGAGGCATCTCCAGGTTGTGTTAGGGAGATGTGGGAAGGCCAAAGAGAGACCGAACTGAGTTCTATACCATAGCAAAAGTAGTTGATACCTCATGGCAGAGCCACGAGGAAGGCGACAGTTAAAGCAAAGAATTATGTTCCATTGCTTTGGCTCAAGTGAAATCGATAGTTTGTTTTCCCAGCACGCAAAAAAATAGGGCTTGCATGGAGTCCTGGAGGAGGATAATATGAAATAGCAGAACGTCAATAGTTGTAACAATGGAAGGATGAAAGAGTGGCACCAAGTAACCTGAAGATACTGGGAAGCGAGAAATAGAGAATGAAGCTAGAGATCACAGGCAATGTGGTGCTATACCCTTGCTACGGAGTTAAAGGTGCTGGCCGCAAAGCCAGATAACAGGATGGGTTCAGGCCACATCACTAGGTAGGTAACTTGGTGTCACAAGTTGGATACCAGCTGATGGAAGATAGTCAGATGTGAAGGCTGTAGGACTGGTGGGGAAGACAGGAGTTGGGTAGTCATACTGAGCTGGAGTTGTAAGCCAGGAGTCGGGTACTCATACAGTGTCTGAGTCCAGAGGTGTAACTAGAAGCCTCCGGGATCTGGTACAAGAAGTGCCATGGGTCCCCCTCGACAACTTTGACCCCCTCCACAATGCCCCCATCTCCTACCTGGATCTCCCTCGCGGTCCTCTTAGTAATGCAAAGTGCCGGGAGATTATGTCATCTCCCAGCACTCTGCATTACTAGAGTACTGGCGGGAGATTGCGGGCACCAGACAGAGGTGTCGCAGGGGGCGGCCGGGCCCCTGGAGTGCATGGGCCCAGTCTCAGGCCCGACCCCTGCGACCCGTATAGTTACGCCACTGTCTGAGTCATAAGCCAGGAGTCTGGTAGGCATACAGAGCCGGAGAAGATAGTCAGATGTGTAGGCTGTAGGAGTGGTGGGGAAGACAGGAGTTGGGTAGACATACTGAGCTGGAGTTGTAAGCTAGGAGTCGGGTAGACATACAGTGTCTGAGCCATAAGCCAGGAGTCTGGTAGGCATATAGAGCCGGAGTTATAAGCTGGATTCCGGTAGTCGAACAGAGCCGAAGTCGTAAGCCAAGCATCAGAGAGAAGACAAGGTTGAGTCAAGCCGAGGTTGGAGCCAGGAATCAAAGTCGAAGATCAGCAGCAGTCAGACAGTGGCCAAGGTCATACACAGGAATCACTAAAAAAATACTTAAACTCAGGAACACAATGCGGCTGAAAGAATGTGTACCTGTCAGACATTCAGGCAGGGTATAGAAAGGTGGGCAGACCAGTGGAGGGATTAGAGACTCTTCTCTCAAAAACAGTGAGATTACATTGATTGAAGCCTTTGTCACATTCTCATTTAACCCAGTGTCGGACCTGAAAAGTACTAAGCAAGGTTAGGTTGTCTATACACACAGGTGAAGAGAAGGAAGCACAGTTAGAAGAACAGAAGTGGGAAGTTAAATGTGCTAGGGTGTGCTGGCCTGTCTATGTCAGGCTATTAAAAGAGGATGGGCGAAGAAGCCCAGGAAGGAAATCAGGATTACCCAGAAGTTATTTGAGGGTGGTGAGTAGAGTTCGTTTCATCATTTACATGAGGTAAAGAGGTGATGTAGGACAATATGTGTCCTGCCCCCACTACACGTACCCCCGGGGTCTATGTGCAGCTTGACAGGCAGCTAAACACCCGCCTACAGGTCAATAAATGAGACTAGGTTGAAGTCTGTGTCTTTAACCAGCTGTAGGGATGGGGTAAAACTGAGGGAAAATCAAACAATACAGACTATAAGAATACAGAATACTTAATGATGACACACCATTACAACAATACAGTTACAAAGCATGTTGACAATGCGATGGGTCATATGTAAGTAAGTCAGACTGCAAAACTATCTAAAGGAGCAGCTGGCTGAGAATACAGATGTGCAGCAAATATGAAATAAACAAAGTGGCTCTATAGCAGCTGGAAACAGTAAGGTGGCTGAAGAATTGGTAAACTTTTGTCCTCTTCCCAGCTCCATGTGGTGAAGAAAATGGCTTTTTTTTCCCAGGAAAAGGAATTACATCATAGCCTCAAGTATTTTATAAAACCATGGCAATTACAACAAATGGCTACTAGATGGTGCCAACACTTATTACATTACATAATAGGGCAACATAGCAAACCTTGAAAGAAATAGTTAAACAAATATTTCTTAAAGGGATAGTAATACTTGAAAATAATTTTATTTTATATTGTAGTCCTTAAAAAACATTAAAAATGATATAAGTCTTATCTCCCAAACCTTTATGGTAAAATAAAGGTCCCTTTTCCTGGCTGTTTCAGCCAAGTCTGCCATCTAGTGGACAGATTTGGAATCTGGTCCACAGATCAGCCGGCAGCTCTTTAGCAGTGCTGAGTTCACGATCTTTAAAAAGAACTACTTAATTGGAACTGTGTACAAAGTGTGCCTGGCTTGCAAGCACACTTTGTAGACCATTCCAATGAAGAAATTATTTTTAAAGATTGTGATCTCGGCACTTCTGGAGAGCCGCAGCCGGTCCCGGGACCGGATTCCGAATCTGAGAACTAGATCGGGGACGTCACTCAGGAGCAAACTTTGCTTGTGAGTATCTCCCAAGCCATAAAGGTTTGGGAGATAAGACTTATATCATTTTAAATGTTTTTTTAAGGGCTAAAATATAAAATACAATTATTTTCAAGTATTACTATCACTTTAACCATCTGTCCTGAGGACAGCACAATATGATTGTTAAGGGTAACCTTAGTCTGGTCCGATGAGGACCAAAGAAGTTGTAGAAAGTCTGTGCCTTTGAGAATGTGGGAGAGAGACTTGGTCCAACGGAGAGATGAGGGGAGCGAAGGCTGCTGTCACATAGTACCTAAGGAAGTTAGGAAGCCCAAGGCCCCCCTGTTCCCAGCTTCTGGATAGGACATCTAGGCTTAACCAAGGTTGGTGACGTGTCCAAATATAACAGGTGATGATGGAGTGAAGAGAGGTAAGGGGATGGAGCAGTATGTGTATAGGCAGGGCAATGAAAAGATAGATAGCTCTAAGGAGAATCATCATGGTTCTATCTGGCTAAATCATCGTTTATAGAAGAGAATATAGGAGAGAAGTTGAGCTCAGGATGAGATGGGAGGTGGAGTGATAAATTGTTGCCTAGGTAGTGAATATGTGATGAAGCCCAGGTAAAATTATATGAAGATTGGAGCCCAGATACAAGAGGAGGAGATGAGTTAATATTAAGTATCTATGACTTTGAGAAATTTATATTGGCATAGAACAAAAAAAAACTATTCCTCAAGAATACAGAGAAGAGGGGGAACAGAGGTCTCCGGATCAGTAATATAGTGAAGGACATTGTCATCATATGTGGAAAGATGTCATCGGCAGAGGTGATACCGGAAATGAAGGTGTCAATTCTGACACAATTTAAAAATGGCTCTGGAGAAAGAATGAAAAGTAATGGTGATGCGGGACAACCTTGCCTAGTGCCATTTATGATGGGGAAGGGAGCAGATGGATTAAAGAAATGGGAGTAGTGGTGTTGTGTCTAGCCCCCTACCTGGAACAAAGCCATATTGATCCGGATGGATATGAGATAGTAAATGAGGGTCTTGTCTATTAGCTATAATTCTATCAAATACTTCTGCTTCAATATTGAGAAGGGAAATGGGGCAGTCGTTACTGCAGACAGGAATCCTTGCCTGGATTAGGAATCACTACAATATGGGCCCCCAGTGATAAGGCGGGAAAGGGTGTCCCTCCATTAGCAGAGAAGCTGTTGGGTAATAATTTTGAGTAGTAAAGCCATCAGGACCAGGGCACTTGCCAAGACGTAATTCTTGGACTGCAAAGTCAAGCTCAGTTGAGGATATCGGCACTTCAGGTCTATTGTAGCAGAAGGAGGGAGAGTGGGAATCTGTGACCTTGCAAGAAATTGTGGGAGGCAGGTAGTCCAGGAGGCGAGTGTGTGACAATGACCAGAATTGATGTTATACAATGCGAGGTAGAAATCCCTGAAAGTTGAAGCAATTTGAGGATAAGATTGGTCCAAAGAGCCCTTGGAGGGCCCTCACCGGAAGCCATCCTTCAGAAGACCACCTGTGTCACGGATGTATCGAGTTTTTTGTTACGTGGGACTCATTCCGTCCCCTTTTTATGCTGCCCGTCCAACAACCCCCCCACCCGATCCAACTTTCCAGGCTTCTTCTCATCATGTCCTCCGTGCTACTTCCATCATTTATCCTTTCACCATAGAGTTTCCATTTTCTCTTTATGCTTACCTGCTCCACCTTTAGTTTTTCCCTTTCCATCTCCCATGTCTCTCCCATGTCTCTCCCACCTGCTATGCTGTAAGTTTGGCCCGACATCTCCATGGCAGCTGGTTCTGCTCCTACAGTGCTAGTCAATGCTCAACCCTCCTCATCTCCTCCTGCTACTCCTCCCCATACTCCTATTTTGTTCATAAAGGGCCAGTTTGTAATTTAGTATATACTGGCCCTTGAGTCTGAATCAGTGAATATAATTCAGTGTGGGTGATTAATGAATTTGGATGTGTGAGTATATGGATGACTACGTGTCTTTATTCATAATAGTGAGAACCTGCCCATAAGAACAAAGAAAGTGGGGCAATTCTGATCCAAACCAACTGCACCACAGCAAACAAATAAAAATTCCCACTGATTTGAAATCAAGGAACTGTAACCCCTTGAATGCTAGACAGGTCACCAATGCAGTACTTCATAATACAGAAATGGTACTAACCAACTGCACCATAGGGGGCGAATAAAAATGCACCAAATTCTCATTGATGTAAAGGTGCTTTTTAATGCCTTGGATGTTAGGATGGTCTCCAACACATTGCAAAGCAATGTGCAAATACCTCATTAACATTCAAGGGGTTAAAAGCCCCATTTCAATCACAAGAGCTTTTTCTTTGTTCTCTTTGCACATCACCCCCCCCCCCCCCATGTTCCTTCATCCGTTTACATTTCTGTATGTGCACTAAGCATTATCATGCTCCTGGTGTTCATGATTATTATTATCTTTTCTTCTTAATCATTTCACTGGCACCATAATGATCTTCAAAAGAACTGATTAACCCTTTGAGTGCCAGAGAGTTATCCAATGAATTGCGACACAATGTCTTGGATACCTTTCTGGCACTCAAAGGGTTGAAGACAATCTAAAAATCCCAGGATTGTGATGGTACTCGTTGTATGTGTTCAAATCGACTTCCATCATGCAAATGTAACAATATGGATCCTGATTCGTCTGGGCATTATGGAACTAGTAGTCCAAAAACACCTGAAGGACCACAGATTGCATTATCTTCCTTAGAGCAAGGGTATGCAACATTTGGTTTGCTGGCTGTTAAAGACTACAACTCCCATCATCCCAACCATCCTACCCCTGCCATACCTCCCAAGTGTCCCTCTTTAGGAGGGACAGTCCCTCTTTGAGACCCAAATACCTCTGTCCCTCTTTCCCACCCTGGGGTCCCTCTTTTTTAGGAGATCAGACTGCGTGGTGTGCTCCACAGCAAAAAACTTGCATTCATACTTGTTTAGACTTCAGTGTATGTGTTTATACCTTAGTCTGTGTAAATAAAATACTTTGATTCTGCTCTAAATCATTTATTTATTACAACAAGAGGGGTCAATAGATCATAAAATAAACTAAAAATTCTCAGTAATGCTCCATCTAGCAGCCACTCCCCCAGTAACACCCCCTAAAA
The DNA here is from genome assembly GCA_037306005.1 of Rhinophrynus dorsalis. Lineage (NCBI taxonomy): Eukaryota > Metazoa > Chordata > Amphibia > Anura > Rhinophrynidae > Rhinophrynus > Rhinophrynus dorsalis. Next base: position 83,763,819 of record CM074724.1, on the reverse strand, counting down.
CACAAGTGTCCCTAATTGGCAATTTGAAATATTGGGGGGAATGCCCTGCTGTAGATTGTCAATCAGTGATAGGAAGACAAAATGCACTAATAAGGTTTGAGTTATGCATGACTTATTTTGTGTCTTTTCACAGGTCTGGATCTTATATGCCTATGGGACTCGGCCACATTTAGTGAGCCAGATTGAGCAGTCTTTCTATGGCTTCACGCTTTGGGTTATCATCGTCAAAATCTCTCTGCCGTTGGGGATATTCTACCGAATGCATTCTGTTGCCAGTTTATTTGAAGCTTACTGTAACATATGTGAAGCAACTGCCTGTTAAGTATCTCCAGTATCTCCATTTCATGAATGGAACAGGGTGAAGGCAGTGACATCCTATGAGCAGAACTCTGCTAGCATCAGTCCTCCCTTATCCTTGTAATCCTCCAGTCTGATGCACTCATAAAAACTGGAGGAATTCTGGAGTAAGCCAACTCACCCTAAGGGACAAATAAAAATCCCCCACTAGTTTAAAATGGGCTTTTAACTACTTGAATGCTAGAGAGATCTTCAAACCACTGTGTTGCAAAGCACTGGAGAGCACTCTAACATCCAAGGGGTTAACCCCTTAATGACCAGAGGTCTATGGAAGTTACCTTCCCTTAAGGATCGCTTTGATCTGTGCCAACACGACCTATTGCGTGTGCCGGCAAGCAGAGAAGAGGTCTGAGAGAGAAAAATGGGGAAAAAACAGTGACAGTACTGGCACATCACTTGTCATTGAGGAGTTAAATGTCCGTTTAAATCAAAGGGAATTTGGGGAGTTTTTATTTGTCCACTATGGTGCAGTTGGTTTGCCCCAGAATTAATTCAGTTCTTATCACATCAGCATTCTTATCTCTATGAATAGAGGAAAAATTGTGCTAAAAAACAAGTTCTTATATCAAAAGGCCTTTATTAAATAAGGTATATGTTGAAAACTTTTGACCTAATATATCTCTTTGCGAATCAACATAACTTCCTAAGAATGGCAGTCTCATAGGAAAATACATTAATAATTGCTAGTATTTTTTTCAGTGTCTTGACATCTTCATAATTATCAATCATTGGGTTTGTACTCCCTCATTCACCAATGAGCAAATGCAAAGCAACACAGCATTATTTTTGTATGTCATGCTCTACTTTCCATATCCCATTAACCCTTTGAGTCCCAGAGGGGTACGCAACGCATTGCAGAGCATACCCCTCTGGCACTTAAAAGGTTAAAGTGAACGCGAAAGCAAGCATGTGCAAGTGAAGTCCATAAGTGTTATGAAAAATATCTCTTTTATTTCGTTTTACAAATTGGTTCACTGATGTGCCTGGAAATTCTGGTATTTGCTGGTTCTGGCTCTGAAAACTGGGGAAGAAAGATGAAGAAAGAGAGACAACAAAAGCAAACTTATAACGTGCTAAACTCCTAATTCACAAAACATTTTTCAGTACTTGTGAAAATTAAAAATCCAATTGAAAAATGACCATACTTAAACCTTTTTCTCCCGAATTTCAATCTTCAAACTCAATTATGATACCCAGCAACTAGTGCAGCCACAAGGATCCATTTTATTACCCCCAAAATGAATGGTAGGAAGCGTTTTGAGGCACTAGAGACCACATCCATTCACAATGAGTTGCACACCCCTTTGGTCCTTAAGGTGTTAAGGAACACTAACACCTAAAAATGTAGTGGGGTCACAGTTACTTAAATACCCTTTATTACATGCTAGCTTCTTTAAAAAACAAACATATATTCTTATATAATCTTTTCTTATATATGCTCTGTGGGGGCTTCCATTGTTACATTTTGCAGGGCTCCCCGACTCCCATTAACATTACAATCTTAATAGGTATCTCATAAATGCTAGAGCGGTATTATCTGCTAAAGGCCTAAGATGTTGTACCAACCTTTTTGGCATACAAGACTAGTGGGTACTAATTTCAGTAAATCAATTACCTTATCTCTTATTGCAAAGCACAAAAAGAAAATCAACCAAAGTGTCTGCATAGGACAGCCTACATATGCACTAAAAAAAGCAAGTTTATGATTATATTTTAGGAATTCAACATAAAATAAATAATAATATTGTGGCTCTAATACATGATGTTTAAAAATATATCAACCATATAATTTTAGGTGTTGGTTTTCCTTTAATAATTCTGTTGCCATAGCCATTAATTTACAGACAAGACAGTTGCCTTTTAACTCTTAAAGTGCCAGAAGGGTGTCCAACGCATTACTTCGCAATCTGTTGGACTCCCCTCTGGCACTCAAAGGGTTAAAGTGGGTTGACCAGATCTCACCTTTAACTGGGCACACATATGAAATAGCCTTCTGCAGTGCAGCTTTGATTTCTCTGCAGCCCTGAAATGTGCATTTACTGGTTAAAGGGGATGTCTGGTCAGTTTACTTTTAAAGGGTACAATTTAACCCTTTGAGTGCCAGAGGAGTACACAGTGTATTGCTTATATTGCATATATTGTCTATTTAGCTGCTTGGATGTTAGAGATGTTGCCAATGCCTATCAAAGCACTGAAGACATTTCTAACATCCAGCTATTTAAAAACCACCACTTAAACTTACTTACAAGTAAGAAGATATTACTTAACACTAAATACAATTTGCCTTGGTGATCTGGCACACAGTTATGCAACTAAAGCCTCTGGATACTACAAAAATAAAAGATTACTGCCATTCTTCACCTCCTCATCAATTTGCTTCCACCAGGCTAATGATTTTCTTAAATACTTTGTGTTTTCCGCTTTTTGTTTACGTTGGAAAATGCAATACACTTGAGAAGTTCGTGGGGAGCTCCATCACTTATTCATTAGGTCTGGGTCACTCATCCAAGACACTGTAATCCAGCTAATGGATTGGAAAAGTTAGCGACCTTCTGCTTATATTACTCTTATTCAAATTATTTTTTACATGTTAAAAATCCACTTATATCATTTAGTGCCAGAGGGGGTGTGCAATTAACTGCTTTGTAATGCATTGCACATACCTTTCTTGTGCTCAAAGAGTTAATATCAGAACTAAATTATTCAAGAGCTGAGGCAAACAAAGAAATCCCTGAAATGATAAAATCTACTATCACTCATGCAGAGCAGAAGATTGTAACCTCATACAATAACCCTTTTAGTGCCAGGGGGGTTCACAACGCATTGCAAAGCAATGCGTTGCGTACCCCTCTGGCACTGAAAGCGTTAACCTCATTGTGTCAGATATGTACCCTACAACAAGGGGTTAATTCCTCTCTGTAAGAACTTGTAATTTTCTTTTATTTAATAAGCACCAACATTTTCTAAAGTCCTATACAATGAGTATACCTGGGAACTTTTGAAACAGGGCTACCCGGAGGGTAACCCTGTCAGTGCCGACTTGGGAGGAAAGTGACGCGATTCGTGCCATAAAAGGGGCGGGGCTTAGTCGTGGAGGGGGGCGGGACAAAAAAACCCTGCAAAATGTATCTAAGAGGGCGGGGAGTGGGAGGAACCAGGCGGGACTGAGCACAAGTGGGCAGAGTTTCTATTTAAACTCTGCCCACCCGGTGATCCACACATTGCCCCGGAGACCCGGTAATTCAGTCTGAAATCCGGAGTCTCCGGGGCAAAACCGGAGAGTTCCCAGGTCTGACAATGAGGTATTATTTTAATATCAAAATGCAAAAAACTTACATTACATTCTATGTTATATTCTCATCTAGTTGAAGAGCCTGTTACACAGGCCACAGTGCCACTAGCAGCCGGGCGTGGGGCAGTCATGCGCAGTAGAGACTGCCCACACCGCGGCTGATACAGTGCCAGCCGATTGCGGGGCAGTCATAATCAGTAGAGATTGCCCGCACGGTGGGGAACGTCCAGCTCTGTATCAGCCACGGTGCGGGCAGTCTCTACTGCACATGACTGCATCGTTACACACGTTTTAGCGAATTATTATATAGAATTATATAGGATAATGAAATCAAAAGTATCAACATTTTGGATTATAGAACATGGAACTCTAAATGATCTCTGACCCTATAACCCTGACTATCCCTTCTTATACACAAGTGAGAACTATGATGTAGGCATTTATATAAGCTTTATTGTTGTTTTGTTCATTTTTGTTTTTATAGTTATTATAGCGAACATTAAGTGCCCTTTTTTGCATCTTTTAAACTTCCTTTTTGCATATCATTAATCCAAAAACTGTGTTTTTAATCAATACAATTGGATCAATCAAGTGAACTTCACATGCATGATTTTTTTTAATTGAATTTGCATTTTGATCAGTCAAGTATGCTTTTGTGTTCGTCATCATTTAAAATAAAATGTTTTCACGGACTGATATAGTTCATGATGTGGTTGAAAAAGTTTTTTTTAATATAAAATTATTGTTTTTCTTTTCTATTAAAGTTTTATTTGATTAATTAAAGTTTTAATCAATCTATTAAAACACCACTCATGTGGTCCATGTCTTCTGCCTGCTTAATATTTTGAGTGATGAAGACTGATAGATAGGTCTTAGGTACACTTTATTCAAGAAGGAGCTGTACTAGTCAAAGCTGGGTCGCACAGGCTCAGAAACTGAGGAAAAGGTTACTGCACATGTGCAAAGCTCTATCTCCAAAACAAAATAACAGGAATGGAAACATCTTTTTAACCCCTTTGGATGCTTGAGGTGTTTTCATGACACTGCTTCATAATGTACTGGAGACATTTCTAGCACACAGTGGTTTAAACATTGAAAGTAGATCTGAGCCAAATTTGCAAGGTTTGTTGGGACCGAGAACCCTAAAATGCCTAATTGAAGTTTAATTTGAGTTCTAAAGTTATAAAACTTTGGAAAACATTTAACATAGGACAAGGCTTTCAAACTATAACTGTGGCAGTGTGACCACACTACCATAATTAACTAATAAATTTAGTACAAAAAGGACTTCCTTGAAGGATATTTATCAAAAGAGCATCATTTACTTGTTAATCCATTGGACGCTAAAGATGAGGTACTGAATTACTGTTATCATCTGCAGCAGGATATAGATACTCTAGAGAGAATTCAGAGATGGGCTACAAAAATGGTGACTGCTTTACAGGAAAAGAAATATCAGGATAGACTAAAAGGATCTGAACATGTATAGCTTGGAGGAGAGAAGAGAGAGCGGCATAGGGAAAAAAACAATTGCACAGTAACAATCAAATAATAAAATCCCGCTGATCTTTGTCTTTGATACATATGGGGAAATAGTTGTGCTCCTAATTTAGTATTTACATGCTGATGCAATTGACCCAGTATAGTCACGTACCCATTTAAGCCTTTTCCAATTATGCCCCAAGTGAGCTAAAACAGTGTCCAAAACTTGTGCAAAAGTATCTTCAGTTTATGCCAGCACAGCCTCCCAAGATAAAGAATTCCACACCCTTAATGCCCTCGCTGTAAAAAAAGTCCATGCCTTTGCTGTAGACCAAAGCATCTTTAATTTTAATTGATGAACCCTTTGTTTTTTTGCTCAGCTTTCCCCAGAGTTACTTGTTTTGGCCTTTAACTCTTTCAGGATCAAAAGGATGTGCACTGCATTATGCTGCAATGTGTTGCACAACTCACTGAACCTTAAAGGATTAATATGTTTTAAACTGTAATCACATCCCCCCCTTAGAGGTTTCTGCTCTAATATAAACAGTCCTTATGTGGCTAGTCTCTCTTGACAACTAAAATTTTCTAACCTTCTTTGCACATCTCTATACTTTCTCCAGTTCAGTAAAGTATATTTAAGAATGGGAGCTCATATTCTAGATAAGGTCTTATAAAAAATTGGATAGGAGAGGCAGTAGAATGAGAGACCACAGCTTTGGCAGGTTTTGGACTCCACAACATGTGCTACCTATGATGTGGCAGTTGGGAGTGCACCTAAAATGTGATGGGACTGATGATGGCCCTCATCTCGAGCCCTAATACTACCCTGTTTTGTTGGAACTGACACTTGCTATGTCCATCATTACAGTTCTCTGTTTTAAAGGGATAGTAATGTTTCATAATAAAAACAGCTCTAATTAATCATCATAGTATTTGGACTTTGGAGAGTGTTATTTCAATTCTGTCAGAGTTGTAGTTCCAGAGTAATTCAATGACAAAGTGTCCCCCTCCCGCCCCTTTTACTGATGTAACACTGTTCAGCTAGAGCAGAAGGGAGGTGCCCAGGTAGACTGCAGAGAGGGACAATCTTCAATTAAGATAAGGAAAAAAGCTGAAAAACTTGTCAAGGGGGGCAGGGATTTCATTGTTTTCATAGGAATAAGAGTGTCCCCTTCTGTTATCTGTCTGGTCTATAGACTGCATTCCACATCTGAGAAGAGATGGCTTACACTAGGTAAAAGGGGAAGGAGGGGGAAACTTTGCTTGTGAATATCTCATAAACCATAAAGGTTCGAGAGATAAGACTTATGTCATTCTTCATGTTTTTTTAATGCCTACAAAATAAAATAAAGTTAAAATGAAGTATTACTATCCCTTTAAGGAAGCGGTATTACTACAAAGTATCCCTCTTGCCTTCATTGTCATTCTAGGACATGCAGTGTTGTAACAGTTTGTTTACATAATTGGAGACAGAAAAAAGAGAAGGAGCCTAATAGGATAATACGGCAAATTAGAATAATTGGCCTAAATTAGGATGCAATGGTGCAACTCACATATGGTAGTGGCTGTTCAACTTATGGTGGTCAGTGCATATGTGGAGGATATAAGTACATTCCCTCCAGGCAGAAATGATGCCTAGCTGCTCCGCTGAATCTTGTGGGCAACCTTAAGCCACAACAACCAAAAATCCAATGGTGGTGCTGTTTATATCAATGCATGAAATGATACACATAATGACAGATGGCTAGAAAGTGTTATTGTAATGACAGACAGAAGAGCACAACAAGGGTATCATAATCCTTCCCCTGTAAGGGTACACCTGTGAATAAAAAATAAGGTTTGTACAGGCTGTTATGTATATCAATAAATGTATTAAAAACTGTAATATAAAAACAATTAATGAAGCCCAATGTCAATATGTTTCTAGACAGTGCCATCTTTTTTGTTCCTTCTTTCTGTATTGTTTTGTTTTTGCTACTGTTTTTAATAAGTGTATTTATACACATAGCTACCTGGAAGAACCTTCCTCCTGTACAATGGAGGAAACCCCTGTTTGCTCTTCTGCCAGTCTATACAAGAGCACTTTCTGAACATCTGACATTATGAGTATCATTTCATGCACTGATTTAAACAGCCCCCAACACACACACACACACAAACACACTGCATTTTCGGTTGCTGTGCTTGGATAATTGGTACTCTGTGGTCAACAACAAACAATCTTATATGTTTATGTTTATAATTGTTTTAATTTGATTTGGTCCTCAGCGAGTTATATAAAAAGCTATATATTGAACTGGATATGAAAATACACAAGTTGAATGACTTCCTTGCCAACTCGCTCCTGTCACTAGCCATGCTGGCTAATTCTTAGACCGAGGAGATCACCCATGGTTTTGTGTTTTCAGTGTTCATCCCCTTGGATGCTACAGAGGGCTCCAACGCATGACAAAGTGATGTGTTTAAGACTTCTCGAGCATCCTTGACAGAATCTAGTTATGTAATATTGTATGTGAAGGCTGGGGGATGCACTTTTCCTATCACTCCTCTCTACCTACTGTGCCTTATGCAATGGACTACAGACTAATGCGTACCAAGGAAAAGTGCTTTGCCCAGGTCATGTAAATGGGAATAGGACTTCAGAACAAATTAGCCAAATGTGAAAGGGATGGCGTTTTAACATTCACAGCTATATGTTAATGAACTTCAGATTATATATTTTATTTTCTGTGCTCTTTATAATAAGGTTAGAGGAACAAATTTCAAAGTATTACTTTCTTCAGCTTAGTCTGTAACCATAGTATATTACAGAGTGATTGTAAGTACACTATAGGATATATATATACCCTACCCTACTAAATCTGCAGTGAACATCCACAAAATATAAATTAACCCTTTGAGTGCCAGAGGGGGTATGCAACACATTGCTTTGCAATGCGTTGCGTATCCTTCTGGCACTTAGAGTGTTAAAGATAAGCCTGATGTATTAGCACTCAGTCAGTACTTTTAACAAAACCTTATAAATGCCAGGATAAAGATGTGGGTAAAATATTACCTTAAAGGGATAGTAATGTTTCACAAAAACAGCAGCTCCAATTAATCTTCATAGTATTTGAGCCATAGAGAGTGTTATTTCAATACTGTCAGAATTGTAGTTCAAAAGTAATTGAAAGATAAAGTACCCACTTCCCGCCCCTTTTACCTAGTGTAAGCCACCTCCCCTCAGATGTGGAATCTGGTCTTCAGACCAGACAGCTCACAGCAAGGGACACTCTTCTTACTGTGAGAACAATGAAAACCCTGCCCCCTTGACAGGTTTTTCAGGTTTTCCCCTTATGCTAATTGAAGATTGTCCCTCTCTGCAAGCCATCTGGACACCACCTTTCTGTTCTGAGGTGAGCAGTGTTACATCAGTAAAAGGGGCGGGAGTGGAATACTTTATCATTCAATTACTCTTGAAATACAACTCTGACAGTATTAAAATAACACTCTCCATGGTCCAAATACTATGAAGATTAATTAGAGCTGCTTTTATTGTGAAACATTACTATATCTTTAAATACACTTGATTGTAAAGTGGGGGACAGATTAACAAACAGTGTATGCTGGGGCAAAATATCTGGCTTGCCTCATAAATATTTAAAGAATATGTAAATAGAGAATAAAAATGATTAAGTTAACGACCAGTGGTCCTGGGACGTTTCCATCCCATAAGGACCGCTTTGATCTTTGCCGTTGTGCCGGTACACGTGACCTGTTGCGTGTATCGGCACGCCGCTTTGGGCCCTAAAAGAGATCGCTCCAGTCTTAGAACGGTCAATTTTAGGCCCCTTTTTACTTACAGCGCTCGCAGTGGAGCTCTGTAAGTAAAAAGTACGTGACATACTATGACTGTCATCGGTCCTTAAATATTTAAGGAACGTGATGGTCATAGTACATCACGTAGTCCTTAAGGGGTTAACAAATGTCGCCTGATATTGCACTGAAAATGCTATTCCATGTGTTGTGATAATATTATGATGCTTCTCTAATTTCCAATTAAACAGAACAAACTGTAGTCAAAAAATAGATACTAATAATATCAAATCAATTGGGAGGACAGATGCAGTGCACATGCATTTTTTTACATTGTTTTAATACTTAATTGACAATCTGGTAATCTTGCCTGGCTACTCTTCTGGGAGTAGTAACACATTAAACTTACACCCCTCATTGTACTAATCACTCCCAGGCTTTTTTTCTCCACCTCCTGCCAGAGCTAAAGCTGCCAATGACCACCCTGCAGGTGGGAGTGACATCAAAGAAAAAAGGAATGACCATATGCCTCTCCTGAACTCACAGCAACAGCTCAGAAAAGAATGTAAGTTTTATTAACACACCAAATCTTAAAGGAGCAGTAAACTTCTTTTATGAAAAAATATACATTGTAGGGATTTTCCTACTGAGTAAAATAAGGGTATTCCCACTGCAAAGAGATTTATATTTCCAGAGCTATTAGAGTTTAAACCCCTGTTTTTTTACATTAGCAGTGCCCTCTAGTGGTCAAATTCTAATTAGATTTCCTGTTAGATTCTAATGGAGAGAAAAGTCAGAAAAGTCAGAGACATACAGCTCTCCATAGAATGTGATAGAAACTGCCTGTCACTTCCTGTCAGTTAGAACTATCAGGAAGTAAACACAGTAAATTCACTTCCTGATTATTTAAACTGCTGTAAATTTTGAATAAAACATCTGACAGAGATGGGAGTGACCTTGTTTTATTCAGAAAGAAATGCTCTATAAAATATGTGTTTTCATAAAAAAAAGTTTAAATTTTCATTTTTGCTTGCATTCCTCACTTCCTGGTCTTACAATATACTTTCTTTTAAGAGTAACGCAATAAAAAATTGCTTCCCCCAGTCTACTGAAAACAAGAATCTGAAAATTACCATATCTTTTAATTTCTCAAGGTATAAATAAATATATCTGTTATTATAACAACATAATTTTTCTTATAGGGATAACTCTCAAATTAGCACTGATGTACCTTTAACTCTCTGGATAGTTTCCACTGCTTAGTTCATCTCCCTCCTGGTGTCAGCTGTTACTCCTATTGGCTGACAGTCCAGCAGCTGATGCTAGATTGTCTTCTCTCACAGGCACTGTACAAGCTGTTGATGTAACTGAGAAGTCACTGTTGAGTGGACGCAGCACAACATTAGATTATCCCTGGACAAGGAAGCTTTTTTTCATGTAAGTGTAATTCATTTTTGCATGCTGTAGCTTTTGCTTTATTCATCTTGAGTTGTGATGAGACTTCATTCACTTACATTGCTAAGGTTAAAGAACTCTTTCCTAAGCAATACTTGTAGAATGATGTGCTTGTTAATGTGATGTTTGATTCTAGATGTCACCACTGATGTTCCGATATGATACAGTTCTAGAAATAAATGTCTGAGTGAAGTCTGTTCCCCTTCTGAACCCTCATTACTGAGCTGAGCTGCTTAGCATTTCTGATTTAGCAGCTTCTGTTTCTAGATAATTCTATTGCTGTACCGGGCAGTCACAAGTGTACATGTGTTTTGACAGTTTTAACCTCTTCGATGCTAGATAGATCTCCAAAGCATTGCAAAGCAATGCACTGGACATCATTCTGGCACCCAAGAGGTTAAAATATGTTATTGTTGTTGTTGCTCTAGCATTTTATTTTAAGCCAATGGGTCCATTAAAAGAAAAAAAAAAAGTTTGATGTGCGTTGCAAACCTCTCTAGCATCCAAACGGTTAAAGGGATAGTAATACTTCGTTTTAACTTTATTTTATTTTGTAGGCATTAAAAAAACATGAAGAATGATATGTCTTATCTCTCAAACCTTTATGGTTTAAGAGATATTCACAAACAAAGTATCCCCCCCCCCCTTCAACCAGATCAGAAGCGAGGTGCCCAGGTAGACTCCAGAGAGGGACAATCTTCAATTAAGATAAGGGAAAAAGATGAAAAACTTATCATGGGGGGAAGGGCTTTCATTGTTTTCATACAAAGAAAATTGTCCCCTTCTGTTATCTGTCTGGTCATACAACCAGATTCACATCTGAGAAGAGATGGCTTACACTAGGTAAAAGGGGCGGGGAGGGGAAACTTTGCTTGTGAATAGCTCATAAACCATAAAGGTTTGAGAGATAAGACATATCATTCTTCATGTTTTTTTAATGCCTACAAAATAAAATAAAGTTAAAACGAAGTATTACTATCCCTTTAAATTATTTTATTTTTAAGGTTCCACTGTGATTTCCTTTGAAATTAAATGCATTTGGTATCCAAAGAGTTAAAATAATTTTGAGCGCTTCACATTGACAATAACCACTAAAACCAATGTGCTATCTTATCACTAGTCAGAAATGATCCTGTACTGGCCTGGATGTGATCACCTCTGAAACTAAACAATTTCCTTTTATAGCGTATTAGTTGAAGATCCCGTTAAACGGGCCACCACGCCACTGCCAGGCGGTCGCGGGGCAGTCATATAGTATATAGTATAGTAGAGACTGCCCACGCCGCGGATGATCCAGTGCCAGCCGGTCGCGGTGCAGTCACGCTCAGTCTCTACTGCGCATGACTGCGTCGTTACACACGTTTTAGCAAATTATTATATCGGAATATGTAAATTAAGCTTGTCATATGTCATAGTACAAACAATATCATAAATTCATGTAACCCTTTGAGTGGGGGTGAGTTGTGCAATGCGTTGTCTTGCAGTGAGCAGTAGTAAATTGAATAGTTTATCTCACCTTTACCACAGCTTCATGCATTTACCAACAATAATTATCTATATTTTCTTATATTTCAATGTGTAACCTCATTAAAGTCATGCAAACATTGATGGATTTTTATTGCATATTTGATTTAAATAATTCCATTGTATAAATATTAAGTGTGTGTGTTTATGTCAGTAGTGTTCTAATTCTCTTACATGAAAGAATATGTTGTAATATACAGAGATTTATAAAATGTTTCCTTTCCTCAATCGAATTTAAGATATATGATATTGCGTGTGTTGTTTTCCAGCAAACTGAGGAAGTATATTTTCTATGCCCTCCTTGCTTCCTTGTGAGGAGTATATACAGTTGCATAATTAGTCATTGGAGGGCCAAGGTGCAAACATTTTTTTTATGGGGTCCTTTAAGAAAAAAAATCCCAGGGGCATAAAAAGAACCAATTTGGTCCCTGGGCCAGTGGGCTCTCTGGGATGTCAGGACCCATCACAGCAGGTCACTCTGCACCGCTTCTGTTATCTCTAAGAATGCACTCTTCTGGGCCAAGGCACAGCAGGAAGTGACAAGTGCAAAGGAAAACTGCCTCCCCCAGTCTTTTGGAAAACAGCATCCGTAATATTATGGGCCTTATGTATAACTGTAACTTAGAGCAATTGTGGAGCTAACCAACAAATAAACATCTCCATTGATTTAAATGGGGCTTTTAAGAACTTGAATGTTAGAGAGGTCACGGTCACAAATTTGAGGAGTTTACATTTAAATATGATGCATTTGGTTTGCTCCAGAGCTGTTCGACTTTGTGTTTGTACTTAAGGCCATATATATACTTCAGCTACAATGTTCTTTTATATATTAGTAATTTATATACTTAGGGTTGCTCTTCCTTCAGTGGGTATTTATCTCAGCTAATAAAATTGTGATGTGGATGGTGTAGAGAACAGGGATCACCTTTGAAGCTGGGGCAGCCAAAAACAGGCCCGCTCTCATCTCCAAATTCTTACTTGATGTTACTACTCAATTTTATTCCTGGGGGGATGCAACTATAATATGGAACACTGAGGCTGATGTACTTAGAAAACCCAGAGTGATTATGTGGCAAACCAACTTCCCCATAAGGAACAAATAAAAATTCCTATTGCTTTAAAATGGGCATTTAACTCCTTAGATTCTAGAAAGCCCCACTCTCTGTGTGGCTAAGCAAAGCACTGGAGACATTGCTAGTATTTAAGGGATTAATGAAATGGAATGAGGAGAATGTTTGTTCACATTCCCCCCATGTGCAGTTGGTTTGCCTCAGAATTGGTACATAACTTCTTAGTACATTAGTCTCTATATTATATATCGTGCACACCTCTGGTCCTCAAGGAGTTAACATTTTCAGAACAGTTTAGCAGGGATGGTCAACTTGCTACCCTCAAGCTGTAGTTGTACCACAACTCCCATCATCCTCTGCTGGCAAATAACCAAGATGGGTCTCTGAGAGGGAGGTATAGAATATAGCAAAGCAAGCATCCTAATGTCATCCACCATGTGAGCAGAACAGGTTAATGAAACAGCATGCATGTGTCTATTTATTTGCTATTCTGTGCTATGGAGTGTAACAGCAGCCTGTCATTTGATACAGTGCTAGTGCTTCAGTCTGCAAAGCAGCAAGTGATATTATTTTGCTGCACTGAATTATATTTCTGGAATACAGTTTATAATGCATACTGTGTGTATACAGACAAGTGACCGATCAAACACAAAACTAAACACAGGTCAACTAAGGTTACAAGCTTAAAGGGGAACCATTCCTGTAGGAATAAGTGACTAATTTTTTTAATAGAAGTATTTACATAGGTATGTTTCCCTCATTAACCCCTGAGATGCTGCAGATGCAAAATCAATGCATTGGAGACATTTCTAGCATCCAAGGGGTTAAGCAGCCCAATATTATTTATTTATTTAAATGCAACTTATATAAATATTTATATTTTTAATGTATTTAAATATATTATTTTTTATATCATTATATTTTTAATGTTTATATTTAAGATATGTAATTATTCTTTATATTTATTGAAATATAATTTATTATATTTGCATATAATGTATTATTTCTTTGTTTACAATTCTATTATTAATTCTTTTAATGTATTTATGTTTTGCATTTGATCTGTGTTGTAGTCAGTAGACAAAGTATGCTATTATCTGAACAGTGCTTGAATTGTTCTAAACACTGTTTGATTTTGTGAAAATCTACAACTAAATATATCTGACTACTGCATGGAGGAGTCCTTCAAAAAGTAATCAATTCATTGAGAATTATTTATTTCTGGAATACAGTTTATAATATATGAATTTTATAAGCACATGTCCATTCAGACATAAGACTGAATACAATTCATCTACAGTTTAAAGGGATAGTAATACTTCGTTTTAACTTTATTTTATTTTGTAGGCATTAAAAAAACATGAAGAACGATATAAGTCTTATCTCTCAAACCTTTATGGTTTAAGAGATATTCACAAACAAAGTTTCCCCTCCCGCCCCTTTTACCTAGTGTAAGCCATCTCTTCTCAGATGTGGAATCCAGTCCATAGACTGGACAGATAACAGAAGGGGACACTCTTATTCCTATGAAAACAATGAAATCCCTGCCCCCCTTGACAAGCTTTTCAGGTTTTTCCCTTATCTTAATTGAAGATTGTCCCTCTCTGCAGTCTACCTGGGCACCTCCCTTCTGCTCTGGATAAACAGTGTGACATCAGTAAAAGGGGAGGGAGGGGGACACTTTGCCATTGAATTACTCTGGAACTACAACTCTGACAGAATTGAAATAACACTCTCCAAAGTCCAAATACTATGATGATTAATTAGAGCTGCTTTTATTATGAAACATTACTATCCCTTTAACACTTTTAGTGAGCAATGTATTGTGGAGCAATATGTTGCAAACCCCACTTGTTCTTAAAGGGTTAAAGGGATAGTAATACTTCGTTTTAACATGAAGAATGATATAAGTCTTATCTCTCAAACCATTATGGTTTAAGAGATATTCACAAACAAAGTTTCCCCCTCCCGCCCCTTTTACCTAGTGTAAGCCATCTCTTCTCAGATGTGAATCTGGCTATAAGACCAGACAGATAACAGCAGGGGACAATCTTCTTTGTATGAAAACAATGAAAGCCCTGCCCCCCTTGACAAGTTTTTCAGGTTTTTCCCTTATCTTAATTGAAGATTGTCCCTCTCTGCAGTCTACCTGGGCACCTCCCTTCTGATCTGGCTGAACGGGGGGGGGGACACTTTGCTTGTGAATATCTCTTAAACCATAAAGGTTTGAGAGATAAGACATATCTTTCTTCATGTTTTTTTAATGCCTACAAAATAAAATAAAGATAAAACGAAGTATTACTATCCCTTTAAACTAAAACCCACAATGGAAACTTTCATGTAATCTCTGAAATAGTCTCAACAATACCATCCCCAAAATTGTTTTTTAATATTTGTTGATATAGAAATCTTACCTATCTGTATAATATATGTATTAATACATAATATCCTTCACAATATCCCTAGTTAAGCATTAGAGACCTCAATATAATTCTAGGGGTCAAAAGCATTATATTTAGATAAAAGAGAGCTTAAAGAATTTGTACTCGTTTTCTATTTTGAAGTCGGTATGACCCACATTTGCTCCACTTTTATTTGTGCATATGGCGCTAAGGGTGAACTTTGTTGCCATCGTGGATCTGTCCCCCTAAGACAAAAATTAGGTTCCGCATATACTTTGTACTAGCCATATATCTATAAAATACATATGTTTTGAGAAATTTTCCTTTATGCATTGTGGCACAGAGTGAGATGCTACTCTAATTCCTTGTACAGAGCTGGATGTTTTTTCTTTGCAGAAGGATTAGATAAACTGAGTGAATGTGTAGCAAAGTGGCAGGTTATGCATTTGGGCTGTTGAAAAAACAAGCTACATGTACTGTACACTAAATGGGAAACACCTTGGAGAATCCTCATTAGTGAAAGTTTAGGAGTACTGATAGATGATAGACTTCACAGCAGTGTGCAGTGTCACTCTGCTGCTGCAAGAGCAAATAGGGTACTAGCCTGCATAAAAAGGGGTATAGATGCACAGGATGTAAATATAATTCTACCTATATAAATCCTTGGTAAGGTCTCATCTAAAATATGGAATACAGTTTTGGGCACCAGTTCTTAAAAAATGCATTACTGAACTGGAAAAAGTGCAATAAAATTGAAAGAAGGATTGTTGGATCTGAGTTATAAAGAGAGATTAGCCAAACTGGGCTAGTTTACATTAGAGATGAGGCGTCCAATGGTTCGTATGTTTACCATTTACAAATATATTCAAGGTCAATACAAATAACTCTCCAATGAACTATTTACTCAAGAAGCAGAGCTAAGAACAAGAGGTTATCCATTAAAACTAAAGGAAAGGCGCTTTCTACTAAAACAAAGGCATTTTTTTTAAAGTAAGGGCAGTAAAGTTAAGGAATTCTTTGCCTAGGTGTGCTGTGTTTGCAGATACTGTAACTGCTTTCAAAGAAAAAGCACAGAACCATATTGAGAGTTATGACAGGTGGCTTCCAAGCAATAGGATGTTGCTCCAGGGAAACATCGGACTGCCATTTGGAGTCAGGATTTATATTTTTACCCACTTGGGGCTTAATTGGAAATGGCTTCAGCTGGGTTTTGTTTTGCCTTCCTCGATCAACAGGTGTGATTTGAAATGGGCTGGACTTGATGGAAGCATAAACTGGAAAAAAGAAGACTAGCGGAAAAGTACATTTGACTAAAACAAAGCCATAGATTTTTTACAGTTAGGACAGTAAAAGTATGGAATTCTTTGCCTCTGGATGCTTTGCTTGCAGATACTGCAATTGCTTTCAAAAAGTAATGGATACCTATCTAGAACAATATTGAGAATTATAGCAATTGGCTTCAAAGCATATAGGATGTTGATCAAGGGAAATATCTGCATACCTCCCAACATTTCAAATTGTCAAAGAGGGACAAGGGGTGTTGCTGGGGGGGTGTGGCTGGTGGGCGGGACATTAGCAAGAAGTTTTACACTATTCCATGACCTGTTGCCACCTCCTTGTGTAATCTAATAAATGACTAATGTATAAACACATATACTGACATTTAAACATACATCATTGTGAGTTTTATTGCTGTAGAGCAATATGATACACTTATATACATACCACACAGTCTGGTCTCCTAAAAAGAGGGACATCAGAGTGGGAAAGAAGGACAGAGGGATTTGGGTCTAAAAGAGGGACTGTCCCTCCTAAAGAGGGACAGTTGGGAGGTATGTATCTGCCATTTGTAGTCAGGAAGGACTTTTTTACCCACTTGGGGCTTAATTGGAAATGGCTTCAATGGGTTTTTTTTGCCTTCCTCCGCATCCACAGGGGTGATATGGCATGGGCTAAATTTGATGGACACGTGTCATTTTTTCACCCTAATCAACAATGTTACTATGTTAGATTATCCAAATTAGTTATGTTCAAGACCACACTTACCATTTGCTGTGCCATTAGATTTGCCCTCAGTGTGTGGTAACAGAGAACAGTGTGTGGTAATATTGGCCCAGCACAAACTAATTTGCATAACATGCCACCAACAAATAAAGCTTAATTTCTTATTAACTACTTTTATTACAGACAAATAACTAGTGCAACATATGAACAGTTTTTAATTCTCTTCAAAAGTAACTAAACAAATCTTATGGTAACTGGTCCATTTTAAGGCTGCATTCACACATGGATCTTGAACAAAGCTGAAGTATAGTTCTGCTCAAAATGCACATTTCAGTTAACGACTCTGGGCTAGGTTCTATTGCAGGTGCTAAATGTTAACACCCATTTTATCAAACATTTTCCTATTGAAGTCTATGGTGAAACCTGGAGATAAAAGCAGAGATAAAATTAGCACCTGTATTAGAATCTAGCCCTCTGTGTTCTCCCAGTGATCCCATTTGCCTGGAGGCATAACAGAGACTTGTCTAATAGACTTGACTAATAGATGGCCCATGTGGTCAACATGCAGACATGATTGGCTGCTGCCAAAGTGGGCAGCAATCGATTAGATCATTGCATGTGTATGTAAGCTGACAATTTATGATGGCACCCATGATACACAGAAATACTCGTTTTTCCCATTCAAAAACAACACTGACAATATATTACAATATATTTTGTGTAAGAAAAATGCCGCAGTATTTATTAGCAGTTAACCATAACAAGAAACAATATGGTTGCTTCCCGGCATGAGCTCAGAGGTACAATAGTGCACACGTGTATCAAGAAAAACACCCCAAAGCCTCATAAGGGGCTCGCCAATTAATTAACCACTGTAGAGGACTACACACATCACCACAAAAGCGCTGTATCAAAGAAAACAGAACAAAGAGGGAAGAGTGGGACAATTTAATGTCCCTGTGAGGTATCTTGCATGAAATCAGGAAGATGACAGAACCAACAACCCCATAGAGAATATTTATAAACTTAGCACCAAAAAACCACCCAATGTATCAATAGGTAAAGGAAAAAAATGAAAATATTTTCAAAAAGAATGAGATGTGCCTAGTGGTCAGGCCCTCTCAGACCCTATGATTCAGGGAAGGCCACCTTCTGTGCAGATCCACTTTGCTGAAACTATTTTACTTTCTGTGTTGAATGCAAGAAGGTTTTAGCAAGCTGAGTTAGATATTTATGATGCATGGTGAAAACACTCTTTTGAGCATACCAATAAACAGCACTGATATGTAATTTTGGGCTTTAGCACATAAGAAATGCTGGCCAATAGTGCTAACATGAAATTAGCCTTAGAAATAATTTCAGAACAAAGATAAATGGTTTCAAGGATTGTAACTGGTACACTTTTGCTAACAATATGTTTTCTTGTTATATTTTATTTAGGTTGTCTTGTTCCTGTTGCATGAAGTTAAAATTATGAAATCAATATCACTTACAGCCATGGCCTGAAGAGATGGTTTTCCTCAATATGTTAAACACACGTCTTTTCTGGTGGGAAATGACATGAACAATAAATATCTTGCCAGAAACATAGATTCAGTGTTTCTTCACACTGACCAGTGACCAAGCTCTAGAATCCTTATGACTTGCCTCCACGTGCACACGCCATGGCACATGCTTTTGAAATGGATGACAGTGAGATGACTAATGGTGCTTTTTCCGGGGGTTCGAGAAGGGACTCTCAAACAGCATCACGACACTTATTCCGAAAACAGAACCGACAGGGCAATGGCTTCCCTAAAGGACTTAGAGCCACATCTCCAATGGGAAGAGTTATCTTGATAAACTCACCTTTAGAAGGTAAACTGTGCTAAATGTTCATTTTATTTACCTTTTTTCTTTTCACCTATAGGAGCAGTAAACATTTTTTCCTGCTTTGTAAAACAAGGGGGGACTTTTCATTCAAATATGACTGTAGCTCAAACTTTTAAAAACACTTTAAAGGGGAACTACCACCCCGGCCGGCTCAAAAGGGACTGACAGCGCAGGCGCACGGATGTCACTGTGATGAGATGTCCGTGCTTCCTGCTCCTGTGAGCATCCCTAAAATGCCGAAATCTTTAGAACTGGGTAATATTTCTGGCGACTAGCGCTACTACGCAGCTAGTCGCTAGATGAAGAATCAATCAAGGTTACGTTATTGCGGGGTGGTAGTTCCCCTTTAAAAACTACAATTTTCTATCCTGTAACCATGTGATACCGGTCTTATCACTTACAATTGACAACCATGGTTTATTATCGAACCTTTCTTACAGAGTGTATAGTTAAACAAAATTGCTTTGGACATCTGTTGACACTGTTGCTAACAGTTTGAGCTGTAATAACTTTTGAGTGAATAATCTTTAGTCACTAGAAAACCCCAATAACATATTTAGTTTATAAAGAAATGTTACTGCTGCTTTAAATTTGATAGCTGTTTAACCTGTTCACAACTAATTATAAGATAAGTAAAAACAATAAAATAAATAAAAAAGTAACCTCTCGGATGCTACAGATGTCATCCATGTATTGTAAAGTAATTGGAAACATCTCCAGCATCCAAAGGGTTATAGAGGTGCTATCATGAAAAAAATGGAATGTTGTGTATGTTAATTTTGTGTGGCATTAAGTAAAACAGTGCAGTGCTGAAAAACAGTAGCAATTTCGTTTTTCTTTCTTTTTAGTTATGCATCTCTTTGCTTACAGTAAGTTGTTTTTAGGCAATGATGAGGCTTATATGTGCACAGCACTGCAGTCTGGTGATGATTACTGGTATAACCATGGAGCGCTGCTCTCTCTCATTGTCAAACTGCTTGTGGCTGGAGGATCCTGACTTAGTCAGTAGGGAAACAAATATACATATAAACCAAGAGGAGGCTTTAACCCTTTAAGTGCCAGAGGGGTACGCAACGCATTGCTGTGTATCCTCCTCTGACACTCAGAGGGTTAACAAAGAAAAAATGGATTAAACTAACTGCACCATACTGGACTAATAAAACATTTCCAGTGATTTAAATGGGACTTTTAACTCCTTGTGGGTTATGCACTAAGGCGTGATAAAGGGGAGTTGACTTCTCCAGTTTTTCACTTCTCCAGTTCCTATGCTATTCTATGGAGCCTATTCACTAAGATATCCAAAGTTGGAGCGATCTTAGTGCATAGGCTCCACAGAATAACACAGGAACTGGAGAAGTAATATCACTGGAGAAGTCATTACTTCTTTATCATGCCTTAGTTAGGGTGACCAGACGTCCCCGGTTTCCGGGGACAGTCCCCGGATTAAGGGCACTGTCTCCGGCCAGAATGTGTCCCCGGATCTGACTTTTGCAGCTGCATCAATAGGAAGGCATAGACGGCAGTACTTAAGCTGTATCTGCCTCCCAGTGCCTTCCCAACAAGTTAAAATGGCAGCCAATGAGAGAGGAGAGTTTTGCAGGATACTCCTCTCTCATTGGCTGTAGTGTGTAGGATGGTGTGCGGCACTCAAAGGAAGTGGAGCAGGAATGCAGGCAGCAGTAGGGCACCTCTTAAACATTCCAGCAACTTGTAGTGAGTGACTGAGTGCCCCTGCCGGTGGTGCCAAGCTAATCCACCCGGGTAAAGCCATCCTAGCTGGTGAGTGATATGGGTGACACTGTAATCTTCCCCTGGGTGGACATTGTTGAGGTGGACAATGTGGGCATTGTGGAGTTAGGCAGTGTGGGCAATGTGGGGTGAACAGTGTCGAGGTAGACAATGTGGGCAGTGTGAAGGTGGACAATGTGGTGTTAGGCAATGTGGCCAGTGTGGAGGTGGGCAATGTGGAGGTGGCAGGATGGGCAGTGTGTGGAGGACAGGGTGGATAGATTGTGGAGGAGGATGGGATGGGCAGTGTGGAGGTGGACAATGTGGACAAAGTGGAGGCGGGCAATGTGCAGTTGGACAATGTGGGCAATGTGGGGTGAACAGTGTGTGAGGGTGAACAGTGTTGAGGTGGACAATCTGGGCAGTGTGCAGGTGGGAAATGGGGAGTTGGACAGTGTGGGTAATTTGGGGTGGACAATGTTGAGGTGGACAATATGGGCAGGACAGGGTGGGCAGTGTGTGGAGGAGAACAGGGTGGACAGTTTTGGAGGAGGATGGTGTGGGCAGTGTGGACAATGTTTGTAGAGGTGGGCAATGTGGAGGTGGGCAGTGTGGGGAGGAGGACAGGGTGGATAGGGTGTGGATGAGGGCAGGGTGGGCAGTGTGGAGTTGGACAGTGTGTAGAAGTGGTCAGTGTTGAGGTGGACAGTGTGGGGTTGAACAGTGTGTGGGGGGCAGTGTTGAGGTGGACAATGTGGAGGTGGGCAGTGTGGGGAGGAGGACAGGGTGGATAGGGTGTGGAGGAGGACAGGGTGGGCAGTGTGGATTTGGACAGTGTGGACAGTATGTGGAAGTGGTCAGTGTTGAGGTGGACAGTGTGGGGGTGGACAGTGTGGAGGAGGGCAGTGTGGAAGTGGGCAGTGTGGGGAGGAGGACAGGGTGGATAGGGTGTGGAGGAGGACAGGGTGGGCAGTGAGGAGTTGGACAGTATGTGGAAGTGGTCAGTGTTGAGGTGGACAGTGTGGGGTGGACAGTGTGGGGGGCAGTGTTGAGGTGGACAATGTGGAGGTTGGCAGTGTGGAGGTGGGCAGTGTGGATAGGGTGTGGAGGAGGACAGGGTGGACATTGTAGAGTTGGACAGTGTGGACAGTGTGTGGATGTAGTCAGTGTTGAGGTGGACAGTGTGGGGGTGGACAGTGTGTGGGGGCAGTGTTGAGGTGGACAATGTGGAGGTGGACAGTGTGGAGGTGGACAGTATGGAGGTGGGCAGTGTGTGGAGGTGGGCAGTGTGTGGAGGGGGACAAGGTGGAGAGTTTGTGTAAGTGGACAAAGTGGGCAGTGTTGACAAAGTGGGCAGGGTGGACATTGTGTGAAGGGTGAACAGGGTATGAGGGTGAGCAGTGTGCAGACAGGGTGTGAGGGTGGATAGGGTGTGGATGAGGGCAGGGTGGGCAGTGTGGAGTTGGACAGTGTGTAGAAGTGGTCAGTGTTGAGGTGGACAGTGTGGGGTTGGACAGTGTGTGGGGGGCAGTGTTGAGGTGGACCATGTGGAGGTGGGCAGTGTGGGGAGGAGGACAGGGTGGATAGGGTGTGGAGGAGGACAGGGTGGCCAGTGAGGAGTTGGACAGTATGTGGAAGTGGTCAGTGTTGAGGTGGACAGTGTGGGGTGGACAGTGTGGGGGGCAGTGTTGAGGTGGACAATGTGGAGGTTGGCAGTGTGGAGGTGGGCAGTGTGGATAGGGTGTGGAGGAGGACAGGGTGGACATTGTAGAGTTGGACAGTGTGGACAGTGTGTGGATGTAGTCAGTGTTGAGGTGGACAGTGTGGGGGGTGGACAGTGTGTGGGGGCAGTGTTGAGGTGGACAATGTGGAGGTGGACAGTGTGGAGGTGGACAGTATGGAGGTGGGCAGTGTGTGGAGGTGGGCAGTGTGTGGAGGAGGACAAGGTGGAGAGTTTGTGTAAGTGGACAAAGTGGGCAGTGTTGACAAAGTGGGCAGGGTGGACATTGTGTGAAGGGTGAACAGGGTATGAGGGTGAGCAGTGTGCAGACAGGGTGTGAGGGTGGATAGGGTGTGGGCAGTGTGTGTGGTGAGGGTGGACAAGGTGTGAGGGTGCACAGAGTGTGAACAGGATGTGAGGGTGAACAGAGTGTGGGCAGTGCGTGTACAGGGTGTGAAGGTGGATAGAGTGTGGGCAGTGTGTGTGCAGGGTATAAGGGTGGACACAGTGTGGGCAGTGTTTGGGCAGCGTGTGGAGGTGGACAGGGTGTGGACGTAGATAAGGTGTGGAGAAAAAAAAGTGTCCCCAGATTTCGTTTTAAAAATCTGGTCACCTTAGCTTTAGTGCATAACCCATTGAATGTTAGAAATGCGTGGAGACTTCTATTGCATTCAACAGGTTAAAAGCCCATTCTAAATCAATAGACTATTTGGGGATTTCTATTCATTCCATGTGGTACAATTGGTTTGCTCAAGAATGGCTCTACTTTCTTAGTGGATCACCCTCAAGCAGTATGTGCAAATTTGACCTTTTTATAAAGAAATCCTTTGTTATGGTGATTTCTTGTGTATTTCATGAACTCCTAGAATCAGTCCTATGTCCTTTGCTGTTTTCCATTTATATCTCCTCCTTTGAGAAACATATAACGTCATATGGCCTTCAATATCACCTTTATGCTGATGACGCTTAAATATACATCTCCTCTCTGACCCAAGCTCTCATTCACTCTGATTCTTTTGTCACCAACTGTTTATCTACATTTTTTTCTCTAATGCCCCATTTCCATCTAAAACTAATTTTATGAAAAATAGAGCTCATAATATTCCTCCTCATGCTACTGCTCATTCCTGATTTCACCTTTATTGTAAACTCCAACCACTCAATCCTGCTGCCCAGGGGTAATTTTTGACTGTGCCCTCTGTTCACTTCTCCAATACCCTCTCTCTCTCATACAATGTCCTGTTGACTCTGTAACATCTCTAGAATTAGGCAATAACAGAAAGAACCCTTATCCATAGACATACTTTTTTTACCCTATTGGATTTACCCTCTGTGTGTGGGGATTTGTGATTGAAAAACATTTTTGTTTGTAAACAAACATTGAATCCTCATTTCTAATTGGAAAAATTGTGCAATAAAACTTTTTAATTTGTTTTTTTTTTTTAGCAAATATTTACTCATCCTACATTATGCCCTTGATTCAATTCTGTGTGGTAAAACAGCCGGTAGGGCTAAATTGGCTACCGACTGACAGAAAAATGTCTACGTTGGTATTCAATTTCCCTACCAGCTGAAAACACAATGGACGTTAGGCCACAGAAAAGGACTTGTGGGCAAACGTCTGTTTTCTGCATTAACCACTTAATGACTGGCCGATCGCGCTTCAAGGTGACTTAAGGACCATGGAGCATTTTTTTTTTTTTTTTGCTGTTTCCGGTTCCAGACTCACCGAACAGCGTGCAGCCGCGGGGGGAGCCCAGAATTCTATGACGGTCATAGTACGTCATGGGTCGTTAACTCAGATCTACCTATGACGTACTATGACCGTCAAGGGTCGTTAAGGGGTTATGTTCCCAAAACACCGATAAATAGCGGTAATAATGGGAACATCAAAGTAAAAAAGCTATCAATCGGTGCCTGAGATACTTTCATGCACCAATCATTAGCTCATCTGTGTTACATTTACCTTTCATCCACTGTCCGTCTTCTTCTATCTTCTTTTTTCTCAAATCTTCCTATTTATATTCTCTCTTCTTTCTTCTTCCTCTCCGTTCTGTCACTCCTGTTAAAGAAAGGAAAAAAGACATATTAAATGATGTTGTCCAGACATAACTCTAACATCTGTACATAGTTTAACCCCTTGTGTGGCAGAGGGGTAAGCAACGCATTGCAAAGCAATGCTTTGAGTACCTCTCTGGCACTCACAGGGCTAAACAATGCACAGATGTCAGTGTTTAGATAGAGAATGCCAACAGAATAATTGAATTGCCCCATAAATCCGGTGATAATCAAAATATGTGCTCCCAAAAAAGTTAACTTAAGTGCCCAAAAAATAATGAAATCCATATGTTCCCATTGTTTTCCCCACTGCTGTTGGCGGTGGTGGCAGCGGCAGAGAAACGGCAAATGAGCAGACACCCCTTAGTACTTGATGAGCCGATGCCCATTCCACTGTGAGAAACAGCCAATCAGCTTAGAGCAGGTTCAGTCAATCCCCCGCTGTAAGCTGTTTGGTTGGTAGGTGCGTAAGCACACATCCCAGCCAATGGCTGTGAGTCATTTTGAACAGAGACTGCCCATATATAAAGTCAGTCTCTGTTCAAAATTCTCTCATACTGGAGAGGGCATCGGCCCATCAGGTACTAAAGGAAGAGGGGTCTGCTCATTTGCCCTTTCTCCACCAGTTGCTGCCAACAGAAGCAGAGAAAACAATGGGGACATGTGGATTTCAATATTTTTTGGGCACTTATGTTAACTTTTTGTGGGAGCACAGGTTTTTATTATCACTAGATTTATGGGGCAATTCATTTATTCTGTTGGCATTTTCTATTTATGTAACTCTGACATCTGTGCATTGCTTAACCCAAGGAGACAAACTATGTACAGATGTCAGAGTTATGTTTGGGCAACACAATTTAATGTGTCTGATTTCTTTTTTCACAGGAATGGCCGAAGGGAGAGGAAGAAGAGAGAAGAAGGAAGATAGATGAAGAAGATGGTAGTATCTGACCAGGGTTCTGAAGATCCCACGGGACATTGATTATGGTAAGTGTTTGTTTTCAGGGGCTTTTGCTTTATAACTTAGTCAGATTAACAGTGAGGTTATTATACTAGTAATTCTACTAACATTGGACACATTTTTTTTTAGTGCTTTGGATGTATTGATGTGGGGCTTAGGGTCCCATATCAGTAAATCCACTGGGGTGGACTGTTTTTTTTTTTTTTAACTTCTTTTTTCTTTTAATCGATGCACCGGCTGTTTTGATATCCGTTAAGGGACTCTGCTCCCCAAGAAACTGGGTGCAGATTTTCCCATGATAAAGTGGGTCCCTTAACGGATCTTAGAGCTAACACAGTCAATTGAATTGCATTTTGCAGTGTTTTTTTTTTTTAACTTTCAATAGGCGAAAACGCTGCTAAATTTATCTCCTGGTGTTTTTTTGTAGCTGGTATTTTGTCATAGCACAGGTAATCAAATAGCTTACTGTGCTTCAAAAAATGCCATTGGCTGTTTTTTTTGCCGTTGGACCTAATTTAATCGAGGCCTATGTGAAGAGGTATTAATAACAGAAAAAATTCTCACTTAACTTACGTGAATGGCAGCCTGCACACTGCTCTCCTCACTGTATAATAAATACCACCTGCTGGGATATCCCGACTAAGGCCTGATACTGTTAATTCCAGTTTAATTACATAATCTGCATGATCCAATCCTGACCTATGGATGTTGCAGATAGGGACATATAGCAGGGACCACAATTTAAAATAAATCAAAAATATGCTAGTAAGGTTAATTTAGTTTGTGCATATTCTAGCTGCATGTGCTCCCCTATGTCTGGGACATAAGAAATGTTAAATGCTATTGTTTATATTAAGATATTATTTTCATTGTTAGCGTAATATCAACAGTGAAGGTTCTAAGGATTTTCCTGCCTATGCACAGGTGAGATATCAGAATGAAAGATACACTACATATATGCCTATGATCAAGCAGGAATAGAAGGACAAGGAAGACGAGGGTGGAGAAAAATTATGTCTAGGGTGATCCTGTGTCCATGGCAGACACACCTCTAGTTGACAGTAGGGAGGGGATATGTAAATTTTCCCCTACTGCTGTCCACAGGATCCAGCTTGCTTCTCAGTAAAGAAATGGCTGAGGGTGGTGATTTAGCAAGGGGACTGCCCATCCCCCTCTGTGTTCTTCCCACTCACTCCCCATGTCCTACATGTCTTAGTCCTCTCCTCTAACTCTCCACTTCCACACTTATGTGTCCTACATGCTCTGTACTCCTTATACCATACGCTGTGTTCCTGCTCCATTCCCCTTCTCTCATGCTTCACGTCTCTGCTCTTGTTTCCTACATGCTCCATTCCCCTCCTTTGACCCTCCACCTCTCTGCTCCTATGTCCTATATGCTCTGTGCCCCACCATGTACCCTCCATCTCTCCGCTCCTATGTCTTGCATGCTTCATTCCCCTCCTTCCCCTCTTCCAGCCCTCCACTCTTATGTTCTGTATGCTCCATTCCCCTACTTGTACCCTAAACTGTAGCTGGGCAGACCAGGTGTTGAGAGTGATACAGCCATGTGGGGGACTAGAAAGAGCAAGTGGCATGATGATAGACCTCACCCAGAGAACAAGAAGAGCATGAAATAGTCTTATTACCCTTTTGAATATCAAAGTGGAGTGCAACATAGAACCACTCTAGCACTCGAAGTTTTAAGCATGTGCATACTACTGGAGTATAGACATGATTCCTGCATTATGTTTAAACACTCTGGTGCACTGTTCCTCTTTCCACATGGTTCTGCCTTTTTCTGAAACCCCATAGAGCATCACAGTGTGTGTCACAGCTGTGTGAGTTATTTCCAGTTGGGCATTCACTCATTGACTGTCAGGTAGCTGAAGAAACAGGTCTGTACTAAACGGTAAACACAACCCAAAGGGGCAAAAAGAAGCCCCAAACAAGCAAGGCCCTTAACAGAGGCACTCAGACAAGAGTCAAAAAATACAAAATGTATATTTATTTATTAGTTTGATACAAAAAGGATACAAATTAAAACATAATTAAAAAGCAAGGAGGGCCGTATAGGAGGTCCATTTATACATATAGCTCTCACATAAATAATCAAAGTATGGTCAAATGACAATACACAGCACAATAATATTATGTGGCTATAGACAAAGAGGTTAAACAGCTACCTGTGTCGAATGATAATAGCCATATACATCCACAAAGAGTGCAAATTAAATAAACACAAAGTGCTAAGTGCATATGTGCAAAATACAAACAATTGTTACATATTATAACAGACAAACGGTGCACCGTGAGCTTCAGATGTAATTCAGGAGAGCCTCGCTTTAAAGGGATAGCAATGTTTCATAATAAAAGCAGCTCTATTTAATCATCATAGTATTTGGACTTTGGAGAGTGTTATTTCAATTCTGTCAGAGTTGTAGTTCAAGAGTAATTCAATGACAAAGTATCCCCCTCCCGCCCCTTTTATTGATGTAACACTGCTCAGCCAGAGCAGAAGGGAGGTGCCCAGGTAGATTGCAGAGGGGGACAATCTTCAATCTACAGGTCACATGGCTATCTATATCACAGATGTACAAGCAAGACAAAGAAACTAAAATATAATTCTACAGCGTAATATTATTATAGTCTATGGCACTCACAGTTTTTATGCAGGGATGTCCAAATGATCAATCAGACCCTGCATGCAAATTCCATTAACCCCGTGTATGCTACAAACAGCGCTAATGCATTTCTATGGGAATTTACAATATATCTAACAGCTAAAGGAACAACTTATATTAAAAAATGTGAACTTCTATAAATCATAATTCTTACCTTATCTTTAACTATGAAATAGACAATTAATGCCAAGTGTGTACATTTACATTGCAAAATGAAATATAGTTTGTTAGCCTAGCTATGAATTGTATATAACTATTGGCATAAACTCTCATTTTGCATGCTTTAATCCCCTTAAAGTTTACATTATTTATTGGCGTTCATTGGGGGTGTTGTATAAACATCGCGAAATGGAAAAATTAGAGCTAATATTCTATCAGTGTAGACATTTGTTTTGTATAACATGTAGCACCATTGATAATACAAAGTGTTTTTGAAAAAATAACATAGGAATGGGCAAAAAATATGGTGCAGAGAATTTATAAAAAGTGTTTCTAATAACAACAATTTTAAAGACAGAATTTTAGGCAAAATCTTAATACCTTGTTCTTTAACAAGAGAGGAGTTACGAGCATAGCAATTTCCTCTGCGCCTCTGTCATATTTATAAATGTATTATTGGAATTTAATAAATATCACTATTTTTTTTATCACTCCTTATAATTTTTAGTGAACATGTTTAAGAATAGTTTTATATATCCACTCCTTTGTCTGGCCCTTGAGGAAAAAGTTTGGACACTTCTGATTAACAGCCACAAATAAAATTGATATAAGCAATTTTTTTTAATAACTGCCCAATTTGGGAGAATATCCATCTTCCAGCATTTGGCAACTTCTAATTTGGTAGCTATTAAAATATGTATTATCATTAATCTTTTTATTTGTCCTATCTCGGGCAGGGAAAAGTGAAACAGAACTTGGGATGGGGAGAAATCCATAGAAAGATTAAAAATCCTATTGATATATCCTATTATATCCTTCCTTAACAGTTGGATTTGAGGGAATGACCACCAAATATGAACATAATCTGCATATGGAGCATTACATCTCCAACAATGATGGGAGATCAAATTAAACATTCTGTGTAATCTTGATGGTACATGATGCCATCAATTTATTAATTTATACTGCATTTCAACTAAATTAAGACAATGGATTCCCGAATTTAGATGTTTCAATGCTTGAATCCAGTCTATATAATTAATATTTACTTGCAAATCTTGTTCCCATAGTTTTATAACTGGTAGACTTGATTTAATATTCATATTTTTTAAGATACTGGCATAGTGAGTTATTATATTTTTATTAAGGGGATTATTTAAAGGGATAGTAATACTTAAAATGTAAAAAAAAATGTTGTAGGGTTTATCCCCCTGAGTAAAACAAGGGTACTCCCACTGCTGAAAGGTGTTTCATTCCAAAGTTATTAATTTTCAAAGTTGAATTTTTTAGGTGCAATATCACAGTGACCTGAAATTGTACAGTGGCGCTGTTGCTACACCATCCTATGGAGATTTATGGTCCCGGGACCAGAGCTGTCCATAGGATTGTGTAGCAACAGCGCCACTGTACAATTTCAGGCCACTGTGATATTGCACCTAAAAAAGTCAACTTTGAAAATTAATAACTTTTGAATGAAACACCTTTCAGCAGTGGGAGTACTCTTGTTTTACTCAGGGGGATAAACCCTACAACAAATTTTTTTCACATTTTAAGTATTACTATCCCTTTAATATCCCCTGAAGCACTATTATATGTTTCGATATGTTTTTCACTCTGTGTTTATTTAAAAAGGCATTCACATGTATATATGTGAATATCTCCGTTATGGGAAACCCACACTCAACACCTAAATCCACAAAGGTTTTTAACTTGTTGTTTACTATCAGATCATCGATCGATATAATACCTCTATTTTTCCAGTTAAATAAATTTAAATCTGGTATAATAATATCTTCCCTTGTAGATTTATCTGTTTCCTAAAATTGACCCAGAAGCTATATAGGTGCTCTATTGACCTTAAATCAAATTTTTTCTGTGGGTTCTGAGGGGTATTTACATTCCAAAAGACTGCGTGAATGTCTCTATAGCCATTTTTGTTAGATTCAATAGGAAACCATGATGTATTCGATGCACTCTCTTTCATTGAAATAATCACATGTGCTAACAAGCATGCATTCTGTGTCTCCGTGATCATAAGCATCCCAAGTCCTCCCACTTTTAAGCTCCATGCAAGAAACTTCTGGCTTATTGTAGGCCTTCTATTTTTCCATACAAATCTACAGAATGACATTTGTATCATGTTCAACCAAGTTTAAGGAAATTTCCTTGGGATTAACCGGAATTAAGTATATCCACTTTGGGAGGATGTAAGATTTAATTATATTAATCCTCCCCATCCAAGATATTTCAAAATTTCTCAAAGTCTTTAATTTCACATTCATCTGCTTTAATAAAGGCTGGACATTTAATTCAAGAAGTCTCTGTGGATCCTTTGATATTTTTAATTCCTAAATATGTTAATTCGCGTTTCACCCAAGTAAAGTCATATTTTCTCTGAATTTCTTTGTTTATTTGTCTATTCAAATTTTTTTCTAGAATCAGAGTTTTATCTGTATTTAACTTATAATTTGAATATATACTATATGTTCTTATAGATTTTAATAATTTGGTCAGTGAATCTAGGGGATTTCCCAATGTTATTAATATATCGTCCGCATACAGTGATAACTTAAACTGACGATCATTTATCTCTATGACCTGTATTTTGATATTGGCCCTTATTTCTATAGCTAATGGTTCAATAGTAAGAAGATATAAGATAGGTGATAATGGGCATCCCTGTCTAACCCCATTATTTATTGTAAACCAATCTGAGCATAGACCACTACCAACTACTCTTGCTTTAGAGGTAACATAAAGAACAGTAATTGCATCATATATCCATCCGGAAAAAACAAAAGACCTCAGGGACGCCTTGAGAATATCCCATCTGACCCTGTTGAAAGCCTTTTCGGCATCCAAAGACAGGGCCAGGAAAGGAGTGCCCGAAGTCTGCACTAGGTCCAGAATGTCAATAATGGATCTTGTTGAACTGACAGATGATCTGCCCTTAACAAATCCAACCTGATCAGGATGTATTAGATCTGCCATAACCTCCTGCAGTCTTTTTGCGATGATACTCGCATATATCTTTATATCTCCATTTATTAATGAAATGGACCTATATGAGGTTACCTTATCAGATATCTTCCCTTGTTTCAGAATCGGAATCAAGTTGGCACTTAACATTTCTTCTGGTATTTGTTTCCCTAGGACAATTTCATTGTAAGTGTCTGCAAGATGGTCTAACAAATCATACTTGAATGCTTTAAAGAAGAGATTTGAATACCCATCTGGTCCGGGGGCACTACCTATTTTCAGTGAGTCTACAACAATGCTAATCTCCTCCTCAATGATAGGACGATTTAAAGAGGAAAGTTGCTTAAAATGTCTATTTGAAAAGAAAACATTCATATCTACTAAATCCATAGGGAGGTTATATAAATGTTTATAATAATCCGTGAAAATCGAACTTATTTTCCCCGGGCATATCTGAATCCCATGATCTGTTATGATTTTACATATTTTGTCTTTTTTTTTCTTCTCCCTAACTTTAGCTGAGAGTAATTCATCAGCCCTGTTCCCCTTATAATATAATTTTGTTTTTAGATATTCTAAATTTCTTTGTGATTGAGATAACAAGGCTTCGTTGATCTTACTTTTAATATAATTAAGTTCATCAGCCCATATAGGGGATGGATTATCTTTATTAAGCCTGGATTTCTCAAAATATTCTATATACAGATCAGAGAGTGATGCGCCCCTTTGTTTCGTTTTTTCCGCACCCATTTTTATTAAATATCCTCTCATCGTCGCCCTAAATGTACACCAAACCAAAGGTTTTGAGACTGTACCATCTCTATTTTCTTTAAAAAAATTGTGTATCATAGTTTTTATGGCCTTCACATCAGCTTCCCTCTTTATTAAGAGGTTATTTAATCACCAGCTATTTCTGATATAAGTATTATTCTGCTTGTTTATATCTAATATTAGGGCGCTATGATCTGACCAAAAAGTTTCTTGGATAGTTACATTATCAATATTAGATATCAGATGCCTTTGACAGATAAATAAGTCAATTCTTGAATATGAATTATAAGTCTTAGAGTGGCATGTATAATCTTTTGTTGAAGGATGAAACACTCGCCATATATCAAACATCTGATATTTATCGATGAGTTTTCATAAAAAGTGGGCTCTATATAGATTATCGGATTTAGCTTTTTTAAAAACTGAAATTCTATCAATTTTTTCATCCACAACTAAATTATAATCCCCACCTATAAGTAGTTTGCCTTTTTTGATTTTACCAACTTTGTTATATATGCCACTCAAAAACTGTTCTGTCAAGAGATTAGGAGCATATATGTTAACAGTAGTATAGGTCGTTTTGGATGTTACAAACTAATATGATATAATGGGCTTCATTATCAGCTTCCTGATATAGAACTTGGACATCCAGATCCATATTAACAAAAATAGCTACTCCCCTCTTTTTTTATTTGGTAGAGCAAAAAAGCAGGCATATTGAAATCTAGTTGCAAAAAACCTATCACAATCTGCCTTTTTTAGGTGAGTTTCCTGGAGCAGGATAATCTGTGCTTTTTTGGCCCTCATAAATTTGAGAACCATAGCTCTTTTAATAGAATGCTTTAGACCCCTGGCATTACATGAAACTATTCTTATCATTTGTACCCGCGAAATACCACTGACTCAAGCTAAAGCCCATCCAAATCCCCGATCCTGATGATAGACAAACAACAAAATTTACATTGTCAGGATGGGACTCCAGCTGTTCTGAAATCTGTGCGGAAAATCCGTGCCGACGCCGAGGGCTGGAGGCCTCCCTAATTACTAGCATATAAAGCTCCATTATAGATTGGAGCTATATAGGATAGAATAAACCTATCCTTCAGTCCCCTGTCTTTTGCTCTTCTCTTTTTCCCTACCTCTTGTCATGCAGTAAGGGGAGGCGTACAGATAGATACATAAAGAGTTCTCTGTATTAAGAAAAAAGGGGAGGGAATCCTCTTTTAACTCTATTTTAAACCTATAAAACTGTATAATTAGTATATGATTTATCTCAGTTGGTAATAAAGACAAATCTATTGAGTATATGAGCTAGATAAGCTTCCTTTATTTCAATTCATCATTTGTTGATCTATCTTTAGAAGTGCTTTATTGCATTGTAACATTCTAAATTATTTCCCCAAACCATTGTGTGCCATCTAATAGTTAAATCATAATAAATAATAAGCATAAATTAAAACAAATATCTAAATGTTTATACTTAACAGCCATAAGTTTAATTCGTGTGATTATGAACAAAATTACTAACAACTGAAACTATTTATCCCATCACCTCTTGTATATTATTTATATTTTCTTAACTCTTCCCTCTACCCCCTAACTACCTTACTAATCGTTCCTTTCTTTCAAAATTATTCCCTTGTTGACTACAAAAATATTAATAATTCTAAGGATTCCTTCAGTCTATTACAGTATATGTACCTAATCAACACCACATACTTCAAACAAGGGAGGAAAGATTCAGGTTTTGCAACGTGCTTCTATCCTCTCCCTTGGAGGTTGCTGAAAGAGAAAGAAAGAAAAAAATTAGAAATGATATATAAATAACCTTTTAACCCATATCGTAGCATAGGTAAGCGTAATATCCACCTCATTTTTAATATTGAATGTTTTCCAATAACCATATTATATAATAATAAACCTATATAATTCAATGAAAAACTTTTACAGATTTGATGCTATTTGTACCGTGCGTCATCTATCGGGACCATAAAACAGAATTTCTACTTTTGCCTATTAATTAGCCACCTAACACACGGTGACGCGTGGCACGAAAGCAACATTATAAACACACAAAAAAATAGGATCTGCTTCCAGTTCCTGATGTCGTTGTCGTTTTTATATGTTTTGTTTGTTTTTCTATGTATTAATTAATTTAGTGATTATATAAAAGATATTTTTTTTGTATGTATATATTTTATATATATATCTGTGTACTAAATAAAGTTAAAAAAAAAAAAAACAGCCACAAATAAAATTATGATAATGTTTAATGTATCGTTTTGCTTTGTCTGTACAGCCAACAGTGATGAAAGTGATTCCATCCTCGCTATCACAGTGGATAAAAGTCCAGATGGAAAATTGGGGTTCAGTGTTCGTGGGGGCTCAGAGCATGGACTCGGAATATTTGTCAGTAAAGTGGAAGAAGGAAGCAGTGCTGGTAAGAGATAATGCTTAAATTATGACATTATTCAAAAACTTTGAGACCAACTTTAAAAACAATTAACATTAAAAATATATTTATGCATAGTCTTTTAAGAGTTAATTACTGCTACTCTCAGCTCTAGGAGTAGAGGCATAATAATCTTCCAGCTCTCAGTGTACAGGTCCCCCTAGGCTTCTCCACTGATGAGCTGTGAGCTCCAGTGAGGCACTTGATGATTCCTGTTGACTGCTATGAAATTACACTAACTCGTACAGCCAATAAGAATTATGCTGCAATTGTCAGTTTGGGCTCTTTCATTAGAAGGGGCAAGATGTTTTGGATAGTTGCAATTAACTAAGGAAAACGCAACGTGGAACTGCGTCACCCTAGGATACATTTAGGATTAAAACCTATCTATATGTTGTAATAGCTATTTGTTTGTTATACTTGTTTCTGGAAACATTTATTTTATTTATTTGTTTGTTGCATAATCTGGCACTTTATCCTTTTTAGTTTCTGTGCTGACCAATATTACCATGCATTGTGTTATGAATTAATCTGGGTAGAACCCACACACTGGAGTTATTTCTAATAGCACAATGAATAGTAAGTTTGGCATCTGAACATAACTAATTACTATATACAGTGAACTGACACTATTGATTCATCATATAAAGGTTAATTTCTCAAAAACAATTTATGTCATAGAAAAATGGCAGGTACAACATTGAGTCATATTTAAATTATTTGTAAAGCAAACTAAATGTCTTAAAGGGATAGTAATGGATCAAGTTAACTCCATTTAATATTGTAGACATGAAAAAAATAAACCTATCAATCCCAGTCTGATCTCTCAGACTTGTATAGTTTGAGAGATATAAGGTTCCAAAGTTCCCTGCTCCGTCCCCTTCTTCATCTATCTTACTGCAGGAGATCCTGGTCCCGGGACCAGCCAGAGGCTCTTCAGCAGAGCCAAAATAGCGCAATCTGAAACTAAATACTTCATTTGAACGGTCTGCAAGGTGTGCTTGGTTTACAAGCTGGGATCGATACGTTTGTTTTTTTCATATCTACAATATTAAATGGAATTAACTTGATCCATTACTATCCCTTTAAGGTATTAGGTGCTCTTTAACATATTTTTATTTTTTCATGTTAGTTCGCCTTTCATTTTTGGAAATCTTGTGAACATCACCAGTTTAATGAATGTCTATGAAAGTAGCTTCTTTTGCATGTGTTCACCCTTACATTACCAGAGTGGTGCACCGTGCATCACAAAAGATCATTGCCGCAATCAACTAGTGCAGCTGTGCACTACGGTGTCAATCATTCCAGTGCAACTAACACCCAGTCTGTAGATGGAAGTCTGTTAATACAGTATATTAACGCATATAGTCTTATTTAAGACCAATTTAAAGATGAATCAATCATCTTCACAGACATTTGGATTATGAAATATCTGTTAAATTAAATTGTAAATATCTGAGAACTCAAACTACATGGCAGAAATTAAATGTTTAAAGGCCACTGGGCTGTGAAATACTTTGCTTCACAACATGCTGCTTTTGATTCACAAAGTGCTGCACACTCCTCTGGTCCTTTAAGGGTTAACATGAATACAGAATTTGGACTTCAGGTTATTTATACCTGAAAGCTAATACCATGACATCATGTAAAACTCAAAATGTGTCTAATTACCAGTTCTAGTACCCTATTCTTCATCACTTCAACATGCATCATTCAGTATGTTAACTGACCAAGGATGAAGTTACACCTTGCCCTTACAAGAAGCACTCTTGGTCAGGGGTGGGCAACCCAAGGCTCTCCAACTGTGGAGGACTACAACTCTTGCCAGTAGTCCTATATGGCTGGAATATCTCAGGGTCCTATTCCCTAAGACAGGAAGACAGTTGGACACACACACACACTCACACGCATGCATAAATGCACCCACACACACACACACTGTCTCACACACACATGGGAACACACTCCCAGACTCACATACATGCACACAAATATACTCCCAAATGCATGTGCACACACACACATGGATACACTCCCAAACACACACACAGACAAACACACTCCTCAAATGATCCTGCTTATGGAAACACTGAGGCTGAAGTAATAAGCAATATTGGTTCAGAACTGGGGCAAAGCAGCTCCCCTACAGGGAAAAAGTACAAATTCACAGTCAATTAACGTTTTATTGAACAAAAAGGTTCATAATAGAATTAGGTCACAAACATAAGCAAAATGCACAATAAAAACAAGTTAGTAGAAATTTCATACACAGAAAGTGCATCATCATAAGGTGTGGCCCAGAGAAAATAAGAACTGATGGAGTGGGGGGGATAAGTTGGGAAGAGATGCAGGAAAAAGGTAAACAGAACAGGGGTGGGAGGAGAAAAACAACAATGTGAATTTGAACAGAAATCCTTTGACATCATGTGTCGTTAATCCACTGTAATACGATAAAGAGTTCTACTGAGTGAAAACAATGTAATGTCATGTGTCTTTAGTAACACTGAAGTTTAGTTCCTCATGGATATCCTAGAGGTGCCAGATTGGTCTCAATCTGTCAAGTCTATCATTAAGAGGGGCCAAGAGGTGCTACAAGGATTTCATTCTGTTGATGAGCTCCTTAAAGAGATGGAATGATATTAGTTTTGAACTTGGTTGGAATTATACATTTCACAGCCACCAGGATATGTTTGTTACTTTTTTTGCATGTTTATTAATTTGAGAGAGTGAGACATCTAGCAATAAGATAAGTGGATCAAATGCAAGCTCATGATTTGTAAAAACTTTACCTAAATTGAATACATATCGTATTTGAGGACACAGCTGAAAAAAATATGAGCCAATTAACCTGTCTGATTACACTCCTTCCAGCACACACCTGCTTTTTCTTAATAAATGTGTAAATGAAGGATTTGACAGAAGCTTGCCAGATCCGGAACCAGATATGAAGGTCAATCTATATTAGTAACACCTGGAGTGAGATCAGAATTCCCAGTGATCCCAAACAAGCTAGAAGGAGATTTTTGTATGTAACTTAAACATTTACAACGCAAACATAATAGTATGGAGTGGAAGAGTAGGACACCCTTATTCTATATTCCCCATTCAGATAAGATTATTTCTAGAAATTCATTTTTCTACCACTTGGTCGTTGCTGTTATTTTAGACCAACCAGTAAATTAGCTGCTTTAAATAGGATACATAATAATACCTTAAGTCAGGAACTCCCCCCTGAACTGCTCAGATAGTAGAGCCGATTTAGGGAATCAAGGTCTTCCCTCGATGTATAAAATGCATGAAGAGACCCTGAATACATTTAAACATTTCAATGTGAACAGTAATGGGTTACGTTTGAATGAAATGCAGCAATCTTTGTAGAGCTTTTATCTTATATTAATGCATAAATATTTTGTGAAATGATCCTTCCATTTATAAGGGAATAATGTGCACAGATGCCTGGTACAACATTAAGGCATCCACATTAAGAGTTTCTCTTTTTCCATCAGGCAAAGATTATCATGTAATATTCAGTATATTCATGAAATAATTAAGTGCCCTGGCATGCTACTTTTTGTGGCCAATACAACGAGAATGTTAATAGAAAGAATGGGTATCCACTTGTCAGCAGTCAAGGTTGCCATATAAATAGCAATGACACCCTCTAAATCTTAAAAATCTGAGATCAAAAGATCTGTGGATATTAATTCTGCACAATATAAAGCTCTATTGACCAGTCTGAAATGCATAGCTATGGATCATATACCCCCTCTATCTCACCCAGAGATGGTGACAGGGGTGAGAAATTGTTTCAGCAGGAAGCCTGAAAGGAGTATCTTGGATTAGAAGAGCAATTGAATCTTTAATGTTTTCTATAATTAAATATATTACTGTTTCCTTCCACCCCTACACATCACCTGACCTGCAAGGACCCAGATACTGACTGAATCATTGTTGTTTTATACCTTTCATCTCCCACACATCAGCGCCATTTATGCCACATATTGGATGCATACCAATTATAGGACTTTGGTACTTTATGGTACATAGGTTCCATAGAGTTCAGGGTTATTTTTATTAATAAACCTTATTTTCCTTTAACCCTTCAACCAACAGACTATAGCCTGTGGAGATTGTCAAGAACTGTTGCATTACAGGAAGGATATGTGGGTTTGATTTGCACCCAAATTTTTCTGTGTTACCACTCCCACTGGGTAGCGAAATATATATGTTGACTACTGGGATACTTATAGTTTCACAATGAGGAGGGGTAAGGAGGATTACTACGCCAGGCTGGGTGAAAGAATGGGAGCAGGACACATATGACACCCTAAGTATATTCTTTAATTACAAACACCTTGTTTGTCAAACACATACATTGTTTTTGGTGTCTTCTGGTCAGGGCCGGATTTGCCATAAGGCAGAGTAGGCATCTGCCCACAGGCGCACCCCACAGAGGGGCGTCTGCCATTGGAATCAATATTTTATTTATTTATTTTAATTTTTTTTGTTTTAAAAAGTGGCATGCTGCGCTGCCCACCGCATGGTAAGGTCTGTGCCTCACAGACCTGTAGCTGCTGAGCTCCCCCGGCTCTTTAGTAATGCAGAGCGCTGGGAGATGACATCATCTCCCAGCGCTCTGCATTACTAAAAAGAAGACCGTGCGGGAGCTCAGCAGCTACAGGTCTGTGCAGAAGGTCAGATCTCTCCTGCCGCTGGACCACCAGGGAAGTAGGAAATGGATGGGGGGTGCAATGTGAGGCTTAATGTGGAAATGATGGGGGCAATGTGAGGGAAACATGGGGAGAATGGGAGGCAATTTGGAGCTGATGAGGGGCAATGTGAAGGCAATGTGGCGATAATGGGGGCAATGTGAGGGCAATATGGAGCTGATCGGGCAATGCTGAGATGATGGAGGCAATGTGAGGGCAATATGGAACTGATGGGGCAATGTGAGGGCAATATGGAGCTGTTGGGGGCAATGTGAAGGCAATATGGAGCTGATGGGGGTAATGTTGTGCTGATGGGGGCAATGTGGAGCTGATGGGGGCAATGTAAGGGGAATATTGAGATGGGGGGTAATGTGGAGATGGCCAATGGGGGGGGTGCTTCAGATTTCTTTGCCTACAGGCTCCTGAGATGTAAATCCGGCCCTGCTTCTGGTGGCACTGAAAGTGCTGTAACACTAAGCATAAATGACTGCTGGGTCAGGTTTGATGATGGGATTGTGCCTGGCGAACTACAGACTCCATGGTATCACAACCCTTCTCTTGTACAGAGTGCTTATATTGGACCTGGGTCAAACAGACACTTTTCACAGCACATTATGGCAATGTTCAGCATTGTTTTGCACTTCAAACATTATTACTATACATTGTTGTGATATATGGGCAATCCATATATGGGTAAACTGTGACATCATTGGCATTCAGGATCTCTGCATGTTGGTACCTCTCTTTGTTTGTAACATGAATAAGGTGTTTAAGGGCACATATGGCCTATGTTGTTTGTCTTGATAAAGGCCCAATTTTGGGGCCAAAATGGTGATTAATATGTGAATAAGGTAGTACTTTTCTCATCTTCAAGTACTCTTATGAGACAGATACCTCACAGATAAACATAAATATATATGTTAAGGTAAGACAGATAGGTAAAATTTGGGGTAATGTATTATATATTATATTATATATTACTACATCCAAGGATATACTGAGGTATGGTGGAGCTGCACCTTCAAAGCTGCTGATTCTGTAATGAATAGGTCTGTTTTTATGGAAAACTTGTAATTTGTCTTACTTTTTTCTGTGGACATCCCCACACATAAAAACTCCATAAAATTTCCACTTTTTTGCTAACCCAAGATATTTCCTGTGAGAAAGTAGCCATTTTTTGCTTACTCGTGAGAATTTCCACCTGAAGAGTTAGGCTTAGTATGTGTAATTCTATGGCTACCAATGAGAAAAGGTTGGAGGAATTGTGGTTCTGTGGATACAATTGGACAAGGCTGGAGGTCAGTATGTGTGATTCTATGACTACCAGTGCAGTGAGACAAGGCTGGGAGTCAGTACATGTTGTTCCAGAAGTGATGGGCAACATGATGTACTACAGCTGATGACTCTGATGAGCCCCATCATTCATGACTCTGGACAAGCACACACCTAAAAATACACAAGGATCACCTTGGCCATCATCATAAGGGTCACTGCATCCAAGTTCAACCCCCCCCCACCCAGTCAACTCTATTATTGCCTAAGCAGCAACACAGGTCACTTCCACAAAATTAGATATGAGGGCTTCTGTTGCTTGCAGTGTGTTGGAGACCTATGTAGCAATCAAGGTGTTAAAAGTCCTAAATAAATCAGTGGCAATTTGGGGAATGTTTTATTGTTCCCCTATACTGCTGACAGTTTGCCCGAGAATTGCTCCTCTTTGCTTTTGCATATGGCATTTTACGTGTTCAAACTGTATATTATTTTTATGCATTGGATACCTCTCTGTCACTCAAAGGGTTAAAGAACTTGCAGGTCCTTTGATTTAAATTGTATTAACCCTTTGAGTGCCAGAGGGGTACGCAGCTCATTCTTTAGCATCCAAGTTGTTAAAAGCCCCATTTAAGTTGGGAATCTCTGTTCTATAGTGCCATTGGTTTGCACCAAAACTGCTCAATTTTTCTGCATACATAAAGCTGTTTTTTCCCTGTATTTTAGAGCTTGCAGGTTTGTGTGTGGGAGATAAGATCGCGGAAGTGAACGGCATTAGCCTGGAAAGCATCACCATGGGAAGTGCTGTCAAGGTCCTGACTGGGAATAACCGTCTCCGTATGATGGTGAGACGAATGGGAAAGGTGCCAGGGATTAAATTCTCCAGAGAAAAGACCACATGGTAAGCAGAGCTGAGCTCTTTACTGTCGTTCTCCCAGGCACTGTCAGCCATTCTAGGTAACCAAAAATCACAATGTAATACCTCTATGGGCCAACAAGAGCGTGTCAAGTTCACTGGAGTATGGCGGTATCTGGTTTCAGGACAATACCAGGCCTTGTGTCAGCATGAACTTTGACCAAGGCAAAAGAAACACAAATGCCCATAGGTTTCTCAAAATAGTTACAACTGAAAAGCCAGAAGCTATGACTCTGATACAGTGGTGTTCTTAGAGATCACAATTTTCATTTAAATGTGTAACACATGCATAGATAAATAGCCACGGTTTATTAACCTCGTGGATACTAATCATGTGCATGTGTTTGAGTCCTCTTTAATACCATTCCTGTCAGCTCCCCCATATTTCCCGAGACAATCCCTGGATTTTGCTCCCCATTCCTGGTTCTTGCTGTCCCTGCTTTTATCCCTGGTTTTAAAATTGAATTTCATCCTCATAGTTTATGTCCTTGTTATGGAAAGGATACTAAGTTATGAGCTTTCTCACATGGTAACAATACTTTTTATATGATTTCTTGTTATATTTAGATATGGCTAATGTCTGTCCTGCTGTAAATGGTCTGTTGTAGTGACAATATACCTTACTATAGACCACTACTGATGTATGTAATGTAACTGTCCAGGGTAAAGTATACTTAGAAATGTTTTGAGATGTTGCCAAATATATAGCATCCAAAAGTTAGGTGCATATTTATCAAGACAAACTTTGAATAATTTTTGTACAAAACTGGTTATTTTGCTGCAGAATTGTAACTCTTTTTTTCTTGATAAATGTGTTTCTATGGGCCTTATCCACAAAAAGAAAGAGGAGAAGTTCTAGAGCGAGCCTACTACTCCGGTTCATATGGGATAAACAACATTTCTTATTGATTTAAATTGGACTTTTAACACCTTGAATTCTAGAGAGATCTCCAGGGCATTATTTCTTCCCTATAATACAGTTGGTTTGCTGCACAATTACTCCTTTTTACTTTGGAGGATAAAACCTTATTTGTAACAGTACATAAGCATTCTAAATTGACCCCTTGTGTGCCATAGGGGTACGCAAAACATTGCTTTTGTAATGCGTTGCATACCTCTCTGGCACTCAAAGCATGCCTCCCAACATTTCAAACGACCAGAGAGGGACACTTGTGTTTTAGGTGGTATTACAAGAGACGTAACTGGTGGGTGGGACATTATCAATAATTTTTAGGTTATTTCATGACCTATTGACACCTCTTTGTGTAAGCAAATAAATGATTTAAAACAAGACCAAAGTATTTTATTTACACAGACTAATTTATAGACACATATACTGAGGGTCATACAGACAATAATGTGGGTTTTTTATGCTGTGGAGCAATGTGATACACTTAAATATGCATCATACAGTC
Organism: Rhinophrynus dorsalis; assembly: GCA_037306005.1. NCBI lineage: Eukaryota > Metazoa > Chordata > Amphibia > Anura > Rhinophrynidae > Rhinophrynus > Rhinophrynus dorsalis. The sequence goes on along the minus strand of CM074724.1, from coordinate 83,720,748 downwards.
TGACCTCCTAAAAAGAGGGACATCAAGGTGGAAAAGAGGGACAGAGGGATTTGGGTATCAAAGAGGGACTGTCCCTCCTAAAAAGGGATACTTGGAAGGTATGCTCAAAGGGTTACAAACTTTTGGAATTAATTGTATTTTTCCAAAAATCACTTAAAAACAGCTTTGATGTGTTTGAAGGAACTTTTGGATTCACCTCTATGTTGAATTGGTAATTTTCTATTTAGAAAACAAATGTATGAGCTATTTAGATTGATATATTATACTGATAAATACATGTTGTGCAGGCATTTCCTGTCTTAGTCCTATATTACCTCCCCCACTCACTGACACTTCTCAGGAATGCGTTGTCCACCTAGTTAAGTGTCAGTGAATTAGCTAAGGTAGGGCTAAGAAGGAAGTACCTGCATGACAATCCTTAATTAGCAAAACCTATGAATCTAAACAACTCAAAAACTAGTTTGCTAGATAAAAATTAACACAACATGTAGGTGATTTTCAAAGCTTTCAAACTCCCCAAAGTTGTCTTTAGGTGATGGTTTCCCTTTAAAGGTATAGTAATACTTAACCATTTGAATGCCAGAGGGGTACAATACCTGTATGACAGTAAAGATATATGTATTTCTTTCAGTCAATCCTCCCTTAACTCTTTAAGCACCAGAGGGGAGTGCAACATATTGGTCCTCATATTGATCTCTCACATAGATATAAGTAATGCTCATTAGTTAGAGCATTTAGTGAAAACATTTAAAACGTTGTTCATTTAAAAAAAAATAACTTTATCTGCACAAAACTTAATGTTTAAAAAGTGCCTGGCAGCCTACTTCCATCTTGCAGCGCTGCTTCTGCTCCCGTCCCACGACCAAGCGTCCTCCGATGACGGATGCTTTCTTTCTCTAGACTGGAGCGATCTCATTGGCAGAGATCGATATCTAGCCAATGAGATCGCTCCAGCTTAGTGACAGACAGCCTCCATCATTGGAGGAGGGAGGGGAGTAGAGGCAGTTTGGCAAGCCAGAAGTAGGCTGCCAGGTACTTTTTAAACATTAATTTTTGTGCAGATAAAGGTTTTTTTTTTTTTTTTTTTAAATGAACAATGTTTTAAATGTTTTCCCTAAATGCTCTAACTAATGAGCATTACTTATATCTATGTGAGAGATCCACTTTAAAATGTTGATACACCAGCAAAAGGTTATGTTATTACCCAAATAACTCTTATAATTTTGAATTTTTATTACCGTGAAACTGATTGTAAGTTAATGGGGATTTAATATTTTTAGTGACAGAGAGATCCCCTGGTGCATAACAGTGCAACACATTTGATATATCTCTAGCATTCAACGCCCCATTTAAATCAAGGGAAATTATTTATCCCATATGGTTCAGTTGGTTTACCCCAGAATGACTCCAGTTTGTCTTACTACTTCACCCACAGTAAGCCCTCACCTCTATTCCTGTCACTATTACACACCTAAGCATTCTTCCTCCTCCAGGCTGCTTTACACTGGGGACTCAATACAACACTTACCAGTAAAAAAAACTGGTGATGGTGGTTTTGAAAGCACAGTTTTGGATTCTGTTAACTGTTCTGTCAAAACCTACATATGCGTAAAAATGTCCAACGGACGTAAAATTTGGACACAGTGAACACAACAAAAAAGTAATGGAATCTGACATTCTATTGCATGCAGTGGCTTCAACAAATGTTAAGGGACTCACTTTTTTGGTGAAAAAATTGCACCATTAAAGGTAGACACTGAGTCACTAACGTGAGTTGAAAACCACTGACGTGTATTAGAAAAGTGGTTTCCAGCACACACACACACGCATTCGCATTAGTGATCCCTAAACTAGGGCCCTAAGCCCCATATCAATAGATCCAAGGAAATAAAAATGTGAATAAAAACAAAATAATATTACCCCTATCAGTGTCAGTGGGGTATGCAACGCATTGCATACCCCACTGGTACTCACAGGGTTAATCCCCCAAAAGGTAACACTTCCCCAGTAATCCTGATGTCCAGTGGGGTCCTCAACACCCTGGTCAGCTACTGTCCATCAGGACAGTGCATGATAGGTAAGTGTTACAGGTCTGGGTGTTAGGATAGTGTTAGGGTTAGTATTGTTTAAGTGTCATGTTAGGGATAGTACAGTGTTAGTGTTTGGGAGGTGGGGGGAAGGGGACTGTGTTTTGAGCTCACTCTCGTTGTTTGACACTGTGTCAAACAATGAGAGTTGACTACTTTCCTTTTGATGTTCCCACAACTCACAATATTTAGAGTGAGTTGTTGAATAAAATCTGCAACGAGCATTTGGCCACAACGTGGATTATGGCCACCAACTGGTTGGTCCATGTACCGGCCCAGGTATAGGATAGCTGCGGCACACAAGTAGGTTTCTCATTCGGTGTTTATTTTTACCTTACCAATTGTTTTACCGGTAGACATACTATTGAGCCCTGTGTTGGAACATTCATCTGGGGTTCGAGTGGACCAATCACCTTAAGATATGTTTTGTTAATGTTAAAGAAAATTAAAAACTGCCTATCCATTTTTCTAGTCATCTGTTTGTAATATTAATAGTTTTTGAGAAAACCTTTATTTGTTGGTGGTGCATTGTGCATTCTATGGTACTTAGTTTATGTTCTGGAAGAATATTAGCATACACAATGTGCTGTGAATGAATGTAGGCAGAGCCCACACACTAATAGCAGAATGAGTGGAAAGTCTGGCATTGAGAATAACTAATTAGTATACTGTGCAGGGAATTAGAATAAATGCCACACAGTGCCATCAAAATATAAAGGTTAATTTCTCAAAAACATTTTAATCTAACCTTTGAGAAGCAATGCTTTGGGCACCCCTCTGGCACTGAAAGGGTTAAAGAAGAATGGCTTGTGCAACAGGCATGTATTAAATCTATGTAAAACAAATTAAACTTGTCATAAGGTGTCCTCTTTAATTTACTTTTTATTTGTTACTGACTTTTTCCAATGTTGCCATTTCAGGGTGGATGTGTTGAACAAGCGACTGATAGTTGAGAAAAGCAGCTCTACGCCCTCAGATAGCAGCTCTGAAGATGGAATGAGGCGGATTATTCACCTTTACACGTCCTCCGATGACAGTTGTTGGGGTTTTAACATCAGAGGGGGGAAAGAATTCGGACTGGGTATTTTTGTTTCCAAGTAGGTTCAAAATAATTCCCTTGGCAAATAGCTTTCTATTCCAAATTATTGTCACTTTCTAACAAAGATCTTCCAAAAGCACCTATATTCTATTTTAGCCATTTTTTTTTTTTTTTTTTCAAAAAATAGCATATAAGATTTTTTTGATTAGTTTTTTGTCATTTTTATGCTGGACAAGAATTGGCAGGTGGGAGGGAGAGCAGTGTGGAATGTCAGTATCTGGCTGACAGGGTGGCAAGTGGAAGGGAGAGCAGAGTGGAATGTCATCTGGCTGCCAGAGTGACAAGTAGGAGGGAGTGCAGTGTGGAATGTTGGTATCTGGCTGATAAGGTGGCAGGTGGGAGGGAGTGCAGTGTGGAATGTTGGTATCTGGCTGACAGGGTGGAAGGTAAGAGGGAGAGCAGTGTGGTATGTTAGGATCTGGTTGACAGATTAGCAGGTGGGAATGTTGATATCTAGCTGACAGGGAGGCAGGTGGGAGTGACAACAGTGTGGAATGTCATTATATGGCTGACAGGGTTGCAGGTGGGAAGGAGAGCAGCATGGAATGTTAGTATCTGTCTGACATGTTGCTGGTGGGAGGGAAAACAGTGAGGGATGTTATTATCTGGCTGGCCTGCCTGCCAATACATTCTTTTGTGCACAAATGAAGAAATAAAGAAACAGCAACAAAACTGATAGGATTGTTGAACTTGAGTTATAAAGAGAAACTACCCAAACTGGTTTCTTTATGTTAGAGAAGAGACATCTAAGGGATTACATTTACTTATATAATTGTGGTCAATAACAAAAACTCTCTAAGGAACTATTTATTTAAGCCCTTAAGGACCGCACAGCCAGCATTTAAGGACCATGGGGAATCGATTCAGGGCTCCCCGAAAGGCGTGCAGCAGTGAGGGTTGCCCTAAATATCCATGACGTGCCTTATGGTCCTGGCACATCATGGGTCCTTAAGGGGTTAAAAAGCTGAGCAATAATAGTAAGGTTGCAAATATATTTGCCTCATGAAACTGTGATTGATACTTTTCTATCTCAGAACAATATTGTGAATTAGGCAGTTGGTTTTAAAGTAGATAGGATGTTGATCCAGGGAAATATTCATCTGCCTTTTGGAGTCAGAAAGGATTTTTTTTACCCACTTGGGACTTAATTGGAAACAGTGTCAGTGGCTTCCTCTGGATCAACAGGTGTGATTTGGCATGGGCTGGTCTTGATGGACGCATGCCTGTTTTCAGCCTCCTCAACTATGTTACTGCTAGAAAGATAAGAACATTGGTGGTGGGCCCTTTCTATTTCCTTCATTAACCCTTTTAGCACCACAGAAGTTCTTAATTGGAAATGGCTTCAATTGTTTTTTTTTTCACCTTCCTCTCGGTTAATAAGTGATATGGCAAGGTTTGAACTTGACAGACACATCTTTTTTCAACTATGTTGCTGTTATTTTAAATAAAAAGTCTTAGATCATTATAGATGATTTCTGAAAGCTCTGTTAAAATTACTGTTTGTTATAAAGTAACAGTTCCAATTTAGATATCATTAGAGAATGAAAACAGAAGCAATTTTCTCGTTAGTTGACAGTTCCATCCTTGCCTTCACCATCCCATTCGATATTTACCTTCTTCCTTTCAAAAGCGTCATTGCAAACAGGGTAAGCATTAAGTCTTTGGCAACCCTACATACCTCTAGCCCCACCCATGGCCACACCCCCAAACGAAACATGATTCCAACCCAAGCCCTATCCATTGATACCTGGCACAGAAAGTGCCTTCAGCCTATAACATGCAGGGCCAGATTTGCCATTAGGCAAAGTAGGCACCTGCCTACAGGCGCACGGCACCGAGGGGCGCCTGCCATTGGATTTTTCTTTTTAATTAAAAAAAAAAAAAAAGTAGCCACCTCGCTGGCGCTGCCCCCCCTTCCCTATTTCCTACCTCCCCGGCAGGACATGTCTGTGCCTCCTTTGGCACAGTCCTGTAGGTGGTGAGCTCCCTCGTCGCATCTTTAGGAATGCAGAGCACTGGGAGATGACATTGTCTCCCAGCGCTCTGCATTCCTGAATAGGAGACCGCGCTGGAGGTCCATCAGCTGCAGGACTGTGCCAAGGAGGCACAGATGACAGATGTCCTACCAGGGAGGTAAGAAACGGACCATGTCAGGGCAACATGGAGATGGTGGGGGCAATGTGGAGCTAATGGGGGGGCAAGTTGGAGCCTATGGAGGTCAATATGGAGATGGTGGGGGCAATGTGGAGCTGATGGGGGCAAGTTGGAGCTGATGGGGTTGGGGCAATGTGAGGGGACATGGAGATGATGGGGCAATGTGAGGGGCAATTTTGAGATGATGGGGGCAAAGTGAGGGGCAATATGGAGATGATGGGGGCAAGCTGGAGCTGATGGGGGCAATATGGAGATGATGGGGGGCAAGTTGGAGCTGATGGGGGCAATATGGAGATGATGGGGGCAATGTGAGGGGCATGGAGATGATGGGGGCAAGTTGGAGCTCATGGGGGCAAGGTGAGGGGCAATATGGAGCTGATGGGCATTGTGGAGGTGTCCAGTGGAGTTGGAAAATCGGGGGGGGGGGGGCGCTTCACAGTTCTGTGCCTACAGAGTAATGCTTTGGCGATATCTCTAGTAATCAAGGGGTTAAAACTTTTTTTTAGTTCTTTTTTATTATTGGTCAAGCGTATTTTCTGTGGATAGTACTGGAGGTGGAGTCATGTGAGGAGGGTGGGAGTGACCACCAACCACAGGTGTGGCCACCTAGTGTGCCTTACTATGCGGTGCGTGGGATGTAAATCCATCCCTGGTTTTGAAGGGATGATCTGGTAACCTTAAGTATGGTTAATGTGATCAGCTCTCCATTTTAATGTAGTACGCAAATTACATTTTAATTCTCCAGGATTGCACGGGAACCACTGTAACACTATAGTGATTGTTTTTCATTTTACATTCCCTACGGTGCAGTTGGTTTCCATCAGAATTGCATCAATTCTTATTAAAGGGATAGTAATGTTTCATAATAAATGCAGCTCTAATTAATCTTCATAGTATTTGGGCCATGGAGAGTGTTATTTCAGTTATGTCAGAGTTGTAGTTGAGGAATAATTCATTGATAAAGTATCCCCTCCCACCCCTTTTACTGATGTAACACTGCTCAGCCAGAGCAGAAGGGAGGTGCCCAGGTAGATTGCAGAGAGGGACAATCTTCAATTAAGATAAGGGAAAAACCTGAAAAACTTGTCAAGGGGGGCAGGGCTTTCATTGTTCTCATAGCAAGAAGATTGTCCCCTTCTGTTATCTGTCTGGTCTATGGACTGGATTCCATATCAGAGAAGAGATTGCTTACACTAGGTAAAAGGGGCGGGAGGGGAAACTTTGCTTGTGAATATCTCTTAAACCATAAAGGTTTGAGAGATAAGACTTATATCATTCTTCATGTTTTTTTAATGCCTACAAAATAAAATAAAGATAAAATGAAGTATTACTATCCCTTTAAGTCAACTTCTTCAACTGGTGAATAAACTGACCAAATGAATATATAAGAACTGGATATTACAGTGATACCTGGAATGGAAAATAAAGCAATCACAATAAACCAACAAACTGTGTCTAATGCAGTGATTGGGTCTGGGATTGGGATTGCCCCAAAAAGCTCTTAAAGGGACACAAATATCTCTGTAAAGAAAATCCTAAAGGTCACTAAGAATTAATTCTGTATGGACTGCTTCTCTAAAGTGAATCTTTTACATCTGCAAAAAGTGATAGACTTTCACTTCACTACAGCGCTTATTTAGCATATGCAACTGCAATTGATGTCTCATTTGCATACATTTGCATATGTTAATACACTCAGAGTGCTTTCCATAGAGAAAAAATAGGAATGTCCCCTTAACCATACATTTGTTGTGATTTTGGCTAACATGATACATAGGCAGATTTTAAAGTTGTCAGATATGCAAACTTGACTTCATGGGGACAGGTCTCCTTTAATTCTTTTAGTGCCACAGAGGTATCTAACTCATTAGTCCTGGAGATGTCCACTGAGGTGGATATAATTTTTTTATTCCCAGACTCCAGAACCATAAACACCTCCCACTGTCTCTTAGGAGGGAAAGAAACTTTAAGTGGGAGGAGTTTGGAATCCTGGACTCCAGCATTCAGGTCTTCCTATTTGGTCATGATACAAATATTAATTAAAGATTAATCATGAGAAACATTCCATGCAGGTTTAATTCATAGTGGCCACCATGATTTTCTGCCTAGATTAAAGTAAATAGGGGTTGTAATTAAGAGGAAGTATTATTATTCATTTAACCCATTAAGGACCCATGACACGCCAGGACCGTCCAGTCAGTCCTGAACGTTAAGGACTGGTGACAGTCCTGGCACATCATGGAATTCTGGGATGGCAGTGCAGCTGCAGTTTGCAAAAAAAAAAAAAAAGCTCAGTGGTCCTTAATGGCTGCCCACGTGCTGGATTGGGCAGTTGTTAGGGGGTTAATTAAGATTGGCAAGTACAGTAGTATATAAACTGGTAATTGAACTGACCTAGTAAAATATGAGCTGATCGTTACATCAATATATAAACTGTAAACAAAGCCGGTCTACATAATCCTTACATAAATACCAAAATGTGAGAGGCTCTGAGGACAAGCATCAGGACCAATGGCTTTTTCTATGGCTAATCACCACTCATAAGCATCACGTTTTAGCTCTGTAGTGCCATTACAGAGAGGAAATTTCCCGAACAAAAAGGCGGCCCAGATCCAAAATGACAGGCAAGTCCTCTCTGCATGGGAACACCAGCTAACCCCAGATGTACATTTCAGCCTTGTTGGCCTCATCAGTTAAGTGTAACTGGATTCCCTAGGCATTGAGAGCAAGGTGTCCAACGTCTGGATTAACCTTCACTCTTAGGGAGACCCCCTAAGTGTTTTTAAAAATAAATACCAAAATGTGATGGGGCTCTGAGGACAAACATAGGAAACGACGACTTGTTCTGTGGCTAGTCACTGCTCAGAAGCATCACGTTTTAGCTCTCTAGTGCCATTACAGAAGAGAAATTTCCATGTATATATTAGACTAATGCTCCCCAAAGGGGCAGTCTAGTTCCAAAGTGACAAGCAAGTCCTCTCTGCACGGTAACACCATCTAACCCCAGACGTACATTTCAGCCTTGTTGGGCTTTGTCAGCGAGGTGTAACTGGATTCCCTACACACTGAGAGCAAGAGGTCCATGTCTGGATTACCCTTCACTCTAAAGGAGACCCCCTAAGAGTTTTCAAAAATAAAAACAAAAATGTGAGAGGCTTGGAGAACGGAAATAAGGAACAATGGCTCTCAGAAGCATCACATTTTAGCTCTCTAGTTCCATTACAGAAGAGAAATGTTCATGTACGTATTAGACTACTCCCACCCAAACGGCAGGCCAGTTCCAAAATGACAGGCAAATCCCCTCTGCATGGAAATACCAGCTAACCCCAGGTAACTGCTGCAGGTTGACTGAAGATTGATGGTGTGGTTGCCCAATATCAGCTTAAAAGCCACATGTTTATGTACTAAACAATGCATAGATGAAATGGTGTAACTTTATACCAGTTTTTTGCGCATGCTGTGGGGGGGACATAAGGGGCTGGCTGTCATCAAAGTCCTAACGACAGCAGAGTATGTGTGCTGGTATGCACTACATCGAACATGCACTGGTATGCACTGCATCCATCATGCAGCAATATGCACTACAGTGATCACACACCATAGTGCATACACTGAAGCACAGCAACTGCCATTGGAGGCTAAATCCAGTGGACCTTTACTTGAATCATACATTCACAATATTATCTTTTATTTTTAAACACCAACATAGTCTGCAGCATTGTACAGTATTTTAGAACCCCTCTGTATGTTCACATTCATTGTTGATATAAGTACTATTTTTATTATTTACAGAGTTGATCCAGGGGGGATAGCTGAAGAAAGGGGTATTAAAGTTGGAGACCAAGTCCTTGCAGCCAACGGAGTCAACTTTGAAGACATAAGCCATAGCAAGGCAGTCGAAGTGCTAAAGGGTCTAACACACATCATGCTGACAATCAAGGTATGATTATATTCCCATACATTCATAAGTATAACATTGGAAAACTAGGACAATTTTCTCTTTAGTTGCCAAATATCACTGTGTCTATAGTTTAATCGCGTTATTTTAATTTAATTTAATTTATTTAAAAACACATATTTTACTTTTCTGTTGAGTTGCTTGTAAATATTAAAGATTACAGCATTCCAAGACCAGTAATATGAAAAAAGTGTTATAGGCTATAAGTCCCGAATTTATTAAAACATAATAATTTGTAAAATTCATGTTATATAGTTGATAATATTAAGAATTATCATATATTGACACTCTTGACCCCACACATTCAAACACACACCAGTCCTCACACACACACACACAGACACACATGCCATTCACTTCCCACGCTCAACTCCGTTGAACCTCATACATCGCCATACATACACACAGTCCATTCAATCCCTCACACAGAAACAGACTGTTGAGGAGTTTGAATATTTACAATTTTGTGGACAGAGGTGAGTGTGTATAAGTTTGGGTGCATATGTCTCTTAAGTGTCACTTAAAGGGGAACTACCACCTCGCAATAACTTAACTTGCATTCATTCTTCATCTGGCAACTAGCTGCTTAGTAGCGCTAGTCGCCAGAAATATTACCTGGTTCCGAAGATTTTGCCACTTGGCTCCAAAAGGGACTGACAGCGCAGGCGCACAGACGTCACTGTGACGAGATGTCCGTGCTTCCTGCTCCTGTGAGCATCGGTAAAACGGCAAAATCTTCGGAACCAGGTAATATTTCTGGCGACTAGCGCTACTAAGCAGCTAGTCGCCAGATGAAGAATGAATGCAGGTTAAGTTATTGTGGGGTGGTAGTTCCCCTTTAAGGTAGGTGTCCTTCAAACAGCAGTATTTTTTCCTACTGTACCTTACTGCTAATTAGTTTCAGTTTACAATCTGATTAAGATAATCGACCAATATAACCACTGACTATTGACTAATCTACTGTTATTTGTGAGAAGGTGTGAACTAAGCACAGACCTCAACAACAGACCTCAGCACAAATGCATAGATCATTATATAGATCTAGAGACAATGAAAAGTGTGTGTGTGTGTCTTTGTGTGTGTATGTATATATATATATATATATATATATATATATATATATATAGATATAGATATAGATACAGTAATGTGCAAAAGTGTTAGGCAGGTGTGAAAAAATGCTGTAAAGTAAGAATGCTTTCAAAAATAGACATGGTAATAGTTTATCAATTAACAAAATGAATAGTGAGTGAACAGAAGGAAAATCTAAATCAAATCAATATTTGGGGTGACCACCTGATTTGATTTAGATTTTTCTTCTGTTCACCCACTATGAATTTGGTTAATTGATAAAAATAAACTATTAACATGTCTATTGAGAAAGCATTCTTACTTTACAGCATTTTTCACACCTGCCTAAGACATTTGCACAGTACTATATATATATATATATATATATATATATATATATAAAATATTTGGGGGAGGCATGTGACTATCTTGCCCCACAGCCCCACCTGTTTTTAATCCATCTCTGGATGCATGAGTTACATTCAGTAGTGAAAACCAGAACATGCTTACAGGTAAATGACTTGCTCCTAATTACCTCGGCACCCAAGAGAAAAGAATAATCAAGTATGAGGCTGCAGGTTTCCTCTCAAGGCATTGCAGGGTCACTTACTTAAGGCTTTGCATATACAGTTTCATCTGTGAAGAGGAATACATTATTTATCAAAAAAGGACTATCAGGTTTTACTTTCAACAGTATACCTTTAATGTGCAGAAGTGCATTTATTTTTGCTTTTTATTTCATTGATTCTCACTTATTTTTCAGGAAACTGGCATGTACCCTGCTTACAAGGAAATGATAGCAGAGTATTGCTGGTTCAATAGATGTAAGTACTGGGTTGTAAATGGGATGTGAAAAGTCTGCAGGTGTACAAATGTTGTCATTCTCCTTAGAGGTGCATGGAGGGAAATCCCAGGACACAGATATCTTTTTACAGAATGTGTACTAGGCAGATAGGGTTTCTTTGCATATTTTTGCAGGAAATCATGATAGCACCTTCTATTTTAAGGAGACTAACATTCTTAATACTAACAACTTAACTAAAATAACCAAAATAAATTATATATGTTAAGTGCAAGGGCCGTACACAGAAAACAAAAGATCAGCAATACTGATAAAGAATCAAGGCAAAAAGTGCAAAATACTCAATGAGAACAAATATAAGCATTGTTTGCTTATCTTAGGTATTAGGAATAACAACAAATAAACACTTACACACAGAATTTGGGTAATAAAGACCACAGATTTATTTTATAACATTTAAACACAATAAAATACTTGTAGTCCATGCCTGGACTCTAACATTTAACGTTAACCAACTTTCTCAGTACCGCATCGGCTGGAACCAAGCCAAATGTGTACAGCCAAATTAACCTATGGCTAAAGTTCTGGAAAAACATCCCATAAGACCACTGGCCTAAACCCTTGTCTCAGGTATATCCATCACTTAGCTTACACTAAGTCCTTCGCAAGGACCTGCCATCAAGCTTTGACAATATGATATTCTCCACCCAACAGCAACAGGAAAGAAAAGTGGAGGGTTGGTGGAACTCTGCATCATGTGAGGCTACCCACAACTGGAAGCACTATGACTGCTCCAGACCTACCCCTTCTTGTCAGCTCCCACCCCTTCCTCTACTCAAACCATAAGGTTGCCTAGGCTCATCACCGTTCGCCATGACATGCTTCCTCTCTCTTATGCTACTTTCTGCACTCTGGGGAACTCTTGTCTTAGGTAGTCGGATAACTTAACAAATGAGCACTCACACACAGAATTTTTGTAATAAAGGACACAGCTATATTTTACAACAAATGAACACAATGTAACAGTATAAAAATGCCCTTGCCAGCTTTAGGGAAATTAACTAACAAATACCTGTAGTCCAAACCTGGACTCTAACAATTTAACGTTAACCAACTCCCCAGTACCCCATCGGCCACCTAAACCTAAGCCCAATTGGCACAGCACGGTTAACCCACAGCAGAAGCTCAGTGACAATATCCCATAAGGCCACTGCCCTAAACCTTTGGCTCAGATATATCCATCATTTAGCTTACCCTATATTCTTGTCATGGGCCTACCACTACAACGTCCAGCTTATTACAGCCTAATACAACCAGACCTTCCCCCCTCCCCAGAAATAAAGCTTTGGTTCTCTTTACTGACCCATTAGCTCCCAGTTAAAGAAATCTAGAACTAAATCATTGGAATGCACGCAGTCACAACAGAACAAATGGTGGCAGGGCCGGATTTATTACTAGGCTGACTAGGCACTGGTCTAGGGCGCCCAATTTTCTAGGGCACCCGGCAGTGGCCTGGTATTTGAAACTGTTCATAATTCCCTCCACCCTGACTAAGGCCAGCTGAGGAAAAACAGCCCCAAAGCGTGATGCTGCCACCACCATGCTTCAGTGTGGGTATGGTGTTCTTTGGGTGATGTGCAGTGCTGTTTTTGCGCCAAACATACCTTTTGGAATTATGGCCAAAATGTTCAAACTTGGTTTCATCAGGCCATAACACATTTTCCCACATGCTTTTGGGGGACTTGATGTTTCTCATTGCAAACTTCAGCCAGGCTTGGATGTTTTTCTTTGTAAGAAAAGTCTTCTGTTTTGCCACCCTACCACATAGCCCATTCATATGAAGAATATGGGAGATTGTTGTCACATGTAGCACACAGCCAGTGCTTGCCAGATATTCCTGCAGTTCCTTTAATGTTGCAGTAGGCCTCTTGGAAGCCTCCCTGACCAGTTTTCTTCTCGTCTTCTCATCTATTTTGGAGGGACGTCCAGTTCTTGGTAATATCTCTGTTGTGCCATATTTTCTCCACTTGATGATGACTGTCTTCACTGTGTTCCATGGTATATCTAATGCTTTGGAAATTCTTTTGTACCCTTCTCCTGACTGATATCTTTCAACAATGAGATCCCTCTGATGCTTTGGAAGGTCTCTGCGGACCATGGCTTTTACTCTGAGATGCAACTAAGCAAATGTCAGGAAAATCCTACTACAATGGCTGAACTTTATTTGTGATTAATTGGAGTCACTTTAATTGATGGCAGGTGTGTCATGACTTCTATTTAACATGAGATTGAATGTGATTGGTTAATTCTGTCTCAGTGATGCAGCTACAAAGGATCTGAGGAATGGGAGACAAAGCAGACTGTTTAGACCATTCCTAGAAGAAGACACACCACATATGTTGTTGTAGTCCAAGAACACTGTGTTTATATTGGACGTGGCCAGGGTTTATATAGCCACATTGTCAGGGAAGGGGGATGTGACATGCAAGCAGATTAATACAATTAAAACAAAGCACAATGTAAGTAGGTTTTATAGACAACCAAGACACCAGACTAATCTTGTCACACACAGACGACAATGGTGAATACACAACAGTGGTAAAGGGATTAGGGAGGTAACACCTAATCAGACTTGGACAAGACAGTGATAAGCATACAATGGTAGACCATATAGTGATAACACACGAAATACAACAATTTAACCCCTGCAGGTCCATGTAAGATTGCAGTCCAAACAATTTCTTTAAACAGGAGGCCTGCACTGCTGGGGTCTGGCCTGCCACCTCTTGTGAAGTGAGGGCAGGCTGACCCTCTCCAGGGACCGGGCCCATGACCTCTGAATGGGTCGACAGTTGCTTTCCCCAGCTTTTGGCCCAACTTGCTGCATTCTGGCCAGTACTGTACTGATCCACCTGTCCCATCCACTTGAGCGGACTGCTGAACTACAGCCAACAAGGCCTCTAAATCCATGGCCATGGAAGAGATGAGAGGGATGTGCCCTACCATTGGGCCACACAAGAAAAATAAATACCCATCACCACTACCCCAGCAAACATTAAGGTGAGCTGGTCCAAAGGGACAGCGATGCTGCCTCATTTGTGGATACCTGTGACTTAAAGCAGTATGGCTGCCCCAGACCTATCCCTTCTCCCAAGTTCCCACCCATTCCTATACCCAAAAAAATCCCAGGCAACCCTATGTTTGCCTAGGCTCCTCACCCTTCGCCATGACATCCTTCCTCTCCCTTACATCACTTGCTACACTTAGGATAATTCTTGTTGTACAGCTAGCCACAAGTCAGGAGCTTTAGGTTTTATCTCTCTTGTGCCATTACTGAGGCTAAATATCCAATACCATATCAAATTAATCCCACCCAAATGGGCAGTCCAGTTCTGAAATTCCAGGCAAACCTTCACTGCACAAGAAACCAGACATATGTGACTAGCCTTATAAAAGTCCTGTTGTTCATTCTCAATGAGTATTTCACACTTTTAGAATTGTTTCTGAAAACCCTTAGCCTCATGGAAATTGGTTTCTGTGGAATCACACCCACCTGCATAGCCAACTGCAATGAGTCTGCCACTGGCAGCTTTAGCACTTGTGAGACAAAAAACATGGGGCAGACCTGTACAATTTGGTCTGTACATTTATAATGCTGCCACACCCAGATGTGGAAGGAGCTGTTTTAAGCATTGATGTGTTTTATTTCTTCAATGTATTTGCCTTGGGCACTAACTTAATTAATAGCCAGGGCCTGTATTATTTAGTCATGCTAAAAATAGTTTCTATCAGCAAATTCAGATGTCAGAAAACTGGGCTTCAGAAAGGAATGCTGAGACTAAGTTTAAGGTTGAATATGCACTAAGATGATGTGCATAAATCTTTCCAGTTGTTGTATTACTCTGTGGAAACTATGAACCAATCTCTTTAGTTTAAAAAAAAAAAAAATCTGTCAACAGCTACTGTAATAAGTGTGTTTGTGTGTGTGTGTGTGTGTGTGTGTGTGTGTGTGTGTGTGTGTGTGTGTGTGTGTGTGTGTGTGTGTGTGAGAGAGAAAGAGAGCATGAGAAAGAGAGACAGAGAGAATGAGAGTGAAGGATTATAGAGAGAATGAGAGAGGGGGAAAGAATGAGCGAGAGAGAGAGAGAAAAACAGAGACATCTCTGTCATCCAAGTGGTTAAACATATTATCAAACATAACTGTAGATGGATATATGAAGAACGTGTAGAACCTAATATTTCATTTTGGTCAATATTTCTTGTGCAATGCAATTAAATATGTTCATTTGTCTGTTTTAGTAGCAAATGGCCAACTTCAGCAACTTTCTCAAGCCTCTGAAACAAGTTCTTCCATTTCTTCTTATTCATCTGGAGGTCCATTGAGCCCCATAAATGGATATCACCAAGCACTTATCTCTAGTCCAGCCTTGTATGAGCCTGGTATGGTGGATGTGGGTATTTCTACAGAAGTTTCATTAGAAGACAATTTTTTGGGGATGGCAGAAACAGCCATACAGACTGAACTGCACACTTCTCCATCTGGTTTCTCAGATCCAGAGGGAACTCAGAAGTTGGGGAAGGTGTTATCTGAGACCCAGAGGACAGTGCATCCCACAATACTTTTGAAAGATACAGCCATAAGATCAGAGAGTTTCCAGGGTTCTGTGCACAAAAAGAAGCAGAGAAAGACTTCCAGTGGGGATTATTCTAGGTCCGAGTCTCTAAAAACTTCACTGTTATTGGCCCTCAGCAAACCTCGAAAACCTATCAAGAGGTCTCAGAGTTATCTGACTGTCTGGGGTAAGTTAAGAAAAGACTAGTTTTTAAAAAATATATTTTATATAGTACTTAATATCAAAATTATCTTCTGTGCTAACTGCATAGCTATTATTTAAAAATTTGCTGTAACAGTCACAGATATATATCTGTCGAGGAAATGTGTCATGCAAAGCACTGGGACAGATGTACACACATATTTATGCAGACTATACAGGTGAACACAGTTGCCCCTTATTGAAAGTGAGTTGCCCCCAGTTTGCTCCTAGGTACAAGGACTTTCCTTGTTAAAACGTAGTTTCATCTGCTCCTTGTCATCACATTTCCCTTGAAAGAGGAGGGGAATGTGGTTTATCCTTTTCATACAACCAACCAAAGGTTGGTTGTTTTTTTACATCAGGTTTTCAGATATTGTTTAGTCCTGGTGAGCATCACACTAATTGAGTGTGAGTTAGATTTTCTTAAGTACTTGTTATACAAACAGGTGCAGGCTAGAAATCCTTTGTTATAAAAAATAAAACATGTTTATTATAGCGCTTGCCCTGCTGAGTGAAACAAGAGTTCTCTCACTGATGGGAGATGCTTTGTTCCAGTACAGTCTGTTGGCATGTAACATTAACAGTTCCACCTAGAGTCGAGACAGTTATCTTATTGCATTCTAGGTAGAGGTGAACCATTGGCTACAGCTTTCCATAGAAAGTGGTAGTAACAGCTCCATAACTTCATGACAGTTTAAACTGTTACATCTTTTAAGTAAACCAATTACTAGCAGTAGGGTATCCTTGTTATACACAGCAGACAAAACCCTATATTATATGTTTTAACCACTTCATGCTGTGTAGCAAGCAGTACCTAGGTAAAAGAGAGAAACTCAGGCACAGCAATAATCATAGACATAAATACTTACACCTTTTTCTTATAGGACAGTGCAGTTAGGCAAATGTACCATGTTAATTCCACGCAATAATAGATGCTGGATCACCTGTCCCTACACCTACCTAACTTCAATATACAAATCTACATATGCCTCCAAATTCTACCCTTAATGGTGCTTGTGCCGTGGGGAAGACAACTAGGGCATAAAGGTCCTTTCCCTTATGCCTTGCTCAGATCAGTGCACCAACAAGACAGAGGAAAAGGCATGAGTGTACGCCATTTCCCTTCAAATGCTATGGGGCCGTTGCTGAGAGAGTTTTCTGGCATTAAAGGGGATCTTTGACACCTTTACAACTTTGCTTAAAGGGATAGTCATACTTCGTTTTAACTTTATTTTATTTTGTAGGCATTAAAAAAACATGAAGAATGATATAAGTCTTATCTCTCAAACCTTTATGGTTTAAGAGATATTCACAAGCAAAGTGTCCCCCTCCCGCCTTCAGCCAGGGCAGAAGGGAGCTGCCCAGGTAGACTGCAGAGAGGGACAATCTTCAATTAAGATAAGCAAAAAACCTGAAAAGCTTGTCAAGGGGGGCAGGGATTTCATTGTTTTCATAGGAATAAGAGTGTCCCCTTCTGTTATCTGTCCAGTCTATGGACTGCATTCCACATCTGAGAAGAGATTGTTTACAGTAGGTAAAAGGGGCGGGAGGGGGAAACTTTGCTTGTGAATATCTCATAAACCATAAAGGTTTGAGAGATAAGACTTATATCATTCTTCATGTTTTTTTAATGCCTACAAAATAAAATAAAGTTAAAACGAAGTATTACTATCCCTTTAAATAGTTTTGTCATATGTCGTAGATAATGAAAAGTGTATACATTTAAAAAAAAAAAAAAAACGCTTGTTTGGCTAAATTAAAAGAATAAGTACAACTCTTTACCTACTTCTGGGCAGACTGTCGATAGCTGATATGTACCACAGTCTGCCACTCTGCCTCTATCTATCCAGCCTCCTCCAATGACAGAGGCTTCTGTCTGTAAGCTGGAGAGCTCTCATAGGCAGAGATCAATTCCTGGCCAATGAGAGCGCTCCAGCTTACAGACAGAAATCCTCCATCATCGGAGGAGGCTGGATAGAGAGAGGCAAAGTGGCAGCCTGCGGTACATATCAGCTATCCGCAGTCTGCCCAGAAGTAGGTAAAGAGCTGTACTTATTCTTTTAATTTAGCCATGTTTTTTTTAAATGTATACACTTTTCATTATCAATTGTATATGACAAAACTATTTCAGCAAAGATGTAAAGGGGTGAAAGATCCCCTTTAAAGTCCTATGATGGTGAAGTGTGTCTGCTGTTATGCACTACATCATTCAAATGCTGCAGTGCTTACCCTGGAGTGCAGATGGTTTGCTCCAGAACTGGTCCACTGCCTTTATACATATATTTTTATGCATAAATGTCTATATAAGGTCCATTAGCTAAAAAAAAAAAATACAGTGCTTCAAATGAGTGTATCATTTTTCTTTTGTAATATCTTGGAGAGTATTTGCTAATGTATTTATTTGTTCTTTTAGAAGCCAAGAAAAAGAGGAAGAAAGAGAAACACACATCTTCTGGGAAGGATTTCAGTTTACAGCGTTCAAAAACCTTTATGAATTTATTTTTCAAAGGCGGCCGTAGCAAACAAAATGGAGACAGTAGTAAGGAATGTGCCACACCTGATACCAGAAGAAAAGCTAAGTTTACAGCACAGGGAGACACAGAAAAAGGTATACTTTCCCATAAGGGTGTCTAGGAAAACGCATCACATGTTCTTCTGGAACTTAAAAGGTTAACAAAGCTGTTATTCGCCGTACAATATAAAACATCTTGCAATAAATGCAATGACAAAAGGATTTTATCCACTGAGTTACAAGAGGGAAGAGTCACTAAGCGGTGATAAAGAGGTGATAAAATGAGATGACTTCTCCAGCGATATCACTTTTTCAGTTCCTATGTTATTTTATGGAGCCAATTCACTAAGATATCCAAAGACTCTATAGAATAACACTGGAACTGGAGAAGTGATAAACTGGAGAAGTCATCTCCATTTTATCACCGCCCTCAAGGTGTTAAGTAACTTACTTATGGTTCCTCTTATATGTTATATATATATAGATATTGTAGGTATTTTCCTGCTGAGTAAAACAAGGATATTCCTTTTGCTAGGAGATGAGTCAGTCAATAGTTTATCCTTTCATTAACGTCACTCAAAGAATCAACTGGGGAATGTACACTTGCAATTCAGCTTTAAAATATATGTGCAGGAACTGGTCTTTATGCTGTGTCTCCCTACCAACTATGTACTAAGCTATTTACCCACATAAATGTCCTTTTATACCATTTGCAGTGAGGGAGGAACAGTGTGGGAGTGTGTGGGTGTTTCAGGGTGTTTTATTTCTCTGTGACTCGTTTATCCTCATGCATTAACCCTTTGAGTGCCAGGGAGGTATACAATGCATTGCATCCCACTGCATTGGATACCTGGCTGGCACTCAAAGGGTTAACAAGTTGCAGTGAAAATCTGTATAAAATGATTTAGTTTTCCAGCACATGCTATAGCAGAGTAGTTTGAACTTGCTTGCAATAAAGTAGGAGTGTCAAACTTGAGGATCTTGGGCTGCATACAACCTCATCTCTACCACCCCCAAGGCCACCCCATGTCCCCTCTTGAGTGTTCTTAACCTTCTGAATGCTAGAGGTGTGCTCAATGCACTGGGCTAGTGAGGTTTGAGTATTCCACACAGGTCCATGCCTCTTAACCCTCTGGCCCTCAAAGAGTTAAAGCTGTGACAGGAACAAGGGCAAGTGCCGAATTTTCGACAGATGAGCTCTGTGCACGTTACATTTATTAATCAGCTGTCACCCATCAACGCGTGGGTTTCAAACTAGCTGAGCCCGTCTTCGAACTTAACCCCCTAAACTCAGAGGGATAATATGAAGGGACACGTATAGAGACACTCAAACGTCCACACCCCTATAAATTTGTCTGCTACATGTGTGCTTTCAACCAATAAGAGGTGTCATCTGCCTGTGACACGTTATATCTTATTATTAAAACAGGATTCTTGGTACAGACAAAATAAAAAGTCATATAGTAATACAATTGAACAGTAAAAATATAAGTAATTTAATATGCCATATGTTTTGTACCTGTAGACATTTTTTAATGAAATGAATGTGCAATAACCCCTTTAATGCCAGAAGGCTGTAAAGTTTCCATAATATAACCTAGAATTTAGGCCTTATGCAGGAAGCAATAGATGTGAAGTTCTTGGGAAACAAGCTGCACCATAGGGGACAATTAAATATTCCCATTCATCTAAATATGACTTCTAACTACATGGTAAGTGGGTCTCCAATGCATTGCTTCTGCAATGTGTTAGAGATCTCTATTGCATTCAAGGGGTTAAAGCTCCATTTAAATCAATGAGAAGTTTTAGAATTTTCATGCAGTTCTCCTGGTACAATTGGTTTGCTCCAGAATTGCTCCTCTTGGTGTCTTTTCACCAACATTAAACCTATTTTGTAATGTACAGTGACAGTGCTACTTTCAGCATTTTTAATCCAGTCACTGGTAAGAAGAGTTTAAAAACAAATCCAATTTGTCCCGGTCTTAAGCTGATCCTAAATTTAATTTGTCTAAAAATCATTTCCGTTTACCTCTCCTGAACTCATTTTAAAGGAATGCTAAACACTAAGCCAAGGCTTCATCTAATGGAGATAGGAGAAGCAAGCAAGTTTGTAAGCATGATTAGGGATAGCTACATGTCACAAATGGTGGAAGTGCTGACAAGAAATAACATTGTATTGGATATAACGATAACAAATAATATACTTTAATCCCCAAATGTTTTTCAAATACATAAATAGCAAAAGAGTGAGTGCATTGGACTTTTCAAAAATGAGATGGGTGAGTTGATTAGAGGGGATAAGGAAAAGACTGATGTTGTAAATAGTTTCTTTGCATTGGTATATACCAGGGAACAAGAAATGGTAACAAAGCCTCGATATCTAACAAGTAAAACTATACCATTATCAGATTGGGGGTTAACATAAGACGACTGGATAAAATTAAGACCGACAAAGTGCATGGCCTTGATGGTATACATCCAATGGTTCTTCAGGAACTTAGTGCAGTGTTAGAAAGACCACGCGTTTTAATTTTTAAAGACTCTCTTACCACATGCTCGTTGAAACAGGACTGGCCTAAACTTAATGTAGTACCTTTATTTACAGTGGGAACTAAAACAGAACCTGGGAATTATAGACCTGTGAGTTTGACCTCTGTATAGGGGGAAAAGTTCTAGAAGGGATAATAGGGGATTATATTCAGGATTACACAGTGGAAAATAAGATTATTAAGAGCAATCAGCATGGTTTTATGAGGAATAGATCTTGACAAACTAATATTTTGAGCTTCTATGAAGAAGTAAGTATAAACCAAGATACTGATAAAGCTGTAGATGGGATAAGGAAAATTATTTGTTATTATTATTCTTTGCATTGGTATATGCCAGGGAACAAGATATGGTAGAAGAGCCTCGACAAAGACTATACCATTAACAGATACTGGGTCAACACAAGAAGACTGGATAAAATTAAGACTGACAAAGCACCTGTGCTGATGGTATATATATACAAGGGTTCTTCAGGAATTAAGTGCAGTGTTAGCAAGACCACTAAAGACTCTCTTGCCACAGGCTCAGTGCCACAGGATTGGCATAAAGCCAATGCAGTGACTTTATTTAAGAAGGGAACTAGAACAGAACCTGCTAATTATAGACTGCAAACTTGGAAACAGTGACCAGTGGCAAAAGCAAACAAGGTCCTGTCTTGCCTAAAAAGGGATATTGAAGCAAGAGTGGATAACATCATTTTGCCACCTTGACTATGCAGTGCCGTTGTGGGCAACAATTCTGAAAAAAAATATTCTAGAACTGGAGAAAGTATAGCGAAGAGCAGCAAAATTAATTAAGGGAATGGAGTTCTTGACATGTGAGGAATGACTAGACAAACTTGGTTTATTTACTCTAGAGAAAAGTAAACTAAGAGGAGATCTTGTTACAATGTACAAGTATATGAGAGGTCAATACAAAGATCTCTCTAGAGAGCTTTTCATTCAAAGGCCTGATCAAATAATTAGAGGCCACGCCTTAAGATTCGAGGAAAGGAGGTTTCAACTTCAGCAGTGGTAAGTTCTGTTAAATTGTGGAATTCGTTCCCCGAGCATGTAGTAATGACAGATAGAATGGATACATTTAAGAGAATATTAGATGTATACAGGGTTATACTAGGTACTAATAGTAAAACAAAGAAAAGTTCTGGTAAATAGACTAATACTCATTTGGTAGCAGGAAGGTTTATATAATCTAATTTGTTTGGGTTTTGCAGCAAAGATTGAAATTTATGGACTTGTGTCTTTTTTCAACCTAATTTACTATGTGTTACTATATCCCCCTCTCTAACATAAAGTCTCCTCTCTAACATAAAAAAGCTAATTTGGCGAGTTTCTCTTTTAGTGTCTAAAATCTTCCCATCCCTTAATCAGTTTTGCTCCCATTGGGTATTTATCAGTGATGCATGGTATTTCCCTGCTTTTCACCGTCACAATGAAAAATGTGGTGAAAAAAAGTGCAATCATTCCACACACACAAACACACACATGTATACAGATATACAGAGGACAATTAAAAAAAAAAAGAAGTGAAATTCTGGGGCAAACTAATCACATCATAATGAACAAATTCAACTGTCCACTGCTTTTATGTATGGCATTCGACTTTGGAATGCCACCAAGGCCTCCAACCTGTTGTGAAGCATTACACTAGAGGTTTCTCTAGCATTAAAGGGACTAAAAGCCCCATTTAAATCAGTCTGGTACTTCCCATACCTAGGAATTCTCCAGATCTGTTACCAGATCTCTGGGGTCTAGAGTGGATTATGTGAGTTAATGAGTTCCCTAGTAACTAAACCCACATCCTTCCCCATTCTTCACTTTCCCCACTCATTTTCAAGAAAAACCTACCTTTCCTCATAATGCCTGACTAATAAATTCCTGTCAATTTTATGTCACAGATCATGTAATTTGAACACTCCTACCTCTAGCCCTTCTTCATAGTCCAGGGGCTGGGACAAGAAGGGTCCCAGGAATGTTGCTTGCTCATTAGTAACTGAGTGAATAGGAGATTCTGTCTGGGCACTAATTAAATTGTGAATGAATGCTGCAAAAGAATTCACTGGATTTCCTTTGCATTTAGCCAATCGCCACATGATGAATTTCCACCTGAAAGACAGAAGCCAGAGGGAAAATTACATTACATTCTACTTTTAATGTCTTATGAAAGGAAATGTCTATATATTGTTATATTTTAAATAAATTAAAACTTTCATTATTTTTGAGAGCAGGGTATTGTGCTAATCTTTATAACATTTTAGTCCACTTTAGTGTTGTAGAATCAGTTTCATATATCTGCTGTAGAATTAGTTCCCTATTAGTAAAATTATAATATTTGCCAAATGAATGAGTATCGTAGTATGTAATAATACCTTCTTTTATTGGACTAACATTCAGTTTTTAGGAGAAGCTTTCCAGAGCAACAAGATTACATGACAATATCCTATATAATAATTCGCTAAAACGTGTGTAACGATGTAGTCATGTGCAGTAGAGACTGCCCGCACCACAGCTGATACAGAAAGGAGTGTCCAGCTCTGTATCAGCCGCGGCACGGACAGTCTCTACTGCGCATGACTGCCCCGCGACCGGCTGGCACTGTATCAGCCATGGCGTGGGCAGTCTCTACTGCACATGACTGCCCCGCGACCGGCTGGCAGTGGCACTGTGGCCCGTGTAACGGGCTCTTCACTAGTATATTTATATATGGCATGTATAATAATCATAGAGCATTCTTCTCAGACTCAAGCAGGCAATAAAAAAGCATCATCTGAACAGTAGTAGAAATTAAAACAAACAAAATGTTATCTGTAATAACTTCTAAATCATCAAGCAGCGGTGGTATCATTGTTTTACTCTGCAGAAAAGCTTTACAATATATATTTTAATATGCTGCAGAAATCCCAAGATTTCCCTATATTTAAGGGGAACTACTACCCCAACACAATGTACTCTCTAAGTCTTTGTCCTCCTATCATTATTAGCAATTTATAGTTAGTTTTCTCCAAAAAAGTGTTGTAAGAGCACTATCTTTATATTAAATCTCTACCTGATGAAGTCTTCCCCCTTGAATCCGTTCTGCACATGACTGCTATGGAGCCACTTGGCTGCATTGTACCTCCCTCCGTCTTGCCCATAACTAGTACGTTACTGTCCTCAGCACCACATGACCTGCCGCGCTCCTGGCATCAAGCATGGTCAGGTCATTTCAGCCTAGTGGAAACAGACCGGTGGTTTATATATAGCGAGTGCTTCACATACACCCGCTCCCACTAGGCCGAAATGACCTGACCGCACTTGATGCGAGGAGTGCGGCAGGTCAAGTGGTGCTGAGGACAGTGACGTACGAGTAATGGGCAAGATGGAGGGAGGTACAATGGAGCTGAATGGCTCCATAGCGGTCATGCGCCAAACGGGCAAGACGTCATCAGCTAGAGATTTAGTATAAAGATAGTGCTCTTACAACGCTTTTTTTGGAGAAAGCTAACTATGGATTGCTAATAACGATAG
Source organism: Rhinophrynus dorsalis (assembly GCA_037306005.1). Classification (NCBI taxonomy): domain Eukaryota; kingdom Metazoa; phylum Chordata; class Amphibia; order Anura; family Rhinophrynidae; genus Rhinophrynus; species Rhinophrynus dorsalis. The sequence goes on along the minus strand of CM074724.1, from coordinate 83,696,198 downwards.
GAAGACAAAGACTTAGAGATTACATTGTGTTGGGGTGGTAGTTCCCCTTTAGCTTCAGTAATTGCACACAGCATTATATAGCAAGTTTTAACATTCACGGATAGTTGTGATCTAACGGGAATAAAGATGTGAAATAGCCAGTCATCATATTCACAGTTCAGTATAAAGGGACCTGAATATCTTATGAAGCTAATGTTTAAATGAGAAAAATCAGAAAGAGTAGGAAAACTGAAATTCAGGGAACCAAGAACAGTATTCAAGATGCTAAAGAGGAACAATTCTTGATCAAACCAGCTCCACCGTGGTGTGTGATCATGGGTGGACCTAAGGGTGCCTTGGGAGTCTTTGCCTGGGGTGCCTGAGATGTTAATTTGCCTTGTCACTAGCATTCTAGACTCCATTTAAATCAATGGTAATTTTTCTCTCCTTTGACGCAGCTTTTTTTTTTTTCCAGAATTTCACCTTTTTATCTTGCTGAATTTGACCCCAGATTTCAGTTTATTTATTACTCTATTCAGAACATAACAGGGGGATGTACTAACAAGCCTTTGTGCTCTAAAATATGTGCTAGAATATATTTAATGTGCTGCTCCTGCTTATTGCCTATATACTTTCTATCTATTTACTCTAGCTGTCTACACCAAGGGAAGGTTAATCTGGGAGTGTCTGGGGGTGTTGTGTTCATCTGACCCCAATTTAACTTCAAGTATTAAACATGCTGGAGCGAAATTTGTGCAGGGTTGTTCTCAAAGTCTTCATGACAATGGGAGTATATGTGCTGCCTAAAAAGATCATATTCACTAGCACATACCCAGAAGAGCAGCCACATGATGTGGATGCTAATGTCTTAGCAAATAAAATGAGCCGCAGTGGTGGATTTGTGCTTTCCCTCTTTTGATGTTAATATGAAGCTGTTACTGGGAAGTGTTCTCATTCCTATCATCTATGTCTTGATTCTTATTGTATGCTATTGTATATAAATTAAAGAGATACATTCTGTCTTTAGTGGTGATACTTTGTCCTCTTTTTCCAGTTAACATTGTTCAGAAATTTATGATCAGGAGCCTGAAGAGGGGTAAAGCATTTTAACCGTACTGACACTGATTCTCTTGTGTGGAGTGTTAACTGCTGGACATTTAAAGATGCATATGGTGTAGTTTTTACAACTTCTTTCAGCTGCTTGGCTGATATGAGCTAAACTAGGGGTTAACAGCAGAAATCCAAATGATATAATAACAGCTGTGGGAAAATGGGTATTGTGAAAAACAGAACTAATTGTAACAAGATCAATTTATAAGTTTTAATTTATACAATCACTGAGGCTAATGTACTAATGAAAAGTTGAGTAATTCTGGAGCAAACCTATGCGAGTTGCAGACTTTCTAACATTAAAAGCCTCATTTAATCAATGGGAATTTTTGCTCCAAAATGACAACTATTTTCTTGGTACATGAACCTATCTGAATCTGAAGCCTTTACACATTAATTTTTAGCTGATATTTAACAGAAAAATACGCTACTTCATAGTGTTTTCAACAGAAACTGTGTATGGCATATTACTGCTTAACATACTCATTCAAGTTTTTAAAAGACAACTTTCATTTAAACCTCATATGTTAAAGCCCAGTCTTTTACTAGTTAATCACTGTTAGTACAACCTCTGACGGTAGCAGTGTTATAAACGAAAAAGCAGTCAGTGTACAGGGTTGACACCTTGCTGGAAAAAATACTGGTCTTTGAATTATAATTAACTTATAATTGACCATTGACTTATCATTAGCTTCCAACCCAAACTTTTATTAGCCTGTCATAATTTACCAGCTGTGTGGCAAAAACTCTGGACTTTTCCCTACCAGTGCCAATTCTGTAAGCTCCAGTGAGTTAAGTCATGAATCCTGTTGGCTGCAGTGATGTCGCACCATCCTTCACATGGAGCATCAGATCCTACACGAGGTAGGCCCTGAAGCCCTAGACAGAACTATATAGAGTAAGTTAAGATTATAAAACAGGATGGTGTTCCCGTAGGCTGCATTAATGGCAACAGACAAGATGAAGACCAAGCTTTAACATATGTTTGTTTTTTGTTTGTTTTTTAATTTTTTTTTCATGATAATTTCCCTTTCAGTTGGGGTGCATAGCTTTGGCAAAATATAAGCCCCCTACAGTACTTCCGAGCACCCAAAATTAAGACAAGTCCTCACTGCCTGGTGCAAAGTATAAAGTAGTAGATCAGCATGACCCCTTCATTGCTTCACCCTGTTCCACAGTTACACACTCCTGGTGTGAGATAGTATTCAGTGATGCATCTTTATATGTACCAGAGTGAAGTTCATGCAGTGTATCTTTTCTGTTAAACAGTTAACCGTTTGAGTGCCAGAAGGGTATGTTCCATACCCCTCTGGGGCACTCAAAGGGTTAATTCTGTCAACATAATTTACTTATCTTTTTATAGCTATTTTACCACAGAGTTACTATTTGAATTGTTATTTTCAAGCGTGCATGTCACAACTAACATTTTAATTGTAGAAACACATAGAAAATTCTTAATTACCAAAGTCTATGTCAGCTGGGGAGCGTAGCCATATTTGGATCAATAGGTGGATGTGTATAATACATTCTGTTTACAGGTGGAAGAAGGAAAATAGTGCATTTATTGAAATAAAACATTATCATTTTCCTATTTTCCGTAAGGCCAACTCAAAGTCAACAACATAAGGTAATGGGCGAAATTCTGGAGCAAGGCAACTGCGCCACAGGGGAAAATGTTTACAAATTCTCACAATTCCCAATGATTTGATTGGGGCGTTTAACCCTTTGAGTGTCAGAGGGGTCCGCAATGCATTGCTGTGCAATGCAGTGCAGAACCCTCTGGTACTCAAACTGTTAAGCCCTCGAAGAGGCATTCAGGTGGTTAACACAATGCATTGGTTACCTCTCTGGCACTCAAATAGTTAAAAGTGCCATGTAAATGAGTGGGAATTTTCATTTGTCCTCTGTGGGGTAACTGGTTTGCCACAGATTTACACTTTTGCACCAGGCGTAGAACAGCAATTTTTCAGTCAAGAGCACATACTGATAGTTTATTGAATCTGACGTAGTAGTGAATTGCATTTTTTTCCAGAAACCTATCAAGGTTCTAATTTCTTTTACCTTTCACTGATCACTTATTCTTTCTATTGTTCTTTCCTTGTTTAATAGAGAACAAGTACACGTCTTCAGTAGACTGTACATTTGTTTTGTCTCAGAAGGCTTTCACTGATACAGACCTGCTGATAGGCTGTTTGGATTTTTTCCTATAGGCAGAGAACGTATTCGTCCTTTTTTCTTTGGCTCACAAAGGGATTTGAATGCCTTGTATAATGGTGACACTCAGCTATCTGTAGAGGAGAGATTGGCGGTGATGGAAGACATGGCACTAAAACTACTGAATGAAGATGAGGTGTCAGCTGTGCTGCGCCACTGCACGAGGGTGAGTTTAATCCTTCAGTGCTCGCACTGCCATCTTGTATCAAATGTAAAGGTCAGTTAGTATGAACATACAGGGGAGATTTGCCTTCATGTCAAAGGAGGACAACCAATGGCTTTCCAGCCGTTGATTGACTATAACTCTTATCATTCCAAATTTGAAGGAAGAAGTAACGCCTCCTAACACCTCCATCTATCAGCAGTGGAAGTACTGGAAACGCCCTACAATATGTATTTTTTCATAAAAAAAGTTTACTGCTCATTTCAGTAGGGTCTGCCTGCTGCTGCTTACAAACAAAAACTGTCCGAATCTGTCACATCCACCTCCACTGACATGTTGTGCAGGACTGATTGTTTTCTCTGGTGTAAAGGACACATAGTAAGGTAAAGGAGGTTATTATTCGGAGATGTTACTTCTCCCTTTATGTCTGTACATGAAAAATATACCTAGACTGACATTTTCTGTTAGATACAATAAAATATAGACATGTAGTAATTGTCTAGTTCCAGGTCTGTCTGGTATAAAGTTATGGCTTTGTGCATGTGCAGTATGTTTTTTGTATAAACAGTATCTATGTAGAGCCACAAAATATAAAATACTATTACTCCAGACCTGTATTGATAATATATAACACATAAAGCTCTAGGATTCAAAATTCAAGAGATATTCAGACAGAGTACACCATTGTTTCTTTCAGGTTATCACCTGCAACATTTTTGATAATACAGATAATAGTTCATATGAAAGATAATATATATTATATCTCACCAGCCGACTGAGCGTTCACTAGGTACCTAATGCTGGTCCACAGGCACGTGCACACATGGACACCAAGGGGGGCTTGAGCACCTGCCCTTTTTGTCCAAAGTGCCCTCATGCCCTTTTAACAACAAAAAAATTTACGTGCCACCTGGTCTTCTCCTCTTGCGTGTCGGATCCTCTCTGCTTTTGCCTTGCGCGGCGCGGAGATGCTGCCATTGGATGTGACAGGGCTGGTGAAGTGCCCTTTTTTTATTTGAGCCCCTGCCCCCCAAAATGTCTGTGTACGTCCCTGCTGGTCCAAGTATGTGGACTGGAACAACTCCAGTTAACCATGCAGCAGTCTTGTTGTTATCTTGTATTCTTTTATTTTCCGGTGCAAGAAGATGATCTATTTGTCAAATATTATCAGAAAAACTAAGAGGTCTAGGGTCGAGGAGTAAATTAAAAGACTTATTATCAAATTAAAAGGCACCGAAAGGTCAAGGGTGTTTTTACAAACATATTTTTGATAATAAATCTTTTAATTTACTCCTCGACTTCAGACCTCTTGGTTTTTCCGATAATATTTGCCTTATAGATCATCTTCTTGCACCAGAAAATAAAAGAATACAAGATAACAACATGACTGCTGAATTGTGAACCTCCCTCATCTTCTTCTTGCTGATAGATTTTATCCATCAGTGGTGATTTTTGGATACCGAGGCTTGAGCCTTATTACTCCATCTTCTCGGGTTGGGTATGTAGTTACGGGTTTGGATTCTTCTTGGTCTGGTCTATGTGGACTTGTCACAGTTGAGTTGGTTTCACAGGGTCTTCGCTGTGATAATTGTGAACCAGAGTTGTTTCAGTCACATATTGGACCAGGAGAAGGTACCTAGTGGATGCTACGCCGGCTGGTGAGATATATATTATCTTCCATATGAACTGTTGTCTATATTATCAAACACGTTGCAGGTGATTTTATCAAACACGTTGCAGGTGATTACCTGAAAGAAACAATGATGTACTCGATCTGAATATCTTTTGAATTTTGAATTTGGGAGTTTTTTGTGCAGAATGTATTTTTGCACACAGAAAAGTCATAACACAGGAGGATGGGAAGATCTGAATTTGGCTCTTCCGGCTCCATAGACAATAAAAAGTACATTAGATCAGTCTGGCACATGCAGCACTCTGGAACAGTCTAAGAAATAGTGCAAAAAATAAAACAAACATAGCTCTCAAGCGGCAGAGAACAAATAACTAATATTTAGAAATTTGATAAAGTATCAAAGAAAGCAAAAATGTAATATACAAAATAAATCAGCTTAGGCACGCTTTATCAAACTACATAATATTGTTAGAAATCTTTGAGAAAAAAAAAGGTTGACCAATTAAAAAATTGTGATTGTGCGTGCAAAGCACATTTCATCAAACAAAATAAATAACTTTATAAAAAGGTGGGAGTATATTTTAACGTTCATACTCTGATGTATAAAAGTATGGAAATTTAAGGTTACATTCGTTAAACATTTATTCCACACCCCAATGTTTTGCTTTGATTAAATTAATGTCTACCTTATGTTTAATCAAAAAAGCACAGAGGAGAGTGGACTGAAAGTTCAACAAACTATATCCCTGAAAATCTGAATTTCCATGTTTTTGTACATTTCAGTGAGAAGATATGCCTATAGATGAATAGATAGATAGATAGACAGACAGACAGACAGACAGATAGATAGATGAATAGATAGATAGATACTCTTTGGTTCCACAATTTACAGATATGTATCCAAAATCAACATAATATTTCATTTTCTGTAGAAAATAATATACCACTTTTTCACCAGCAGGTGGTGCCAAAATTTAAGCAATCAAAAATAGCTACAATTCCCAAGAAACCAGTAATATTTTCTCTTAATGAAACAACAATTGGGAACATTTTAAGCACTTTTTTGAAAAGTAATATACATGTAGTTACACGTATGGAGTTAAAAATATAGAAACTGATTAAAGTAATAATAAGCTAAACTGTATCCACAAAGAATGCCACCTTATAGGGGTATGATGTAATGATGGATTTGTTGCATTTACACCATAATATCGTCAACCTGGGGCTCAATTCAAATGAAGGAGATAAATGTTACCTCCCTTTTTATAAAAAAATGTTCCTATTGAAGTCTATGGGGATACCTGGAGATAAAAGCAGAGATAAAGTTAGCACATACATTTGAATCCAGCCCCTGGTCCCTTACTGAATCTTAGTGCATCTTCCCATAGATTATGTCCCTGTCACTTACTACGGAGAGCTGTAGTCTAAGACTCAAACTTACCCATAGAATGCAGTATAAAAACAGCTTTTTAGACTACAGAAAAAGTCCAACAGCATGTTTTATATTTAATGACGCTTAACTACTTTTTAAGACAATTAACTGTAAGAATAAAATAGGTACATATTTAACATTGTAGCTTAGTATGTAAGTCACCACAAGCCAAAGACATTGAAGCCCTGAATTTTAGACAGGTTAGAGCACTGGGGATCTGTCTGTCAGTGAAAGGGGTAAGGGTAGTGCTTCTATCATGAGTGTATCTATGCAGGTCTATAAATCCAAGCTAGTCATGAGATCATGTTGGATGAATCGATTTTTCTCACTTGAACCAGCAAGCATAAAAGTATTTACAGTAATGTGACTGGCATGTAGTGGGAGTAAGTGTAGAATGGATGGCATGCACTTATGTGATGCATATCAAGATTTAAGCATGGTGAAGACACAGCTGTTCCAGGGAATATCATCCAAGTGAACATGGCACTATTTTGAGACTGATTAGCTGTTTTTCTGCAACGTACCGCTCCTGAAAATGGTCTTCATTGGGTCCTTGCTTAGACTTGTTATACTACTGATATGGTTATTTTGACCAGTCTTACCTTAATGTGTGAGACTGTTCATAATTGCAGAATGGAATTTTCATAAGTTTTCTACTTTAAATGGGAGGTCTGGTCCCCTTAGAAATGGTTAGAGTTGTGTGGCAGAATGATTGGCAAAATTAATTTGGTAACAGATACTGAATGAAGTCACCAGAAAGTTAGTGTTGGGGGCCTTGACTTTGCCCAAGGGATATCCTTTGGTCAGGGTTTTATGGGCTAATGTTGAGATAATTTGTTGATGTGAGTGGGGATGGGTGGCTGATTTTTCACTGGTCTAAGGTTATGGGGCAGGGTTTCCTACCGGTTAGAGTCAGAGACTTCCTTTCTCACAGGGTGGTCATTAAGCATTCCCTAACTTCCTCCAATCTTCTAGGTTTAATGCTTGTGTTATATTATATAATGAAGTATAATACTAGATGTGCAGCATATTGTATAAAGTCAAAAATGTATATGTGTAATCTGAATTATGATATATAATATTTTCCACTTACGTGGAATTGTCAGATGATTTCAACATAGGTGTGACGCTGATCCAGGGAGATATGTGATTGCCTTATGGAGTCAGGGTGGATGGTTTTTCTATCTACTTGGGGCAAAAATTGGTTATGACTTTCATGAGTTTTTATTTGCATTTCTCTGAATCTGAACTGGATGGACTCATGCCTTTTTTCACCCTCATAACTATTTTTTAAAAACTTTCAGTATAAATTTAACATGATGGCTTCTGGTAGTTATATCTTCATTTTGTCTCTTTCTCACAGCATTATGGTGGTTTGCAGGCAAACATTGGTGGAGGAGGGTCAGGGAGGCAAGTGATTGGTGTCTGATGGTTAATTTCAGTGTGTGAGGTATCTAGGTTGGGTGCTAGCTGTAATAGCTGGTCTTGGACATTGCCCATCTTTGATGGCAGGCAGCAAAGGGTATTGTGACTGAGTCTGTGGTTGCACTTGTTTCCAGCAACCCACAATCTATTTCTGTTCATTGGTGCTTAATTAAATTGGTGCATTTTTTCTTTCCAAACGCCTTGTCCAGTCATTATTTCTTATTCTGTTTGACGGAACATCTTTGAAGGCAAAATCACAAAAGTGCAAAGATTACAGATACTGTTGTTATATCTGCGGTACCAGGTGACTAATCTGTATTGCACAGGCCGACAAGCAGCAGCTCACCATCTGTGGCTGTGCTGCAACTTTTATCATCCTCAGCTTTCTGTTGACCAACTAAGAATGATGACAGTTGTAGTTCAACAACAGTTGGAGCATTGCACGTTTTCTGCCTCTGCTGTAGTGTTTCAGATTCATCAGTGATAAGTGTGTCACCTAGGGGAAGACAGGGGAATTGCCCTCTGTTTGCTGGCTCTGGAATTTATGTTCATCAACATACAGGAAACCCATATCTTAAGTCTCCTTTTCCCCTGGATTTTGACAGAAACTCTCATAGAGAAATCAAAGGAGTCTATTTTTTAGGTTTGTGCTATGACAGTGCAGCAGACACCTTTGTTGTACTTTATTTACTAAAATCCTGTAACACTTGTGCTTATAACATGCCCATACATATAGTTTTCAGATATTTTACATGAAAATGCAGGGTGAATTTTCTGTTCATCTTCTGACCGTCAAACTGTTGTGGATGCTGATGGCTCCTGCGCCTAAACTCATGTTAGTCCACTTAGGACCAGGTAAAACAATGCAAAATTTGCCTACAGGCACCAAAAGCAGCCACTCTAGAGATGTGACCCATTAACCCTTTGAGTGCCAGAGGGGTACGCAATGCAATGCGTTGCGTACCCCTCTGGCACTCAAAGGGTTAAGATGGAGGGAGAATGTCTTCACATGAAATATTTGCAAAGTGTATGTATGGGGGAGGTTATAAGCATTGGGAACATTTATTTTATCAAATAAAAACCAACAACAGGTACTGTTCTGCCACAGAGCAAATCTTTTAACCTTTTGAGTGCCAGAATGGTACACAATGCATTGCTCTGCAAAGCGTTGCGTACCCCTCTGGCACTCAAAGGATAACATAGACCCCACAGTATTATATCTAATACATTCTTACTTTGCATGCCTTGCTTTGTCAGCATTACATGGCTATCCATATTCCAACGCCCAAACTTGTCTGTCTATATGCCTCAGTTCTTGTCATGGATTTGAACTTGAAAAATGTGCTGTAACTAACATAAGAGATAAAAATATATTGCAGTTTGTGTAAGATTAAATGTTGCAACATTTTAAAATATCAGGTTAAATATGTGTTTATGGATAATCTTATAAATATATTAATTGGATACACATTGTCATAATGACTGTCTCCAGAAGCTTTCCACAGGGAGAGACAGGAGATAGGTTTACCATTTTATCCTTTTAACCTGACTTCATGGTAATATATGTAATATTTCTCTATATGTTACCTGAGACCTAAATTCTAATCTTACATATGCTCCATACAATGTTTGTACAACCTAGAACTCATTTTGGCCATAACAGTGGATTTAGCGGCCCTAATAGTATTGATCCCCTTGTCTCTCTGTACAAAGAGCACTAACAAAACTAAGCAAATGTTGTATGATTAAGATATGCTACACATGCATCACAACAGCTTTAGGATTATATTTTAACCCTTTAACGACCCCCCGATCCGGCGCATTGGTTGGCCGTTAATGACCAAGGAGCTTTTTTTTTGCGAGCTGAATTCTGGGATGGCAGCACCATCCTTAACTGCAGGGACCAGCATGATGGTCCTGTCACGTCATGGGTATTTAAAGGGGTTAAGGTTCTAATATAAAATAAATATTTTTATGTCTATAAGCACATGATATTTCAAATTATATCATCCAGGTTAATTTTAGGTCCATTTGTCTACAACTGCCATATTTTTCATTTACATATCATGCATCTTTTTTAACTATTTGGATGCTAGAGGTGTCTATTCTGCATTGCTTCATTGGAGTCGTTTCTAACTTTCAAGGAATTAAAAGCTGCCTGTAACTTACAATTACCACCATACTATAAAAAGTTTGTCAGTCCTTGGCTGTGGATAGTAGGAGTTGTAGTCAGTCAACAATTGGAGGATAAGGGGCTGCCTGTTCTTCAGTTTCACAGTTGATAAACACCAACACCTACAAAAATGAACTGGGATTATATACAATGCTATATACACCCTGTATCTATTTACATTTTTTACATTTATTACATCTATTGTGTTAGCATCTGTACAAATCCTGTTTTCTGAGACCTAAAATCTGGTCTTTCATGTATACCATGAGAGCTTCCATTGTTGCCCTCTGCATGGTTTACTGACCCCATTAACACTGCAGTCTTGATAGGTGTCTAAAACATGTGTGTGCACTATCATCTGTAAATGGGCTTAAATAAAGTACCAGTCTCTTAAATACAATAGTGGTGGATGCAGATGTCATCATGAGTATTTGTACTGTATTGTCTGTAAATGGGCTAAGATACGGTACCATCCTTTTTGAATACAATAACAATGAGTACAGATGTCAATAGAGTAACTGCCTTAGCTCGCATCTATCACTGCAAACAGCACAAACAAAATTAACCTAATTGTGTCTGAATAGAACAGTCTACACATGCATTGAAAATTGAAGTTCAACATTATGTTATAGGGATCCCACCTAAAATAAACAATTTTAACTGATTGATTTTTAAAGGAGTATCAAGCAATTTCATTGATAGGTGTTCATGTTTCTTTTTAAGTCAGTGATACTAACTTACTTCTTGAACTGTACTAAAAACAATTGGTGTTAATGCAGTACTAATGTAGTGATGATCAGTACATAATCTTACATGGCCTTTCCTTGCAGTATATTCAGGATGGAGGAATCGAAGATCTGGTTAGACCACTGCTTGCAATTTTGGATAGGCCAGAGAAGCTTTTGCTTTTACGGGATGTAAGGTAGAGTATTTCAATATACTATGTTCAAAACTAACAGTTGTTTTTATTAATAGAATATTAGAAGTTTCCTTAAATGAACACACCTCCTAATGTTGAACTCCCACTTATCTTAATCCGGACAGAAAATCCTAATGGCCATTTTTAAACTAGTCTATGTGGATTGGTTTTCCAAAATTAATATTTAATTATTATTGGACATCGTGTCCACTGAAGCAGACATTATGTTTTGTTCCAGGATGTAACGGACCCTTGGCCGTTACTTGGAGGTTATTTGCGAAGATATGGAAGACCGCCACCTAGAAAGACATGTAACAGGCTGTGGACCAGTACTTGGCAGCGTAGTTGGGGTTACATGAAGAACAGCTCCTCCAAAAGACTAGATTCACATGTATAAAGTGCCGTAGTCGGTTACATGGAACTTGGTGGAGTTGTAGAGAATCAACTCTTTCCAAAAGACTGAGATCCACAAACTATAAACGGGCTATAGGCTGGCTGCCGTGCGGGGCAACCTGTTCAAAAAACCCCACAGACTTTACATAGGAGAGTAGGCAGCTTCCTGATTGGCCAAATCCCTGGATGACAAGTTTAAAGGTCCCCCATAGAGTTAACATGGGGGAAAGTAGGCGGCCCAGGGACTGGTCGGTTAGCTGCCCGCCAAAGGTTCTGATTGGCCAGGATGGCCATGATGAACTTGGCCAGGATTGGCCGTCTGATTCCAGGCTCCTGATTGGCCAGGGGTTGAAGTGGAATATTCAAAGATGCTTCAACCCTCTGGCCATTGTTTGAAATGTGTATTTGAGTCGCTCAGCCCTTTGTCCTAGTGTTTGCCCCTCCTCAGTCCCTTTGTCTAAATAATGTAATCACGTCTGGCCCTTTGTATTATGTTTACACCATATGTCACTGTCTTTTGTCTGGTATGATATCCTGATGTGGTTCATTGTGTATAAAAGAGCTGAAGTTTGTGAAATAAAGTGTGTCAGTTTGGAACTTTATCTGTGTCCTGTCTCTTTGTCGCTGGGTGGTATCAAGGGTCTCCTTTTGACCCCCATCCTAGGAAGCAGCTCTGGCAGCAAGGCTACCTGTTTGTAACCCACCTCAGGAGAGAGAAACCTGTAATGATGGCCTGAGTTCATCCGCGGACTTAGGTATCTGTTACACTGGGGGCAAGCGGTGGGATCTTCTCTCTCACTACACTGAGGGGATCCAAACCACCACCTGGGATCCAGCCGGTTACACATGGCAGCTCTAGAACCCCGGGGCTATGTTGTGTCCAGCTGGAGACAGACGGAGGAGCTACTAGCGCTGCATTGGTCGCTTTTGGGAGACAATCCTCTACCGGAGTGGGAAGAAAGTCTGGCCTGCTACGTTGAAGACGAGGTTCGTCTACAAGACCGGTACACAGCCTTTCGCCAGGAAGCCAAGCAGAAGGGCTACAGCTCTGCACCACGCTATGATGTCCTTGATGGTTATGGCTACGATGGCTCTGGAATAGTATGGGAGGTCTTGTGGAGTGACCACAACTTTGGCAACAAGGAGGACGCCCACTTTTGGGATATCAGGGATGTCCAGGAGGGGATGCTGGGCCTCCGTGACACCCCCGAGCTGGAGGGGGAGCTTTGTGACCTTGCTGAGCAGGAGAGGCATCTTGAGAGAGCATACCAGGGTGTTTTCCAGAAAATCGAAAGGCATGGTACGGGAGAGGGACCACAGACAGCCCACCTGTATCCTGCACCACTGAAAGAGATAACCTTGCTGACCAACCCGCCCTGCCCTGGCGGCTCCGTCCCAGCAGTTGAACACCCATTCAATGAGTCCTGTGATCCGTTGTTGTGGAGGGTCCAGAAACTGCTGCCTCACCTGGGACCCAACCCGTGGGAAGAGACGGTGGCCCAACTTACGATGACAGTAGAGCAGAATTACTGTCAAGTGCTCTGGAGCTTCAGTGATAACCCTGCCCCGGGGAGTGGGACCACGGTCCTCCCCAATGGAGCTGTTGCACCTTTCCCTGAAACCCCTGCTGCGGTGAATGGGACGATGGTCATCACCAGTATCAATATTTTCCCTGAACTGAGCAGTACGAATACTTTCCTCCTTAGTGCAAAGAATGGCCCTGAGGTTGTTGTCCTTGAAGATGAGGGACCCAGCAGGCTGATGCGATATAGTGCAGCTGTCCCCGTTGACCCTGAACTGGTGAGAGGGGATGCACTCCTCGCCAGCGACTCTTTGATTGACCCTTTCCCTGGTACTAGTGCCCTAGAGAATGAGAAGTGTGGCCTCGCCAGGGGCACGAATGCTCCGGTCATGGGGAGTGGGACTACGGTCCTCCCCATTGGATATGTGACCCCTGAACTGGTGGGTGAGAGTGAGCCCACCAGCCCCTATGTGACCCCTGGCCTGGTGAATGGGAGCGAGCTCACCAGGACCTGGGAAACCCCTACTGTGGTGAGTGGAAGATAGCTCACCAGCCCCATCCTATCCCGGCGCTGGTGAGTGTGAGTGAGTTCATCAGCAGCCCCAAGAGTATTGCCCCTTTATCATTGGATACTGCCCTGGAGAAGGAGAAAAGTGTGCTCTCCGGGTGCATGGATACTATTTCCAGGAGGATTGGGAATGCATTCATCCTCAAGAAGAAAAATGGCCCTGAAGTTTGTGGCCTTGAAAAGGAGTACTCCAGTGGACTGAAGGAAAACAGTGCTGCCGGCCCTTTTGTTGACCCTGTGGACTGTGAACTGGTGGGTGGGAGCGAGCCCACCAGTCCCTATGTGACCCCTGGCCTGGTGAGTGGGAGCGAGCTCACCAGGGCCTGGGAACCCCCTGCTATGGTGGATGAGAAGCAGGTCCCCACCAGCAGCCCCTGTCCTTTCCGGTGGATACTGCCCTGGAGCAAGAGGAATGGGTACGCTCCAGGGGCACAGATGCTTATGCCATGGGAAGTGGGACTGCGGTCCTTCCCAGGGACTACGTAAACCTTGAACTGGTGAGAGAGGATGCATGCCTCACCTGCGACCCTGCAATTTCCCCTGGGACCCCTGCACTGGTGGGTGGGAGTGAGCCCACCAGCCCCTATGTGATCCCTGGCCTGGTGAGTGGGGGCGAGCCCACCAAGCCCTGTGAAAACCCTGCTGCGGTGAGTGGGACAAAGTTCTTCACCAACAGCCCCTGGGTTGTTGCCCCTTTTCCTGATACCCCAACCTTGGTGAATGGGACCACGGTACTCACCAGGGATTCCCTTGTTGCCCCTGGATCTTTTGACCACAGCCTGGTGTGTGGGAATTCATTCACCACCAGGGCAAGTAATGGCTCTGACCCAGGGAGTGGGACCACGGTCCTTCCTGCTGGGCATACCGTCCCTTTGTTTGATGCCCCCACCTTGGTGAGTGGGACCCCGGTCCTCACCAAGGACACTTTGTTTGCCCTGGCCCCTACTGACCCCAGCCTGGTGGGTGGGACTTCATTCACCACCAGGCCAACTGTTGGTCCAGCCACAGGGAGTGGGACCACCGTCCTCCCAGGGGGTTTTGAAATTTGCCCCAGAATGCCTATTTGCCCTGGACTGGTGAGTGGGAGTACGCTCCTCACCAGTCCTCTGGATGCCCCTACCCTGGGAAGTATGACCATCACCTTTCCCAGTGGCTCCCTGAACCTTGCCCCAGCCCAGGAGTGTGGGAGAAGCCTCCTCTCCTGTTACTGTGGGGCACTTGCCCACCCAAAAGGGGGAGATGTGCCCATTTCCCCACATTTTGATCCCCAGCTCATTAAGAGCCAAGAGAACCTGGTTACCAAGAAGATTCCATGGCCACATGGAGAGCCACCCTATAGAGTGACTATGGATCCAGAACCACTGGCCCCAGACCCAGGGAGGTCTGACCCCAGCTCTGCCTGGAGCATGGCCCAGGAGTGGCCACCCAATCTGGCGCTAGCACAGATCCAGATGTACCAGTCCCCCTGGCCAAGGACAAGGGGCTTCAAGTTTTTCCCTGGCCAGGACAAGGGGCTACCCTTGTTATTGCTCAGCCCAGGACCAGGGGCTAATACTTTCCTCCTGAGCCCAGACAAGGGGCTACCCTCCTCCACGCAAGAACGTATAGGACTTCCCAAGCCATCGTTTGTCCAAGCTGCCACTGTCTTGGGTCTCGAAGGGGGGGTGTAATGGACCCTCGGCCGTTACTTGGAGGTTATTTGCGAAGCTATGGAAGACCGCCACCTAGACAGACTTGTAACAGGCCGTGGACCAGTACTTGGCAGCGTACTTGGGGTTACATGAAGAACATCTCCTCCAAAAGACTGGATTCACGTGTATAACGTGCCGTAGTCGGTTACATGGAACTTGGTGGAGTTGTAGAGAATCAACTCTTTCCAAAAGACAGAGATCCACAAACTATAAACAAGGCTGTAGGCTGGCTGCCGTGCGGGGCAACCTGTTCAAAAAACCCCATAGACTTTACATAAGAGAGTAGGTAGCTTCCTGATTGGCCAAATCCCTGGGTGACAAGTTTAACCCCTTAATGACAGGGGTTTTGTTTTCCATTATAGCGAATGACTTCCTGGACTTACCAGGTAAGTCATTTGTCACTAAGGGGTTAAAGGTCCCCCATAGAGTTAACATGGAGGAAAGTAGGCGGCTCAGGGATTGGTCGGTTAGCTGCCCGCCCAAAGGTTCTGATTGGCCAGGACGGCCATGACGAACTTGGCCAGGATTGACCATCTGATGCCAGGCTCCTGATTGGCCAGGGGTTGAAGCGGAATAGTCAAAGATGCTTCAACTCTCTGGCCATTGTTTGAAATGTGTATTCGAGTTACTCAGCCCTTTGTCCTAGTGTTTGCCCCTCCTCAGTCCCTTTGTCTAAATAATGTTATCATGTCTGGCCCTTTGTATTATGTTTACACCATATGTCACTGTCTTTTGTCTGGTATTATATCCTGATGTGGTTCACTGTGTATAAAAGAGCTGAAGTTTGTGAAATAAAGTGTGTCTGGAACTTCATCTGTGTCCTGTCTCTTTGTCGCTGGGTGGTATCAAGGGTCTCCTTTTGACCCCCATCCTAGGAAGCAGCTCTGGGAGAATGACCGGCAAGGCTACCTGCTTGTAGCCCACCTCAGGAGAGAGAAACCCGGAACGACGGCCTGACTCCATCCGCGGACTTAGGTATCTGTTACATAGGACTCAACTCCAATTTCTTTCTGAGGAAATATTCTTAAGAAGCCTTCAATGAAGGAGTTTGGGGTTGTGAAGTCTTGCAATAATCAGTCATTAGACTGTTTTAAAGATTAACTTTGGAAATCCAGCCCACTGAGAACTGACTCATAATTGTCATCGGGATTTTCAACCAAAATTAAGGTAAGTGCTTTTGGTATTAGGAGGTGTTTGTGTTCTTTTAAGTATAGAACAATCCTAATAAACAATATTGGTGTTAAATATAATGAAGCTCTGGTGCACAGACCATGGTATAGGATTAGGTCTTTTGTGTCAGATCTGGCAGGGGTTATTGAGAGAGAGAACTGAAGTTAGGTTCATACTTCCTATAATACCATATATTCCCGAGTAGAAACTTGCATAAGACAATTTTCACAAATTCTGGACTGGGATAGACTAAACGATCCAACAAATTATCAATGCTGGGATAAGCATTAGTTACCATCTGATCATTCAGTCATCGGTAGTCCACACAGAACCTGGTGAATTAATATTTTGTGGGTACCAGGACTACTGGGGAGGCTCAGGGACTAAGTGACGAATGAATGACCCCCAGCTCCAACATTTCCTCGATCTATCCCTGCATTAATTATTGAATCTAACCCAGGACATTAAATGGTGGGATCTGGATATGCGATTGTCTTGGTATCTTGACTTGGTGAATCACTACAGTGTGTCAAGCCTTTGCAGACAGTGAACATCTCTGCTCAGCACTCTAGCAGTGCCAGAGCCCCCTTCCTGTTGCTGGACTCTCAGTTGGGATCCCACCTCTAGGTTCTGTACTGTCCCAGAACCCTTAGTGGCCACCAGCAGATCTGGAAAGTCCTGATGCTCTCCTTCCCCATTCAGTTGGTCCCTGATTGCCAAATCCCAGACCCTCCTACTCTCTATAGTCCTTCAACATAATCAGAACACATTGTTTTCTGAGTGTGCCATCCTGTGGCTAAGGCGACAACATAGTTTATATCAGACAGTTTTTGACCACCCTGCACAGCCCATTCTAGGTAGCCTGAAACTTATTCTGGGGATTGGGCTCCAACAGTAACACATATTGCTTCCAGTACTCTTTGATGCAGGCATTTTGATGGTACCATACCTTCTGTTTGGTCTGGGCCACTTGAATGGAGCTTAAACACTTTACCTCAGCGGTTCATTTTATTACCCTTACCAGTACTCCCTCATATGCATACAAAATGTGAGAGGCTTCTGAGGACGAACAACAGAATATGGCCTGTACTGCGGCTAGTCACTGCTCAGAAGCATCACGTTTTACCTCTCTAGTGCCATTAAAGAGGAGAAATTTCCATGTACATATTAGACTAATCCCACCCAAAGGGGTGGTCCAGTTCCAAAATGACAGGCAAGTGCCCCCTGCACGGGAACACAAGCTAACCCACGTCATACGTTTTGGCCCTCTTGGGCCTCATCAGGATGGTGCAGCTGGATTCCCTAGGCACTGAGAGCAAGGAGTCCATATCTGGATTGCCCATCACTCTTAGGTAGACCCCATAAAGTATTCAAAATATACATACAAAAAGTGAGAGGCTTCTGAGGACAAACAACAGCACAATGGCCTGTCCCACTGCTAGTCACCGCTCAGAAGCATCACATTTTAGCTCTCTAGTGCTATTACAGAGGAGAAATTTCCAGGCCATTGTGCTGTTGTTTATTCCCAGAAGCCTATCACATTCTGTATGTTTATTCAGTACTCCCTCAGCAATGGCAGGGGTTCTCTCACCATTTGACCATACAAGAGTTCAAAGGGAGAGAAGCCACAGATTCCTGTGGTGCTTCCTGTATGCAAAATGAAGTTAGGCAGATACCATCCCACTCCCACCCCTGATACTGTGAAGGGTTGTAGCATCTTCTATAAGGAGCCGTTAAAGTGTTCATTCAATCCATTTGTTTCAGGGTGGTAAAGGGTAGAACTGATACTCTAGAAGTGGCAGCTTAGGGATGACATGAACTGGGTTTCAGTGGTCTCACTAGGGAAGCCAGCACTGTTGAATATAGTCACCAGAGCACATACAAACAAACATAGCTGCAGATATTTAGGCCAAGACCACAGCCTTCAGGTACCTGGCAGCATAATCTACTACAATTAGAATGTACCTCTTTCACAGCTGGCTGGGCCAGGTGCAAGGCATCAAAATATCCACTACTACTCTCCTGAAGGACTCATCTATCACAGGCTGTAGCTGCAAGGGAGCTTAAGAGTGTCAGCTGATTCACCCCTCTAACAGGTATAGCAGTATTATTCAGGGTCCCTGGATACCCCTTGACAGAAATAATAATGAGTCAGCCAGTCTTGCATTCTCTCCATACTCTGATGCCCTGTTAGGGATATTTCATAAGCCAGTTGTAGTCCTGCAGTCTTGGGGCAATATACGCTGCTAGGTGATGGTCCTGAACATTTAGCATCCTGTAACTCCATAACCCGTTAAAGAGGCCCCCTTTCCAGAACATATATGTCCCTGCAGAGCCCTATCTTCCCTATCTCCATCCAGGATACTATCTGAGTCGGGAATGAATCCATGTGGAAGACAGTCTTGTATGCAGCTTGGTCTAAGGGACTAGGATATTCTCAGAATCAGAGCAGTCAAGTGGTGCCTCAGCTGCCAACACCTGCCTGCACGTGGGCACCTGCTAAGGACAGAGAGTCAGGGGAATAGGGTCAGTGGGGGTCTGGCCTTATTGTCACAGTGAAGTACTATGGGGAGTTTCAGCCACTGAAGACTGCAAGCTATTGGGGGCCAATGTAGGAACAGAGCCCAGCATCAAAGTTATAAGAGGTAAGATGACCAATCTGGAGGCAATTTACACACAGGAGATCTGAACCAGCCAATTAGGGGATTGTCACCAATACTCAAGGTTTGAAACCACCCAATGAGAGTCCTAATGATAATCTCCTTTTCCCTTTATGACATCCAGGTAATTCCCTCAATACTGATGACCAGCTGGAGTTGTGACCAGCGTCCTAAGGGCAAGTGCAAATGCTCAGAGACAATGATGTGTCTGAGTATGTGCAGGTTGCCTGGTGACCTGGAAGGTACTCTATAGGGCTGGTCTCTGGGTTCTGTTAGCTTCAATTCCAGCCTAATCCAAGTTGATGAATACACTGTCCCCGTGGCCAAAGACTTAGGAAATGCGTGAGGTGTGGGGACACATGGGACACATAGGTACCATACTGATGGGAATCTAGCAGAGAGGAGCAAACTGCTTGGCTTAATCTTCATTAGCTCTGGTTCCCTAACACCACATATAATGACATATACTAGGGACACCAGAAACAGGCTTTTCAGTTGCTTATAATCCACCTCTGTATTATTTTGCTCCTATCACATCACAGAGAAACAAAGCTTTAGCTTCCCAATAATCAGAAACAGTAGTTGCTGATGAGTATGATTATATATATATACTAGCAGTTTGGGACGGCGTTGCCCGTCATGTTATGCAGGAAATGTTTCTTTTTTTTTAAATAAATGTTATGATAGTGAATTATAGCGTAGGGTGTACGTGTCAGAAAGGTACACACAGTGATAGACAGAGACACATGCAACACACACATATACACACACATGCACTGACAACACAAACAGTGACACACAGCTGCAAATCAGAACATAAATACATACAGTGTGAGCAGTGTAAGTAACATACCTCCCAACATTTCATATGGCCAAAGAGGGACACTTGTGTTTTCGGTGGTGTTACTGGGGGCGTGGCTGGTGGTGTATTTTAGAGAATTTTTAACCCTTTGAGTGCCAGGGGGTAAGCAATGCATTGCATCCCCTCTGGCATTGAAATGGTTAAGTTACTCTTTCTGTAAGTGAATGATTTAGAAGAAGATGAAAGTATTTTTTTTACACAGACTAATTTAACAGATATATACAGAAGTTTATTCCCACATTACTGTGGGTTTTATTGATGTGGAGCAATCTGATACACTGGTATATACACCACACAATGTGATCTCCTAAATAGAGGAGCAGAGGGATTTGGGTGTCAAACAGGGACTGTCCCTCCTATACTGTATAGTGACAGTCCTTATACACAGACACATGCAGACTGTATACTATACAGCAGAGGTTCTCAGCCCATGCCCTCAGTGGCCACTAACAGGCCAGGACTTAGGAATTTCACTGCTAGAACACAAGTGTGTTGATCAGAGGCTCAGTCATATTGATTAACTCACCTGTGCTCTTAAAAGGAAATTCTAAAATCCTGGCCTGTTAATAGCCACTGAGGGCACAGATTGAGAACCACTGCTATACAGTGCCAGACCATTGTAGAGAATTTTTAACCCTTTGAGTGCCAGGGGGCAAGCAATGCATTGCATCTCCTCTGGCACTGAAATGGTTAAGTTACTTTTTCTGTAAGTGAATAATTTAGAAGAAGATGAAAGTATTTTTTACACAGACTAATTTAACAAATATATACAGAAGTTTATACCCACATTACCGTGGGTTTTACTGATGTGAAGCAATCTGATACACTTGTACATTAGGCTGACCAGACCTCACCTTTAACCAGTGACACATATGAAAAATGCATACTGCAGGGCTGCTTTGATTTTGGTGCACTCCTGAAATATGCTTATTTCCTATGTGTCCCCGGTTAAAGGTGAGGTCTGGTCAGCCTACTGTATATACACCACACCGTGTGATATCCTAAATAGAGGAGCAGAGGGATTTGGGTGTCAAACAGGGACTGTCCCTCCTATACTGTATAGTGCCAGTCCTTATACAAAGACTGTATACTATACAATGCCAGACCATATATAAATAGTTTGTCATACATGCTATACAGTGAGCTATATACAGCATGGAGATGATTGCAGGAACTGACACCTCTACTTACAGACAGACTGACAAACAACCTGCTCTCTTTCTCTCTCTTTGTGCAATATATAAATACAGTCACATCCATGTCTCTGCCATTTACCAGCTCAGCTGAAGCCTTGCTCTGCACTGCCTGATCACCTCTCTGCCGTTGTTTCCACTTTCTCAGCAAGCCAGTATCCTCCTGCTGATTGTTTAGAAATCAGCTCACTTGTAGTAATTAGCAGAGCTGTGTAGGCTCAAAGACAGGGAATGAAGAAGCTGCATAATACAGATTGGACCATGGCCTTCCAGCTGTAGCTTGAACATTGTTCCCATCATCCTCAGCGTGCGTGTGTGTATATGTGTGTATGTGTCTGCTAGTGTGTGTGTGTGGGAGGGCATGTGCATGTGTCTGTGGTGTAGGAGTGTGTGGCAGCCATTTTTTTTTTTCAGCCTTAGATAGTGGTGGGCGGGCTGGATAGTGGGGGCAGGCCAAAAATCACACTCCCACAGAATCACCCAATGGCAGCAGTAATCCTTTTTACTGCCGCCCCTGGGTGTGTTTTGGCAGGCACAAAGTCTTCTTTTATATATATAGATATATATATACCATATTTTCAAAAGAAAAGTGGAGGAATTCTGGGGCAAACTGAGGGTTTAAACCCCCTGGAATGCTGGACAGGTGTGTAGGAGGCCTTTTTAGCATTCAAAGGGTTAAAATCCCAGTTTAAATCAGTGGATATGTCTAGTTCTTCCCCTATTGAGCAATTGTTTGGCCCCAGAAATCCTCCATTTCTGTTTTGAATATCCAGCCTGGCCTTTGGTGCTGAAGCTGAGTCAGTCCAGCTGTTTTGCTGGCCTGCTGTGCATGATGGTGGTTGTATACAAAAACAACTGGAGGCCCGCAGGATGAAAACTCCTGGCCTATGCTCAGATAATTGCAATGGGTCTTGGATGCAGAATTACACCAAACACTCTCCAGGTCCTGCGCAAAGGCACAAAAAAAGGGGATCGATCCTGGGGCAAATCATCTACACCTTGGGAAACAAATAAATATTTCCCAAATTAACAGTGATTTACATTTAAACTTTAAAGCCTTGTGTTCTAGTATTCAGATTTAAAAACTCCATTTAAAGAAGCAGTATACTTTTTTAATTAAAAAAAATATATTTTATAGGGCTTTTCCACCTGAGTAAAAAGAGGGGCACTCCCACTGCTGGTATTTGTTTTATACAAAAGTTATAATAGTTAAAAGCGCCAGCAATTAAGTGACGGTTCATTACATCTAGAAGCTTCAAACTGTGGGGAAGTAACAGCAGTCAGCGACCCACCTCTCCCATAGAATGCAATGGAATAACTGCTTGAGGTTTGGCCACTGAGGGTACTGTTAATGTAAAAAAAAAAAACAGCACCCTTGTTTTAATCAGTAGAAAACTCTTACAGTATTTTTCATAAAAAGTTTACTACTTCTTAGGTCAATAAAATTTGTACTTGTTCCCTTTTGTACCTACTATAAAACTCCCTCCGGGATCCTATGTACACTTCAATTACAGGTGCTTTAACCCTTTGAATGACAGAATGATATAAAAACAGGACCTATTATATCTCCCATCATCCCAAACCATCCATTGGTTAGTTGGGGATGATGAGAGTTGTAGGCTCAGCATCTGGAGGGTCAAAGGTTACATAGCTCTGGGTTAAACAGACAGACTGCGAGTTCACATAGGAAAGTAATGAGAACCTCAGCTTTCCCCTTGAGAAATACTATTGTAACTCTAGTGTTTTCCAGTGTTAAAGGGATAGTAATACTTAAAATATATTAAAAAAATATGATGTAGGGTTTATCCCCCTGAGTAAAACAAGAGTACTCCCACTGCTGAGAGGTGTTTTATTCAAAAGTTATTAATTTTCAAAGTTGAATTTTTAGGTGCAATATCACAGTGGCCTGAAATTGTACAGTGGCTCTCCATAGGATAGTGTAGCAACAGCGCCACTATACAATTTCAGGCCACTGTGATATTGCACCTAAAAAATTCAACTTTGAAAATTAATAACTTTTGAATGAAACACCTTTCAGCAGTGGGAGTACTCTTGTTTTACTCAGGGGGATAAACCCTACAACATATTTTTTTTACATTTTAAGTATTACTATCCCTTTAAAGTGGAACTTTCATCCCCAAGCAACTTTATTTTATTGCATGTATCTTTAAAACTGGCTATGGGTTGTTGGATTATTTTATTTTTTAATTCACCATTTTATAAAAGAAATAGCCTTTTAAAAAAGTACCTTGTGACATACTGTGCAGTACTAGCTGTACCACCTGTCCTGAAATACTCCACCCGCCACCCCATTTACCTCTCCCTAGGACTGCCTGAATTCTTTCTTTACTTTCAGTGTGTCTGAAAATGGAGGTGGAGAAGGTGCTTGTGAATCCACTTGCTTTCCTTCCCCACACGCTCATGAACCTTATTGCACATAACCTCCCTCCTACTGCCAGCCTGTCTGACAGCAAACCCTTACAGAATTGCCTTCTGCTCAACTCTCACAAGGCAGCGCATGAATGGGACATAGAAATGGCACAGGTTAGACACAGAGCTAGTTTTGGCAATTGGAGCAGAGTTGTGGGATCAGATAGTGAGAGAGTAACAGTGCAGATGCCGAATGGATGATGCCAACCGTCTTGCAGCCGCACTGTTTTTCCTCTGACTATCTGAGCCTAGAACCCGGCTTCAGTTGCCAAGGCAAGCACCTTCTCCATGTCTAACCTGTGCAATTTCTATGTCCCATTCATATGCTGCCTTGTGAGAGGGAAGCAGAAGGCAGGAACAATTCTGAGAAGTGACTGCTGGGTGGAGCCTACCTCCTCTCCTTAGCTTGCAGCTAGCCACACCCCATCCAGTAAGATTTGTTCCTTGGTCGAGACACAAGGCAAGAGAACAATTCTGCTATAGTTTTAGCTTTTTTATTATTTTTCTGTTAAATATGGGATACCACCATTAGGCGGATTACTATCACTGACATTTCCCATGACCCAAATGTGGATAGCTCAGTTTATCAGGTGCATTTATGGACCTAAGCCCTGGGGGGAAATCTTGGCTGCAAGTTCTTTCCCCAGGAGTTGCCCACTGAGGCATCTTCTTGATATATGGTAATCTGAAGACAGAAGATCTGCAGAAAAAGGTGAGCACCCTTTGAGTGCTGAGGTCCACATGTCCCACGCTTCCCCTCCGCACAGGGGTCTCATTTTGAGTTCCTATTACATATATTCATGTACTCATTGGGTTTATCGGTATGTCTGTGGGGTGTTTGGAGCAAGTTTCTGTGGTAACTTAACCCTTTTGCTGCTGGTTAGCGTCTTTTGGTGGTGTTGTGGACACTTTCCCTACTGGGACCAGTGTTTATTGGTTCTGCTGACTTGTTCTAGTGGATTTTTGAGTGTTTTTATAGTTTGGTGTTCACTTTACTAACTTTGTGTTCGCGAGTGTTTACCGCATAGATGCCATCGCTCCATTCACTTCTATGAGACTTTACAGTTTGGGACATATCTCTGCAGCCGCTCCACATAGCGAGGTCAGAGATGGCTCATTTCATTGGCCTATCCTTGCTCTGTTATCTGGTCAACGTTCTGGATATGTTGGGGGACTCAGAGGGCTTCAGACACTGTTGGGGTACCTTATCAGTGAAACTACAATTCCCATGAGCACTCGCTCAGCAGTTTAACCCTTTGTCTACCAGATAAGTCTATTTTAGCATTTCTGTGGTGATTTTATTTATCATACACACTAGTTTGTGGGTGTTTCTGATACTTTGATCATTTGACTCTTTGAGAATGTCTACTCCATTAGACCTTGGGGCTAGGCCTAAGACAAAGGATACTGGGGCGTCTGTGTCCCTCATTGCTCATTGCTCCTCATGTCACTCAGGGTTACCTAGAGAATACTCAGATCATGTTTGCTCAGCATGCGCTGCTGCCCCTGAATTCCCTGTAGGGGCCTCCAGCCATGCACTAGAGCCAGTTTGGATGCAAGAGTTTAAGGCTACTACCAGGGACCTCCGGTCCACCTTACAACTTCTTCCATCCAACTTGCAGGGTGTCTTCCACTCGTGGCAGGCCCCCACCCGTATCAGATCTTCCCTGCCTAAACCACCAGGTGTACCTGATGTGTCTGATTCCTCTGACGAGGAATTATTGGTGGATACTGATGATGAAGATTGTTCCCCTTCCTCTCAGTTTTTTGGAGATCTCTTTGAGGTTGATCCTGTCCCCTCAGCTGAGGTTCTGATTAGGGCTGTGTTGAACACCCTGAACATTCCCTTGGTACAGGAGGTTTCTTCTGATCCCTCCGATGTGTTTCAGGAGTCTGTTAGGCCCCATACCTGTTTTCCACCTAACCCCACCCTTGACCGCCAGGTGTCTAAGGAGTGGAAGTTTCCTGACAGGAAACAGTCTGTCTCTAGGAAATTTGTTAAGCTTTATCCTTTCTCTGAAGCAGCTCTAGCTCAGTGGGTTCATCCCCCCAAAGTGGATGCTCCTGTCTCCAGGCTTTCTAAGTCCACTGCTTTGCCTGTGGCTGATGCATCTGCCCTGCACCCGCATTTGCTGCAGCGTGGGTGAATAGAGCTGTGGCTGTTTGGACTGAGCAGCTCACTTCAGCTGTCCGTCAGGGAGCTCCTACTACTGACATGTTGCAGCTTCTTGCCAACATCTCTGAGGCTTAGCATTATGTTTCTGCTGCCCAGTTTGACACTGTGCGCATGTTATCCAGGGCATCAACTATGTCTATGGTAGCTAGATGGGCTCTTTGGCTCAAGGTCTGGTCTGCTGATACGGCCTCTAAGGGGGCTCTCCTGTCCTTGCCGTTTCAGGTCACCTCACTGTTTGAGCCTCATCTTAAGGATCTGATCAGTGAGAAAAGAGTACTCACCTGCCAGTGGTCCAAAGGAAGAAGGCACCTGTCAAAAGGAATCAGCTTTTCGTCCCTTTCAGGCTGACTTGCGCCATGCGACCCAAGCTCTACCTCATCCAAGCCTAAGCAGCAATGGAGGTCCAAGCCCTCTGCTAAGCCCAAGGCTTCCAAACCTTCTTCTGCATGACTCTGGGGAATTTCTGGCCTTACTGGATCTTCAGGATTCTTATTTGCACATCACCATTCATCCAGAGAGTCGGCAGTTTCTTCGCTTTGACTGCGACCAAGGGTATTTCCAGTTTTCAGCCCTCCCCTTTGGCCTGACCACGGCTCCTCAAGTCTTCAACAGAGTCCTGGGAGCATTGATTTCCATCCTTCTTCGGGACTGCATCAGAGTCATCCCATACATAGACAACCTCCTTCTGAAGGCATCATCTCCGGAACTCCTTCATCAGCAGGTGCAGGATTGCATTCATGCTCTGTCCCATCATGGGTGGATCATCAGTCTGGACAAGTCGGACCTCTTTCCTTCACAGATGATGGTGTTTCTGGGCCTCCTTTTCGACACCCAGAGAGGGATGGTGTTTTTCTAGGATGGAGTGGCTCATCAGATAGCACTGAAGGTCCAAGCTGTCCTGTCTCAGGATCCAGTTCCAGCCAAGAAGTTGTCATCCCTGGTGGGGAAGTTCATTTCCACCATAGAAGCAGTTCCGTTTGCCATGGCTCATACCAGGGAACTTCAGAGGTTTCTGATTCTGGCATGCAGGGGTCGACCGGATCTCCTGGAGGGGTCCCTATCTCTCCCTCTTCACTTGGAACTGAGCCTCTCTTGGTGGCTCAACCTGAACAGTCTCCTGAAAGGCAGGCCCGTCCTGGTGCCATTCAGGAAAATAGTGACGACGGATGCCAGCCTCTCTGGATGGGGAGCGGTCCTGGGGCACTTTAACGCTCAGGGCCAGTGGTCCCAGGAGGAATCTCTCCTTCCCATCAATGTCTTGGAGCTTCGGGCGATATTTCATGCCCTGTGACACTGGACACGACCGCTGTAGGGTTTCCCGATCAGGGTACAGTCGGACAACGCCACAGCATAGCCTACATCATCAAGCAAGGTAACATAAGACGTCTCGCAGTTTGGCTAGAGGTCACGGCTATTTTGTCCTGGGCAGAGGAGCATGCCCCTGCCATTTCCACAGCTCATACTCCTGGCGTAGACAAAGTTCTGGCAGACTTCCTCAGTCGGCACACCGTGGACAGCGGAGAGTGGGAACTGCATCAAGAGGTGTTCAACCTCATTGTCCAGCAGTGGGGTCTTCCATGCATTGACCTGATGGCGACAAGACACAACAGGAAGGTTCCAACGTTCTGCTCTTGCTGGGTGGATACCCTGGCTCTAGCAGTGGATGCATTGTCAATTCCATGGACCTCCCCTCTAGCATACCTCTTTCCTCCCATTCCCCTGTTTCACAGGGTGTTATGGAAACTGCGGCTGGAGCACTGCCAGTCATTCTGATTGCTCCGAATTGGCCTTGGCTCTATCAGTGACGGAACCTCTTTGACTTCCCTCCTGTTCAGATCTTCTTCTACAGGGTTACCTGTGGAAGGTGGATGTTCATTGTCTGGTTTTGACGGCATGTAGATTGAATCCTCAGTTTTGAAGAAGAAGGGATTTTCTTCTGGTGTGGTGGCTACTATGCTTAGTGCCTGTTAGCCGGTTTCCTCTAAGACCTACCATCGCGTCTGGTCTATATTTCTATCTTGGTGTGCTGATAGGGACTTGTCTCAGGATTTTGATCTTCCTACGGTCCTTTCCTTCCTCTAGGATGGTGTGGATAAGGGTCTCAGTCTGAGTTCTCTTAAGGCTCAGACTTCTGCTCTCTCTGTTTTCTTTCACATGCGCCTTGCTATTCTTCCTGATGTCAAGGTTTTCTTCCAAGGAGTTGCTCATACCCGTCCTGTGTTTAAGGCTTCCGGGTTCTCAGTGGAACCCTAACTTGGTTTTGGGTGTCCTTCAGCACCCTCCCTTTGAGTCTTTGGCTACTATTCTTTTCTGTCTGCAGACGTTGAAGATGGCTTTTCTCTTGGCGATTGTGTCTGTTCGCCGTGTTGAGGAGCTGCATGCCCTGTCCTGTAGACCACCCTTTTTGGTGTTTCACAAGGACAAGGTGGTGCTTTGCACTTCTCAAGAGTTTCTCCTGAAGGTGGTGTCTGAGTTCCACATTAATCAGGAGATGTTGGTTCCTTCTTTCTGCCCTAACCCTGCTTCTGACAAGGAGAAGGATCTTCACCTGTTGGATGTTGTGTGTTGCCTCAAGTTTTGTGTTCATCACACTGAGCCATTGAGGCAGTCTGACACTTTTTTTGTCATTCCTGAGGGTCCCAGTGCAGGGAAGCCTGCTTCCATGGTAATCATTGCTTCTTGGATCAAGTCCACTATTCATAAGGCTTACGAAATGCGGAAGAAGCCTGTTCCCTTTCGGGTCACGGCTCATTCTGCAAGGTCTATTGGGGCATCTTGGGCTTACAAGAATCAGGCCTTAGCGGAGCAGTTGTGCAAGGCAGCCACTTGATTGTCTGTGCATACCTTCTCGAAACACTACCGTGTGGATGTGCTGATGTCGGCTGATGCCAGTTTTGGGAGGAAGATCCTGGAGGCAGCCTTGCCTGTTTAGTATCTCATTAGTCTCTCAGTACTCTTTCTCTTTTGAGCCCTGTTGGCTCTAGTTCAGAGTGCTGTGTAACAGTTCATAGGGTTTGTTTTACCCTTATTCAGTGTTCATTGACAGTTTGCGGTTATTGTTGAGCTCTTCATGATCTGTAAGCTCATTGGTGCTCTGGTGACTTTGGGGGCCTGCGCCTGGTCCTTGTCTTTCTTCCTGCCCTGGGATTTTAGTCTTACCTGTTAAATCTCTGTCTCTTAGTCCATACAGGTTACTGGTCTCTCACCCTGTCAAGAGACTATGCTTGGCTCTCCTGTGGCAGAATGTGGGGGGTCCTTTCTGGTTCATGCTTACAGGAGTCTTCCTTTACCTTCTTACTACCTAGTCAATAGTTAGTTTCAAATCTTACTGGATGGGGATTGGCTAGCTGCAAGCTAAGGATAGGAGGTAGGTTCCACCCAGCAGTCACTTCTCAGAATTGTTCCTGCCTACTTAAAGGGGCTGATCGCCTACCCAAAGTTACCAGTAACCTGTATGGACTAAGAGAAAAGGATTTAACAGGTAAGATTAAAATCCTATTTTATGCAGTTTCTTTTAAAATAATCTACTAAAACATATCGACTGATGGGGTCATGAGTCCTGAGCCCCCTAAGATTGTATGTGAGTTTTGTGTCAACCCTAGCCCCAACACTTTTTTGGGACTTATTAACCCTTTATGGGTCAGAGAGATGTGCAATATAGTGCTTCACTCTCTGGTCAGTAAAATGGGTAACTAAAGGAGTTCTCTGCCTTCCCTAACTTCACAATATTTTTACATTTTGGTTTTTTAAACCCTTGGGGACCTAGGAGTTGTTCATATTATTACAAAGCTATATGTTGCATACCATCTGGCTTTTAAATGTGTAAAAATCCTATTCAGTGAAGTTTCCTTCTCTTCCAGAGGTCTGATCTCTCTGACTGACCTGGGTAGGTTTGACAGCATGGTTATCCCACTGGAGATGGAAGCTTATGATGCTCTAAAAAGCAGATCAGGTAAGAGAACATTAAAAGGGATGGGTGACCTTGGAAGAGCTTAACTTTTGCAATGCCATTTAGTGTAATAACACTTCATGGATCAAGAGATCCATTTTGGGGTATGTTTATGAAAAAAACACAAAATACATTATCAGAACTACTTGATATTTATTTTTTCATGTTTATAGCCATTATTTTCTGATGCCATTAGCTATATTTGCTGAAAACATAGTATATAATTGGTCAGTACTGATAATGGTCAGTTAATATCAAGAATGGCTAGCCGGTACTATGAAATCTAAGAGAAATATGAGCTTACTTACTTCATACTCATATAAATCTTCTTACTTGGCTGAAACCATGGAAGAGGAGGATTGCATTCAGGGCATATAATTTTAAGTCCTTTGCTACTAGCCAGACCTGAAAAGTTACTCGCCACTTAAAGCCAAATCATACCCACCAGGGCTGAATTTCTACTCGCCAGGGCTAAATTTTCACTCGCCATTGGCTACTGGCAAATGGAAATTTTGAGCCCTGCATACATACTCACTGGGCTACTTACCCTGAACCCTTTGGATGCCAGAGAGATGTCCAGCACATTGAGTTGCAGTGCACTGGATAACTCTCTGTCACTCAAAGGGTTAATGAAGTGAAATGAGTATAGACAGATAAGTGCTGACATTCATATTCACTGTCCTAGAGTGTGATAATTTCTTTTTAAAATTTACTACTTTCTCTTAAACCCAAGATTCTAAAGGTCAAACAATAAGGTCACTGTGCTAAAATGTTTAGGTGCAATTGACTGTTTATAGGCACATATTAGATTACCCCATTTCAGATTTGCTTGGCATGTATTACCAAGCAATCCATTACATCCTCACTGGCAACAGAGGAAGCTCATATTTTTTTAAATAAACTATTAACTCCATCCTGCTACCTACAAAGACACACGTTAACTATGATTAACCCCTCAGTTTGGAAAGGGGCCTGCAAAGCATTTCTCTGGAATGCATTACAGTCCCTTATGGCAGCAGAGGAGGGAATGATTTAAAAGGCGGCAAAATGGTTTTAATGAAGACCAAACTGGAAAGTGTTACAAATTGATGTGGGCTCCTTAGTCCCTAGATTATTAACCATTTGAGTGCTAGAGGCGTACACAACGCATTGCATGCTTTGCGTACCCCTCTGGCACTAAAAGGGTTAAAAAAAAACAGAGGGAGAATCCCCTTTTATTATAACCAAAATTCTTGAGAAAACACAGTTTTAAGACAATACAAATTTGTCGAGAGCTCACAAGGGCAGGTATTTACCCCACCATCGCCACGCTACAAAGAGTCCATCAGCAGTTTTTGTTACTCACCCAAACACATACATATGTTGTTCATGTAACATTGGGACCAACAATGGACATTTCTTTAAACTCCCCAGCCCCAGTCAATGGCTTTGTTCCATGTAGCTTTGTTGAAGCCATTTATATGTTAACTCCCCCCTGTACAGCATACCTGCATAAGGAAAACAGTTAAAACTGATAACTCAAGTTATATCAAAACTTGAATAAAAAAAAAATATATGTGTGAATGGTACTGTATACCCTTTTAAATAAAGGAAATATATTGTGGTCTTTCTTATCAAAGAATCATATTTAACATTGCTGTCCTTCTAACATAATAATATGGAAATAGTTGTATTATATATAATCTAGTTTTGATAACCTGTAAAAAAGTACAGACACACATATACACACACATTAACACTTGCAGCTCTGCACAAACCTATGAATAAGTGATATACGAAACGCATTATGCGAATCATGTATTTGTCTCTGTGTTTATTATCATCACTTAAATCCATTTCTATCGATATTATTTTACTTTTGAAAGAATAAAACTGTGTTTTTAAGTATCTCTTATCTGACTGGTTTACTACCCAAAGTGGATCCTTTTGAGCGCTCCCTTTCAGTGGTCATCAAACATGCATATATCATGTGCGACCGTGCACACAAACTTCAGAGCACACTCACAGCTAAGTACACACACACACATGCACAACTCAGTGCCCACACACACACACATGCACAACTCAGTGCCCACACACACATGCACAACTCAGTGCCCACATGCACAACTCAGTGCCCACACACATGCACAACTCAATGCCCCCACAAACACATTTGCGCACACAGACTTCAGAGCACACACTTATTCTTTAGCAAACACATGCTCACCTCAGAGCACACACTCATCCCTCAGCACACACACACACATACGAGCACCTCTGCACACATGCGCTTCTCAGTGAACACACACACGCAAACCGTAATTTATGTAAATTGTATCTATTATTTTGATGCAGAATCGCACCATGTCTTAGTACATTAGCCTCACTGTCTAACATCTATTAAAAGAACTATCTGAGTGCAAAAGAAATATTTACGGCATAATAAATGTTTCAGGTTTTAAAAAGGCATGTCATATTTTGTAGACAATATTGATAATTTTTCTTGTTCATTTATTGTGAAATGAAAGAGTAAAGCAAGTTATTTCAAACCAATAAATCATGCTGCCACAAGAGCATTTGTAAGGGCTGTGTTGTGCAAACAATCCTGCATCACCTGGGTTTAGAATAAGGATGTACAGGGCTATAGTCCCAGAAAAAGTGAAGTAATTCTGGGGTAATCCAACAGCATAGTAGGTGACAAGAAATAAAAATTCACATTGTTTTAAAGTGGAACTTTCACCTGAATACTTCTTTAAAACTGCTTATGTGCCATGTTAACCAGAAGTCCAGTTTAGGAGATAATCACACTTTTATTTCTGGGCAAAGTGAAAGTGAACATTTCCTAGTACAGTATAAAGCATCATTAGCGTATAAAGCATCATTAGCATATGAAACTTCATTGACAGCTTCATTAGCATATGGAATGTGATTGAAACCTTTATTAGCATATGACATGTCACTGAAAAGACTTCAATAGCATATGAAATATCACCTAAACGTTTAATTAGCATATGAAGAGGCCACTGGTACCACAATTAGCATACATTAGCATATGTAAGAAGTGTGAATATTTCCTTAACTGAATATTTTCTGGTTTTTTGGTTAACATGACATATAGGCAGTTTTTAATGCAGTTTTCAATATGCAAACTTGAATTATGGTGAAAGTTCCACTTTAAATAAGGCCTTCTATCCTTTGAGTGCCAGAGAGCTGTCCAACTCCGTGTTATGCAAGGCATTGGGTACCCCACTGCCACTCAAAGGGATAAACCCCTTGACTGATAAGAACAGTCTAATATCATATTGTAGTGTAAAACTTTTGTGACCTTGTTACCATTCCAGATATTAAAGTAAGGTAAACATAGTTTTGACTTTGCATATTCTGCAACTGCTTTGTATATAAAGCCATTCTACATATACTTTTTTTTTCATTTCAACCTATATTAAAACCCTTTGATTGCCAGAGAAGTATTCAACACATTGCGTTGAATACCTCTCTGGCACTCAAAGGGTTAAGCTTTTATATCCCTGACAATGAACTAACTGTATCTCTTTTTTCCAGGAACAGTGGAATCAGGTATAGTGATACAATTTAACACTATCCCTGCAGCAGGAAGTATTAGAGGGAGTGAGCAATGAAGTTGTCTGGAAACAAGAGAAACTGTTCATTGTGAGAGATATAAAAGGTGTAGAAAATAGGTTACGAGGAAAAATAAAAAAATAAATATATATATACACACATACATACATACATACACAAAAAAAGTATAAGTAGAATTACTTTACATATTAAGCAGTTGCAGAATATGCAGCCAAAAATGTATTTAACATGAGCTTTAAAAACTCCATTTAACCCTTTAAGAACAAGAGAGTTGTGCACCACATTCCTCCAGATTTGCTCCAGAATTTTGCTAAATATTAAATAAAAAGCCATGCATTTCTCAATAATATTTAATATTGCACACTGATTTCTTGCAGTGATGCCCCCGGCTCTCAGGCCTGCTCAGCAGGATGTTCTTCCCAAGAAGCATCTGGTCACTCCAGTTCCTGGTTAGTAAGTGTTACCTGGCTGATCAATGCTGACGCAAATAGTATAAGCTTTTTGAATGCACTATAGAGCTTAGTTTCGATAAAAGAGCATTTTTTGTGGATATATACCTAAGCAGCTGCAACTGAAGCAGAGTTAACACCTCCTAAGTATAACCCCCCGTTTACCTTACCAGAAAATCCCAATGGCCCCTATGAATTTTTGCCCTTCTGTCTTTGATCAAGGGATAACATCTTCAGTCAGTTCTGGATGTCATGTCCATGGAGATGAACATAACAGTTGCTAGCAGGACCAGAGGAAACAGACTCTGGCCACTACACATGGTAAGCTTAGCCTTTTAAGGACCACTTAGGTGTGCAAAGCATTGGTCCATTAAGGGATATGTAGGTTGATGCTTAACATCATCTTAGTACCTACACCTCACTGACATATAAGAGGTAATAATCACGCCCTGCAGAGAGCGGGCAAGGATGTTTGTCATGCACCTGTTTTAATACATAATAAAATATTATTTTGAAGGCTCTCAACTTCAATTTGCATTTTGTTGTTAACCCTTTGAGTTCCAGAGGGGCACAGAATGCATTGCTTTGCAATTAAATATGGCTCACACACATTTTATAAAATTCAAACCATTATCACTGTAGCATTTTCTCAGTCACATACCTGATATATTAGTATGTGAGTACATATTTAGTAATATTGTTGGCTCTGTTAGCATAGTGTTGTTAAGTTCCATGATTAGGAAACTCAGCTCTATTCTCCTTGGATGGTAGAGAGGTTTCCATCTCCAACCAATTCCTTCTGAAAGCATTGGATACATTGCTAGCATTCAGGAGTTAAAGGGATAGTAATGTTTCACAAAAAGCAGCTCCAATTAATCTTCATAGTATTTGGGCCATGGGATATGTTATTTTAACTGTTGTCAGAGTTTTAGTTCAAGAGTAATTGACTGATAAAGTACCCCCCTCCTGCCCCTTTTACCTAGTGTAAGCCGCCTCCCCTCATATGTGGAATCTGGTCCCTTGACCCGACAGGTTGCAGCAAGGGACAATCTTCTTACTGTGAGCATAAGGAACGTCCTGCCTTCCTTGACAGGTTTTTCTTTATGCTTACTGTAGATGGTCCCTCTCTGAGATCCATCCAGGCAATCTTGCTGCTCTGAGGTGAGCAGTGCTACATCATTAAAAAGGGCGGAAGGGGGTACTTTATTATTCAAATACTCTTGTACTACAACTCTGACAGTATTGAAATAACACTCTCCATGGTCCAAATAATAAGAAGATTAATCCAGGCTGCTTTTTTTGGTGACGCATTACTATCCCTTTAAATAAAGGTCAGTAAAGGTATATGTAGACTGGTAAATTAACTGGCTGCATAAGTATATACTCTAGTAAAGGAACAGATCACCATAAGTGAAAGAATGTGGCTGTGACCAACACAAAATGTGACGCATTAAACAGTTCCCTACTCTGCCTAATGGGAAATCCAAGCATTTTGACAGTCATGTTTCCTTTTCAGATTCCAGAGGAGCTTTCTTTCTTAAACCTGTGGATGATGCAGAAAGTGAAAAAATATTAACAGCAGAGATGGAAAGGTTAAAGGTCCCTGATTCCAGAGATGTCAAGCGGACACATTCTAAAAACTACACCCCACTTGAAGATGTGCCAGTTGATTCCTATGATGTGCAAGACATACCTATAAAAAAGTCTTCCCCTGGCCCTGTAAAGCCAAACTGGCTCCTTACAGAATCAACAAAAGGGTCTCGTGATTCCTTGCTCAATGAAGATGCATCATATTCTTCCAGAAGTAGAAAAGAACAAAAAAGCAAAAATGGGATACCACAGACTCCAAGAACTTCTCGCAGTAAATCCAAAGAGAAAAAAAATGATGCATATTCAGTGCTCAGTAAATCCAAGAAATCTAGGCCATTATTGTCTCAGATATTTGGGGGTGTTTCTTTGAGTCCTTCAAATATTGATATAAAACTAAAGCCTATAAAAAAGGATACAAAGCCTATAGAGACTGATCAGGCATCACAAAATGGCTTCAGTGTTCAGAAGGAAGAGGAGTATGAGTTGGCAACAGTCACAATCTCAAAAATGAAACAGTCACTGGGTAAATACACTTTTATCAATATACATATATTGAAACTGAGCAGGAGTGGCTAAACACTAAATTTTCCTTCCCGCAAGAATTTTCTTGAGGAATGGGAGAGATTTCTACCGAAATTCCTGTGGGAAGAAAAATGCAGAACTGAATGCACAGAGGGCTGATGCAATGGTCTAAACCTTCTGATATGGTCCATTTAGGTGAGTTTTCTTTTTGCTTGTTTTTTGGTTTTCTTGAATATCTTCTTGGCCGGCTGTGTCCCTAATCAACACACAGCATGCCAACCTAAACATACAAAATCAGGCCAAGAAGATAGATACTTTCTTATGTCAGCATGGGAGTTCCTGAAGACAAAAGTTGCTAGTGATGCCATATTCTAACGAGAACAGTTTCAACATAGACGCTAATCTATCACATTCCTATTATCCCTTTTAGAACCAAAGAGATGTCTACTGCATTGCTTCTCAATGCATTAGACATCCCTTTGTGACTGAGATGGTTAAAGCCAAGCCAAAATTAACCAGCAAAAAACACAAGTTAATGAGTAACCTCATTAGGCTGTACTCCATTGCAGATTATATGCTTTTCTCTAGTTTTCTCTCTGAATTTCTACATAGACTTCAGTAGGAATCAGTGAAATAAACCAGGGATGACATATACCATCTGCAAATGTGTAGAAGAAAAGTACATTTTTCTTTAATGGCAATTTCTGTAAAAGTGAGCAGAGTTCAATAAGTAGAAAGTTAATGGGCGAGTAACAGAAAAAGAAAAGAATTGGGTTTTATGTTTTTTAAATATCATGTGCTTCAAGTTAGCATCTGTAAAAAAGTTATGTTAGATCCCTAAAATCTAATCCTAAACTTGCATAATTAAAGCATGTGTATACTGTTATAGAGACAATGTGGTTCATTGTTTGTGCACAGCTAATTCTGTGTTGAGCTTTGTACCCACTGCTCTTTTGTTCATAAAGGATGATATTGTATCTCATGCAAATGAACAATCAAACAGTATCACTTCTCAGAGACTAGCAAGATTTCTTTTGTAATGGGAGCCCTGGAAAAAGTAAAAATGAGTTGCCAGAGATCATATATAAGACAAGATTTTAAGCCTCAGAAAACAAATAGAACATTTTTATGCTACCATGAAGTACCCGGTATCTAAGTGTGTATAACCCTAGATCATTTTTAGGTTTTAGTGTTCATTTAATCCCATTGAGTTCAATGGGTTTAACTCTACTGATGGGAAACAGAAATGTAGGATCGCTTGTGTCCGTCAATTAATTTTCTCTGTCGTCCAATACAGGTTACTGGTAACTTTGGGTAGGCGATCAGGCCCTTTAATAGGCAGGAACAATTCTGAGAAGTGACTGCTGGGTGGAGTCTCCCTCCTCTCCTTAGCTTGCAGCTAGACAATCCCCAACTAGTAAGCTTTGTTCCTTGGTCAAGACACAAGGCAAGAGAACATCACTGGACACGGCACCTGGAGGATTGCCTGGTCAGGGTACAGTCGGACAACGCCACAGCGGCAGCCTACATCAACAAGCAAGGTGGCATAAGACGTTTCGCAGCTTGGCTAGAGGTCAAGGCTATTTTATCTTGGGCAGAGGAGCATGCCCCTGCCAATTCCACAGTTCATATTCCTGGCGTAGACAACGTTCTGGCCGACTTCCTCAGTTGACACACAGTGGACAGCGGAGAGTGGTAGTTGCATCCAGAGGTGTTCAACCTCATCATCCAGCAGTGATGACTTCCATGCATCATCCTGATGGCAATCAGGCACAACAGGAAGGTGCCAACATTCTGCTCTCACTGGGCAGATCCCCTGGCTCTTGCAGTGGATGCCTTGTCGATCCCGTGGACGTTTCCTCTAGCTTACATCTTTCCTCATGTTCCCCTATTGAACAGAGTTCTTTGGAAGCTGAGACTTAAGAGCTGCCCAGTCATTCTGATTGCTCCGTACTGGCCCCAACAGGCTTGGTTTCCAGAGCTTCTGGACCTCTCAGTGGCAGAACCTCTTCGACTTCCCCCCGGCCTGACCTTCTTCTGCAGGGTTACCTCTGGAAGGAAGACGTTCGTCATCTGGCTTTGAAGGCATGGAGATTGAATCCTCAATTTTGAAGAAGAAGTGCCTGCAAGCTTGTTTCCTTTAAGGCCTACCATCGAGTTTGGTCTACCTTTCTGGCTTGGTATGCTGACAAGAACCTATCTCAGGATTTTGGCCTTCCTACAGTTCTTTCCTTCCTCCAGGATGGTGTGGATAAGGGTCTCAGTCTGAGTTCTCTTAAGGTTCAGACTTCTGCGCTCTTTGTCTTTTTTCAGAGGCATCTTGCTATCATTCCTGATGTCAAGGTTTTCTTCCAGGGTGTTGCTCATACCCGTCCAGT
The DNA here is from genome assembly GCA_037306005.1 of Rhinophrynus dorsalis. Classification (NCBI taxonomy): domain Eukaryota; kingdom Metazoa; phylum Chordata; class Amphibia; order Anura; family Rhinophrynidae; genus Rhinophrynus; species Rhinophrynus dorsalis. The sequence goes on along the minus strand of CM074724.1, from coordinate 83,658,015 downwards.
GTTTAAGTCCCCTGCTTCTCAGTGGGATCTTAACAAGGTTCTGGGAGTACTCCAGTGTCCTCCCTTTGGGTACTTGGCTACCATTCCTCTATGTCTGTTAACATGGAAGATGGCCTTTCTCCTGGCGATTGTTTCTGTTCGCCGAGTTGTGGAACTGCATGCCCTGTCTTTCACAAGGACAAGGCGGTGCTTCGCACCTCACATGAGTTTCTCCCTTAGGTGGTGTCTGAGTTCCACATTAATCAGGACATTGTGGTCCCTTCGTTCTGTCCTAACCCTACTTCTGACAAAGAGAGGGCTCTTCATATGTTGGATGTTGTGTGTTGTCTCAAGTTCTATGTTGATCGCACTGAGTCCTTGAGGCAGTCTGACACTCTGTTTGTCATTCCTGAGGGTCCTAGGGCAGGGAAGCCTGCTTCCAAGGTAACCATAGCTTACTGGATCAAGTCCACGATTCGTTAGGCTTACAAACTTAGGAAGAACCCTGTTCTCTTCAGGGTCACGGTTCATTCTACGAGGTCTATTGGGGCTTCTTGGGCCTACAAGAACCAGGCCTCAGCTGATCGGTTGTGCAAGGCAACCACTTGGTCGTCTGTGCATACTTTTGCTAAACACTATCGTGTGGATGTGCTGGCATTGGCTGATGCCAGTTTTGGGAGGAAGATCCTGGAGGCAGCCTTGCCTGTTTAGGATCTTTTTAGTTTCTCAGTACTCTTTCACTTTTGAGTCCTGTTGGCTCTAGTTTAGTGTGCTGTGTACAGTTCCTGTAGTCTGTTTTACCCCGTGTTCAGTGTCTGTTGACACTTTGCGGTTATTGTTGAGCTATTCATGATCTGTAGGTTCATTGGTGCTCTGGTGACTTTGGGGGTCCTTTCCTTTCTTAATGGTTGGACATCCCAAAGTTACCAGTAACCTGTATTGGACAACAGAGAATATAGGATTTTAGTCTTACCTGTTAAAACCTTTTCTCTCTTAGTCCATACAGGTTACTGGTCTCCCATCCTGTCAGGGGACCATGCTTGGCTCTCCTGTGGCAGAACACGGGGGTCCTTTCAGGTTCATGTTCACAGGAGTCTTCCTTTACCCTCTTACTACCTAGTCAATCGTTAGTCTGCAAATCTTACTGGTTGGGGACTGGCTAGCTGCAAGCTAAGGAGCGGAGGTAGGCTCCACCCAACAGTCACTTTTGTTCCTGCCTATTAAAGGGGCTGATCGTCTATCCAAAGTTACCAGTAACCTGTATAGGCTAAGAGAAAATGATTTAACAGGTAAGACTAAAATCCTATTTTTTCATTCCTCCCCCAGTAATTCTGTTACATAGGGGTGTGGCAATGCCTGGTCCAGTTATGTGTCAGTCAAATACTGTTGGCTGATGCCAAAGTGAGCCAGTCATTGGAGTTTATGAAAAGCATCGAAACCACCAATCTAGCTTCTATGAAAGGGCTGCCAGCAGCCATTGTGCAGCTCTACTGTGCTACATCTTCACTGCATTCTGGCATGAAAACAATAAAGATGCAGCTTGCTATAATTTGGTGCATTCATGTGGAGCAGTAGTCTCCCATTTGAAAGGCACCATTGTTTAGCATTATACCTTTCAAATAGAATCTACAGGGTCCTGGGTTAAAATCTGAGTCTGGACCTCCTTCCATACCCACCCTCACACACTTATGATCTGGAGCAAATATGAATAACACAAGCTGACACAAGCCTTCAAAATGTGTTGGACACTTCTGTGGTGCTAAAAGGGTTAATGAAGGAAATAGAAAGGGCCCACCACCAATGTTCTTATCCTTCTAGCAGTAACATAGTAACATAGTTGAGGAGGCTGAAAAAAGACATCCGTCCATCAAGTCCAGCTCATGCCAAATCATACCTGTTGATCCAGAGGAAGGAAAAAAAAGCCATTGATACTGTTTCCAGTTAAGCCCCAAGTGGGTAAAAAAATTAGTTACTGACTCCAAAATGGCAGTTAGATATTTCCCTGGATCAACATCCTATCTGCTTTGAAGCCAGCTGTCATAATTCTCAATATTGTTCTGTGGTAGATAGATAGCCATTACTTTTTTTAAAGCAGTTACAGTCACTGCAAGCACAGCATCCTGAGGCAAAAAATTCCTTAACTCTACTGCCCTTATTGTAAAACATTCCTGTCTTTGTATTAGTAGAAAGCACCTTTTCCCTAGTCATATTGGATGATCCCACTGAATATCCATTAATATGCTTTTAGCTTTTGTAAAATTATCCTTTTTAAAATTAAATGTTTTGGTTAAACCCTTGTTAATGGGTTTCTCATAACAAATGTCAAAGGATACAATATTGTGGTCACTGCTGCTTAAATGTTCCCTTATCTGTATAATGTTTATTATGTCAAGCAAGGCCTCTTTTCTAGATGACTCCTCTACTGGTTGGGACATAAAATTACCATTAATCATACCTAAAAAATATTTCCCTTTGATGTGCTGGAAATCATATTTCTCCAGTCAATTTCAGGAATGTTGAAATCTCCCATTCTGATTACATTTCTTGACCAAGAATCCTTTTCCATTTGCATTAAAGGGGAACATTGATATGAGAAAAAGTTTTGTCCATGGGCTTAAATTAGCCCAACTACATTAGCCTTGGTATTTTTTTCAATGTTACCTACTTCCGCATTGTGCAGTACACTATATGTGCGGCACAATGGAGCAGGACTTCCCTCCTCCCAGCTGCCCCAGGGAGCGCGTTCACGCTTCCCTTCATAGTTGTATTTATGTGGGCTAATGTTACAGCAAGCTCCGATTACTACGCTACTGAGCTTGCCTGACGGGCTGCTAAAGGATCTTCTTTGAGAACTGTTACCTGGTGTTGGCCAGTGGGGTAGTCCCTTTCCTCCTGCAGACATCAGGGGGAATACACAATACAAATAGTGTGCTTTGACTTTGGCAATTTTAGTAATGAGTAGAATAATGAAAGCCCTACACAGAAGGTTCAGATCTGCTGCAAGGTCTGCAAACACACCACTTATTGGTTGCTGCATGTCGTGCTGAGACTGGGCCCTGCAGATTGGCAGTAGTACCTGGTGCATAATCTGGCTCTGTTAGAGAACTGTTTTAAAGTAGAAAGTCTATGGTAAAGCATGAAACCAAAGCAGAAATATATGAAAATATTAGACCCAACATATCATGTTACATTGTTACAGGTATCAGCATTTCTGGAGGAATTGAATCCAAAGTCCAACCAATGGTGAAAATTGAGAACATTTTTCCAGGAGGTGCAGCCTTTGTCAGTGGTGTTCTTCAGGTAAACACCCAAACCAATAATGATATTGCTGTATATTTCATATCTTGGAGATGACATTCTAATATGCAATATGATATTGTGTTTATTATAAAGTATTGGGGTGAAACACATGTTCTCTCTATTGTCCCATAGTTTAAAAAATTCATGTAAAGAAAAATCTAAACTAATTATAAAAAAGCCTTTGTATTAATCCCAAAAGGTGCTCCTGCATTGAATGTCAACACTAAGTTTGAGAAAAATCTTATTACCAGAATCTCTCCTAAATTTTTATTTCTCTGTTGTCCAGTGTGGAACACAAGAACCGCGGGTTTAAGTATCCTTCAGTCAGGAGGGCTAGGTATTTTCCTTAAAAGGCTTTCTGGAGGTAGAAACTCCCTCACTTCTCCTCTTTACCCCAACCAGACATGCAAGGTTTTAAATGTGGCCTCAAATGAGGTGCATCAGGGCAAAGAGGCTGTTAGTTAGCCTTCTTTGTTATTTTCTTAACTAATGTAATCCCCCATTAGGTGGGCTCCTATCTCTGCCTCTTTGTTGGTATGAACCAGAGTGCAGACTATACAGGACCTTGGTCTGCTAGAGGATGACTTGCTCTGTCAATCTATTTCTTCTTGTTTCTGCTTGGCTTGTCTGTGTACAGTGTATATTTTATAGGAGCCTGAAGTCTAAAATGGATTCCACTATTCAGAGTCCATAGGTCCTGTGAGTATATCCCTGCCTATCTATCTATCAATCATATTTAGAATGGTATGTGGTAAAATCACTAGTTCTGCACATTGCTGATCTTTTCTCATTCCCATTCCATTCCCCCTTCTTCTCCTTAGGTGGCATTTTTCTGTAGTTTTCTAAAATGTACCTAATTTTACTTAGTCTTTTTTAAGGAACTGTGGTTCATTTAATAAATGTATGGCCATATTTGATGTTAAAGACAGTAGACAGTAAAGTTGTTATTTGTGCTGCACTGGGTGGATTCTGGTCGATGAAACTTGGCTTATGCTTCTTCCCTTTCCTACTACAGTTGAGGGAATTCCTCCCCCAGGGTTGGCCAAACTGATGACACCCAAATCTATCTTTCCTCCCCAGACCTCTCCCTTCCCTCCTGTCCTGGGTATCTAATTGTCTCTCTGCTTTGTCTTCCTGAATGTCTTCTCATCATCAAAAACTTAACCTAAGCAAAACCAAACATATAAATTTCCCTCCCTCTCCAGTCAGCCTTTCCCCAGAGACATCCCTCACTGTTAACAGCACCACCATCACACCAGCCTCCACATCATGCTCCCTCGGGTTCATCTTTGCCTCCACCCTATCCTTCATTCCCCAAATTCACCACCATTCATTTTTACTGTTTAATGGTTGTGTATGTCTGTTCCCTATTGTACAGGGCTACAGAATAAGTTGGTGCTATATAAATAAAGTATAATAATAATAATAATAATCTTTTTGAGGCTGTTTTAGACTGTGCTTGGTTCAATGGGAAGGCCTTAGGTTGCAACCTCTAAGTCCTTTGGGTAGGAATGTGGCCAGCTGCTTAGTTCACTAAACATTCTCTGGTCTCAGTTGCATTTGTGGGCACTCATCTGTTTGGCCTAGAGTTGGGAAATGTTCTACAGTGAGCAGGAGTGTTTGGTTGTCTCGAATATCCCCCAGGCATCCCATTTGTTCTAGGACAGTAGCATGCGGTTTCCATTTTCCCCTGTTGTTTTCAGTTTAAGCTCAGGGAATTTTCTTCAGCACATCCTTCCTGGACAGTGGGCATGGAGCCTACCTAGAAGTCTTCATCTGACAAATTTACCTCTGCATGACTCTCAGGTTTGCTTCAGGTATTTGAAGGTTATCTGTGTTTTTTTTTTTCACAATACATGGACCCTCCCTGTTGCAACCAGTGAGTGTTCTTGGGTGCTCTCGGAATACTATTGTGTTCATTACATGTTTCCCTTCACATTGTATCATTATTTTCATGGTCTGTAGCAGTCTGGCTCAGGAATGTTTATCTCCCTATGTGGTTTACTTCCTTGGTGGACATGTAGGGTTTCTCGGGAAGTATTCCTGAAATGTATTCTACTACTTTCTTAGATCCTAGAGGGAAGGTTTCACGTCTACATTTTGTATCTGGGGGTTGGGCTATCTGATTGCCCTTTAGTCTTTGCCCGATTATTTGAGCTTCTTGCTTGTTGTTGCCAGATCAATTTTTTGCCTTTATTTTGACAGTTCTCTGGATTTTCCCTTGGTACCTTATTTTTGGATTTTGTGCTTACCTGGTATTCTTAAATTTTGACAGCTGCACTCCAGGAATTATTGAGGCAACATTGTTTCAATCAAATGTAGATAAAAACTCCTTTATTTCAAAATTAAAATGTTACAAAAAACAGCATCAGATGGAACAAGTATATCAGGAAAACAGATGAAGAGAAAGAGAGACTCCGTCTAATGCGTTTCACGCTAACTAGCTCTTACTCATAGACCAGAAGATTGATTGCTGTCGATCTTAAATTTCAAAACTCGCTACACTAAGCTGATTGGTTAAAACCCAAACAAATCAAAAACATATTCCCTCCCTCCTTAATATGTCACTCATCTGCTCTCCATGTTACTCATAGCATTTGTATACATAATATCCACAGCTAGACAAACATTATAACCACCGAATAAAGAAATATACATGTATAGTTGAAGCTAGGAGAGACCCCAATCTTCCGAGGTGGGTAAATCATTACTTACTCGTCAGAACATTCAGGCAGCAGAGGGAACTGGACAACCAGAAAACCCCCGGATTCCCACTTAAAAAATGTGTGATATATCCCACTCTGAATTTAATCCTCCTGGGATACTAGTTTTTAACTGGAAAATCCAGTATGCCTCTTCGCCTGTTTATCCAACTGATGGCATCCCCACCTCTCCATGGGAGCCTCACCCTTTCTATACTCTGAAACATGCAGACTGACACATCTCCATTATGGTATTCCAAAACATGTTTTACAATGGCCGAATCCTTCTTCTTTTTGTCAGTTTGGTACATGTGCTCCCTAATCCTCTCTTTCATATGTCTAATAGTATGTCCAACATATTAGACCTTAAAATCCCTACATGTAAACAGATAAATCACAATTTCTGTATTACAGTTGATATAGGATTTAATATCATAGGTTGCCATATCCAATGTACATGCAAAAGACTTCCCAGAGTGTGCATATCTACAGCATTTACATACTGTCGCTCCACAGCCAAAGAAACCCACATGCTTCAGCCAAGTCAGGGTAGGTCTCCTGTATATATCAGTCATCACCTGACCTGAGGGGGAGCTTGTCACGGTTTATTATGACTCTCAGACACAAGTTTTAGGTAAAAATCAATTTTATTGAAATAATAAATTGATAACGTAGGATGGCAAACACATACATACAGATATATACAGAATAAAACACGACAGAAGGCAGACTCTACCGGTCCTGTCAATATACAGGACAGGACAGTCTAAAGTAGCAGAATGTTAGGCTCTACCGGCCTTGCCAATACCGGGTAAGGCAACCTGCAGATGGAATAGCATAACGGTTCTACCGGCCTTACCAAATTACTGGGCAAGGCAGCCTCAAAAGATTCAATGTAGGCTCTACCGGCCCTGCCAATACCGGGTAAGGCAACCTCAGATGGAATGTGGCAAAAGGTTCTACCGGCCTTACCAATATCGGGCAGGGCAGCCCAGAGATAGTAGCAGCAGTCAGATGGTAATGGCAAATTGACAGGATCGTAAGCAACCCAGTGTACACACACTGAGACCAACAGGGGAATCGTAAAGCCGCAAGACTTTGGAGCAAACCAGCGTCCGCACGCTGGGACCAATACTGACTTGTATAGCCGATAGGCTTTGGAGCAAACCAGTGACCGCACACTGGTGTAACAAGCAAGTTTTGTATAGCTGCAAGGCTTAGGAGCAAACCAGCGTCCGCACGCTGGGACCAACACAGGATAGTATAGCCGATAGGCTTTGGAGCAAACCAGGGTCCGCGCGCTGGGACCAACACAGGATTGTATAGCCGATAGGCTTTGGAGCAAACCAGCGTCCGCACGCTGGGACCAACACAGGATTGTATAGCCGATAGGCTTTGGAGCAAACCAGTGACCGCACACTGGTGGAACAAGCGAGTTTGAATAACTGCAAGGCTTTGGAGCAAACCAGCGTCCGCACGCTGGGACCAACACAGGATTGTATAGCCGATAGGCTTTGGAGCAAACCAGTGACCGCACACTGGTGTAACAAGCGAGTTTGAATAACTGCAAGGCTTTGGAGCAAACCAGCATCCGCACGCTGGGACCAACACAGGATTGTATAGCCGATAGGCTTTGGAGCAAACCAGTGACCGCACACTGGTGTAACAAGCGAGTTTGAATAACTGCAAGGCTTTGGAGCAAACCAGCGTCCGCACGCTGGGACCAACACAGGATTGTATAGCCGATAGGCTTTGGAGCAAACCAGTGACCGCACACTGGTGTAACAAGCGAGTTTGTATAGCCGCAAGGCTTAGGAGCAAACCAGCGTCCGCACGCTGGGACCAACACAGGATTGTATAGCCGATAGGCTGTGGAGCAAACCAGTGACCCCACACTGGAGTAACAAGCAATGTCGCCGATGCGACCAGGCAGGAGGTCGCCAGGATACAGGAGACAGGCGATGCGATGACAGGAACCAGCAACGATCAGTCAGGTCAGGAAACAGCAGAGAAGAAGTTCAGCAGGAACTGCAACACCAGAGACTAGGCCGGAGCCAGGACTGGAATTACTCAGCATGCAGGAAACACTGGATCAGTAGAGATCAGGAACTCAGGAACACATGAGAACAGGAACTCAGGAACACTGGAACAGAGGCCCAGCTATCACTGGCATAGTGATAGCAAAAAGGTCAGAAACAACGCGAAAGGGCACTCAAAGGGTGCCCAATCCAGGTTTAAATAGGCAATAAGAGGCGGGCTATCTGCAGACAGCCAATAGAAGCCCCCTACTGGTGACAGACAAGGAACTGCAGCAATCACGGGCACCGTGATAGAGCTCTAGAGAGGGAGCTGCCATCTTATTGATTTTCTTAATGATAATGAGTGCAATCTTCGGTTTATCTCAGATCACCAGACTGGTACTATCCCGTTTTTAGATTTGACCCTTGCAGGAGACCCAGTTTCAGGTCAGGTGGTGACTGATATATACAGGAAGCCCATTTCTGGAAATAGCCTACTTCATGCCACCTCAATGCATCTGTGGTCCCAGATTTGAAGTATTCCTAAGGGCCAGTTTCTGTGCTTGCACAGAAACTGTTCACGGGAAGAAGATTTCGATAGAGCATCTATGGATCCCGCTGCTGGTGTCCTCCTTTTGAGCAGCTCTCATCGCCTCTGATGTCCTCCTATTAAGCGGCTTTCACCGCTGCCTTGTTTCCAACTTGTGGCTTTGCCCTGTGGCTCTTGTTGCAGCTCTCACCCCTGTGTTTACTAGCTCCGTCTAGCTTCCTTTTGTATTTTTTGGCCTTTTTAGCCTCGGTTGGCCGTGTGGCTACAGGCTTCCCTGCTATCTCTGGGTTGCTCCGTGCATGGCTCCAGTGTTTCTGGGTGCTAGCTTTCTGGGATGCTGATTTATATACCCTACAGCAGCTTGTCATTAGTAGGAGTGAAGTATGCATCGTCTACTCAGCCTCAGTGCGGATTGTATGCCGTTTTCCTAGGAGCGGCTTGTGCAGCCTGATTTTCGGCTTCTGTTCAGATTGTTTTCCGTTCACCACCTTCTCAGTGGTCTATACTTTGAGCCTACTCATTGTGGCTCTCAGTGCTGCAAGTATCATTATTTAGTTATGTCTCTCATCTCAGCTTGATACTCTTGGTGGGCACCTGCCCTATACCTTGGGCCTACTCATTGCAGCTCTCAGCTCCACAAGTATCATTATTTATTGCGGCTCCCATCGCCACTTTATGAACTTGGTTGGCACCTGCCCTTTTATTGGGCCTACCTGTTGCGGCTTTCATATCCACTAGTATCATATTGAGATGCAGCTCTCAGTGCCGCTTGCTACTCTTGGTGGGCACCTGCCCTATGTTTTGGCCTTACTCATTGTGGCTCTCAGCGCCTCAAGTTTCATATTGAGTTGCGTCTCTCAGCACCAGTTGATCCACTTGGTTGCACCTACCCTATACCTTGGGCTACTTGTTGCGGCTCTCAGCACCACTAGTACTATTTTTTAGTTGCGTCACTGTGCTGCTGGCTACACCTGATTGGCACCTGCCCTATACCTTGGGCTTACTCAACGCGGCTCTCAGTACCGCTAGTTTCATATTGCTTTGCGGCTTTCAGCACTATTTGATACACTTGGTTGGTACCTGACCTATACCTTGGGCTACTTGTTGCGTCTCTCAGTGTCACTAGTAACACATTTGCTTTATGGCTCTCAGCACCACTGGTTATGTGTTCAGTTGGCACTGTCCCTAGTACCGTTGGGTCTTCTAGTTGCCATTGACTCTATTTTAGTGGGTCCTTATCCTCAGTTTCGGTGGACCATCCTTAGCATATTTCTGCTTGAGACTATTTGATATGTACTCCTTTTTGGAGATTTAACTTCTACCATGGAACGACAAAAGCGAGAGAGCACAGAGGGGCTCCCTAGTGCAATAAAGTCTCAGGATACTAGCTGCTCCACCACAAATCACCCCACTCATGGGTACTCACAAAATAAGTGGCTATTGGTCACTTACATAAGGGACAGCGACTGCGGTTCTCTAGGTATATGATACCTGACCCAGAACCAGGTTCAAGGCAGGTCCACCTCTCAGGTCCTTCATCTACATGTTTTTTATATTGTATGTCTTCTGTTTTTAATTGCACCACACTGGAACCCACAAGCATTACAAAGATTGTATTGAAAGGGTCCCCCTCCAACGCGTTTCTTATAACATCTCATCAGGGAATTTTAATTTTAGATAGGGTTTTTTAGATGTATTAGAGTAGGACTTGCCTTAAAGGGATAGTAATACTTCGTTTTAACTTTATTTTATTTTGTAGGCATTAAAAAAACATGAAGAATGATATAAGTCTTATCTCTCAATCCTTTATGGTTTATGAGATATTCACAAGCAAAGTTCCCCTCCCCGCCCCTTTTACCTAGTGTAAGTCATCTCTTCTCAGATGTGAGTCTGGGTGTATGACAGGACAGATAACAGAAGGGGACAATTTTCTTTGTATGAAAACAATGAAAGCCCTTCCCCCCTTGACAAGTTTTTCAGCTTTTTCCATTATCTTAATTGAAGATTGTCCCTCTCTGCAGTCTACCTGGGCATCTCCCTTCTGATCTGGTTGAACAGGGGGGGGGATACTTTGTTTGTGAATATCTCTTAAACCATAAAGGTTTCAGAGATAAGACTTATATCATTCTTCATGTTTTTTTAATGCCTACAAAATAAAATAAAGTTAAAATGAAGTATTACTATCCCTTTAAGTAAGATACCTTGGGGTGGTGGCATGCTTACCCATGACTTGGTCAGTTTGTGAAAACTAAACTATCACTTATTTACTAAGAAATATTACATATGCATATTACAGGGCACGCATTTAATTTTTTATATAGAGGTGAGCAGGTTTGTATTTCTGTCTGGCTGATTGCACTTTGAGTTTAGGCCTGATGTTTGGGGAACTGGAGAACCCTCTCATTCTTTGCTGCTGTCTATATACTTAATTTTACATCCACATTAAAATTGTATTCATTATATGTATATGTTATGGTGAGTTGACACTGTGAGCTTTTTCTCTCGCTTTCTGTTTCCTCCTCTCCACGTCCTCTCAAAACGGATGAACCATAGAACAAAAACTCCAGAACAACAAAGGAGAAAAAAGAGGAGACACCCAACAGTGTACATACAGTAAGATAATATACTAAATGGATAGTATATAAAATATGCACTCACGTGTCCAAGTTGTCAGCTGTTAATATACATTAAAGCTGACTCTCACGCTTGTGGAGAAATCTTTTCGTCTCCACTCGATATCAGCTGTCCAAACTCGTAGATGTGGAGTGGATCTTATAAATGTCCCAATATCACTCAGCAATCTCTTCTTTTACCATCTTTATATATATATATAGATGGAAAAATCAAACCCAACTCCCATACAGGGTGATAAAATAAAAAAATAAAAAATAAATAAATAAAAATGGAAAATATGTTAAGGAGTAAGCCTCCTCCAAAGTGAAAACAAAAATGCGTATTTTACTTATTTTTTAATTGTTTTTATATTCTGTTTGTATTATACACATTAAATAGCATTTTTGTTTTCACTTTGGAGGAGGCTTACTCCTTAATGTATTTTTTATTTTTTCATTTTTAGTTATTTTATTTTTTTAATTTATCACCCTATATGGGAGTCGGATTTGATTTTTCCATCTATATATAAAGATGACAAAATTAGAGATTACAGAGTGATATGGGGACATTTATAAGATTCACTCAACATCTACGAGTTTGGACAGCTGATATTGAGTGGATATGATTAGATTTCTCCACAAGCATGAGAGTCAGCTTTAATGTATATTAAAGGGACAGTAATGTCCCCAAAAAAAATATCCAGTTTTGTAGACTTTAAAAAAAAAAAAAAATATGCTCCACACCCGCTGTTTCAAACCGCTATGGTTTGAGAGATATAGGGATTCAAAGTTCCCCCCTCCCTCCCCTTCTCATGATGTCAGCTGTAAAGCTGACAGCAGGAGATTTGAGTCGTATGACTCGAGGAGACTCTGCAGCAGAGCCGAGATCGTGTTATCTATAAAGAATTCATTCATTGGAAAATCTACAAAGTGTCCCTGGTTTGCAAGCACACTTTGTAGACATTTCCAATGAATGAATTCTTTATAAATAACGCCATCTTGGCTCTGCTGCAGAGCTGCCAGCTGGTCCCCGGACCGGTATCTCCTACTGTCAGCTAGACGCTGACGTCAAGAGAAAGGGAGAGGGGCGAACTTTTAATCCCTATGTCTCTCAAACCATAGTGGTTTGAGAGATCGGGTTTGGAGCATACATATATATTTTTTTTTAAAGTCTACAAAACTGATTTTTTTTGTGACATTACTGTCCCTTTAACAGCTGACAACTTGGACATGTGAGTTCATATCTTCTATACTATCCACTTAGTATATTATCTTACTGTATTTACACTACTGGGCACCCCCTCTTTTTTCTCTTTTGATGTTTTGGAGTATTTTTTCTATATCTTCTACCATACTCTGCATAGGGTCTCTCCTTCCACAGGGAAATATACTGGTCATTCCTGTTCCTGTCATGGTCAGGGCCTTGACTCAACTGTGGCTTTGTGGCCAACAGCTCTATCCGGCCTCGACCACAGCAAAGGGGCTCCAGTGGCTAGCTATGTTTACTAGCGTCGACCTCTAGCAACCATTTCCCTGCTTCTATCCATTACAGGAAGGCAGCTGCCGCCCTCTTCGGGGCTTGACACAATTTTAGTTTTGTTTTGGCTGCAGTTCTAGAGGGAGTTTTTGCAGCCCTCATTCTTGTCCAGGAGTATGTTTTGCTTCGCTAGTCTTGTGAGGCACTTGTCTACATAGTCCCATCAGTGCAGGTTATTTTTTTGCATTTTCTGCAGTTGATCTTTCAGGATGTTTTTTTCCACCTTTCTGTTTGGTGTGGCTGCTGCTCTGGGAGCCTTTACTTAGTTGCTGGCTCCTTTGGCTGCCTCTGTAGCATCTTGTTCTTTTTTTTTTATTTCCTGTCTGGAAAACCTTTGGTTCACAACCCCCTTAGGCCTTTGGACCAAGAGAGTGGAAGTTAGGAGAGGAATCTTCTGCTTATCTTTGTGCTAGAGCTGGATGATTCCTCTCGCTGGACTGCATTGGCCTCAGTTGCTCCAGGTTTTTTGCCAGTGCAGACTCTATCCATCAATGCAATGGTGGTGGCCTTTTTCAGCCCTCAAGAAGGATCCCAGTTTGGACAGAGGCTTTTGCCTCTCTCTCAGCAAGGTCTTAGATCTTTAAGGTCTAGATTTGTTCTCTGACTGCCTATTTTCAGAGGCACATTTTGTTCTTTCTGGTTGTGCTGTCTATGTAAAGGGAGCTGTCCATGCCTGCTCAGTCCATTGGGTTCCTGCTCTTCTGCGGATTTTGGCCTTGGTCTAGGAATGCTTCAGTCATCTCTTTTTGAGCCTCTGCCTTCCACTTTTGTCCTTGACTCTTAGAACAACTTTCCTGCTTATGTTTGTGCCTGTTCGGCATGTGGCCATACTTCAGGTCTGGTGTTATAATCTGGTCCAGAAAGTACTACTCTGCTGTTATCTGCAGCTCTGCCTATTCACAGGTAAATACCTGCTCCATTCAGTACAGCTCTGCTATTGACTGTCTTCCAGTCTGTTTTCAGGACATTCGCACCAACGGCTATATCAAGCAGCCTTACAGACACTTTAGTGCACATGTATAGTGTCTTACTGACTACATTTCCAGTGCTGCGATTCCTGTTTCCTACATATGACCTTGGCTTTGAATTCTGATCATGCTTGTTTGCTGATTTGTTTATTTGTGATCTCATAGTCTTGTATTCATCTTTGTGAGCTACTTGCAGTTGACACCGCTCCCTAGCCTTGCACCCTAGCTTCATTCTCAAGCAGCTCTTAGTAGCAGGCTTTAGAGATAGTTTTATCTGCTAACCCAGAGCCACTCATCAACCGTCCTTTATCTGCAAGTGAGTTGTACTTTTCATTTCCTGTTTCCAAGTACTCATTGATTGTTACTAGTTGTTGTTTCAGCATCTGTTCTGCCTAGTAAGCCCCCTCTGCCCTATGGGGCTGCCTCCTGTCTTGCCAGAGTGACATTTGGTCCTATAACCCTCCCTTGCTGATGTTTTATTCTGATAGGGTGGATTTGAGAACTCCTATAGGGGTCCCCCTAAGGTTGTTTCTGAGTTTCTCATTTCCCAAAAAATTGTTTTCCCTTCTCTTTGCCCAGCTTCATCTAACAGGCAGGAGCTTCATTGCTTGGATTTAATTAGGTGTTTGAAGTGCTACATTCATAATCAGATTTGCTTCTTGTCATTCCTGAGGGCCCTTTTGCAGGTGACAGGTGACAGTTGTTTCCTGGGTTAAGGAAACAATTTTCCAAGCCTACATCCTAAGGAAACAAGCCTGTCTTCATTTAGGGTTACAGCTCATTCCACCAGGTTGTGGATGATTCCAGGGCCTAGAAGGTCCAGGCCTCTGTGGATCAGTTGTGCAAGGGGGTGACATGCTAGTCTCTTCTCACATTTGTTTAACACTACCATGTTATTGTTCTGGTTTTGGCTGAAGCAAGGTTTGGGTGAAAGGTCCTACAGGCTGTCCTGTCTAGGTTTGTGCTCTTCTTGTCTTTACTTTCAGTTTCCTGTTACTTGGTTTGGTGTGTAGGTGTCCATTGACACCTGAGACTGCAACTTTTCCAGTTCCTCTCTACTACTGGTCTGTGTTTTGAGGGTTTTTCTTTCCCTCCATGGAATCTTGGTGGACATCTTTGATATATTCTCATTGTTTAGATTTGTGTGTTTTTACCAATAAATCCTTTTCTTTTAGTTCATGTGGAACACAGAACTTTCCTCCAGGTAAAAATGAGTAGTTTGCGTTCCAGGCAAGTGGGTCTTTTAGGACATCTGATTTAGGGGGCACTCTTTCCTACCTCGCTTCTGTGTTCGATCTTTTCTATAATTTAAAACTAAGCATGTCTGGTGGGGTAAAGTGGAGTAGGGAGGGAGTCTCTGTCTCCAGAGAGCCTTTTAAATAAAGTGCCCTGCCCTCCTGGCCAGAAGATACTTTTACCCCATGGTTTTTGTGTTCCACATGGACTAAAAGAAAAGTATGTATCAGTAAGTACACAAAAATCCCATTATAACAGTCTTGGCATAATTCCAAAATACTGAATCCTTTTGTCTTGCTGAAGATTGAGAGTGGAAATAACATTACAATATGACATCACTTCCTTTTGCACCACAGTATGGATGAATCATATATATATATATATCAGGGCTCAAAATTTCCACTCGCCACTAGCCAATGGCGAGTGAAAATTTGGCCCTGGCGAGTAGAAATTCAGCCCTGGTGGGTATGTTATGGCTTGCAATGGCGAGTAACTTTTCAGGTCTGGCTAGTAGCAAAGGACTTCAAATTATAAGCCCTGTATATATATATATATATATATATATATATATATATATATATATATTAACATATTTATAGTTTAGCATAGTCTATAAGCAATGAAACAATTATATCAGTTAAAAAAAACTTTGGCAACCCTTTGAAAGTTAGAGAGGTCTCCAACACATTGCTATGCATTGGAGACATGAACAGCATGCAAGGGGTTACTGAAATTCATATGCTACTCAAAGTAGGCATTGAGCACATATAAGCCTGTACATGTTGATAATCTATAATATGTGATAATCAATAGCCACAGTAACACTTGTATCAGCTAAAAATCCTCATTAATGATAGCATGCATTCTCATTCAGTATTGCTGTTCTTGCAACTTAAGTCTACATAGAATATCCGCCCTGAGCTTCTTAACCTGCTTCAGTAGCCCATAAACCTTTTCATGCCATTGATTTCATGATTTATACAGTAATTTATTTTTATGTTAAGAAGATAGTGTTAAAAGCTTCTACTAATGGCAAATATTCCCCCCAAACATTTCTATTTTTCTATTACTGAACGCATGTAAGTTTAATTACTTAGGCTGTTTTATGAGGCAGAGAAGATGTGACTAATTTACAGGTTATTAAGAGAAACTTATTAAGCTCTTGGCAATTATTCTCAAAGACAATTTTCTGCTGTGTAATTTTATCTCTTACAATGAGGTGACAGTTACTATTTAATTATCCTGATACACTGGTTCCGTGGTGCAATCGATCCCTACTGGGACATAAGAAGACAAGGACAATTGAAGGGCAGCTTGAAGTCCACATGAACACCTACTATGTAAACGCTATATTTCACAAGTCTTGTTTTAGCAGAAGATTAGCACATTAAAGGGAGACTATACCTGTAGGAATAAGTGGGTCTTAATATATTTAACAAATGATTTATCTAGGTATGAGTGCTCCTTACAGTAGTCATGCAAATGTTTAGGCCTTTTTTTGCATTTGGATCTTTGTTGTAGTGTGTAACTAGACACACATATCTTAATCTGATCTCTTTCTAGAACTACTGGTAGGGTTTCTCTCTATGTTTCTTCATTCTCAGCATTACCCCTTTGAGTGACAGAGGGGTGTGCAAAGCAAGCCATGCTTACCCTTATGATACTCAAAGTTTTATAGGAACGCTAACACCAAAAAATTAAATAGCATGATATAAATATAAATATTGCATACTGACAGGATATGTAAACGTTAATTTATATTTATCTATATATTTGAAAGAAAGAGGGAGAGTTCTCGTTAAGCTCCCTCCCTACAAACTTTCTTTAGCAGAGATAGCGCATGGTACAGTATGTCTCCTTTTACCATCAAAGACAATAAGAGCAGGGATTATCCCTTTAGAGATGTCTAAAGAGAAAAGTCCTGAAGGGGACAATCAGACTATTAAGAAATGGGTTAAAATGTAAACATGAAATAAATAAAAAGTATAGGCATTTTGACTTTACATGTTCTGCACTTGTAGAATGTGTCAAGTCAAAATTAAACATTACTGTCTGTTTAAAGTAGTCATTGTTATTCTGTTATGTATGTTCCTATGAATCAACATGTCTTATTTTTCCTTGCGTTTGTAGGCTGGCTATGAACTGGTTTCTATCGATGGTGAAAGTTTGCAGAATGTGACACACCAACGAGCAGTTGACGTGATACGTCAATCCTATAGTAATAAGCTTAAGGAGCCAATGGAACTTGTGGTTAAAATACCAAAGAAATTAGAACAATGAGAAGGAACAATGTTAAGAGTAACTTCAATTCCTCTAATCCAGGGATAGTAATTGCTGGACCTCCATCTGTTGGGAACTACAGTTCCCATCATCCAGAACAAACCACTGGCTGGCTGGGAATGAGGAAAGTTGTAGTTTCCAACAGCTGGTAATTCAACAGTTGTCTAGAGTGAGGAAAGTTGTAGTTCCCAACAGCTGGTAATTCAACAATTGTCTACCCTAAACAAACATAGACATGAGTGTACCATGTACCATATTGTTTCCGTGCAATACCAGGGGCTGGAATTGGCTTTCTCACCCTGTGCTTTCCTGACCTCAATTTACTAAGCAATGTACACACAAAATCTCTCCTTAACACCGCTTGCACCAAGGAGGCACTGAGTGTTTTAGGGCATTCATTTCCCCTGTGATTTGCTTACACCAATGTACTTAGCAAGGCATAGAGGAAATGCTATGGGGCTGGCATGTGGGGATCGCTGGCATGGATGATTTTTGAAAGGGCTTTCCAAGTAATAATCTATATTTATACTAGCCATCCTTTATTTAAATCAACAATTAATGAGATACTTATATTTATTTATTTGTCCATTTATGTAAATTAGCTAGTGCTTCCTAGTAGAAAGTGGCAGTTTGGAGGGAGAGTGAAATGTTAGTATTTGATGCTCTGCGCTGTGCAGGTCAGCACTGCCTAATCATCATAAATTGACAAATAAATAATGCTAAAAATCTTATAAACTATAGTTTAAATAAAAAATGGCTATATTTATATGTCATTTTGAAAGTTCTTTTAAAATCACCAGATCAAAGATAATGGCACCTTGCAGTGGTCAGCTTTTGGTAGATATGGATTTTCTCCCCCAAAACCTATACAAAAAAACTACAGAGGAGCAATTTTGGACAAAACCATATTCACCATGAGAGATAAATGAAAAGTCACAAAATGATCTTTAATTTAAATTGAACTTTTAACCTCTTGAATGCCAGGGAGATCTCCGTCTCATTGCTTTGCAAGGTATTGGAGACCTCTACAGCATTTCAAAGATTTAAAACCAGTATTTAACACCTTAGCGACTTGTGACATGCCAGGACCATCACACCAGTCCAGAAGTTAAGGGCCGGTGAAAGTCCTGACATTTCATGGAATTTGGGAATGGTGTCATGGCTGCATGCCGCTCTGCCATCCCAGAATTCATCACAACCACCCCTTGCCAGGTCGGCGGTTGCTAAAGGGTTAGTAATGTCTTATATAAATAAAAAGCAATATTGTATATAATCAAAAAAGAAATACATCAAATCCAGTCTGATCTCTCAAACCTTTATGGTTTGAGAGATATAATATTTTTAAGTTCCCCCCTCACTGATGTCAGCTGTAAAGCTGACAGCAGAAGATTTGTGTTGGCCGACTCGAGGCGGCTCTTCAGCAGAGCCAAAATACCGCAATCTAAAAATAAATACTTCACTGGAATGGTCTATAAAGTGTGCCTGGTTTGCAAGCTCACTTTGTAGACCGTTCCAATGAAGTATTTCTTTTTACATTGCGGTATTTTGTCTCTGCTGAAGAGCCGCCTGGCAGTCCCGGGACCAGGATCTTCTTCTGTCAGCTAGAGGCTGAATGTCAGGGAAAGGGGAGGGAGGGAGGGCGGAACTTTAAAACGTTATATCTCTCAAACCATAAAGATCTGAGACATCAGACTGACATCGCTGGATTTCTTTTTTGACTATCTACAATATTACTTTTTATTTAAATAAAAAATTACTAACCCTTTAAAGGGTTAAATAAATGGGAATTTTCATCTGTCCTCTGTGTTGCATTTGGTTTGCTTTAAAATTGTTCATCTTTGTATTTCTGCATAAAGCCCCAAGTGAATCTGGCAGTGTAAATGCCGAATGAGCCCCAACAAGTCTGTCTTTCATACTCATGTTCATTTGGTGTGAATCATTAGCTTTTGAGTGTCAGGTATGCAACACTTTGCTATGCACACTTCTTTGGTACTCCATGGTTCAATATGTTATTTAAGATGTAAAAAGTTTTCTGTATTTACTTGTATATAGAGACAGATCTGAAGAAAGAACATGCTGGCATTTTTATTTTGTAATTTATGTAAATGCATGTACATTTTTTTTCAACATTTTTTAAGTTTTATAGAATGTAAAAATAAAAAGTTTTATTTCACTGAGGCTGTAAAAAAATAAATACAAGTTATCTTCATTGCAATCTTTGAGAAGTTTATCTAAGTAACAACCACATGTGTGATCTTTTCCATGTATCAATGTTTTTTTCTTATTCTAGTTTGTAAATGTAAGCTTTTTTTGCACGTTGGTGTTAATATGATCCTGAAATTTACACATTATGTATTTCTAATTCATCCAGCGGGAGAGGTGGCACAGGCACCATGTGGCTAACTGCTCCTTTAAGAAGCAGGGCACTTCAGCTCCTTAACCCCTTGAGTTCTAGAGGGGTATGCAATGCATTGCATAACCCTCTGGCACTCAAAGGGTTAAGTATAAAAACGAGGTGACCAACACATTACAGAGGAATGTCTCTGTAGTAGACACTTACCTCTCTGCCCAATGCTTAACATCAGCATATCTCTGCCCACCTATCACTATATATCCTGCTTCAAAGGAGGAATTAGGGTTGGTCTGTCTGAGGAAACATTTATTTTCTCAGACTTCAGTTGTTATCCTGTCCATCCACACCATACATGCCAATACGTGGGAGCCCTTGTCTGTCCCATAGCTTCATGGGACTTCCTGCATTATACCTCTCTTACTGTAAGGGAGCAGAACTGGGCAGAGTGTTGAGGTGGTACTGACATTAAACCAGTCTCTCTACAGGAAGAGACCTGGAAGAAGAAAGGCACAGCTGGTCCACAGTTGTGTCTTGTGCCCTGAGTATGTCTACCACACCTTTTTCCTATGCTTAAAACAGAAACGCTGAGTGATATCCTGGGGACCTATGAGTCACTTATTGTCTTTTTATTTCATTTTTTGAGTCAACTCTATTACTATAACAGACACAGTTGCTTCTGTGCTATACCAGGGAGAATATTATGAGAGCTTAGTTCACCATTTGTTTTTATGCTGTACCTGAGAACAGCATTGGCATTTCGTGTTATCAGTATGGCACCTTCAGGTTTAATGTGGCAGCATTGATATTATTTCCTTCAGGTCAAGAAAGAAAAAGTTTTCTTGCCCAAAGTCTGTGTCTTGTGCCAGCCCATGACACTAGCATGGTCTATGAATAAAGAGGTAATATATATATATAGTTTTCATTTTGTTCCACCTCACTGGATACTTAGCATTTAGCATATGAGTGCCTGTTTATGTGATTTCCCTCTGATCACAGTGCTGGTGTTTGACAGACATTCCATGGCCGTTTGCAATTCTTCTGAAGGAAGCAGAACTTTATTTAGAATTTTCTTGTACTAAAGGAATATCTTCTTCTACTTCACTTCTCTGCATGTGAGACAGTTGTATGCAAGATGTGTTAATGCTTCAACAACTCTCTGGCTCTCTATTTACAGAGCAGTCTTTGTTCATAAGTATTCTCCTACCATTCCAGCTCTACCTCTGAACGTGTAGGATTTTTTCCTACCTTATGACTGCTGAAAACGTGGTACATGCATGGGGATCAAATTAGCAGACACTATTTTCCCCTTCTTTTGATCCATTCAGCTGTGCTAGAGGGTGTGTGACGTTTGCTATATTGCTTTTTTGTGCTGCATCTCATGGTATGAAGTTGTCCTTCCCATCAATGAGAATATCTCTTTATTTTTTCGAATCACGCACCATGGAATACCTTAGATGGTGTTGAGGTCTGTTAATAATGAACCCAGATGTCAGTGGAGCCGGTACATCTAATTCACCTGCTGTTCATTTTAAACCTCAAAGACAGTGTGCAGTGACATGAATATCAGGGTATCTTCCTACCCCCTCTGTTTGCACAGTACTTTATGTAGGTTGTATAAAGGTATTTACTGCTCCACCGTCCGGCACAGGATGGATTAAGCACTACTGTTTGGAACTGAATACTTCTTCTAGGACTGAGATAAGGCTGTACATTCACCTTTAGAAGTGGATTTATATCCTACTCCATTTAACTAATTACATGCTGTAGTCAAATAGGTCCCAGTCAACCGACTCATATTCCTGCACCATTAACAAAAAGCAGTTTTTATTCTACCATAGTGCAGTTTTTTGTACCATAATGGGCTCCTTTGGTTTTTTAGAGTGGTACTGGGGGATTACCCTCCTCATATACTAGTTTGTTAATAATTCATATGTTTTCTGTTTAGTTTTAGGTACTGAAGGAGTTTACATCTTCAGTAGTGTTGAGCGAGCGTGCTCGGCCGATGCTCGGATCGGCTCGAGCATCGCTCTGCTCGGCACATGGCGGTACTCGTCGAGTACCGCCATGTGCTCTCCCGCCATGTTCGGGTGGCGGGGATCTGTGCCGGAAGAGGCACAGATCAGAAGACGCTCCGCTGGACCACCAGGGACTGGAGGTACGGGGGCATTGCGGAGATGAAGGGGGCATTGCGGAGATGAAGGGGGACATTGTGGAAGAGGGGCATAGACTCTATGCCCCTCTTCCACAATGTCCCCCTTCATCTCCTCTATGCCATAGAGGAGATGAAGGGGGACATTGTGGAAGAGGGGCATAGCGGAGATGAAGGGGGACATTGTGGAAGAGGGGCATAGCGGAGATGAAGGGGGACATTGTGGAAGAGGGGCATAGCGGAGATGAAGGACATTGTGGAGATGAAGGGGGACATTGCGGAGATGAAGGGGGCATACAGAGATGAAGGGGGCATAGCGGAGATGAAGGGGGGCATTGACCAGGCACCCTCCCCTCATCAGAGCAGGGGGTGCCTGGTGTAATGCTCGTGTCGCCCCATTGAAGTCAATGGGGCTCGGGTGCTCGGCCGAGCACTCGAGCCTCAGGGGGTGCTCGGTCAGAGCACCCGAGCATCGGGGTGCTCGCTCAACACTAATCTTCAGTTATTCTGTATCTATTAGTTTTGAAGATATTCCCATCTCAGATGGTTAAGTAAAGGTACTGAAAGGGTACTCATCTCCATATACCCCACACCTGTACCAAAGAGTTGCCATCTTTACTTCCTAACCTGTTGGAATGGGAAATGTTTTCATTCTAACCACTTAAATTATAGTACTGTAAATGTCACCTTCTTAGCTTATCTTATCTTCTTGTTCCACAACATGATTCCGGTGGCAAGAGTTATTTCCTTATACAGTGTAGACAAAGTTGTATGGTATTTTAGTGCAAAAGAAATCAGTATGTGGTTGACCAACCTTTATTTTTCAGGTTCTTCCTGCTTAATCACAGATGGTTAATTAGTGGCTCAGTCATTGTGATTGATCCACCTGTGATTAATTATGGATATCTTGAAAACATGACCTGTTAGTGTGCCCCAAGGATTGGAGCAGTGAGGTTAGGTCCTCTTCTTCAGGGCAGAGCACTGATAAAAGAGCTCTCTTAGGCAGAGACTCCTTCTTATAGCCACTTTGCTGAGTTTTAACAGTGCTTTTTCTGAGGAGGAAGCAAGGGTAAAACTCTCTTAGTTAGATTTATTTTTTATTTTCTGCTGTAGGATATGGGGCTGCATAATCCCCTTATTAGACAGGCTCCTGTTCCTTGTCTCCTTTGGAAGAATTGAGCAGTACAAATGCTTTGCTTTTAAAAGCCTGTTTCCTCATAGCTTCTATGAAGCTGGTCTGTTCATATAGGAGCCTGAAGACTGAAGAGAGGTCCTGTGAGTACGGTTCTACTTCTCTAAATCAAATCAATATTTGGTGTGACCACCCTTTGCCTTCAAAACAGCATCAGCTCTTCTAGGTACACTTGCACAAAGTCAGGGATTTTGTAGGAATATAGACAGGTGTATGATCAAACAAATTTTCAAGACAGGTGCTATTGATCATCAATTTTATATGTGGGTTGAAACACAATCATTAACTGAAACAGAAAGCTGTGTAGAAGGAATAAAACTGGGGAAGGAACAGCCAAACTCAGCTAACAAGGTGAGGTCGCTGAAGACAGTTTAATGTCAAAAGTCATGCACCATGGCAAGACTGAGCACAGTAACAAGGCAGAAGGTAGTTATACTGCATCAGCAAGGTCTCTCCCAGACCGAAATTTCAAGGTTGACAGGGGTTTCCAGATGTGCTGTCCAAGCTCTGCTGAAGAAGCACAAAGATACAGGCAACGCTGAGGACAGTAGATGCAGTGGCTGGCCAAACCTGAGGTGATAGACAGAGATATCAGACGTTTTGGTCAAGGAGACACAGGGATTGATGGGTTTGTGTTACGGTTCAGTACACTCAGACACGGTAGATGTTGGTAAAACACAATTTTATTAAAGCACACAAGGAATGGTGTAACCCTCACGGGTCCAGTAATTAGCAGCAATAACTGACACAGGACAGGTTACAAGCTAGTTAACCCACATAGGTCCAGTATGGACATACAATCACAATACTGACACAGGTCAGGTAACTTTGATCAAGACAGTGTAATAGAGTCCAATAAGGCCAGTGGAACCACTAACTAAATAGCCCAGAATAGCGGAGGCCCAATGTCGCCTATAGGCAGCAGGAGGCGACAGTGACAGAACGGCAGCAGCAAACAGGCAAGGTTCACCGGAACGGAGGATGCAAAAAGGGTGAGTCAGAGCTCGTGCCAAGAACGGAGGCCCTACCGAGACTATCCACCACCGTGTGCCTTTGCTACCCACAAAGGGTTAATGTGCGTATAGGTATAAAATGGATGGCAACCGGAAGCGCCCAACTGTACCTATATGGGAATACCAACCGCACGGCGTATCGGAGATGTAACGACACCGGTGTAGCAAGTAGTGGAACGAGGCACCACCCCCGAAGGGGTTAATGAACGCTATGGTCTGGACTCTGCAGACTACCAGATGTGCCCAACTGAACCCAAAGTGGAAGACCAAGCGATCACTAGAACGGTGTGGAGGAGCACTGACACACTGAGACTCAAAACCCACGGACTGGATTGCACACGGTAATGGAATACCGTAACACAGGGAGGCACAGTAAGGTGAGAGACGTGCAAAATATACAGCAGCAGGAACTGCCAGGTCTTCGCCCATCCGGGCACGGAGAAAGCAGGAACCACCGCCATGCCAATTCGGTACACAGCACAGGAACGTCAGCCAAGCCAGGTCGGTACACGGAGCAGGGTCGTCAGTCTCGCCGGGTCGGTACACGGAGCAGTGTCGTCGGTCTCGCCGGGTCGGTACATGGAGCAGGAACGTCAGCCAGGTCAGGTCAGAACAGGAAGCAGGAACGTCAGCCAATCCGAATCGGTACACAGAATCAGGAACAGTAACAAGAGCGTAGTCAGGCAGTCCGGGGTCATAGACTGGTATCAAGTAGACAAAACTAGCGCTAGGCATCAGGTACACCACGAAAGGGCCAACGCTAAGTGACAGCCCAGGGTATAAAAAGGCTGTCACTGGGAGGAGCTGTACAGCGCAGCCAATGGGAAGGCAGCAGTAACAAGATTGTCAGAATGTCGCATAATCACGAACGCCGTGATAGTTTGTAAATGGAGGGGCTATGGTGACTGGATAAAGATAGAGAGACCTGGTCAGAGGCAGAGGGAGACACTTGAATGGGGGTTAGAGGTTTGAAAGACTTGCCTGGAGGAAAGAGAGACATACAGAGATACACAGACCTGTGGTTGAGTCAGAGCAAGAAAGAAAGCTCTGACAGCTGTATAAAGGACACCTAAGTAAGTCCACATTAAACTCCACTTTAAGTATATAGATATACCTAACTGCTGTATGATGGACTTCTACCTAGAGCCAATGCTCACCTAACAATGCACTGCAGCAAATTCTAGGGTTTAACCCCTTTAAGTGCCAGAAGGCACATCTGAAGCATTGCCCACTGGAGTGTTCCACTTTTGTCTGTACAAGTGGCCCACTGTGTTGTATATAGTTTATGACAAAGTGTATGGATTCTGTCAACCCTGTGTATAGTATACACTATATGACACTGGTTTAATCCTTGTTTACAACTCTGAGTGTGCCTGAGAAAGCATAATTTGCACACTGACATCCAGTGAGGACAGGGTAGGGTCATCTAGCGCCATCTCAATTGTAAGCTCTATGTTATCACTAGTGTAGTGCCATTTCAATTGAAAGCTGTGTGTTGTCACTAGTGTAGCTCTGTTTCAATTGCACATTCTTTATAACTAGAGTAGCTCAATTTTAAGTTGTACAGTATCATTAGTGTAGCTCCATTTCAAGTGTAAACTATGTAGTATTGCTAGTTTACTTCCATTTCAATTATAAGCTCAGTTTCAATTGTAAGATCTGTGGTATCAATAATATAACTCATTTCAAATCTAAGCTCTGTGGCATAACAATTGAAATGGAGCTACACAAATGATACCACAGAGCTTACACTTAAAATTGAGCTACACTGTTTTTTGTAGCTCCAAATCAATTGTAAACTCTGTGGTGTCAGTAGTGTAGCTCACGTTCAGTTCCAAGCTCTGTGGTATCACAAAATTAATGGCAATTCTAAAACTAGCAGTAGGAGGTTGGCAGGAGCAATAAGTGTGAGGCAGGGCATAAATGTGAGTGGAGCATAATGGGGGCACTGTAAAGTAGGCCCATGGCCTCCATTTTCCCTGGGGCCCTGGATGCTGTCAGTCTGACCCTGGTTCTACTCTCTAGCACTAGTGTGGTTTTTATCTCCTGCACTGCCTGTTAGTGGCCATTCTTTGCTCTGTGGGACGTTTATTCACAGTTGTGAGTCCATACAGTTTTACTTACTTTTAGCAACTTTGCCAACTTTTATTTGTTTTATTAAACTTTTCTAGGTCTTGGTGCCTTTAAGAACGGGCATGTGGGTTGCCATTTTGTTTAGAACATAGAAAGCTATTCTGGGACGTCTCTTGCCTCAGAGTTTGTTTGGGAGGCAGTAAAGGGCTTGATGGTGATTCTAACTTTAGATACTGATTACTGGAGCCTCTTGGGACCCCCGATACCAGGGGCAGCCATTTAGAAACTACAGTTCCCATTCTTCTCAGGCTTTTTGGCTTTTGGTCTTTGACTGACCCTCTTCCTTTTTGGATTCATCTTGTTATGTAGAGGCTTTATTCTCCCTCCTGCTTGTTACATTAACCCCTTGCAATTTGATAAGTAGTTTAAGGATTTTTAAGTACTTTTATACTAATTTTACTTTATACTTTAGGGGGTTCTCCTGATTTTGTCTGGACCTAAGGGAGATACGGGCAAGTCCAAAGCTATTAAGGCTTCGGGGGTTTATAAACTCTTTAACCACTGCCCTACATGCCAGATTGGGCCCCCTAGGTACTGTATGTCCCTTTTTCTCTGTGGCCCTTACTCAACCTTCGGGGCCTGCACCTTTTGAACAGGAGCCTGCATGCGTTAAAACCCTAATTTATTCATTCAGTTCTACCCTTTTGTATATTCAAGGGGTTTTAGATTCCTGGTCCATGAGACATCACGCTCCCCCACCCACAAAAGGTGCTTTAGTCATGTTATGGTGAGTGACACTCACATTACTGGGGATTCCTCCCATGGAGGTTTGGCTCACCCTGTCAGCAAAGCTAATCTGTGAGTTCTTGTCCTGGCTACTCTGGATCAGGTAGGAGGCAAGAACAGATGGAAGATGGTTGAGAGGAAAAGCTAGTGAATTTAGCTGCAGAACCAAGGGTGGGGCTCCCAGGAGCCACACACCAGTAGACCAGTGAGGAAAGTGAATTTGCTCTTGCAGTAGCAGGGATGTGATTCACCTGATAAATCTCCTCCAGAAATACCGCCAAAACGTTTATTAAGGAGGTTAGAACAGAACTGCCTTTATTATTGTTTTGTATACTTCCAGAGACTATTATCAAGATCAGAATCCAAATGAGGACTCGTAACATTGTTGTCGCAGTTAGCTAATTGGGGATAAGCAGTCAATCAACATTCCAACCACTACTTTGTTGTTTCAGCAAAGCTGTTAGCAGAGCATACAGGGAAACAACGAAAATACACCAAATTATACCACAGGTGACACTTAACACGCAGGGACAGTAAAAGGACCTGACAGCAGGGAACAGAGTGCTGGGCTTAACCTATATTTAGTGGGCACTCTTGTTCCCACTGCCAACACAATATATACAACTAGCAGTATAATACTACACACACATCATTACATTATAATACATAATATGCAACACTTTGAGCTATGTTTCAAATGTTGTAGTCCTGGGGGAATGCCACCACAGGTTCACCCTGTTTTCCACACCTCCGCTGAGGAAAATGATGCTCTCAGACCTAGATTTGTCCATCTCTGTTGAGAACAGTTATAAGGAAAATCCTAGTTCTTTGGCTGAGGGTCTTACTTGGGCTGTCCTAGAGACACTTAAGGTATCAGCAGCCTCCAATTCTAGTTCCTCTTCCCTTGATATTTTTAAGAGACTCAAGAAGGAGGATTTTTCCCTCCTCGACATTCCTTAGACCAATTATTGCTGGAAGAACAGAAAAACACCTGACAGGTGGTTCTTCCTTAATTGTTGTATCTCTCTTTTATACCCTTTTTTCTGCTGAGGCTTTAGCACAGTGGGCCACCCCCATGCTGTAGATCCCCCGGTCTCTCACCTTGCTGAAAATACTGCTTTGCCACTGGTGACTGCTGCAACTCCAAGGATATGGTGAATTATTGACTGGATTCCTTTTTTAAGACAAACTTTATTACCTCCGGTGCCACCTTACATAGTACTTTTGCCATTGCATGGGTAATTAGGGATATCACAGCTTTTGGATGCCTTCCAAGTGGATGCACCCAGGAGGATCTGCCAGTTCTTATATCCAAGATCCTTGAAGCTAATGCTTACCATACTGAAGCTGGCTTTGACATCTCTAAGTTTACTAAAAAGGCACTGGCTTTCTCTGTGGCCCTACGTTGTACCTTGTGGCTTAAGATTTGGTCAGCTGACCAGTCTTCTAAGAGATCTTTGCTATCTTTCCCCTTTGTGGACAAACAGCTGTTTGGCCCAGAATTGGACAAGGTTCTCAACATGCTGCTGGAGGAAAGAGTACTGGTCAGCTTCCATTTTTTCCACAGCATGTGGACTGTTTCCATGGCAGACCTGTATGGTCTTGCTGGTCATTTTGAAAGGGTACCACATAGATTTCAACCACCTTCCTCCATGCCTATTCTTCATGTCCAGAGTTCCTTGTGATCTTGAGCAAAAGCCATATATTTTTGAACCTACTCTCTTCCCTGCTAATCATGCAGATGTTACTACCAGTTCCTTCTCAGGAAATAATCTCTGGATTATATTCCAATCTTTTCTTTGTCTCCAAGAAAGATGGTGGATGCTCCTTGTGCTTCATCATTGCTGCCATGTGTCCAGGGGAGTTTCTTATCTGTACAGCCCTATCCAGTCAGACCATCAGTGTTTCCTACAATTTGCATTTCATCATTTTAAGTTCACACTCTTTGGTTTGGCATCTACTCCACAGGTATTCAGAAATGCTATGTCAGCCCTGGTGGCTCACATCTGCTCTCAAGGGATCGCTATGACTACCTATCTAAATTATCTTTGACTAAAGGTTCCTTCATAGGAGACTCTGCACACTCAACTTCAGTCTTGTGTGTCCATTCAGGAGCAATGCATTCTTAATCTCATGAAAACACTTCTGGTTCCATCCCAGGTCCTTCACTTTCTTGGTATGAGATTTGGCAAACTTCAGGGGAAGGTTTTTATACCAGACAAGATTTGGTCATTGTCCTTTCAGGTGACTCAGGAGGTTCATTCAACAGTGTCATCTTTCCCATGTCATGTCTATGTCCAACAGGACAAAGGCGGACCGCCATTGGTGGCTTCTGAGGCCTCATCTGTCCTTGTGAAGGCCACTGGTTATCCCAAATTGAATCTTAGTCATGACAGTTGCCATCCTGACAGGCTAGGGCTCCACTCAGGGTTGTCAGACTGCATAGGGTCTTTGGATCAGGGCAGAGATGTCAGCATTGGCAAGCAATACAGGAGTAAGTAAAGGAGTATAGTAAAATTCACCTTTATTAGAATGACACAACAAGGAGAAATACAGTGAGCAGATGGTGATTGAGAGGCTAGAACTCTATCAGCAATAGGAGCCACATCAGGCCCACCACAACTGCAAAAGACTAGGCCGGAGCCCACTGGAGTCTCAACACCCTGGGAAAGGCTTGGATAAGAACCGGTGGTCTCCCCAAATGGATGGCAGCAGGGAGACTAGTGACTCACGTCTGCAGTCAGTAAGGCCAGAGTCCACCAGTGCCAAAGGTCTGCACCAGATAGGATGTCCGCTAGTCAGAAGGCAAACAGAGGACTTAGCTGGACAGAGCCCCATGTCAGCACCAGGATGGATAGTCAGACAGGCCAGGGTCATACATGGAGCGGGTAGTCAGCCAGAGCCACAGGTCTGCACCAGATAGGATGTCCACTGTCAGGAGGTAACACGGAGGACTTAGCTGGACAGAGCCCCAGGTCAGCACCAGGATGGATAGTCAGACAGGCCAGGGTCATACACGGAGCAAGTAGTCAGCCAGAGCCACAGGTCTGCACCAGATAGGATGTCCACTGTCAGGAGGCAACACGGAGGAATTAGCTGGACAGATCCCCAGGCCAGCACCAGGATGGATAGTCAGACAGGACAGGGTCATACACAGAGCGGGTAGTCAGCTAGAGCCACAGGTCTGCACCAGATAGGATGTCTACTGTCAGGAGGCAACACGGAGCACTTGGCTGGATAGAGCCCCAGGTCAGCACCAGGATGGATAGTCAGACAGGCCAGGGTAATACACGGAGCGGGTAGTCAGCCAGAGCCACAGGTCTGCACCAGATAGGATGTCCACTGTCAGGAAGCAATACGGAGGACTTAGCTGTACAGAGCCCCAGGTAAGCAGCAGGATGGATAGTCAGACAGGACAGGGTCATACACAGAGTGAGTAATCAGCCAGAGCCACAGGTCTGCACCAGATAGGATGTCCACTGTCAGGAAGCAACACGGAGGACTTAGCTGTACAGAGCCCCAGGTCAGCAGCAGGATGGATAGTCAGACAGGCCAGGATCATACATGGAGTGGGTATTCAGCCAGAGCCACAGGTCTGAATCAGATAGGATGTCCACTGTCAGGAGGCAATACGGAGGACTTACCTGGACAGAGCCCCAGGTCAGCACCAGGATGGATAGTCAGACAAGCCAAGGTCATACGCAAAATTCAGGAAGCAAACAGCACAACAGCACAGGACAAAAACGTAAGGGTAATCCAGTTCCCATTAAATACCCAGAGCCAGGAAGTAGATAGGAGGAGACTGACAGGATACCCTGTATAAAGTTGGAGCCTGTGTCATACAGAGAGCTCGCGCATGTAATTGACGCATCTCAGCAAGATTCGTCAAACACCTGAACCACCATTGCGTCGTTTGGAGTCTGCACACTGCTTATCCAGAGGACACAGGTGGCCACTACTGATGCCTAGCGAGCCCAGAAGAGGCGTCATTTCGTGCTATGCAACTCCAGCACCAGCCGAAATGGCGGCGCTGGATATAGGTGAGCTGTGACAAGAGAACACTCTGTACATAAATGTTCTGGAGCTTGGGGTGATTGGCCTAGCCCTGTGGCCTGACAGATAGTTATCTGTAAAACAGATCCATGTAGCTCATTGTCAAGAACATGAAAGAATAATAAAAGTTTTTTAGCGATATAATGTAAAATAGATAGAACAGTGACTGTCAGCTCCATTCCTTGGGTACACCAACAGGTCTGGTTTTATGGACATCCTTGAATAAGCACAAATACAATACCTACCTGTCAAGAACTATGTAATCCTGAAAACCTGCACTGTTGGTTTCCTATGAGGATTAAGGTTGAGAAACACTCCAATAGAACACAGAGCATTCAGTGATGCAGAGAGAGTA
Organism: Rhinophrynus dorsalis; assembly: GCA_037306005.1. Taxonomy (NCBI): domain Eukaryota; kingdom Metazoa; phylum Chordata; class Amphibia; order Anura; family Rhinophrynidae; genus Rhinophrynus; species Rhinophrynus dorsalis. The sequence continues at coordinate 83,626,859 of CM074724.1, read as the reverse complement.
CAGCACTGCAATACATCCTGCTTTGATGGTTTATTGACCAGAAACATCTCTGTGGAAGGCAGAAGCCTTTAATCTTTTCGATGCACTAAACATGTAAGCGATTATCACAGGCTCTAGAACCACATATGCAATATCTACGATTCAAGCCTTGTTCCCATCCACATAATTTCTGAGATCTGCTGTACAGAACCCTGTGTCCATCTCTAGGCATACATGTGATTAGAGAAGCACTAATGTACATTATAAAGTTAAATCTTTCATTGTCATTTTACAGAGTCCTATTTTGGCATCTGATTTTTTCCAAGATAATCCAATACTCAGAAACATTCTGAAGCACAATATACTTTATCATTCCTTTGGCTGACATTAAGTACAGTTTCATGTTGTTGGCGGTATGGGTGAAAATTCTAAATTGAGCTATTAGATTCACAGAATGTTTTTGATTGATCTGATCTGCCTTCCATCTAACAAATATGTTAATCAATACACGGATGTAGCCAACATTATTGTTCTCACAGGACACCTATTTTCTATTACAGTACATTACAATGAGTTATCTGCTATAAAGACTGCAATTATGTTTCTATGGCAAAGCAGGAAGTTCTGAGTTACAAGACAAGAAACTTGGTTTCATCCTTAATAAGTCTGTTTGGTGCCAGAGAAATTACCATTGCATTGCAAAATACTAGCAAGTTTAAAATCTCAGTCGAAAATACCACCCCACCCCATTGTAGATTATTTATGTGTATGCTTAAAGGTATAGTAAATGTTTTTATGAAATATAGTGCCTTTTCTGCTGAGTAGACAAAAGGGCGATTTTTTTATTCATGAGTTATTACACCCAGACATTTATTTTACATGAAACACCAATTTATCTCATGTCTTATGTAGAACACAGGAACCATGGGGTAAAGTTTCCCACCTTAAGATGGCCAGAGTATTTAAACAACAGAGCTCTCACAGAATTTTCAGGTTCTGTGGAGGATGGCTTATTTTCATAGCATGTTTTCTCTTAGCTTCTCTGATAGTCTCTATTTATTATAGGAGTCTGAAGACTAAAGAGAGCATTTTGCTGAGTGCACATGTCCTGTAAGTATGTGCCTATTTTTTTTTAGCTGGCAGCCACATTTTTATGTTGTTTTGATAGCCTACAGTGCACTCCATTAATCTCTTAGGCAGCATACCCTTACATTATATAGCATTTCTGCGTTCCTACTTTCTAGGAACAATGGGTTTTTAACCCCTGCACTGTCTGTGGGTATTCCTTGTTCTATTGCACCTTTCTCCTCTCTTGGATACAGTCTGTTGTTAGCAATGGTACATACATGCTTATTTCATGACTTTTAGCAACTTTTGATAACTTTTATTACTTTTATTTAACTTTACATTTTTTTGCTGTTGCGGTTCCTTTAAGAATGGGCATGAATGGCTGTCATATTGCTTGGAATAAAAAACACTATACTGGAACTCTTGCCAGGGTGGGTGTTTCAGAGGCAGTAAGGGGTTTAATGGGTGATTGTCACATTTACTACTCATTATCGAGCTCTGTGAGACTCCCCAGTTATCGGGGGGAGGTGTTTAGCATTGGAGAGCTACACTTCCCAGCAGCCTGTTCTTCCTGGGATTTTAGCAGGGGAAGAGGTGGTCTGTGACGGACCCTCTTACTTTTTGTATTTTGCTGGCTACGATGAGGCTGGTTGCTCCCTCTTGCATGTCATATTAACCCTTACAGTCAGATAAGTACTTATAAGGCTGTTTGAATCAGTTTATTCTGCTTTCATACTACTTTTCCTGCTTTTTACCTTATACTTCAGGGGGTCTCCTGATTATGTCAGACCTCAGAGGAGACATGGGCAAGTCCAAGGCTACTAATTCAGGGGTCCCTCTAACTTCTTTAACGCATTGCTCTTCATGTCAGATTAGGCTTGCTAGGGAGGTTAATTAATGATCTATGTCCCTCTTGTTCTGTGTCCCCTGCTCAATCTTTAGGACTCTCACCTGTTGAACAGGAGCCTGTGTGGGTTAAGGCCCTAATTTCCTCAGTTAATGTATAATATTAGATTATGGGTCCATGGGACACCCTGTACACCCCAAAAGACACGTAAGTGATATTATAGTGGGGGATACCCCCATTATTGGGGAGTCCTCCTCTGAGGAAGGGGAAGCTCAAGAAACTCTCTCTGGTTCTGTCCCATATCCTCCACTTTCTTGGTATGTGATTCAACACCCTTCAGAGAAAGATTTTCTACCAGAGATTAAGATTCAGAAGTTGTCCCTTCAACTGACTCAGGCATTATGCAACTGTGTGGGAGAACATGATAGTATTGACTCTGCCCTGGAAGCATCCCATTTGCTCAATATTAAACAGGGAAGTCACCAAACAGTGCAGGGTCTTTGGACTAAGGCAGAAATCGCTCTGTCTATAAAAGTTCTAGGGTTTCAGGTGACTCGCCTATATCTCTGGCATTGGTCTCAGTTCATACAGGAATCCCCGGTGTGGATCCAGTCAGACAATGTGATGGCGGTTGCTTACATCAAATACCAGGGAAGGACCAGGAGTGCAGTGGTGGGGGCTGAGGTTTGGCTGATTCTCCTGTGGGTGAAGGCTCATGTTCCAGCTCTCTCCACCATTCACATCCCAGGTATAGAGAATGTTGTGGAAGACTTTCACAGTCACCAGCTACTGGATTCCAGCAATTGTCAACTCAGTTAGAACTTATACCACATCCTTAGTTTGTCAGTGGAGTCTCCCAATAGTGAACCTAATGGCCTTTCTGCTGAACCACTAAGTTTTTCAGGCTTTTGCCAGGTCCTGGCATCCTCTAGCACTTGCAGTAGAAGCAATATTTATCCCATGGCATTTTCCTCTGGTGTATGTGTTTCCTCCAGTTCCTGATTCACAGAATATCAGGATGGAGCAGGCTCGCGTCATTCTGATTGCTCAGTTCTGGGCATGGCTTTTAGATCTTCTTATTCTACCTGTGGTAGAGCTGTTTTAGCTTCCACTTGCATGTGGAACTGCTAGCTCAGCATCTGTTGAGTCATCCACAGGTGGAGAAGGTGACATTGATCGCTTGGTTCTTGAGGCCAGCATCTTGAGAAGGGTTTTTCTGACTCTGTCATTGCTACCATGCTACATACCCAGAAGCCAGTCTCTTCCAAGGCATATTATGGGGTACGGTCCCTGTTCTAGAGTGGTGTTGGGATTAGTGGTCCCTACTGCAATCTTTTCAGCTACCAGTTGTCTTGGCCTTTCTTCAGCATGGTCAGCAGAAAGGGCTTGGTCTTAGTTCTATTAAAGTTCAGATTTCAACTCTTTCTGTCCTTTCCCAAAGGTGTATTGCCTTATTACCTGATGTGCAAACCTTTGTCCAAGGGAAGGCTCATGACTATCCTGTCTTTTGGGATTCCACTCCTATGTGTAATTTGAACCTGGTTCTGGGAGTGAAACCTCCTTCTGAATCTGTGTCTTTGTTTTCCCTGTGTTTATTGACACTCAAGACTGAGTTTCTCTTGGCTATTGTGTCGGTTCAGAGGGTGGCCGAACCTCAGGGCTTTATTATGTAATCCTCTCTTTTTGGTCTTTCGCCCTGACAGGGTGGTTCAGAGGACTACCATAGGGTTCCTTCCTAAGGGGGTTTCTGAGTCTCACACAAATCAGGAAATCGTTCTTTCTTCCCTCTGTCTAGTTTCATCAAATAGGCAGGAGCAGGAACTTCAGGTCTTGGATGTGGTTAGATACTTACAATGTTCATTGCACAGAGCCTTTTAAGAAATTGGATTTGCTTTCTGTCATCCCGGGGGGGGCCCTCATACAGGCCAGATTGTGCCTAAGGTTACAGTAGCTTCTTGGATTAAGGTGACCTTTCACCGAGGCAAATACTACTGCCCTTTTGGGTTACAGTACATTCCACAAAAGCGGTGGGTTTATCTTGGGCCTATAAGGATCAGTCCTCTGCTGAGCAGTTGTGAAAAGCTGTAAGTGTCCTTCCTGAGTTTATTTTGGGCAGTAACATTTTGGTTCCTGTTCTTTGGTTGGTAGTGTTCATTGACACCTGATATTCATATGGTACCAGTTCATTTCTGTTAGACCTAGTCTATGTTTGGAGGGGTTTTGCTCCTTCCCTCCCTGGAATCTTGGTGGATGCTTTTGGAATATCCAATGGTTCCATTGTTCCACATAGGATGTCAGAGAAAGGGGATTTTTGTGTACTTACTGATAAATTATTTTCACTTAGTCCATGTGAAAAAACATTGTTTCAAGTCCCAGGCAGGAAGGTCCTCCTGGGTCCACTGTTTAAGAGTTTCCCTGAGTTCAACATCTGTTTATTTTCTTTCAGCTTTGCTATATGTTCAATCTGAGCATGTCTGGGGGGAGTGGTGCAGGATCTGAGTCTCCACCTCAGAGAGCTTTCTAAGTGCCCTGCCCTCCTGTCTTAGAAGTTGGATAGAGGTGACAGTTATTTAGGCTTTATCTAACCAAGGCCAAGATTACATTAAAATCAAAATAGAAATTCCGCTGGCAAGAGAGTAGGAAAAGGTTGGGGGTTTTTTTTAGTTCTTTTCCTGCCTCTGCCTTTCCATTCAGGCTGGTATGCATAATAATTTTTGCATACAGTATACATATCAAAATATATATAAATAGCATTGCAAACAGCCATTCTTCTTTTACATTATAGCAAAATGGCCTTTTCAAGGCTCTCTTTTCTTGCCAGAGAGTCCTTCCCAGGCTTTGCGGCTTCTCCACCCTATGCTCCAGGTACTGAACCTATGTCATCCCCATTTATCACTTGTCCTGTCTTACAGTCAGTCTGGCCTTCTGGATGAGGTCCACCACTTTGGCTAGATGGGACAAGTTTTTTTCCCATATAACACTATACACTGCAATATTATCAGTAAATGCTCAATCATTCCAACAGCTGGTCATCAAGCCTCTGGAACGTTGCTGGGGCATTCTTCATGCCAATTGGCATGACAAGTTCATACAAGCTAGTCAGAGTGATCTGTCAGTAGCATTTACATAAGTCCAGTGTAGATATGTATCGGGGCCTGGCTAGCTGGTCCAAAAGTTTGTCAGTGTGGTCATGGGCATGCATCAGCCACAGTGCATTCATTCAGCTGCCAGCAGACCACACAAAATCAGGTTGCAATATTTTTGTTGGGCACAGAACTACTGGTAAAGACCAGGGACTGGGAGAATGTCCTCTAACTCTATAATGTTATCTATGTCTTCCTAAACTATCAGTGAGACCACCACGAGGACCAAACAGGAGGTCCACTGGATGTGACTGACTGGCAGTCTCGTACCAGTGAGTGACAAGGGGAGTTAGACCCTGGTGGGAGGTAAACATCTCTGAAATATGTTTTAGCATGTCTCAAACTCTTCCTGCTGCTGGGCACTCAGCTAGGACCATATCTTAATATCTTACACTGTCCTTATCTCCTTGGTGGCTGCTAGGAGGTCAGGCAAGTACTCCTGCTCTATAGAAGAGGTGAGACTTTGGCTACATTCTCCATAGAATGTGATAGTAACAGCTCCACCACTTCATGACAGTGTGGATTGTAATAACTTTTGAATAAAACAATTGTCAGTAGTGGAAGTACCCCTGTACAATATATGTTTTTTCATAATAAATCATTAAATCACTTTTAGACTATAACCTTTTTGGAAAGTGTGACTTTTATGAAATATCATCTGATTTTTCAAAATTATATCCATGCAACATATTCTTTTACTCCTCATAGAGCCACAGGAGTATGTACAGTATTGCTCTGTAAAGTGTTGCAGACCCCTGCGGTACTTAGTGGGTATTCATTCCCCTACATGGGCCCTAAGACATTTTCTTACTTTTATTAAAGGCCTCAGTGAAACTTAAGTGATGGGAATGTTTCTAGAAGTTGTAGAACAAATACTGAGAAGCAGACTTTTTGGCTGTCTGGAGCATATGGAGATTAGGGAGGGTTATTTAACTCTTCAGATGCCAGAATGGTATCCAGCGCATTGCTTTGCAATGCATTGTATACAACTCTGGCACTTAAAGAGTTAGCAATATGTGAGATCTCTTAAAAGCCCTAGTTCTCACAAAAACATGGATTTTGGCAATGATGACATTGTTCAGAGATGGGATTTGTTTACTTGATGAGATCAGGCAGTTATATTTCTATTTTTACACATTTTCATTGCAAAAACATAACAATCTCAATGACCTTTTAAAGGAGAAGTATCAGACTGAGATGACATTAAAAGGCCGTTAAAAAAACCCTTATGTTTGAAAGAAAAATAGTATAGTACCTGGGTAAAACAACTGCATGGTAAGGGACAATTAAAATAAATTCATATAAATATGGATTTTAACCACTTGAATGCTGTCATATGTTTGGGTCAGTGGTAGTGATGAGCGAGCACCCCAATGCTCGGGTGTTCGGGTGCTCTGACCGAGCGCCCCCGGAGGCTCGAGTGCTCGGCCGAGCACCCGAGCCCCATTGAAGTCAATGGGAGGACTCGAGCATTACACCAGGCACCCCCTGCTCTGATGAAGGGAGGGTGCCTGGTCCATAGGAAAAGGGCAGAAAAGGATGGAAACACCACAGAAATGGTTCAGGGACAGCATAGGGAGGATGTCTGGATGCATCTTGGACTCCAACATCGCTGCTGGGAACGATCTTTCACCCGTAGTACGCCATTTTTACAGACTGACCGTAAAACACACAAAAAGGAAAATAAAAACGACTTTAGGCGAAAAATTGTTACCAAACAGTATTTGCTGTATATTTACTTGTATATCATCTGCAAATTCTCCCAAAAATTTCCTCGATTTTTCTGAAGTGAGGCCATGATTAAGAGGGAAACGTGCGCAGAGGCAAATTCTCCCAAAAATGTCCTCGATTTTTCTGAACTGGGGCCATGATTAAGAGGGAAACGTGCGCTGAGCCGACCATCCAAAACATTATGGGTGAGGGTCTGTTGCGGAGCTGACCATCCTAAACATTATATGCGAAGGCCCGCTAGTGAGCTGACGCTATAAAACATTATATGAGAGGGCCCGCTAGAGAGCTGACCCAATAAAACATTATATGAGAAGGCCCGCTGGTGAGCTGACCTATATAAAAATTGTCAAACAGGGCCCGCTGGTGAGCTGGCCCTATATAAAAATTATATCACAGGGCCCGCTGGTGAGCTGGCCCTATATAAAAATTATATCCCAGGGCATATGGAAGAGGAGGAGGAGGATGAGAAGATTAAGAGTCAACCATATACCCGTTTTTTGGGTGGAAGGGGTGAATGGGAATACAGAGTATTCCCATCATTGTAAATAACATATATAAAGTGACTTTATGTTCCCCCGGGGCTTTCCTCCAGTGGAGTGGAGAAGTCAGGGGAAATCCAGGCCTTGTTCATTTTTATAAGTGTCAACCTATCAGCATTGTCGGTGGAAAGGCGGATACGCTTATCTGTTATGATGCCACCAGCAGCACTAAATACCCGCTCAGACAGAATGCTGGCGGCAGGGCAGGCCAGCACCTCCAAGGCGTAGAGTGCCAGTTCATACCACGTGTCCAGCTTGGACACCCAGTAGTTGTAAGGCACAGAGGGATCATTGAGGACGCTGACACGGTCTGCTACGTACTCCTTCACCATCTTCCAAAACTTTTCCCTCCTTGTGACACTAGGCTGCGCATCAGGGTGAGGGTGCTGGCGGGGTGTCATGAAGGTGTCCCACGCCTTGGAGAGTGTTGCCCTGCCTTTGTCGGAACTGCTGTGTGCTCCCCTTTTCTCCCCTTCTCGGTTGGCCAAGGTAGCACGTACTCTGCCGCCAGCGTTGTCAGATGGAAAATTTTGGAGCAATTTTTCAACAAGAACCTTCTGGTATTGCACCATTTTGCTTGTCCTCTCCACCGGAGGAATGAGAGATGAGAAATTCTCTTTGTAGCGGGGGTCCAGAAGGGTGAACACCCAGTAATCCGTGTTGTCTAAAATGCGTGTAACGCGTGGGTCACGGGAAAGGCAGCCTAACATAAAGTCAGCCATGTGTGCCAGAGTACCAACAGGCAAGATTTCGCTGTCCTCACCAGGAGGATGACTCTCAATCTCCTCATCCTCTTCCTCCTCTTCTGCCCACCCACGCTGAAGAGATGGAACTAAAGTTCCATGGCTACCCTCTGTAGCGGAGGCAACCGTGTCTTCCTCCTCCTCCTCCTCCTCCTCCGCCCTCTCCAATTGTCGCTGAGAAGACGAAGTGAGGGTGCTCTGGCTATCACCTTGTGTAAGCTCTTCCTCCCGCATTTCCACCTCTTCCACATGCAAAGCATCAGTTTTAATTGTGAGCAGCGAGCGTTTCAGTAGACACAGAAGTGGGATGGTTACACTGATAATAGCGTTATCGCCGCTCACCATCTGTGTCGATTCCTCAAAATTGCGTAAAACCTCACAGAGGTCTGACATCCATTCCCACTCCTCACTTCTGATTACAGGAAGTTGAACGGAGAGGCGACGACCGTGTAACAGCTGGTACTCCACTACTGCCCTCTGCTGCTCACAAAGCCGGGCCAACATGTGGAAGGTGGAGTTCCAGCGCGTGCTCACGTCACACAGCAGCCGGTGAGCTGGCAATTGTAAGCGCTGCTGCAGCTTCAACAGGCCGGCCGAAGCTGTAGATGACTTACGGAAATGTGCACACACGCGGCGCACCTTGGTCAAGAGATCATGCACATTGGGGTAGGTTTTTAGAAATCGCTGAACCACTAAATTAAATACATGCGCTAGGCATGGTACGTGTGTGAGCTTGCCGAGCTCCAAAGCCGCCACCAAGTTACGCCCATTATCACACACAACCATGCCTGGTTGCAGGTTGAGTGGCGAGAGCCACTGCTCGGTCTGGTGACTAATCCCCTGCAACAGCTCTGAGGCCGTGTGCTGTTTGTCCCCAAGGCAGATCAGCTTCAGCACGGCCTGTTGACGCTTCCCCACTGCAGTGCTACACTGCTTCCAGCTACTGGCTGATGGGGGAGTGGCGCTGCGTGTAGAGAATTCGGAGGTGGAAACGGAGGAGGAGGAGCCAATAACGTAGGTGCTGGCGGAAACCCTGATGGAGGTAGGGCCCGCAATCCTCGGCGTGGGTAGCACCCGTGCCATCCCAGGGTCCGAGTCGCTCCCAGCCTCCACGACATTCACCCAGTGTGCCGTCAGGGAAATGTAGCGTCCCTGGCCACAAGCACTTGTCCATGTGTCAGTTGTTAAGTGGACCTTCCCAGTAACTGCGTTGGTCAGGGCACGGGTGATGTTACGGGACACATGGTGGTGTAATGCGGGGATGGCACACCGGGAAAAGTAGTGGCGGCTGGGGACCGCGTACCGAGGGACAGCTGCTGCCATCAGGCTGCGGAAGGACTCAGTGTCCACAAGCCTAAATGGCAGCATTTCGATGGCCAGTAATTTGGAAAGGTGTGAGGTTAGTGCTATGGCCTGTGGGTGGGTGGCTGGGTATTTTCGCTTGCGCTCAAATGCCTGGGGTAACGACATTTGGACGCTGCGCTGGGACAGGGAAGTGGATGTGGTCGCTGATGGTGCTTCAGATGGTACAGGTGCAGGGCGGGAGGTATGCGGGCCTGCGCCTTCGACAGGCGATTGGCCGGCACCGAAAACAGGGGAAGAGGAGGCAGTGGTGTGGCCTGCAGACACAGATGGGCGATCCAGGCGTTCCTCCCACTTACTACGGTGCTTGGATGCCATGTGTCGGATCATGCTGGTGGTGGTGAGGTTTCTAGTGTTCATGCCTCGGCTCATTCTGGTGTGGCACAGGTTGCAAACTACAATTCTTTTGTCGTCCGCACTTTCCTTAAAAAAACGCCATACCGCGGAACACCTACCCCTTGGCAAGGGAGATTTACGCAAGGGGGTGCTCCGTGGAACATTTGCGGGCCGGTTTGGTGCGGTCCGCCTTCTTTCTGTAGCCACACCACTGCCTCTTCCAGCCTGTTGCGGTGCTGCAGATGGCTCACCCTCAGGACTGCTGTCATCGCTCGGCTCTACACCTTCCCAGGTGGGGTCAGTCACCTCATCGTCCACCAAGTCCTCCTCCACTTCCTCACTCTGATCATACTCCTCATGTCTTGATCCCACCACATACTCAGTCATTGACAACTGTATAACATCCTCCTCAACAAGGTCTTGAGACAGTAATAGTGGTTGATTTAATGGAAACTGTGTCTCATCATCATCATCATCATCCACTACTTCCTTTGACCTTAAATGCCGTTCACATCTGTCATCTTCTTGTGATTGGGTACACTCTAGAGGTTGTGAATCAGGGCATAAGATGTCATGTTCCTCTGCAAGCGTGCTTGGAGAGAGGGTCAAATGAAGGATTGGTGATGAGACGAGCTCCTCACTATATCCCAGTGTGGGATCACTTCTTTGACCAGACCGTCTATGGTGGGAGGAAGGATGATCAGAGTGAGGATTATGTTGACCAGACTCTTGGCTACTGAGAGTGGACTTGGTGGAAGACAGGGTGGTGCTTAACCGACTGGAAGCAGTATCAGCTGACATCCAACCGACCACCTGTTCGCAGTGGTCGGACCTCGAGAGTGATGTCCTGCGACGCCCTGTAAAATTACACATGAAGCTAGGTATGGTGGATGTCTTTCTTTCTTGTGCTCTGGCACCAGGCACAGTTTCTCCGCGTCCTGACCCGCGCCCTGAACTATCAGGATCACGTCCACTTCCCCGTCCCTTTTTACCCGCCTTCTTCATCTTACACGGAATATGTGACTTTGATATTTTAGTTTAAAGACTTAACAGTATTTCTTCCTATTCTGCAACTGTGCAGAGTACACAGAATAGGCTGCTAAACTGCGGCGAAGCACACTGAATGGAATATGTGACTTTGATATTTTAGTTTGAAGACTTAACAGTATTTCTTCCTATTCTGCAACTGTGCAGAGTACACAGAATAGGCTGCTAAACTGCGGCGAAGCACACTGAATGGAATATGTGACTTTGATATTTTAGTTTGAAGACTTAACAGTATTTCTTCCTATTCTGCAACTGTGCAGAGTACACAGAATATGCTGCTAAACTGCGGTGACGCACACTGAATGGAATATGTGACTTTGATATTTTAGTTTGAAGACTTAACAGTATTTCTTCCTATTCTGCAACTGTGCAGAGTACACAGAATATGCTGCTAAACTGCGGTGACGCACACTGAATGGAATATGTGACTTTGATATTTTAGTTTGAAGACTTAACAGTATTTCTTCCTATTCTGCAACTGTGCAGAGTACACAGAATAGGCTGCTAAACTGCGGCGAAGCACACTGAATGGAATATGTGACTTTGATATTTTAGTTTGAAGACTTAACAGTATTTCTTCCTATTCTGCAACTGTGCAGAGTACACAGAATAGGCTGCTAAACTGCGGCGAAGCACACTGAATGGAATATGTGACTTTGATATTTTAGTTTAAAGACTTAACAGTATTTCTTCCTATTCTGCAACTGTGCAGAGTACACAGAATATGCTGCTAAACTGCGGTGACGCACACTGAATGGAATATGTGACTTTGATATTTTAGTTTGAAGACTTAACAGAATGTGCTCTAATCTGCAACTTTGCACACTAAACAGAATGTGCTCTAATCTGCAACTTTGCACACTAAACAGAATGTGCTCTAATCTGCAACTTTGCACACTAAACAGAATGTGCTCTAATCTGCAACTCTGCACACTAAACAGAATAAATGAAATTTTTTTTTTTTTTTTGTTTTTTTCCCCCCACACAAAATAAACTGCTGCCTCCACACACAGTAGTCCTAAAAAGGACTTTTGGTTCTTTTTTTTTCACAAATTTGCTTTTTTTCTCCCTACACTGACTTTCCCTTCCTATCCTCATCTCTCCCTGGCTAAGACTGAGCCGAACTCGCTGGTCAGGTGCTATACAGCACCCGACCACGGGTTCTGGCCAGCCAATCAGTGTAATGCCAGCAGCCAACATGGCTGCTGGCATTACACTGATGTCAGAGCCTCCCTGCACGTTTATTGGCTGCGCAGCAGCCGCAAAACGTGCGGGGAGGAGACCCGAACATGGCGGGCGAGCACATGCGGTACTCGTACGAGTACCGACATGTGCCGAGCAGAGCGATGCTCGAGCCGATCCGAGCATCGGCCGAGCATGCTCGCTCAACACTAGTCAGTGGGCCAAAGCCTCACTGAGTGTCCCATTTGCTGCTTTAAATGGAGCCACGCTTGTGATACCACTGAGATTACAATTGAAATGGAGCTAAACAAGTGACCACGGAGCTTACATCCAAATGAAGCAACACTAGAAGCATAGCCCATTTCTATTGTAAGATCCGTGGTATCACTAGTATAGCTCCATTTCAAGTATAAGTTCTATAGTTACGTGGTACAACTTGCCTTAATTCACAGCATTAAAGGGATAGTAATACTTAAAATGTAAAAAAAAATATGTTGTAGGGTTTATCCCCCTGAGTAAAACAAGAGTACTCCCACTACTGAAAGGTGTTTCATTCAAAAGTTATTAATTTTCAAAGTTGAATTTTTTAGGTGCAATATCACAGTGGCCTGAAATTGTACAGTGGCGCTGTTGCTACACCATCCTATGGACAGCTCTGGTCAGTTGACCATAAATCTCCATAGGATGGTGTAGCAACAGCGCCACTGTACAATTTCAGGCCACTGTGATATTGCATCTAAAAAATTCAACTTTGAAAATTAATAACTTTTGAATGAAATACATTTCAGCAGTGGGAGTACTCTTGTTTTACTCAGGGGGATAAACCCTACAACATATTTTTTTTTACATTTTAAGTATTACTATCCCTTTAATGCTGGCTGGGCTGAAATGATAGTAGAAATGGGCCACTTGATTGCATTTACCCCTGCTCTATTGAGAGGTCTCCAACACATTCCTTTAAATAAATGGGAATTTTGTTACCTATGGCTCATCTTGTTCCCAGTTTAGCACCACTATTCCCTAGTATAGCGGCCTTCCCTTCCTCCAATTCTGTCTTCAATGCCATATACAGACCAGGATATAACAATATCCCTTCTTGCAACAGGTGGGTGAGTAGAAATTAATGAGCACCTGGATAACATAACTGTACTTATAATAACTCGAATACCCAAAATTTAAATTGGTTAGTAAAGTAGGTAATGTAGGGCTAAGACAGGACCCGCCTGCACGGCATGTCTTACTAATTGTAAGCTATCCATCTAAATAACATAAAAGCCAGTTTTCTAAATAAAAAAATGAATGCAACATATACTTGATTTTCAAGGGACACTAATGTCCACTAAACATTTTTTCTTGTTTTGTAGATTGAAAAAAATGTATTATGTTGCACAAATCCCATCTCTCAAACCTTTACGGTTTGAGAGATAAACTCAGTGAAATTCCAGCCTCCTTTTTCTGACATCAGCGCTCTGCTGACAGCAAGAGATCCCGGTCCTGGGACCAGCAGGCGGCTCTGAAGCAGAGCCGAAATAGCGATATTGAAAAATAATTACTTCATTGGAATGGTCTACAAAGTGTGCCTGAAGACAACAGGAGGGGAGCGCTCAACAGATCCGCCTCACATAGATAACATCCAGCGTAATGTTTGAATAAAAATATCATCAATTTATTGAACCAAATTAATAAGATAGCACACCAACAACGATGGAGTTCATAGAACGTGCATGGTCAAAGAAAATCACCTAACGCGTTTCGTGTAAAGTATACACTTAATCATGCAAGCACACTTTGTAAACAGTTCCAATTAAATAATTCTTTTCCAGTATCGTTATTGCGGCTCTGCTGAAGAGCCTCTTTGTGTAGGCCGACATGGATCTCCTTCAGTCAGCTTTACAGCTGACATCAGGAGAGGGGGAAATTTGGATGTGAATATCTCTCAAACCATTAAGGTTTGAGAGATGGGATTTGTGCAACATAATATATTTTTTTCAGTCTACAAAACAAGAAGAAATGTTTAGGGGACATTACTGTTCCTTTAAAGGCTCATAACCCTTTTTTTGTTTTAGCTTATAGGGTCCCTTTAAATGTTTCTAAACCTGGTCCTTTAACACCTTCAATGCTGGATATGTTGCCAAAACATTGCAAAGTGAAGTTTCCAACATACATCTATTAATAACATTGGAGAGAACACATATGGTGGATTTGTATAAGTACAATGTAATCATCACCCGGGGACAGAAACAAAATCTGTTCTCCAGAGGCAGAGAGCTTCTCTGACCTAGAGCTAACACTGCATCTGCATCTGCCACATTACAGATCTGGAAAGTAGATCATCTTATATAATCTATACTAATTATAAAGAACGGCACATGATCTGCCATGTTGCATTTAATCCAAATAATTATGAGTATGAATTAGTAATTTCTCTGGTAGAAAATACTGCAGCATGTTTCTGGCAGGGAAAGGGTTAGAGGGGAAGCAATTAAGCGAAATGGGCTATACATAAAGTAAAGTGGCGCAATTCTGGGGCAGACACCTAAACATTCCCAAAACTCCCATATATTAAAATGGGACTTTAAACCTCTTGAATGCAAGAGAGGTCTCCACCTCTTCTGACAATCCCTACAGTATGTCATTTCATATCAACAGAGGGTCAATGTTCTCATAAGAGAAGTAGCTAATGAACGCAGTAGGAAATTCCCCAGCTTTTAAATATTTTAGTACATTTGAAGGGAAGGAAATGTTTAAAAAAATTCCTATTTTTTCCTTTAACTGCATGTTCTGGAAACCTTTGTGCATACTAGGCTAGGGATTGAAAGGCAAGAGACCCCTCATTTTATGCAGTGGGGTATCTAATTTCAGGAAACATATTACTTTATATAGTTATTAAGCTACTTTAGGGTAGTTTTACCATGTAACCAGTGAAGTGTGCAATTTAATTCATGAAGTAGAAAAAAACATTTTGCTCTCCTGTTAATTAGGGGTCCACGAAGGTCATGCACGTAGGAAACATTATACATACGTGATTATTTTGAATTCAGAGCATTTAAAAATAAGTGACATTTTCACAACCAACATAAATGTCTGGAAATATAGTTCATGATATTGGTAAAATAAGATGTATTTATGACATCATAGCTTGTCACACAATGAAAAACAGTTCTCATGAGGTGCCATGAAAAAAGCTGAATTCAATCTGAAAAAAAAATAAAATTGAAATAAAAATTATATGTATATAGTTTCTGTATGTAACTAGAATGTTACTTCCGGGAATCATACCAAAATAGATGGATAGTAAAATTCAGAAAATTTGCCCAGCCAGCAGGGTACAAACATTCACCAAGCCACTGATAGGATTCCCAATTTTACAACCCTGTTAGTCACAGCTCCATGTGTTCAATTTTATTGACCTTTAATAAATAAACTTGAGTTATTTTTAACTATTGCCTTGACAATGATCTCATTGATTGTATAAAATGTTGGGGATCTCATGGCTGCCAACTGTCTGATCAATTTGCATGTTCATGTAAAAAAAAGGAAATTAACTACAGAGGGTTTTGTATAATTCATATGCCTTCATTTATATATATACTGAATCAGCTTTAAAAAGATATTGGCATGCCATCAACTGCCTTCTGTTTCCTGTATGTATAATGGAAAATTTGGAAGGTTAGCCTTTATAACAACAGATTGAGCAATTTTTCCCTTTATTAAACATAATGCATAATAAAACTAAATCCTCATGTCTAGTTATTTTTAAGCATATGAGAGGTTATTCTATCCTTCTTCTACATCTGATGGTGCCATAACGGGGAGGCTAGTGACTTACTTAAGGCCAGTGGCCAGTCTGAACTCACCTCTACTGATGCCTTGTAATCTGGCAATATATAAAACTGCTGAATGAGGTGAGAGAATGGAAGGACTCCCAAATCTCCAAGCAGCAGACACCCCAATAGAGCCATCTTAAAAGACATGACAGATCCATTATTCTGTTCCTCCAAACTGATGTTTCTCAACATTCGCCTTAGGCCAAGAGGTCAGATTTACAGGATATCCTACTTAATCACAGGTGGGTAATTAGTGTTTCAATTATTGCGATTGATCTATCTGTGCTTAATTAATCAGTCACCGCTATCCTGTTGGTTTGTCTTGGCAAATCATCTTTTTATAACTGGACACACATGAAAAATGTATGCTGCATGAAAACAAGGGAAGCGTTACAGCAAAATAATAAACAATGCAGCCCCGCAGCATGAATTTTTTTAGGGTGATATGAAAACGCTATAAGAACTGGGCCGAGACGCATTAAAGTTCGATCAGGCTCCAGTCTGGTGCTCTTGTGTCATATTTCTGTTAATGACATATCAAATCACACTAATATGTCTTCGCCATCACATCCCTGTGAATATGCCACGAATACACCATCTCCATTAATCCACCATGACATCAACAACAATGGCTCATTTGCATATTGAAAAGCAGCTTAATGAGCCATGCCACATTCTGCAGGTGTGTATATATGTTAATTTGGCACATACAACATACATTAAGCTCTGATAGCTGCCTATGCTGTTGGAGTGCAAAGTCCCAACATTGCAAGACTGAGGTTAGAGAAGCTGAGATCCCCCTGTAGCTCTCTTTGCAGCTACATCCATGGTCCCAAACCCCCTTAACCTTTTTAGTGCCAAAGGGGAAAGCAACATATTTCAGAACTATGCACTGGATACCTCTCTGCCACTCAAAGGGTTAATATGGAACAAAATATGGGAAAAAAAGGGACCTATTAACCCTTTGAGTGCCAGAAGGGTACACAATGCATTGCTTTTCAATGCGTTCTGTACCCCTCTGACACTCAAAGGGTTAAAAGCTCTTTATGTAATAAAAGGATTATTTAGAACAAGGCCAACAGGTTTTATTTGAACATACTAAAACTCACATTAATGTTTGTATAAACGTCAGTATATGTGTTAATAAATTAGTCTGTGCAACTAACACACTTTGGTCTTGTTCTAAATCATCGATTTAACCCTTTGAGTGCCAGAGAGGTATCCAATGCACTGGGGGCTGCTGTTCTTTTTACTGAAGTCTTTCTGCATCCTCTCTGCTCTCCCCAATGCGTCATCACCTTTAGGCAGAATGATCTGCTAATGATCACAGTCTCTTCCCCTCCCCTTGCATCCCTAATTCTTAGTGCATATGACGAGGTGTGTCTCTATCTCCAAGGAGATGTTCTCACCACACATAGACAGACACACATCTCCATAGCATCAACCTTTTGTACATCTCCACGTGGAGCTGAGAATCACTGCTCCAGAGAACAGACCCTGACCAGTATTTAGGTGCACTTGGACTCAAAACTAAGGCCAAGATTCTATTACAGATGAATGGAATTTCGGCAAGCAAAAGTGTCTGAAAACAGGTCTGGTTCTATTAGTCTTTTTACGACTCTTGCCATCATATTGTGGCTGGTACACCATATTATGTTTTTTTTTTGTTTAAAGGAGGGCACTTTAGTACTCTCTTTTAATTAATTAAATAAAAAATGGGTACATTCACCCATATAATTTAATACATTTTCAATGGAAAAAATTAGTGAGGTACACATACCCCCTATTATTTGCTTAAACAAATTAAAATCCTAGAGGCCTCATATTGATTTATATACTGCTATCAAGGACCCTTTCCATAACTCTGCAAGTTACCTAAGGGAGATGATATATTCAAATAATGTTTGTATGTGTTTTGTGTAGAAAAAAAAACTGAAAAAAATGTCTCCTCTTGATGCCACAGGTCCAAAGGTTTCCTGACCTTACTGGTCCTCACATCCATAAACCTAAACAAATAATAGAAAGAAACACCTTAGTGCTTCCAGGGATGTTGCCCACACCACTGTGTAAAGAATAAACTGGGATTGGCTTCTATACAGCCAATACATTTTAAAATTTTGTTCCTACACTCCCATTGGCTGGTAGATGAGGTTATACAGGACACTGAAGTCTCTTAAAGTAATATAACCTCTCAGCCAATCATTGATGAGAAGATGTCATGAATACACCAGCCATGACCCCTTCCTCTGGTTGTAAAATGGCTAGAAGAAGGGGTCATACATGCTTGACCCCTTATTCTTATCAGTAATTGGCTGGGAGGTAAGGTTACTTCAGTGCCCTGCATAACCCCCACCTCTCATCCAGTAGAACCCTGGGAAGAAAATTTAAACAGATTGGCTATATTTATGACAATCTCTGTTCATTAATTACATAGTGGCAACGGACTAGGAATGGCTATTCATATTTTTAATTTTTAGAGGAGGTGAAAATGGCTGTGGGATGTTAGCATTTTTATTATTTATTTTTCTATTTGCTTAGGTTTATGGATGAGAGGACAAGAGTATTGCAGACATTGGTGGCCTCCTACATCCACTGAGGATTTTAAAAAATCAATATGGGAACTTGCTGTTATGTGGAAATGAAGGGATTAACCAAGTGTGTCAGGAAAGTGAGGAGGGTACTCAGGGATATGGGGCAACAGGCAGGGGACTGGGCAGACTATTACCCCCTCCCCTAAAAGCAGCCATTAGCCACATTAGTGACACTCTGTATTAGAACTATTACAGCCCCCTTATCCCCTTGGATGCAATCGAGGACGCCAACATTTTACGATGAGATGTATGAGGGACTTCACTAGCATCCAAAGGGAGAATGCAGTGGTGGGGAACCTGCCAAGCTACAGCTGTTGATGGATTAAAACTCCTATCAGTCTCAGTGAGTTGGAGTCCAAAGAGCCATAGGTTGATCATCCCTACTTCGTGGCTAACGGCCAGCTGAGGATGATGGGAGGTGAAGTAAAGTCCAGCAACAGCTGGGGAGACACATATTGCCAAACACTCAGAGGATTTATTGAACATAACAGTCAGCAAAGGACAAGATGAAAGAGCACAAAATAGGTCTAATCAGTTAATTTAATGCACTAAAACACATGGTTTATATGAGTGCATGTAAACACTTGCAGATAATCTGGCTAAACTGAGAAATCTTGTTCATCTATAAACTTAATCATGAACTTGGCAAACCTGAACAAGGCTATCAAATTACACAAGACGCTCAAGTTCCTGCCTCTCTGGGCTTGCTGGGAACTCTTGCTGCGGCAAATCTCCTTCGTTTGCTTTGGCTTGTAGCTCCCTTGTGCTGGCGTTTTATAGTTCTCATTAATTCTAAACTTATAAAAACTGATCTGCTTTAATCCCTTGAATGCCAGAGCCATGGATTTGTCTGTAGCATCTAAGGTAGTGATTCTCTGCCGTGGTCTTGGGGCACACTGACGGGTCAGATTTTCAGGATCTCCATGATTAAGCACAGGTACAGCAATCACAATGACTGAGCCACTGATTACTCACTTGTTAACAAGCAGAGGAATCATGAAAATAACAAGCAAGGGGTTTCATGAAATAGCAAGCAATGGGTATCTTGAAAACCTGCACTCTTGGGGCCTTATGTTGAAAAGAATAATGTAAGCTTTCTGGCTCAAACCAATTGCACTATGGGGGAGAACTAAACATTCCAAAAATTCCCATTTATAACCCAGTGTTTTACTAGCAACATTACAAATCCAGAGGTGCGGGCCTTAAGTATAATGGTAAAGTGGGGAAAACCAACTGCATTATAGAGTAAATTTAAATAATCTTATTGATTTACATCAGGCTTTTAATCAATGAAATGCTATGAAGATTGAATTGTTTTGCAATGCATTTGAAACCTCTGTAAAATTCAAGGGGTTAAAACTCTGATTTAAATCAATAGGGTTTAAAGATTTTTTATTTGACCCCTTTGATGCAGTTGGTTTGCTTCAGAATTGTTTCACTGCATTCCTAGTGGGCAGAGAAAGTGCAGGTTTTAAAGAGAGCCCTGATTTTACATGTGGTTTAACCCTGTGAGTACCAGAGGGGTACGAAGGCATTGCTTTGCAATGCGTTGCGGACTCCTCTGGCACTCAAAGGGTTAATCAAAATCAGAGCATATGACTGACACCAGTCTTCTCATTAAAGTATGTATTGATGAGCAGCCTCACCCTGAAAGAGTTAAAAAGGACTGTTAATACAGGGCTGCATTGGAATACCACATGCACCATGCAGCTCGGCCCAGTTTTAATTGCTATTTTAACTCTTCCAGTGCTGGGTCCCTCACCCATGCTCACCTTAGGGAAAACAGCGATTGCCACCTGTGCAAAATCGGGAAAATTCCTAAAACCTGCACTCTCCAGCCTCTGTGAATGCAGTTTGTGAGCCCTGTTATAATTGTACATGCCTAAGTGTAAATGTTTCTTCTTCCTAAAGCTGGTGCTATGAGCTCTGAAGATCCCTATTGGCTTTTTTACGACCTCACACCTATTTGTACAGTCAACAGGAAAGACACGGTCATTGGCAGATTCTTCTCTTGCAGAAGGGGTAACTTGGACCTGGGGGTAGTTGTGTACAATTAGGAAAGTAAGTTTATAATGCTGCTATTCAGAGGGGGAAGCAGCAGCGGTTAATTAATTACAGACTGATCTTTAACATGTTTTTTGATTAGTTGGTCTTCTGCTATGACTTTCTTTTAACCACTTGAGTACCACAGAGGTATCCAGTACATTTCTTGCAATGCATTGGATACCTTTCTGCCACTCAAAGGGTTAAATATGTACAAATAACTTTTTTCTTTGTCTTTTTTATCAGAAAATACTACCGATTTACATTAAAGAAATGTCAGCAAACAATGGGACGAATGTATTAATTTGCCAATTCAGCCCCACTGACATTTGCCTGTAGTGCCAAAGGCAGAGTATGTATTGCGGTGATCATCACTGTACTGAATATGGCAGAAACACTCCTCCGAGATAAAACATTAATGACAGCAAGCCCAGCACAACCGTCCCCATAGCATGTACAGGAAAATGGTGTAAAGTTGCACTGTTCTAGTATGCTTTGCTTAGTACATTGACCTAAGCAAGGTGTAGTTCCGGGCTGTCTAAGTTTAGTCCTCAAGGGCCACCAACAGGTCAAGATTTAGGTATTTCCCTGCAGGCACGTGCACACATAGACACCAAGGGGGGCTTGAGCACCTGCCCTTTTTGTACAAAGTGCCCTCGGACTCTTATCAAAAAAAAAAAAAAAGTTGCCTCGCCTCCTGCACTAACCCCCCCACCGCCCAGTCAGGTTTGTGCCTGCTGCGCTCCCTCGTCGGCTCTTTAGTATTACAGAGCGCTGGAAGATGACATCATCTCCCAGCTCTCTACAAGAAGAGAAGACCGCGTGGGAGCTCCAGCAGCTACAGGTCTGTGCCAAAGGAGGCACATTCAGACCTCTCCTGCCGCTGGACTACCTGGGAAGAGGTAGGAAACGGACACTGGGGAGCAATGTGGAAATGATGGGGCAATATGGATCTGATTGTGGCAAGATGGAGATGATGACAATGTAGAGATGATGGGGCAATGTATGTGAGGGTAATTTGGAGCTGATGGCAATATGGAGATGATGGGGGCAATGTGGAGCTGATGGGGGCAATATGGAGATGATGGTGGCAATGTGGAGCTGATGGGGGCAATATGGAGATGATGGTGGCAATGTGGAGCTGATGGGGGCAATATAGAGCTGACAGGGGACAATGTAAGGGCAATATGGAGATGATGGGGGGCAATGTAGAGATTAGGAGCATTGTGGAGGTGTCCAGTGGAGATGGCCAATGGGGGGGGGCTTCAGATTTCTGTGCCTACAGGCTCCTGAGATGTAAATTCTTTTCTTTTTTTTTAAATATATATTTTGAATAAATAATTATGAGAAGTGCCCTTTTTTTCATTTGAGCCCCTGTCTGTGCACATCCCTGTTTCCCTGATTAAGCACAGGCGAGTCAGTCTAAATGTATAAACCACTGATTAACTCACCTGTGCTTAATCAGGGAAATCCTTACATCCTGGCCTGTTGGTGGCCCTTGAGGATTGAACTTGGACACCGCTGGTGTAGAGAATAGGCTTCAAAATGCCTACAGACTGGCCCATTGTCCTCTCATTATGCAAGTAGAATAAGGGAAGGATTTTGTGCATTCAAAGCTTAGTAATCGACTTTACTCAGGCGTTAAGGACTGAACACTGCAAACTTATGCGAAAATGGCATTTTATACTAGCTCCAATATTACTCATTGTCTTTAGAATTCATGGACCTAATGTATAAAGGCAAAGATGAGTAATTCTGGAGCAAACAAGCTATACCATAGGGAACAAATCCAAATACCCATTGATTTAAATGAGGCGTTTCTACTCTTGAATGCTAGAGTTTTCTCCAACACAATGCAAAGCAATGCTTTGGAGACCTCGTTAGCATTCAAGGGTTTAAATGCCTCACTGAAATCAACAGGAATTTTCAGATGTCTCTAGTTCAGGTTTTGGCAAGCAGATCCACAGAAAAATACATTTAAATAGCAGGAGTCCAACCACTTTTCAGGCAGAGTTTAGGAGATTTTGATACATTTATGTGTGAATAGAGATGGCTCTGTAGGCCTTTTTAGGCATCCGAACAAATTTGAATAATAACCTCCCTCTCACCTAACTACGTGAAACTGTCCCTATTGCACATGGTAATCTTCCACAGTCTCATGCACAGTTCCACTGGGAAGCGTTACAGTCCAGTAGCCCTGATAGAAAAAAAACATGTCTACCTCCATGGACATGACATCCAGGATGGAACGAAGATGTTATCTCTTGAACCAAGAAGCAAAGACAAAATTAACTGCCATAGGTAAGGTAAGGTAATTGAGGGTTATAGAAGTATCAGTTATTTCTTAAGCTATTTATCTGCTTTTTTTTCTAAAGTGATGTATAAGCAGTGTTGGTTTAAGGCTTAAAATATACAAACTTCAAGCTGACATGTTCACTTTAAGGAGACGCCACTGACATTCGAAAGAGAGGGCTTAATTTTCTAATCTACATTTCTTGATAATACATTTTATAGATTGGTTATTTTTAATGCTACTGCATTTACATTTTTCAGGTTAAACAGCCTCTTTAATTACATGGTGTGCACGAGAATTTGACTCAATGAGGCTGATCTTCTAAGAAGAACTGGGACAATTCTGGAGCAAACCAAGTGCACCAGAGGGGACAAATAAGTCTGAGGTCTCCAAAACAATGCTGTGATGACCTCGATAGCATCACATGAATGTTCATTTGTCCCCTGTGATGCAGTTGGTTTGCCCCAGAACTGCTCCATTAGGTCACAATGTACTATGTTTGTATGTTTGCATTTGTAATCAAATAATATTTTAGAATAAGTTCTTTAATGATTGTTGGAAACAGGATACTGTCCCTTGACTGCTGTGACAGAAGGTGATGTCTGGGCTACACAAAAATGGCCTCTCCACCTAGGACAGTAAAGAGTGAACTGACTAACTTCCTGACTCCAGACAGCAAGCAGCTTCAGCTCCTTTTCTATGAGAATAAGTCTACTTTAGGACTTTGTGACTGACAATTATTTCCTTGCAGCCCTGCACAGACATCACTCTATCACAGCAGTCAATGTGCAGTTTATCCTGTAGTCTTTAATAATTTGTGGTGCTCCAGAGCAATGCTACAATGCTATAATGGGGGTGGGGTTCACAAGTTGCTTCACACAAAAATGCAAGTTTGAGTGGTAATAACTTTTGAATAAAATATCTCTCAGCATTGGTAGCATCTTTGTTTTAATTAGCAGTATAATATATGCAATACATATTTTTCATATTAAGCTTTACTAACCCCCCTTTTTGATCAAGCAAGAGAGATTGGTCGATATAAAATTTATTTGATTTATTTTTGTTTGATTTCTTAAAATAAATTCAATTTGTTTCTGTGTGTTACTGTCCATTTAAACATCAAGACCATAAACATGAAACCTCACTGCCATTACATCATAGTGTTGTTACAGTGGCGCGTGAGTAAATGCAAATCAATAGTACTCTGGTTTCTCAGATAGTTCCTTGCAGTAGAGAAGCATCCATTTGAAAATAATCAAGTCTTCAGGTTAAGGCAGACACTGAAGAAAGATCAGTAAATCACAAGAACTATAGCTTCCATCACTATAACTTACCAGTGAAGTGCACATACCCGAATCACACACTATTTTTTTGTATACTCCTGCATATTATGATACTAAAGTAAAGGTCAGTCTGAAACAAAACATATTATTCCTCAAGTATCACTAACAGAACTTTGTTTTTAAGGAAAATAACCACCTCCTAATAATGCTCCTCTCTAGACTTGTGCACCGGCAAAATTTTCAATTTAATTTGAAGTCGGCCAAAAAAATTTTTTTCTAAATCGAATGATCCTAATTTCGGACTGGACCTATTCGGTTCGAACGAAATTCTGATCCATTCTGAATTATTCGGCCGAATTTAACATGGGTTAAATTATAGCAGTGCGCCTCCGTGCACGCAGCTATCATTATTTCCAGACAGTGTGTGCATATAGAAAAAGATCCATCCCAAAAAAGGACATTGTCATACACTTCCAGTCTGTGCATGTCACCTCTACTCCAGCATGGGATGCCGGTCACAATCCAAATCGCACGTGTTCGAACATCGACAACCCATGCCTGTCACATTCAATTTAGCATATGGTCGAACATTGAAAACCCATGCCTGTCATTCAATTTAGTACATGGTCGAACATCGACAACCCATGCCTGTCACATTCAATTTTGCATATGGTCGAACATCGAAAACCCATGCCTGTCACATCCTACCCAACATAAGTGGTCGACTCGAACATAGACAAACTATACATGTGACATTCTATGTTAGTACATGGGTAAAGGTTAAGGTTTCATTTTCTGATACCAGCCTCCTACCCTACTGTCCCTCTTTGGTACCCAAATTCCTCTCTCTAGTTTTCCTACCCTGATTTCCCCTCATATCAGATAAGTCTATGTGTATATACATTAGTGTTTCATACTACGTCAAGAATAAACACATCAATGTTTGTTTAAACTGCAGTATGTGTGTCTAAATTAGTTTGTGTATTGACAATACAATAATCTTGTGCTAAATCATCAACTCACTTACCCAAAGAGTTGTCAATAGGTTATGAAGTTAACTACAAAGTGACCGGAATATCCCACCAGTCACACCACCAGCAACACGTATATATGATCTCTGTATATCCATCTCCCTTCACCACTTTAGGCTGTAATCTTTCAAACACAAACCCCACTTTTTAGCGTTTCATTCTCCTAAGCAATCTTCATCCTGTATTGTCCAAACCCTTAGCCGTTTTCACTCTTTGAGTGCCAGAGCGGTATCCAACACACTGCTTTTCAATGCGTTGGATAACTCTCTGACACTCAAAGAGTTAAGTAATTTATTCACATACACCAAGAGTTCAACCAATAGGTCGACAACCATGCCCCATTCACCACTAATTGAAAATAAATTTCCCCCATCTTTGGCCATTTATTTTCCAGTTAGCTACATGCTCTGCTTGTGTCCTCCTAGCTATCACTGTAAGTATAGTAATGTTATGTACAGTATACACTGGAGTTGACATATAGTAGTAACGTTTGAAATAAACTGAATGTACTGGGTCCGAGCACTCAGTTGCCTTCCAGAAATTATCTCAGATTGCCACGCATAGTTTGTCAAACATCACGAACATATGTCTGTCACAGTCTAACCTGAATAGTTTGTCGAACATAACCAAGCCATCTGACCCAGCCTACCCTGCACAGCTTGTCGAACAAACCTGCCACTGCTTAGTTTGCGACATCATGTTGTATCTTCCTAGAATCGTATTGGATATACAGTGGGGCAAAAAAGTATTTAGTCAGCCACCAATTTTGCAAGTTCTCCCACTTAAAAAGATGAGAGAGGCCTGTAATTTTCATCATAGGTACACTTCAACTATGAGAGACAGAATGAGACAAAAAAATCCATAAAATCACATTGTCTGATTTTTAAAGAATTTATTTGCAAATTATGGTTGAAAATAAGTATTTGGTCAATAACAAAAGTTTATATCAATAGTTTGTTATATACCCTTTGTTGGCAATTACAGAGGTCAAACATTTTCTGTAAGTCTTCACAAGGTTTTCACACACTGTTGCTGGTGTTTTGGACCATTCCTCCATACAGATCTCCTCTAGAGCAGTGATGTTTTGGGGCTGTTGCTGGGCAACACGGACTTTCTACTCCCTCCAAAGGTTTTCTATGGGGTTGAGATCTGGAGACTGGCTAGGCCACTCCAGGACCTTGAAATGCTTCTTACGAAGCCACTCCTTCATTGCCCGGGCAGTGTGTTTGGGATCATTGTCATGCTGAAAGACCTAGCCACGTTTCATCTTCAATGCCCTTGCTGATGGAAGGAGGTTTTCACTCAAAATCTCACGATACATGGCCCCATTAATTCTTTCCTTTACACGGATCAGTCATCCTGGTCCCTTTGGAGAAAAACAGCCCCAAAGCATGATGTTTCCACCCCCATGCTTCACCGTAGGTATGGTGTTCTTTGGATGCAACTCAGCATTCTTTCTCCTCCAAACACGACGAGTTGAGGTTTTTACCAAAATGTTCTACTTTGGTTTCATCTGACCATATGACATTTGCCCAATCCTCTTCTGGATCATCCAAATGCTCTCTAGCAAACTTCAGACGGGCCCAGACATGTACTGGCTTAAGCAGGGGGACACGTCTGGCACTGCATGATTTGAGTCCCTGGCGGCGTAGTGTGTTACTGATGGTAGCCTTTGTTACTCTGGTCCCAGCTCTCTGCAGGTCATTCACTAGGTCCCCCCGTGTGGTTCTGGGATTTTTGCTCACCGTTCTTGTGATCATTTGGACACCACGGGGTGAGATCTTGCGTGGAGCCCCAGATCGAGTGAGATTAGCAGTGGTCTTGTATGTCTTCCATTTTCGAATAATTGCTCCCACAGTTGATTTCTTCACACCAAGCTGCTTGCCTATTGCAGATTCAGTCTTCCCAGCCTGATGCAGGTCTACAATTTTGTTTCTGGTGTCCTTCGACAGCTCTTTGGTCTTAGCCATAGTGGAGTTTGGAGTGTGACTGTTTGAGGTTGTGGACAGGTGTCTTTTATACTGATAACAAGTTCAAACAGGTGCCATTAATACAGGTAACGAGTGGAGGACAGAGGAGACTCTTAAAGAAGAAGTTACAGTTCTGTGAGAACCACAAATCTTGCTTGTTTGTAGGTGACCAAATACTTATTTTACCAAGGAATTTATCAATGAATTCATTAGAAATCCTACAATGTGATTTCCTGTATTCTTTCCCCCCCATTCTGTCTCTCATAGTTGAAGTGTACCTATGATGAAAATTACACGCCTCTCTCATCTTTTTAAGTGGGAGAACTTGCACAATTGGTGGCTGACTAAATACTTTTTTGCCCCACTGTATTGAGATGGCATTGCCCATTCCAGCTCCCACTTTCGAATACTATTGGCCCAAGTTTCAAACTCTTAGGATTCCCATTGCTGGTTGGCCAGGTGCCTTACTAGCAGTGCAAAAAAGTTAAATATGACTCTATGACCTGGAAAAAAAGGTGGGGATACTCCAAACAAGAACCAGCCTCCAACAGACAGCCATTTTAGAGAGCAGCAGCCACCATCTTGCAAAAAAGAAGAACAGCAATGGTCAGAGAAAAAGAAATACCCTTCAGCATGGAGAATGAGGCACTAGTGTGGGCACTGCAGGACTGTTATTCCCAGCTCTTTGGACCATTGGCAGCTTCCACCACAGTAGTGGATAGGAGTGAAATGTGGAATACTGTGCTGGAAGCTGTCAATGAGGTGGTCACAGTACTTTGTTTCCAGCGCCGCCACTTCAGCAATGCTCGGCGTCTTTCCACGCATCATCTGCAGGCAAGAGGCTTCAAGCATGCTGCAGGCCTCTGTTTTATGTGTGTTTATTTCCTGTAGTCTCCTCCTACCCACTTCCTCTCTCTAGCTGCTCCTCCTACCTGCTTCCTGTGGAGGAGTTTAAAGGGCAGACTCAGTCACCCTTACGTTGTTGTTCTGAGCAGTTCATTTTCTAGTATTCCTGATTCCTGTGTTTGATTCGGCTTGTCTGTCCATCCATTCTGGTGTTGACCTGTGGCTCTGCTTGATTATTCTCCTTGGCGTTCCGATTTGGCTCAGATATCTTTCTGGTGCAAACCTGTGGCTCTGGCTGACTACCCGCTCCGTGTATGACCTAGGTTTGTCTGACTACCCACTCTGGTGTTGACCTGGGGATCTATCCACTGCGCATCCAGCATACATACGCTCCAGTGGATATCCTATCTGGTGCAAACGTGTGGCTCTGGCTGACTACCCGCTCCGTGTATGACTTTGGCTCGTCTGCCTATCCTATCTGGTGCTTACTAGAAGGCTCTGTCTGCTCACTCAGTCTGTTGGTTCCGTTATTCAGACATCTTTCCTAGTACTGACCTGGGGCTCTAGCAGACTCCTAGCTACTGACTGCAGGCTGAGTCAGTATCTCTTGGGCGTTACCTTACTACGAGATTCCAGTGGGCTGAGGCCTAGTCTCGGACAGTGTGGTGCAGAGATTGGGAGACTGCTATTCCTGATACAGTGCTTGCAGTTTCAATCACCCATTGTGTGTATATTTATATATTGCATTGCTCTCATTAGTCTCATAATAAAGGTTCTATTAACTACACCGTCTGACTCCTGGTTTTGCTTGACAACCATAACACAGCGTCCTCACACACATCAATAAGGTGCAGGAAGCGGGCTTATGACATTAAAAGGCAGGTGCTGCAGAAAAGGGGGGAGGATGGAGGTAGCGTGGTCATCTGGGGCCTCCAGTAGACCTGTTCAATTCCATCACTATGAACAGGTCCTGGATGGCCTCATTGCAGCATCTGAGGCAGAAGCTGCTCCTGCTTCAGGTGGTGATGAGGCTGTTGCTGGTCCATCACATGTTGGACCAGCTCCTATAATGTAGCAGGACCAGTGGAATCCTCGGATGCTGAAGATGACCATGCTCCTGCATCTTCTCCTGCCCCTACAGCACCTGTCTTCCCTGTCCACGTGCCCGCTCCTGTTCCTGCTGATGTACATGCCCATTCTCCATCAGCTGAGGAAGTGAACATTATTCAAACAAATAACTTGTATTTTGAATACTTTTAATAGAACCAACACAGGTGACTCTCCCTTGCGGTGGCTTAAAGGCACACTGCCTGCCTATACAACTGTGACACTGGCAGTGTGACGCTGAAGATTATTCAAACAAATAACTTTTATTTTTTATATTTTTTATAAAATAAACACAGGTGACTCTCCCTTGAGGTGGCAAAAAGGCGCCCTGCTTGCCCATACATCTGTGACACTGGAAGTGTGACTCTGAAAATGATTCAAACAAATAGCTTATATTTTGAATATTTTTAATAAAATCAGCACAGGTGACTCTCCCTTGCCGTGGCTTAAAGGCACACTGCCTGCCTATACAACTGTGACATTGGCATTGTGATGCTGAAGATTATTTAAACAAATCACCTGTGTTTTTTATATTTTTAATAAAACCAACACAGGTGACTCTCCCTTGTAGTGGCGAAAAGGCACCCTGCTTGCCTATACAATTGTGACACTGGCAGTGTGACTCTGAAGATTATTCAAACAAATTACTTGTACTTTTTATATATTTTTTTAAGGAACACAGATGACTCTCCCTTGCGGTTGCAATACAGCACCCTGCCTGCCTTTACAACTGTCAGACTGGCTGATGTGACAGTCTGAAAATTATTCGAAGAAATTCCTAACATTTTTTATATTTTGCACAGGAACAAAGATGACTCTCCTTTGCAGTGGCAGTAACTTGCACTAATGCTGGCTGCCTGCCAGTGTCTAGCCTAATGCTACCTGCCTGCCTACACAACAACTCCACACTCTCTAATCTCTTCTCTCTCTGAGCTCCAACAATGCAATGAGGAAATGCAGGCTGTCTGCCTGGGTGATTGTGTCATTAGTCCAAACCCCATCATGAAACAAAGAAGGCTATTGGAATACAGACAAAAGAGGGAAAGTAGAGCATGAAACAGAGAATGGAATTGGACTAGAGACATGGAGGGAAAAATATGGAGGGAAAGTAATCGAGCATGCACAGGTAGTAACCAAAAGATCCGACTCCGAACAGTCCTGGTTGAAAGTAGTTGAAATGTTTGGAAGTTTGTCGAATGCCGAAATTTTTTTTTCAGTTTAAATGTTCAATCAATCAGCTGTTGTCTCTATTCTCTAATATGAACTCACTACTCTGAAGGAAGCTCATGTAGCACACATTACTAAATCTTTAATTATATATGTCTGATTATTAAGGTGATTTTATACTGTATTTTGTTGTGTTTGGGGTAACCAAAGATGCCCAGATATAAAGTCTTGGTGGTGGTAGCAAATTGTAGTACTGGGGTGATAGTGCAGGAGGGATTTCAGGGGTTAAGTTGGTGGTTGCTAGGAATAGTAACAGGTAACCAAGGTCTGGTACTGTTAACCCTTTCACTCCCACACTCTCCCCGCTGTCTCATTAGGGCCTATAGCCTTCACTTGTGACAAACTGGTTGGAAGCATCGGGATATATTTACAGATTTTTAGTGCTTGCTGGATTTTACCTGTAAGGTGATCTTAGCACTAAAAGAAATTGCATACATGTTTGTGTCATTGCCAAAGAGAGAGCTCAGTGCTGATTTAAGAGACATACTTCTGTTCTCCGCACTTGATTGTACTATTTAATACCTCTGTATATCTACTCCCTACTGTAAAGCGCTGCGGAATTTGTTGGCGCTATATAAATAAAGATTAATAATACATAGTGCGCAAAACAGTTCTCCCCTCCCCATTCTTATTTTTCTTTCTTTATCTCATTTCTGAATATGGAGGTTTATCGCAAACAGCCCAAAGAGACCCTGGAATTGATGTGCCAAGCAAGGGATTTACCAACTTTTGGCAAAAGCAAGGAACAACTTATTGTAGACCTTGTGGAAGCTGACAGACACACTGTTGAGTCAGAGACTGACACTGAAAGGGTTACTGAGCACTCTACTACTGCAGGACCACTACATACTGGAATGCCTAGTGTTTGCACCCCTCAAAGGACATTTGCTCTACAGATTTATTCTGACAACTGATGGCTTCAAATCCTCAGGAGGTCATGCAAGTGATGATTCAACAGCCGGCTGCACAGAGACAAGAAAGAGAGTCAGAAAGGAGACATAAGCTGGAAATGACCAAGCAGCAGTTCACAGTTCTGTCCTCATCAAACAACACTGCATCAGATACCAGCACATCTAAGCTCCGCAAGGAGGATTTTCCATCCCGGGAAGAGGGGACTGATTTGGATATATTCCTGAAAAGTTTTGAAAAGGTGTGCAGGCAACATCATCTACCCTCATACCAGTGGGGGAGATATTTAACTCCACAGCTGAAAGGGAAAGCTTTGGATGTGTTTGTGTCCCTTTACTCAGAGACTGATAACGATTATGAGGCAATTAAATCTGCCTTGCTAAAAACTTTTAACCTTACTCCTGCGGCCTATAAGAAAAAGTTTAGGAGAATGCAGCAGAGTGTCTCATCCAGCTGCATTCAATGTGTGGGACAACTGTAAACTGTATACAAGCAATGGATTACAGGGTTACAAGAGACCACCTATGAAGCAGTTAATGACTTAATGGACCTGGAACAGTTCTTACACACACAAAGCTCTGATGTAAGAGGGTGGATTCTAGAAAGAAAGCCAAAAACCGCTAGGGATGCCGCAGAACTGATGACTACGCAGACATCCATGCACCAGCATCTAGGCATGGAGTTATGTCAGCTGGTACTCCAACTTGGAGAGGAGATACAGTTCAGTCACCATCTACAAGATCTGCAGTGAGGACCTCACCACCAGCTGCCAATAGCGCAGGGGCTATATCTGTTGGGCCCCATACCCGCCGTTGTTTCCAGTGCAACCAGATTGGGCATCTGAGGGTTACTTGCCCCACTAGGAATCCACCGCCACCTGCTCGTGGAGATGGGTGTGCCACCATCAGTTTTGCTTGTGGGTGGGTCTGTCGGAAAAAGAGAGGATAACCTGCAGAGTGTAACTGTGGGTGACCGGGTGACCATGGGACTCTGGAGCTTCGTTCACCTTGGTGCACCCTGAACTGGTGAATACAGAGGACATGATCCCTGGAAGAACCAAGTCCATCAAAGAAATTGGGGGTGTGAGCCCCGCTGTGCCCATAGCACGTGTGTACCTTGATTGAGGGGTTGGCAAAGGTTTGTGGGAAGTGGGGGTTTCTGAGGATATCCCTGTTAATGTTCTGCTGGGGAATGATTTGGGCTGAATGCACTATGCTCCAGAGGACACTGATTGTAAACTGGAAGGGCTAACTGAAAGTCCTGCTCAATCTAACATACTGTGTGAAACTTTGGGGGATGTTGTGAAATGTGATCACTGGGAAGGAGAGCAGGGGATGGATAAATTCCTACCTGTAACTGAACCAGTGATGCCTTCCAAAGGTGAGGTGGGGTGTGTTGTAAAATGTGATTACAATGAATTCCAAATGCCAAAACCTAGTGGAGAAGGCCTCGGGAGAGGGTTTGGTGTGCCCCAGATAACAATTAAGGATGAGTGACCAGGAGTGAGACTATGATGTCTGAGAGTAAGGGGGAGGAGGAATGGGATTTTCCTTCTGTAACATGTTCCCTGGATGGGGAATGCAGAGAGCAGAGGTTGTGCTACCAGGAGGAAAGTGGGAGACAAGGAGGTATACCAATGGTAGCAGTGGTAACATGTCAGCAGTATGCTAGGGCTGCAGCTGTAGAACGTGAGGAGGATGGTAATGAAAGGGTCGAGCTGTCTGACCAGCAGGCAGAGAAAGGAGTAGACCTCATCCCACCCCCCAATGCTCTGCCAGAGGGAGCTGTACGTTTTAGTGCAGCCAGGTGGGGGGAGGGCAATACAAATTTCATGGACGCTCTGAGCAGTGACCCCTCCCTTGAAGGGCTGAGACACTGCGCTGGGAAGCCAGGTGCTGACATGGATAGGCACTGGTTAAATGGGGATAACCATATTTTATACTGGGAGTCCCTTCCTATTGACATAGTAACATAGTAAATTAGGTTGAATAAAGACACAAGTCCATCAAGTTCAACCTTCTCCTCATACCCCAGTGACTGAGAATTTTATAGCTTTCCTGCTACCAAATAAGTTAGTCTTTATCAATCCTTCTTGATCTGCCTACTAATAAACAGTATAACTCTGAATGTTCCCTTTGGAAATAAATGTATCTAATCTTCTCTTGAATGTATCCATTGTATCTGCCATAACCACCTCCTTGGGCAAAGAATTCCACAATTTAACAGACCTCACTGTAAAAAAAACCCTTCCTCTTCTGAAGTTTAAACCTCCTTTCCTCTAATCTCGAGGGGTGTCCCCTGGTCACCTGATCAAGCCTTGGAATAAATAGCTCACCGCAGAGATCCTTATATTGACCTCTCATATATTTGTACAATGTGATAAGGTCTCCTCTTAGTCATCTTTTCTCTAGAGTAAATAAACCAAGTTTGTCTAGTCGTTCCTCACATGTCAAACCCTTCATTCCCTTAATTAATTTTGTTGTTCTTCGCTGTACCCTCTCTAGTTCTAGTATATCCTTTTTCAGAACTGGTGCCCAAAACTGCACTGCATATTCAAGGTGAGGTCTTACCAATGATTTGTACGATGGCAAAATTATGTTATCCACTCTTGCTTCAATACCTCTTTTTATGCAAGACAGGATTTTGTTTGCCTTTGCTAATACTGTTTGACACTGGTCACTGTTTCCAAGTTTGTAGTTGACAAGGATACCGAGGTCTCTCTCTAGCAACGAGTTCCCTAAAATGATTCCATTAAGTTTATAAGTAGCCTTGGAATTATTTCCTCCCAAATGCATGACTTCACACTTCCCCACATTAAACTTCATATCCCATTTGTTTGCCCAATTTGCCATTTTATATAAATCCCTCAGTAGAGAGCAATTATCCTGTTCTGAATTAATTACCCTGCATAATGTAGTGTCATCTGCAAATATTGATAATTTACTTTCTATATCTATTTCTAGGTCATTTATAAACATGTTAAAAAGCAGCGGACCTAATACTGAACCCTGAGGTACTCCACTCTCCACTTATTGTCCATTTACAACCACACACTGTTCCCTATCCTTCAACCAGTTTTGTATCCAATTGCAAAGGTCATCTCCTAGCCCTGATTTCCTTATTTTATACCCTAGCCTTCTGTGGGGTACTGTATCAAATGCCTTTACAAAGTCTACATATACTACATCAACTTCCTTGCCATTATCAAGGTTGCTGCTTACTTCCTCATAGAAGCTGAAAAGGTTAGTTTGGCATGATCTATTCTTCATAAAACCATGTAGATTCCTGCTAATGATCTTTTTTTTGTGTTGTAATCCTGAATATAGTCCCTTAATATCCCTTCTAGCAGTTTTCCCACTACAGAGGTCAAACTCACAGGTCTATAGTTTCCAGGTTCTGTTTTAGTTCCCTTCTTAAATAAAGGCACTACACTGGCTCTTCACCAGTCTTGTGGCACTGAGCCTGTGGTGAGAGAATCTTTAAAGAGTAAATATAGGGGTTTTGCCAACACTGCACTGAGTTGCATAAGAACACTTGGATGTATACCATCAGGACCCCGTGCTTTGTCAGTCTTAATTTTGTTCAGTTTACCCATTAAATCATCTTGAGTTAACCCAATATCTGATAATTGTATTGTTTTATTAGTTATTTGTTGAGGGTCTTCTACCATTCCTTGCTCCCTTGTATATATACTGATGAAAAGAAAGTGTTTAGAATATCTGCCTTTTCCTTATCCTCACTAATCAACTTACCCATCTCATTTTTGAATGGTCCAATTCACTCCCTCATAAGTTTTTTGCTATTTATATATTTGAAAAACTTTTTTGGATTAGTCTTACTTTCCCTTGCAATTCAAGTTTCATTTTCTATTTTTGATACCCTAACTGTCTTTTTGCAATCTTTGTTGCACTCCTTGTATTTTAAGAAAGAATGTTCGTTTCCTGCAGACTTAAACAGTTTGAATGCATTTTTTAATTTGCCATTTCCTCCTTTACATATGCGCTTAACCACATTGGCTGTGACTTACTTCTTTTGCACTTGTTCCCCATTGGCATATACTGTTGGGTACATTTCTACAACCTAAATTTGAATTCTGACCATTTATCCTCAGAATTTTTGTCTTTAAATAATGTATCCCAGTCTACGTGTTGCATTGAAGCCCTTAATAATTTGAAGTTAGCTTTTTTAACGTATACAGTTTTGCTTTGCCAAATTGATCTCAAGTGTAACCATGTTGTGATCACTGTTTCCCATATGTTCACTTACCTTAATATTGGATACCATTTCTGTGTTATTCATTATCACTAGGTCCAATATATTGTTATTTCTTGTTGGCACTTTCACCATTTGTGACATGTAGCTTTCATGAAGTATGCTCACAAACTTGCTACCCTTAGCACTCTGACAGGTCTCATTTTTCCAGTTGATATCTGGATAATTAAAATCTCCCATAATTATAGTATGCCCAAGCTGGGCAGCTTTCCTCATTTGCAATAGCAGTTGGGCCTCCACATTGTCATCAATATTTGGTGGTTTGTAGCATATACCCACCAACACCTTTTCTTTTTTTTACCTTTTACACCACATTTAGTCTCAATTTCTACCCACAATGACTCCACATTTTGGCCAGTTTCCTCACTAATATCACCTCTCAAAATTGGATTTAACTCTGATTTCAAATATAAGCACACACCTCCCCCTTTTCTATTAATCCTGTCTCTCCTAAACAGGGAATAGCCCTCTATATTTACAGCCCAGTCATGTGCATCATTCCAACATGTTTCTGTTATACCAATTATGTCCAATTGGTCATTAACCACCAGCAATTCTATTTCTCCTATTTTATCTACCATACTTCTTGCATTTGCTAGCATACAATTAATTTTGAAGTCTTTACATATACCACTCCCTACATGCCTTTTATCTACCTATTCATTTACTAGGAATTCCTCCCTATTTTCTACATTTATCCCCACCCTTTCTCTACCCCCGTGGTCTTTTATTTGGACCCGGTTCCTATCTACGCTATCTACCCAATTTTTGCTATCTATACCCTCCCCCCCTTTCCTAGTTTAAAAGCTCCTCCAAGCTTCTTAGCATTCGCTCCCCTAGCACAGAGGCTCCTCTACCATTTAGGTGCAAACCATCACTTTCATATAGATTGTACCCAAGAGCAAAGTCAGCCCAGTGCTCAAAGAACACAAAATCCTCCTTCCCACACCTTTGCTTAAGCCATGCATTAAGCTGCCTGAGCTCCCTCTGTCTACCTACACTGGCGCATGGCACCAGTAGTATTTCAGAAAATACTACCTTAGAGGTCCTTGCCTTGAGCTTGCACCCTAAGTCCCTGAAATCATTCTTTAGGGACCTCCATCTTCCTCCTACTTTGTCATTGGTACCAAGACAGCTGGATCACTTCCAGCCCCTCCCAACAATCTGTCAGCCCTGTCCGCAACATGCCAAACCCGAGCACCCGGGAGACCGCATACTGTTCGGCATTCACGTTCCTGTCAGCAGATTACCCTATCTACCCTCCTAATAATAGAGTCTCCTATTACCACCACATGCCTTGGTTTCTGCCTACTCTGTATCCCATCTAGCCTGGAAGGAGGACTGTTCCCCTGGCTCCTAGAGGAATTAGCCCTCTCCAGTGTTGCCAATTCTGAGCTATCCTCATCAACATCTTCACACAATCATGCAACTCTGTTGGACTGAGTCAACTCAGAACTGGCCTTCCTCTTCCTCTGCCCACTACCTCCCCTCCTTACTGTTACCCAGCTGCCTACCTGTTGCTCCTTTTCTACAACTCCACCCTCTTCACCACTAACCCCACATACTACCTGCTCTATGAGTTCTAAACTCCTTTCCAGGTTTCCAATGTCTCGCAATGTTGCAATATTTCTTTCCAAATTCAATATCTTAGACTCTAAAAAGAAAATATGCTCACACTTGGTACAGTGGTATGACCCCTAGAACGATTGCTCCAAGTGTTCAAACATGTGACAAGAAGTGCATTGTGTCAGATTGTCTAACCTGCTATCACTCATCCTTGGTTTTATAATTCAGTAAGATTTCTATTGTCCTCTAATGCTCACTCTATGGTAACCAACTCTCAATGTGAATGCAGTAACTCCCTTGAAATTATTGTCACCTCAGAGATCTGCTGACTTCCAACTCCTGATTCTATTCCAACTCCAGATTTTTTCTAACCCGTCTTCCCTTGTCTGCAGTCACAAGAAATGCAGTGTCAAAGACCAGGTCCAAAGAGCCTGGGGACTGTATTTATAGTAACACTGCAGCCAGGTGACTTCCCTTAGCCAATCAGCCTTAATCACACAGGCCAGAGAAAATTCCAATTAACAGTTGGTTTCTTTAACCCTCACAATACCCATACAAAATGAAAAAACTTTTTTTTTCTTAAACCTTAATAGAACACCAAACACACTCTCATATACTTAACCAGATTTTTTTCTAACTCCTCTTCCCTTGTCTGAAGTCACAAGAAATGCAGTCTCAAAGACATGCTGGGGCTCAGGGAGGGAGAAAGGCAGATGGCCTGTCTTGTCAGGTGGGAATGGAGGTTAATGGTGAACAAATTGATCAGCCTGTGGCTGAATCCCTCTGTCCACCATCTTAAGGGGGAGGTGTCATGACAAGGCATGAGTTGGGTTTGTATAATTTGTTTGTTTTGTATTTGGTGTTATTCAAAGTGAACCAGTCCTAGGACATAAAATTAGCTGAGTAGATAACATCACCAAAAACAGGTAACACCCAGGGGGTCTGGCCTCTTATAAGGAACTGTGGAAATTAATATGGGTTTTTGGACAAAAAAGGTGACTTTCTTTGTAACAACTGAAGGGGGAAATACCATCTGAAGTTCCCAAAGACTCTTTAAATACCCTTAATTGTATTTAAGGATTTCTTGTGTTTCTCCCATTTTATTTTATGGACTGTTTTGCCAATGCATAATCTTTATTTGTGTATGTCCTTTATTTCTGTATTTTTGTAACCAGCACTGTGAAGCCTTTTTTCATATTAAATGTTCAATGCATCAGCTCTTGTCTCTGTTCTCTAACATGAACTCACTACTCTGAAGGAAGCTCAGGTAGCACACGTGACTAAAGGGTTAATTACATATGTCTGATTATTAAGGTGATTTTATACTGTTTTCTGTTGTTTTTGGGGTAACCTAAGACGCCCAGATATAAAGTCTTGGCGGTGACAGCAAATTGTAGTACTGGGGTGATAGTGCAGGAGGGATTTCAGGGGTTAATTTGGTGGTTGCTAGGAATAGTAACAGGGAACCAGGGATTGTTGCCTTGCATATTGCATTGTTAACTATGCTAAAATCAATAATCTGCCAATTTGAGGGAGGTGAATTAATTTCTGTGATCTCCGACGGCATTGCTTACTGCATGTGGTGAATAACCATATTAACATATAATTACCCTAAGGAATATGAGAATGCTTCATTAAGTATGATTTACATATGCAAATTAGGCATTGATGAAGTAGACACTGAAAAACCGTAATACTGGTGAAAGCGTGGAGAGGCATGGCAATTTAGGTGTATCTGAGGTGTAATTATATGGATATGATGGAGATGATAGCTTATTGTGTTATCATGAGGTGGACTCAGGTCTAATTCACCACAGAATCATCAACCAGGGCCCAAGGTTTAGTGTATATCCCACTGGTGTAAATACTAATCATACAGTTTGTGTTTTCATATAATTACTTATCTTATCATACATTTTCTTTTATCACAAAATAACTTTGCTTTTTAAGTGAAATATGTACCTTCAGTTCTATTGATTTAGAAGTAAAATGAAATATTAAAGGCTATTTTTAACTAAAATGTTCCTTTCTGTCTCGTAGTTCCAGGCTTACAAACCAGCCAAGAAGCCTTTGAACAAATCTGCTTTACTCCCCCCATTCCCCTCTTTCTTCACTCAGACTGACTCTAACCTATTTTTATCCCTGGGAAATATAAAGACTGCCAAATGTGACTACATGGCATGGACAGTTATCAAAGACACAGCTGCAGACAGTGGCCGGGCTGGGCCAGGAATTGATTCACTAGCATAAATATGATAACTAAAACCATTTGACTACAGCGCTTCATTTTCAGCCGGTCAGTTGCGCATGATGGGAATTGCAGTCCAACATCAGCTGGAGAGCCACACGTTTCCAAACAATGGTCTAATAAAGTTTTTTTTAACCTTGAATGAGGACACACATTGGTCCCTGTGGAACAATATCAGGGAAAGACAACTACACTGTAGGAGACAAATTAACCCTTTGAGCATTGTGTACCTCTCTGGCACTCAAAGGGTTAAAACGACCACTGATTTAAATTCATTACCACGTGGATGTTTCAGAGATCTTCAGAACACTTTGAAGCGTGTGTTGGGGACCTTTCTAGCATTCAAGGGGTTTAAAGCCCCATTTAAATCAATGACTTTAGTGCTACAGTTAGCTTGCCTCAGAATTGTTCTGCGTTCTTTGTCCATATAGCTCAGTATCTGGCGACATGAGTTGAAATAAAAACTCTCAAAAATAACAACAATTTTAAAAAAAATTACAAATTAGAAATAAGTTTTCGGATTCCTGGAAATAAGTAGGTTTTATTAAGATCACAAACAAATAACCCATTCAAAGCATGGGTATGTCAGGCTAACTGGCTTTAACCTTTCTGCTGCCAGAGGTGCCAGTAATCGCATTAGTCAGCGAAGGGCTTGAACCAGTCTTTGTACTGCATACTGCGTTACTGTGGGTTTATGTTATGATTGTGCACTAGCAAAGTGTCTACCTGAGATTTAAAGCATCTCTCTTTTCCTCTCATACAGTAACAGGACAGTTCACTTTTGAAACGTTGCAAAGAAAATATTGCGCGGCTAGAAGCAGCATTAACCATGTCGCAATGTTTAAAATGGTGACATGACAACCTAGCTCTTTTATGCAGTGCGAGGTTCTCATATCGCCATTTTAAACACTGTGACATGGTTAATGCGGCTTCTAGCAGCACAATATTTTTTTTGCAACATTTCAAAAGGATACCAACAGGACATAGGAGTGATGTACAAAGATTACATGGAGCAAACCAGCTGCACCACAGGGGACGAAAAACATTCCCACTGAATTAAATAGGGT
The DNA here is from genome assembly GCA_037306005.1 of Rhinophrynus dorsalis. NCBI lineage: Eukaryota > Metazoa > Chordata > Amphibia > Anura > Rhinophrynidae > Rhinophrynus > Rhinophrynus dorsalis. Next base: position 83,586,602 of record CM074724.1, on the reverse strand, counting down.
TTTTAACTCCTTAAATGCTATGGAGGACTCCATCACTCTTCACAATTCATTGGGAACCACACTAGCAATCAAAGTTCCTAGTCAATGGGAATTTTCCTCTCTCTGCTATGGTCCAGATGGTTTGTGCCACTCATGTTTTGTACATCAGCCCTAAGTTCGACAACTGGAGTAATTCTGGACCAAACAACCTGAACAATGGGGGACCAGTAAAACTCACTTACACATTGAGCTAACTGGGCTTTTAACCCCTTGAATGTCCGAGACCTCGCTAGCACTCAAGGGGTTAAAAGCCCAATTTTAATCAAGGTTAATTATTATGTCTCCTTTATGGTGCATTCAGTTTGATTCAGAATCCCTTCTGCTTTCTTATGAACATAAGGCCAGTAGGGGACCAGTTATATAAAGGTGCCAGTCTGTACAATAGCAATCCCATCAGTCTGGGAAACCAACAAAGCGATTCTTATCTTACATTATTTACATGTAGTAATATAAACATATAGTGATACAGTGCAGGGGTGGGCAATCTGTGGTTCTCCAGAAATCAGAGCTGTAGTACATCATAGGCGGAGAGTCATAAACTACCCAAGCCTGATTTAACCCTTTGAGTGCCAGAAAGGTGTCCAACGCATTCTTCTATTGCAATGCGTTGGACACCTCTCTGGCACTCAAAGGGTTAACCCCCTTGGATAATAGAAACACCCTCTATGCATTGCAAAGCAACGTGTTGGAGATATCACTGGCATCCAAGATGTTAAAGGGGAACAATCACCCCACATAAAGTTAAAGAATTACCCATCTGGCGACTAGCTGATCAACAGTGCTAGTAGCCAGAATAATTACCTCCTTACAGAGAAATTCTGCTGCTCCCGGTACTGACAGCCAGGAAACAGTGCAGACATCTTTGCATAGTGACGTCTGTGCACCTGCACTGTCAGTCCCTTCCGTACCTTAAGGTACCAAGCACAGCGGGCTGGGACTGACAGCACAGGCGCACAGATGTCACTATGAAAAGATGTCTGCGCTGTTTCCTGGCTGTCAGTATCGGGAGCAGTAGAATTTCTCTGTAAGGAGGTAATTATTCTGGCGACTAGTACTATTTATCAGCTAGTCACCAGATGGGTAATTCCTGGCGTTTAACTTTATGTGGGGTGATAGTTCCCCTTTAATAGAACATGTTAATAGTGAATCAGATCGATAAAAAAACTCATCAAAACAGATGTACAGATGTAACCCCCTTTGAGGGCCAGAGAAGTAACCAACTCAGTGCAACGTCATGTGTTGGATACTTCTCTGGCCATCAAAGGATTAATAAAACTGCATTCTTTTAAAAAGCACAGCTCAAATAGGCAACAACTTTTAATTTCATAATGCAGTTAGTGATATCTGCTTCTTGTACAGATAGATGAAATCATTTTGTATTCTGCCCATAAAGTCTAACATTGCAATACATGGGCCACTCTGCACCCCTCTGGCCCTCAAAGGATTAAAGGGGAACTGTGCTATGTCTTAGGTGTAAGTGGCTCTTAAGTTATTTAACAGACAATAGTTGCCCTTCATACGAACACACTTTTTTGCATTTGATCTCAATGTTAGGCCCCTTTCACACAAGTGACACCAATGCAGCAATGGTGCCTCAGTGATGCCACCAGTGGTGAATGTTACAAAACTGGAGCATGGAGCCTTTCATACAGACAACTGTCAGGTGACATGAATTCACCAATGTTCATTTAGCTGCATCCTTACTGCATTCATGTGAGAACTCAGTAAAGGTGCAACAAGGAGAGTCTGCACTGCAGACTATGGAGCCACTGCCAGACATTTCACACAAGTGATATTGCAGGTTTTGATGCTATTCACAATCTCCAATGAATAGCCGTTCACATGGTCTAACTATGTAGTTAGCGTTCACATGGGCCAAGCACTGGAATTGGCAGGGGGTTGGCAGAAGAAAGGAGTGTACAGATTACGAGCACCAGAACTGCAGAGTGGGGTTGCTACAGTGTCCTTATGAGAAAGCCCTTAATCTAGTGCTATAGTTATTTCAGTTCACAGTCTGATGAAGAAAACAGACTTTTACAAATCATTTAAGCCCATTGTCTGTTGTGAGTAGGTGTGACCAAAGACATCCGCAGAAATTTTTCTCTTGGGTAAAGAGGAGATGTCAGCAATAACCTCTAGTTATGTTGCAGCTACTATGTACAATGATGGCATCTCTATGGGCCATGCACGTCTCCTTTTTTTTACCCAGTCAAGCTTTATTAGTTATCCTCTGAGACGGAGAAAATAATGTTTGATTTAGAAAAACCCTCAGTGTGGCTGCAGGGAGAGGAGAAACCAGAGGGTTGGGCCCAGCTGGTAATATTACTTTTTCACACAAAATAAATTTGAGGATAACTTTTTACTGGGGGTGGTGGGGTAGCATTGCAAGTCCCTCCTCTTGATCCCCCCCCACACACACACACAGATGGCCATGGGTGTAGCCTGAAGGTAGACTTTGGCAGAGATCACTAAATTCAGAATATAATGCAAAAAATAAAGGTCTATATGAAATACCTACCTAGATAAGTCCATGGGGGAGTTTCACTAAGCGGTAATAAAGAGGTAATAACGGCAGATGACTTCTCCAGTGATATCACTTCTCCAATTCCTATGTTATTCCATGGAGTCCATTCACTAAGATCTCCAAAGCTGAAGAAAGCTTAGTGCGAAGGCTCCATAGAATAACATACGAAACTGGAATAGTGATAAACTGTAGAAATCATCTCCACTTTATCACCAGTTAGTCAGTCTCCCCTAATGTGTTAAACAAATTAAGAACCACTTTTTCCAAGGTATTTTTCTCCTATAAATACGTATCCCTTTAAGGACCAGTGGACTGTGCATTGCATTGCAAACAAATACGTTCTAAACCCCTCTGGTTGGTAAAGGATGCAAATGCAATCAGTTTTATTTTGATCTTTGTTTTTCATTTGTCTTATTAGAGTCATCCCTTAGTATGGCAAATATTAAACGGTTGTTGTAATCAAGTGAAAAAACGTAACATTGCAAAAAAACTGAAAATATGGTTCATATTTTATAATAAAACATTTTTTGCATGTCATTACCCAGAATCCTAAGCAGTTTCTTATCATTTCAATGAGGTGAATGAAGCAGGTTTGCTAACCTGAGAAGGATATATAGGCACACACACACAAACAGTTATTGTATCTTTGCATTCTGTTCTCAATGACACAAGCTGCTTTGGTCCTTTAAACGCACACACATAGTACTGTTTGTAAATATGGCTACTAGGTGGAAATTTGTGTCAGATCTGTCTTTTAATCTGTAACGTTATTATGTTTCCCTGGCAACACAAAAAAAAAAGATACATTTTTTACATTAAAAGGAAGAGTCATTTGGAAGAGCATTTGGGCAATATACTTCACAAAGAAAAATTGAGCAGTTCGGAGCTAAACCAGCTGAAGTATAGGGGACAAAAACTTAAACAGATTCAGAAGTGGCTTTTAACCCTTTGAGTGCAAAAGGGGTGTCCAACACATTGCAAAGCAATATGTTGGACACTACTCTGGTACTCAAAAGGTTAACCCCTTGAATGCTACAGTGTATACACATACACACACGAAAAATGTGTGTTCTAGGGCTGTTCCTGCTGAGTAAGATAATACACGGGTACTCCCACAGCACAGAATATATTTTTACATAACAAAAGTTTAGTGGTCCTTTAAACCAATGGGAAGTATTATTTCTACTAGACACTGCAGTAGCTTTGCCCCAGAATTGAACCACTTTTCTTTTGTAGTACAGCCCTTTGTAGGTTAGGTGCATTTTGGCTACACCAATGGTTGGAATGTTGCAGCTCCAAACAAAGGCATATGTGGTAGTGCTATTTTATTGGCTTTAGATTTCTGTGGCCGTGATCTCTTCAAACTGAATTTCTGCACCATGCAAGTCAAATTCATCAAGCTCCCTAGCTTCCAGTTCTAGGGTCAGTTGCTTAATGTCCCTCTGCAGCTCGCGATTCTGCTGGTACATTTGAATATAGTTGTGCTGTAATTGCTTTTGATATCTTATCACCTTCTCTTTTTCCTCCTGCCATATACGACGTTCGTCCTCAAAGTTGTCCATCTGCTCCTGGTTCCGCCGACGTTCGTTCATCAGGGTCTCCCTAAGACGTTCCACATACTGCTGTAAGCCCTGCAGGTTGTCTGCGTTTTGACGTTGTGCTTTGGCCTCATCACTTTCATACAGCAAGAAAGGATCCTCTTTCTCATGACAAATGCATAGTCCGTGGCGCAGGTTAGCTACTGCCACCTCTCTGAGATTGGCCACCTCTTGGTCCAACTTGCTGGCTTTCTCCCGTAGGAGCTCAGCCTCATTCTTTTTACGCTGGAGTTCATTTTCACACACTTCTAGCTCCAATGTCTTTGTGTGAGCAGTGTCCTGAAGTTCCTGCACCTGCTCTTCACTGATTTGGAGGTCAGATTGTGCCTCTCGAAGCTGGGAGCGAAGCAGTAGTATTTCATTTGCTTTTTGGGATAATTCAGCCTGAGCATCTTTTAATTGTTGCTTGAGCAATGATATTTCACCAGATTTCTGGCAGACCTATAAGAAGAAAACATTAGAGGTAATAAAATAAAATGGCTCTTTCATCCTCTAACACAGGGAGGGCAATTGTTGGAAGACTAAAACTTCCACTATCCAGAAGCAGAAAATGGTGGGATGAGGATCATAGGAGCTATAATCCCCAACAGCTAGAAGTCCAACAATGGTGACTTCATAAACTAACAACTGGGCCAGAGGCAAGTCAGCTGTTCCATAGGGAACTAATTTAACCATTTGAATGCCGAGGGGTATGTAAAGCATTGTAAAGGGTTAAATGGGGCATTTAACCTCTGGAGTGCTAGAAAGGACTTCAACACATTGCTTTCCATTGTGGTGAAAACCTTTCTAACATTCAGGGGAATAAAATCCCCATTTATATCAGTCTGAATGTCTTGTTCCCTATTTTACATCTGTACACTGTCTGCAGGGCTGTACTTCCCATTAGGCAGAGTACAGGGCAGTTAAAGTACAAGGTAAACTAAGTAGCTGTCTAGGGTGGCAGAATTAAGGAGAAAGCTGTAAGACCATCTCTATAAGTGGGCAGACACTCTGTTTGTTGCTCCACATTCATCATATTGTGTAACTTACTGTACAATTTGTTGTGGCTTTAATATAATAAGTTACGCCTAAGCTTCCGAGACCGGAAGCCAGGCACCACCACGGACATCTTGAATGCACGCCTGCACAGTCAGTCCTCTTCACTCTTCAAAGGCATTGCACTGGCCTGGACGGCTCCGGAAGAGACTGACGGAGCAGGCGCATAGGCTGCAGTAACCTGGCCATCGGTCTCAGAAACTTAAGCATAACTTTATTTGTGGGCACTTTTTAAAGGTAAAATAATGATTAATACGCTAGTCTCCACCTGCATAAGTATTGCAGGGCGACTTTAGTGGAGGTGGTAGTTCCGCTTTCAATACGAATCTATCAGATAAAACAGTTCATAACACTTATTAACTGCAGAGTAATCTAGGTTTTTGTTTATTCGTGTCAAAAGTTAAACTGAAAATGTATATCTCCATTGTCATTGCACTTCAAACATTCTCAGATATTCAGTATATAAAAAATAAAGGACATGAGTACAAAATGCCTATAAGGCTTGTAGTTTTTCTTCAATATGAAGTCCCTCCCATTCACCAATGGATAGGTACTCACAAGATTATGTGGCTTCACTGAGATAAACACAGGTCTGGAATATGCTTCAGATTAATGGACAAGAAGGCTGGGTTCTAGACTGACCCTCGTGCAAAAATAGGACATTCAGGTATTCTGGAGACAGACGGCTGATACGGTAGGTCTACATAAGCTAATTTGGGGCATATTCCAGACCTATGCTTATCTCTTTGTGGTAGGAAGAAGCCTCATAATCTTGTGAGTACATATCCATTGGTGAGTGAGGGGGGTTTCATACTGAAGAAACTATTGTGGGCGCATTGCATTCTTGTTCTTCTTTTTGATGTGTAGTTGAGGAGGTGTCAAACACTTTGGGAAGAGTGACATAAGGGAGAAGCCCCCTTTTTTTGTTAAGTATTTTACTAGGACGGATACATTAAGATTGTCCGTTGTTTTCAAGTATGTCCTGGGTATGCATTTTATTTACCTCAGAAAGGTGTAAGGCTGAGTTGACCTTGCTGGGTCTAGAACCTGTGACACTGAGGTTTGAACAGATTTGATAGCTGGTGCATTAACCAACTGAGAAAGCTTACCAGTAAGGTGTTCTTTTTTTAAGAAAGCACAAGTGACTCATATATAGATTTGTAGTACCGCTGCAAAATTTTGTTGCTCAAATATCAAGCAAACTTCCTCCATGTTGTGTTACATATTGAATCATGGGTAAGGTACTGCAGCTTTTATTGCAGTTAACACTGTCTGTTAGGTGTATGCCCCATTACTTAAAGGAGAAATACATCTTGAGTTCACTATGAATAGTTTTTTTGAGACACCCTGTTACTTATGCATAAAGACAAAGTGAAAGAATTCTGGAGTAAGTCAATTGTTTAACAGTGGACATATAAATATTGCCATTGATTTAAAAGTATTTTAACCCCTTGAATGCCAAAGAGGTCTATAAATCATTGCCGGGCAATGTAATGAAGATCTCTCTGGCATTCAAGTTGTTAAAAGTCCCATTTAAATCAATGGGAATTTGTTGAATATTTGTATCCTGTAGTGCAGGTTGTTTGCCTCAGAGTTGTTGCACTTTGTTTTTATACATAAGCCCCCCTGTATTTATCACTTGACAGCATAATTGTGTGAGTGCTCAAATCCATTTCTGTAGTGATCTGCCAAAACACCCAAAAAACTAATTGACCCAGACCTTTGTTAATTTAACAACAAAATAAAAATCCCTTATATGACTGCAATTCCACGGGTCAAAATGAAAGTTGGCAGAAGGTTGTAGACATTGATTAACTCAATCCTTTGAGTAGCAAAGGGGTGTCCAATGCATTGCAAAGCAAAATCCGTTGGACAACCCTCTGGTCCATAAAGGGTTAAACCTTTACTACTAATACTACTATTCTGGGTGCAATACTTTGCTTTTTAAAGATAAAACAAACAGGTTTTCATTTTAGATGACAGCTACCCTTTAATGCACTGCAGCAAGCAGGGTTTCAAACAATTATGGCCAATATTCCATTACAGTGCAACATGCTTACACTGTAGGATATTGGGCTAAAGGTAGCTCTTTATTCCACTGAATATGAAGCCTAAAAGCAACAATGGTTCAATAGTGCTTTTCATATGCATGGATATCCATTTCCAACTTTACATTTACACATATTAAGAAAGTTTTTTAGAAGTTGAAATCCAAAACGGAATAATGAGGCGATTGCCTGACATTCCTCTTACCCTACAGCTTAATATTCTTCTACCTAGGATGAGATCAAATAAGACCAAATGAATTCCTTTGTATGAAAGTCATATTACTAATCTACTGCAGGGCATATGGGAGACTCAGTGACTCAATATTCTGGCTTACCTCCCACTTGGTCTCCTCTAGACGTGGTCCAAATTCAGTCTGTTCTCTTTCAAATGAGGCACACCTTTTCTCTAGCAGTTCCCTCTCTTGCAGCAGCTGGGAGAAATCCTCCTGCTGTTTCTTCTTCTCTTGCTGCAACTGGAAGATCTGCAACTGGAGGACCTGCTGGAGCCTCTGAGCCTTCTGGGAAGCTTGCTTCATCTTCAGGGCACAGTTCTGACGCAGCTCCTCCATCTCCTGCTCACAACGTTTCTGCTTTTCTTCATAAACCTATGTGAAAAAAACATATATGAGATAAAGAATCTTAAATGTCTTTGTTATAACACTCCAGATACACATTAAAAGGATACACATCAAAAAATCAATTTTCAACAAGTTTTACCTCCTTGGATGGTAGATAGGTCTCCAACATGTTGGAGACATCTGATTGGCTGTGGATACAGCTTCGAAAACACCCACCCCATGGGTACACAGAGAAAACATTTGCATTTACATTCCAGTTGGAAAACTCATCTTCAGGTATTTTAGGATATTAGTTTCCCCTGACAATTTTTTTTGGGGGGTGGGGCTCTCAATGTAGAATTTGCAAAAATGTCCAATGCAGAGCAATATGGCAAGCAAAAACATGACAAGAAAGATTCACAAGAGTGCGCTAAAAGAAAATTAAACCTAAAATACCACTTGCTATTGTATGAAAGAGCATGTTGTAACACTGAACAAAACTACATATGCCATTTTTCAGCAGGCTGGGGAAGCTAGTATCCATTCACTTTCCATTTCCTACTGTGATTACAGACCAACCATGAAGTGAAGAATGCAAAGGAAAATGGCTTCCCACAGTCTGATGAAAACCTGACATTAAAAAGTATACATCTTAATGAAAAAATGGCACATATTCAAAGTCTGCTGCTATGGCAATAGGCTTGGTGAAAACCTAGGGGTGCTGCCATACGCGCCCCAAAATAGCTCCTGTCACATAGTAAGAGGATCAGAAGACACCCAATCTGGCAAGTGAGATGCACTATATAAGGAGTTCTGTAGTGTAAAGTAAAAGTAAATAGCTGTTATGAAAAAATATACTGTATATTGTAGAGTTTCTCCTGCGGAGCAAAACAAAATTACTCTCACTGCTGAGAGATGTATCTTGGGTTATTACATTAACAGCACCCTCTAGTGGCCAGATTTCAAATACTTATTCTGTTGCATTCTATGAAAGGCGTGAGTCACCGACATACAGTTTTCCATAGAGTATGATAAAATCTGCTGAGCCACTTCTTGTCAGTTCGAACTATCAGGAAGTAATCACACTTCAACCATTATAACATTTGACTCAAACAACTGACAGCAGAGGGAATTCCCTTCTTATAAAAAAAAAGTTCCCTGTTCCTTCAATTGCTGTGCACGCAGTCCCCAATGTACAAGAGTTTGATTTGACATGATCTTGGCACTTTAACCCCATAAGGTCTGTGGATGTGCCAGGAAGGTAACAAATTTTGGTCCGTTAAGGACTGGTGATGATCCTGGCATGTCATGAGGTTTTTTTTATCAAAGTGCACATGTGAATGTCTAAAACTGACTGCTCTAAGACCGGAGCAGTCAGTTTCACCCTCTAGCTCACCAAGCCTGTACATGTGATCACTCACATGTGCCGGATATCCAAACAAAATGGCGCTGCTCCTCTAGGGTAAAAAAAAAAAAAAAAAAAAAAAAGCCCTATTCCACACGGTCCTTAAAAGGTTAAAGACTCTCAAGATATGGGAAGATATATTCATAAATCTGTGATATTATAGTTAGATAAAATATATCTATTTTAGGATTAAGATTCCTTTATAAATGAAGAAAAGTCCTAAAATATAAATAAAGTAATCTACCCCTTAATGATATAAGAAAACAAAGTAAACTAACTCTGCATGCTTAGATATGACACAGCAGAGAAGAGAAATAAACCAGATGAGAAAGTATTTAGTAGCATGTATTGAGGTCTTATTTTGTTTGTTCAAACCCTTTAAGTTCCAGAGGGGTATACCCAACGCATTGCTCTTCAATGCTATGGATAACCCTCTGGCACTCAAAGGGTTAATATGTTAAAAAAAAAAAGAAGAAAAAAAAAAAAAAAAGCAACAGACAAGAAAAATTAAGGACCTTCACTAGTTAATTGGTACTAGTTTCATGCCTAGCAGCGGTATGAATGTACAGCCCTCTGTGTACAGTTCCTCTTGGGCCTCTCCCCAGAACTGATGCGGTGAGATTCCATTGGCTGCTTTTATGCATTTAAAGGGGATTTATCACCTATATAAAACTTAGGCTAAATAGTTAGCTTTTATAACTAATCTCACTAAAAGCGTGTTCATTTAAAAAAAAAAAAAAAAAAAAAAAAAAGAGCTTTATCTTTTCAAAATTTAAGTTATAAAGTCTGGGCTGCAGCTACTTCCATACAGACTGCAGTTACCTGCTCTGTAACCGCAGTCCGTCACACTGCCACTGCTACGCTCACTCTAGCCAGCCTCCTCCAATGACGGAGGCTTTCTGCCTGTAAGCTGAAGCAATCTCACTGGCTATATATTGTTCTCTGCCAATGAGACCGCTCCAGCTTACAGACAGAAGCCTCTGTCATCGGAGGAGGCTGGCTAGAGGGAGGGCAACAGAGGCAGAGCGACGAACTGTGGTTACAGAGCAGGTAACCACAGTCTGTCCGGAAGCAGCTGCAGCCCAGACTTTATAACTTAAATTTTGACAAAATAAAGGTTTAAAAAGAAATTGAACACCCTTTTAGTGAGATTAGCTATATAACCTAACTATATATATATAGGTGATACAGGGGATGTGTCTCTTTTACAATGGATTGCTCACCCATCTAGCACCCATGGGAATAAACAACTGAGAATGACACTGTAGATATTTCAGAACAATCTGAGATTATATATAATGTTTCCAACCTGACAAATAGCCGCTTCATTCTCATCCAGGTTTTCTTTTAGCTGCTGCAGTTCCAGCTCTCTGTCCTTTAATTTCTCCTCCAATTCCCTGATGAGAATCTCCTCATTGACAATAGGAGAACGGTCACAGGAACCACTATCAGAAGACGGGTTTCCCCTTCCACTTAAGGACCCTGTGCTTTTGCTGGACGAAGATCGTCCGCTGTCAGAATTTGAAGGACGTGTCCGACCCCTGGATGCTCGGTCAGAAAAGCCACTTATGTTGCTGTGATTATCCAAATTTATGTGACCCATAGAAATGCTGACAGGCTCTAATGGGTGGCTACAATTTGTGCTGTAGGTTGGAAGACTGGACAGTGAATTGCGCCCAGAGTCAGACATGGTGGCAGAGTGTGTGCTGTTCCTGCAGCTGAAGGAGTTGTGCTTCTCATTAGTCCCCATTGCACTGCCATTGAAAAGAAGATTTAAGCTGCTTTGGCTTTCTGATAGACTGGGTCCTGCATTGCGCTGAACCAGAAACTGCAATGAGGAGTTTCGTTTTTTCGGCACCACGGGTTTGAAAGCTGTGGGCTTTATCAGGGTCTTCTCTATGTTCTGCAATACAAAACAAAAGTAACTTTAATAAGATACTCATGAAGGGCAAACGGGTGTACACATCAGAGCTAGTATTATGCAAGGTGCTAAAATAATCCTTTTTGCTTTTGTATCATTCTTGATAATTCCCTGCATACACTGAATTATATCCGGCTAGCTAAAAAAATGGTTTATTTCAGGGACACATGAAATACCTCCAGGTTTAAGTGGGGCATTTAACCCCTTGAATGCTAGACAGGAGATCTCTATCATTCAATGGGTTAAAAGCTCCATTTAAATCAGTGGGAATTTAGGGAATTTGGATTTGTCCCCTAGGGTACAGTTTTTCCCCAAAACTGCTCCTCTGTAGCTTCTAGAATACGGCCTACTATTTCAAGAATACACTGATCAAAATGCTAAAATGGCCATCTTTCACATATATATAGCAGAAAACTCATTATCAACATTATTTAAGGGGCGGATTAAAAGAAATAGAATTAGAAAAAAAATATTTAGCCTTTTGAGTGCCAGAGAGGTACCCAACACATTGCAATGCATTGAAGATATCTATAGCATCCAAGGGTTTCTAATCTTTGCCCAGTGACTTAAAATGACCACAAATGGAAAATAAAATGCACGGATTTTATATTAGTCATACAGTACAGGAAAATAATTTGATTAACCCTTTGAGGACCAGAGAGGTATGAAATGCATTGCGAATCAAAGCACTGTACACATCTCTGGTCCTGAAAAGGTTAAATCTCTCCAGCATATACTCCTTTTTACAGAGGTTAATGGTCTGTTAGCAGTCTGTCAGGCCTCTCATCCTGCATGTGCACCTACCGTCAGGGGATAACATACAAAGAGTTGTCTACCATAAACACAAATTTCTGTTGATCACTTATCAGAATTATTTGGGGGAAAATACCTGTCACACCAATAACTGACCTGCAAGTTGGGGTAATGTATAACCCCTTAACGTCCAGTGACATGTCAGGACCGTCACTGCTGTTTTTCCGTTAAGGACCAATGACGGTCCTGGCAAGTCACGTATTTTTACTCACAGCGCTCCTGCGGGAGCTCTGTGAGCAGTAGCGAGGACTGAAACTGAGCACTCCAAGACCGGAGCTATCACTATCAGTCCTCTATTCGGCATGCCGGCACATGTGTGATCAGTCATGTGGGCCGGCACGTCAGACATTGCCATCTGGTCCTTAAGGCGTTAACCCCTTAACAACCCTTGACGGTCATAATAAGTCATGGGTCGATCCGAGTTAACGACCCATGACGTACTATGAGTGTCATATAATTCCAGGCTCCCCCGTGGCTGCACGGCGTTCGGGGAGTCCGGAACCGGAAATTAAAAAAAAAAAAATGCTCTGTGGTCCTTAAGTGCCTGCGAAGCAACACCGGTCGTTAAGGGGTTAAAGACTTGTGGAGGCAAAAACAAAGCAACATGTGTAGGGCCGGATTTCCAAACAAGCAGTACAAGCAACTACTTTGAGCTCCAAATTTTGAGGAGTGCCTCAGCTCTGCTGGCCAGCCACAACCTCATTCTGAATTGCGAGTGCGGCCAGAGCAATCTCAATGTCCCTGCACTAGTTCTATAGCACTTTACGGGCTATTTAACTCCTTGAATGTTAAAAAGAGCTCCAAAGCATTGCAAAACAATGGGGATTAAAAGCCCCATTTAATCAATCAATTGAAACTTTGAGAAGTTCCCCTCGATGATGTTGTTGGTCTTCTCCAGGATTGCTCCATTTTTCTTTTCTACATAGCAGCCCAGTAACTGCAAAAAGCCTAAGGAATTATGGGACAAGAGGATTTCTTCTAACCTGCACCATAGTCATCCAGCTGTTTGATTTCACATATCACTGTCTCAAAGCAAAAGCATAAAACCCACTTTCACCATCGCTCAGATTACAGATGTCAGTGGCATACAGTGTTATGTCAGCTTAAAGGATTTCTAGAGTGAACTAAGGCATCTTGCCTGTGAAGTACAAGTTGCATCCGTCACATTTGAAAAGAGTAGAATATCTCCAATGATGGTCATGGGTTAGGCTTTCTATGCATCTTAAAGGGATAGTATTACTTCGTTTTATCTTTATTTTATTTTGTAGGCATTAAAAACACACGAAGAATGATATAATTATTATCTCTCAAACCTTTATGGTTTGAGAGATACTCACAAGCAAAATTTCCACTCCCGCCCCTTTTACCTAGTGTAAGCCATCTCTTCTCAGATGTGGAATGCAGTCCATAGACCAGACAGATAACAGAAGGGGACAATCTTCTTCTTATGAGAACAATGAAAGCCCTGCCCCCCTTGACAAGTTTTTCAGCTTTTTCCCTTATCTTAATTGAAGATTGTCCCTCTCTGCAGTCTACCTGGGCACCTCCCTTCTGATCTGGTTGAGCAGTGTTACATCAGTAAAAGGGGCGGGAGGGGGATACTTTGTCATTGAATTACTCTTGAACTACAACTCTGACAGAATTGAAATAACATTCTCCAAAGTCCAAATACTATGATGATTAATTGGAGCTGCTTTTATGAAGAAACAATACTATCCCTTTAAAGAAACAGAAACATAGAATTTGAAGGGTTAGCAACTTGTGGCTCACAAACTGTTGATGGACTACATCTCCTATCAACCTCAGTCTTAGGATGATCAGAGTTGTAGCCCCAAAACAGCTGGACAGCCAAGTGTTACCCCGGCCCCCCAACACACACACATTATGTTTTAACAGTTTGCGTGCCAAAGGAATAAGCAACACATTGCTTTACAATGCATTGTGTAACCCTCTGGCACTCAAATAATTGGTTAAGGGTAAAGAGAGTTACTGAAGTTGGTCTGCTGTGTTTTTAGTTAAGTCTGGTCTTGCTCTAAATCTTTTATTCAGTTACATAAAAGGGTGTCAATAGGTCACAGAGTAACCTAAAAATTCTTAGTAATGCCCCACCCCCAGAAACACCACCTAAAACACAAATGCCCCTCTTTGGCCATTTGAAATGTTGGGAGGTATGGAATATGACCATTTTTGTTGCTTTTTTTTTACTCAAAAATATCCCCCCTCCGAATTTTTTTTTAAAACCTGTAGTTTAAAAGTGTGTCATATGACTGGGTGCAGAAATCAGGTTTCAGGGAGAGAAACACATGGAGCCTTAATCACAAACTGGGAACATCTTTCTCCAGTTCTACTGGAGAACTGCCGGGTGCCGGGTTAGGGTTGTCCAAATGGCATGATTCCCATCGTAATAGGGTGGAACTTAAACAAGATAATGATGACTGGTTGACTATACAGTTTACATTAGAGGGAAAAGGAGTAGGAGGAACATAGCAAGGGGTTTGTGGAGCCACATATCAACTCTGGAAGACAGAGACCAGTTATTGAACAATGGATACCAGAACCTCCAGGGCAGATCAGAGGAGTTCTAAGGTTACTTCCATATCAGTAAGGAAGGGAATGCAATAGGCAACAATATCTCAAAGGTAGACGTTCTCAAATATATATTGAAGCATAAACAGGTCTCAGTGCCACTAAATCTGATATATTTGGAAAATGTTTATGTCTGCCTCGATAGATCTGGTATCAGTAGTAATTTATTTTGGAGACACCATCCTAACAGAACTGATTCATAGTGGTCATTAGGCTTTTCATCCTGGGTTAAGATAGATGGGTGGGGTTATTACTAGAGGTTGTTAGTGTTCATTTAGCGGAACACTAGGATCTCCTAATAATAACCCCTCTTTTACCTTACTATGGCCAGAAAATTCTATGCATTTTCCCTTGCTCCTTGGTTTAAGATATGAAATCTTCAATCAGCACTGGATGTTATCTGTGGAAATGCCAGTAGGACTCACACGTCACCCACCACACATGGTAATCTTCTGTGGGTCACCCAGTCTGGCTGCTTCAGTTTTAGAAAACAAAGTTGCAGCAGGCAAATGTCAAGCAGTCCTGCCAGAAATTGACCTGACATGACACCAAGGTTCAAGGGCAACAATCGTAGGGGACATTAGGATCTTACAGCAATAGCTAAGTGAATGTGTGTGAGGGGTTATAATTATCTGGGGTTAGTGTTCCTTTAAGGCTATGAAAAAAAAACAAGTTCTATTCCTAGACAAAGCATTGCAAGATACTACTTTACATCAATCTTAACAAAGGCTCCATTATGTGTTTAAATATACATGAGGCTGCATCATGGTAATGTGTACAGTGTAATTATATAAAGTGAAGGAGGCCTGGACAAACAAGCAGACAGGCTCATAAATGTTATAGAAACTGAGCTAAGGATACATCTAGCCTTCAGTATGTCATATACTTAGAATTATGTGCCAAAGCCAATATCATTAAGTAAATTAAAGGGATATTATTTTTTTTTTACTTAGTGGTATATTAAATTTAATATACCTGCTGGCTGTTCTTTAATTCTGTCTACTGATCTTGCATTTCAGTTCTCTCTTTTATACTTTGTGATCTGAGCTCCCTGTGTCCGAAGTCTCTAAATGCAAAAAAAGATCAACTTTCTGTCTGTGTGTCTCATTTTATATCCGGGGTATCAAACTGCATTCTTAGGAGGCTGAGGCATTGCAGGTTTTAGGTATGATCCTGGTTTTTCATAGGATTTTCACTTAAAGTTTTAATGATCAGCCCATGCAAATTAGAAGCATCCCTGAAACTTGCACTTGGACTTCTAGGAATGCAGTCTGAGACTCCTACTCCATACCTCCCAACATTTCAAATTGCCAAACAGGGACAGGGGGTGTTGCTGGTGGGCGTGGCTGGTGGGCAGGGCATTAGCGAGACGTTTTAGGCTATTTCATGATTGTTGCCACTTCCTTGTGTAACCTAATAAATGACTTATAACGAGATCAAAGTATTTTATTTACACAGACTAATTTATAAACACATATACTTATGTTTAAACATACATCAATGTGAGTTGGATTACTGTGGAGCAATGTGATACACTTATACACACACCACACAGTCTGACCTCCTAAAAAAGAGGGACATCAGAGTGGGAAAGAGGGACAGAGGGATTTGGGTCTTAAAGAGGGACACTTGGAAGGTATGCTACTCTATGTTCTCTAGTTAGACCAAGGGTAAGCAACTGTTCACACTTCAGCAACCGGCAAGTATAACTCCCATCATACCCAACTAGCAAGACAAAAACAAGAGAAACATCTGGGGTGGAACACAGCCATTTATACAGTGTATATGTATGTGTTTGTCCACTCCAGGCAGACTTCTAAGATGACAGCTAATGGATGGCAATGGCAGATCTAGCTGGGACTTGCTCACTGAGGAACGAGAGCGCTATATGGTCCAGCCATTGGTGAACTGGCAAATGGCTAATCGGAAAGGAAATCACATAATGGTCTTATGTATTCAGTCATTCTTCAAGGTGAAATCATACCCTCAAATCATGAAAAGGTTGTATACCTGCAGAAAGTATTCAATGAACACTGCCAACAATGACACCATAAATGGAAAGGACTAACTAAATGCTGTATCCTTCATAACATCAAGAACTGAAGTTTGCAAACACTGCTTAAATGAGATATTACCCAGGAGTGGGGGCTCCCATGTTGTACCAAGTATGGATTTCCCTGCAGTATACATTTAATTATATGCATAGCTGGGAACGCTCTGGATTTGCCCCGGAGACTCCGGTTTTAGCTTCTAGTTACCTGGTCTCTGGGGCAGAGGCTGATTCTCAGGACGTGGGGAGTTTCTAATGAAACTCTGCCCGCATCTGCTCCTCCCATTGTGTTCCTCCCACTCCCAGGCCTCTTCTCTGCCTTTCCCAGCTTAATTTGTACAATTTTGTTTAATTTTAAAGCTCCGCCCCCACTCACAATTAAGCCCCACCGCCTTTTGACGAAAATCCCATGATTTTTCCCTCCCATTGGCAGCACAGGACTCCCCTCTCTGGAGAGTCCTCATCAAAACGTTCCCAGGTATGATTATCTGTGTTAACAATATAATTACCTATTCAGGAATGCATGTTGGAAATAAAAAATACAATTTCAGTTTAAGGGAACACCTCCTTATAATAAAGCCTCACATAACCTTAATCTGGGCTGAATATCATAATGGCCAATAAAGACCAGTTCTATGTGGATTGGTTCCCCAAAATTAATCTGTAATTATTACTGTATTTCATGTCTACAGAGGCAGACATGATGCTTTGATACGAGACCCCAGGAACCCAAATTCCTGTCAAAAAACATTTTTGCCTTTCTAAGAAAATGTAAATGGGAGGTGTTTGTGGTCCTGCAAAAAGACTAATGTCTGATTCGTGGACTTGATATCCAGGACTAATTAAAGGATGAATCCTTACAGAAATTATTATTCATAGTGGTCATTAGGATTTTCTGCCCAAATTAATGAAAGTCAGGGTTTATTATTGATGGGGGTTAGTGTTTCTTAACCCTTTGAGTGTCAGAGGGGTACCCAATACATTGCTTCTACATGAGTTGGATACCCCTCAAAGGGTTAAGGTAAGAAATTGGAGGAGGTTTGTTGCTCTCCCACCCCATTGCAAAAAAGGTGTTTCTTTACCCTTACCTCCCAGTCCCACTTTGAGATGCAAATCCCTCTGTCCCTCTTTCCCACCCTGGTGTCCCTCTTTTTAGGAGGACAGACTGGAGATCAGATTGCTCCACAGTAATAAATCTTACATTGATGTTTGGTTAAACTTTAGTATATTAATTTACACATTAGCCTTCTGTGTAAATAAAATCCTTTGGTCTGTTCTAAATTATTTATTCAGTAACACAAACAGGTGTCAGTAGTTCATGAAATAGGCTAACAAGTCTTGGTAATTCCCCGCCCAGCAGCCACTCCCCCAGGAACACCCCCTAAAATAACGGTGTCCCTCTTTTGTCCATTTAAAATGTTGGGAAGTACATCTTCACCTACCTGCACTGTTAAAGCGGAACTACCACCCTCAAAAAACATTTTCCCAAATAATTCCCCATCTGGCGACTAGCTGCTCAGTAGCGCTAGTCGACAGAATTATTACTGCGATCATAAGAATAAGCCACCACTCCGGGACTGACAGGCAGGAAGGAGCGCAGACATCTTTCCATAGTGACGTCTGCGTGCCTGCGCTGTCAGTACATTCCGAAGCCGAACAGCTCCTAGCAACATCTCCTAGAGTAGGCTGGGACTGATAGCACAGTTGCGCAGATGTCACTATGGAAAGATGCCTGCGCTCCATCCTGCCTGTCAGTCCTGGAGTAGAGGCTCATTCTCATAAATGGTAATAATTCTGGCGACTAGAGCTACTGAGCAGCTAGTCGGCAGATGGAAAATTGTTTAGGACAATGTTTTTTAAGGGTGGTGGTTCTGCTTTAAATGAAGACATCAAGCACAAGAGACTTGCCTGGGTTCAGACAGGCGATTTAAATGGTGCTACAATTTAGTATGGTTTAATCCAACAATGTACCCCCCCTCCAGTTGGCCGTGATCCGCTCATACTGGGGGGTGCTGAAGGTGTGAAAGGGGTCGTCACAATTGAGTGTCAGCCATATATTATTGGCTGTCACCCATGAGGGTCTGCCAGCTAATGGAAGTTGAGAAGGGCATCATAAACTCCAATATCTCTTGTGTGAACTATCAGCATGGTGGCCCATAAGTCATCATGCAGATTAGGCATATTACATTTTGAATGCATTCTGAATGCACCAAAGGTGCAGAATGTTGTGTTCTGGTGCATTCAGTAAGGAATAATCACCCATGTGAACAGAACCATAGGGTTCAATGTTACAATATCCTGTAGTTTTTTGGGTTTTTTTAATGCTGCAATATTGTTGCCCATATGGACCGAGCCTGAGTAACACTTTATTACAACCAAGTGAAATGGGAGCTAAAAGCCATTTCTAATTGCCTCTGTGAACTTTGCTGTTTCTCTTGCATATTTCAGGAAGGATTTGCAATTATAAGATAAAAATAAACTACTAGGAGAACTCAGACATTAAGCTCTGTGCCTGCCTTTGGGAACAGGATTCAATTCCATTTGATTTCAGCCCAAGCTTTAAAGCAAGCTTAGACAATCTCTAGTTAACACTTTAAGGACTAGGGCAGTGGTTCTCAACCAGGGTGCCGTGGCACTTTGGTGTGCCACGAATATTAATTTAGGGTGCCCCTTATTTTGTTCAAAGCCTTGGATAAAAATGAAAATACTCCTTTTTAAATGTATATTTATGGAAACTATTATGCACAATATGTTTATATTTGTTAAATGATTGTAAAACCTAACATTAATTGCATATTTATGTATTGTACCTTTCATTATGCCTTTGATAATTTACATAAAATATGTGAGATGTGCCCTGAAAATTCCAGATTACATGATAGGGGTGCCTTGAGTGAAAAAAGTTTGAAAACCACTGGACTAGGGGGTAAGCAACACATTTCTCTGCAATGGTTTTCATGCACCCACATCCACAAAGGGTTAAAACCAAGCATAAAACACATATTACAGCATTTTTTTTTAAACACAAGGAGGTTGATGTATTAAGTAAAACTGGTGCAAATTTGGAGCAAACCAACTGCACCATTTTAAACATTAATTAAACTCCAAAAGCAAGCAGGTGCTGCTTAAAACTTACACTGTTTATAATTTAAGGATAACAGGTAGGATGCTGAAATAATAAAAAAAAAAATATATCAGTAAGGAAATGATGACCAAAAATGTATAAGAAATATATCAGCGGTGGATAAGTACTCCTGGGGGACATGTACTAATGTGAGATAATCACTCCAATCCCTGTGTTATTCTATACACCCTCTGCACTCCAACTAGAAAAAGAGGATCCATAGAATAAAATAGGAAGTCATGAGCATATATCCAGGGCCGAATTCCCTATTAGGCAGAATAGGCAGCTGACTAGGGTGCCACCACATTTTGAGAGGTGCCTCAGCTGTGCTCACCACACCCATATTCTGAATTTTAGTGTGTGGCCAGGGCAATTCCAGTCCCATAGGCACACAAACTTGATTTATGGCATCCAGTTTATAGAACATACTGTTTACTGTCCATTATTATTGAATGTTATAACTGAATGCTAGAGGTTGCCAAAAATTGTAAAGCAATGCACTGGGGACTTCTCTAGCAAGCAATGGATTAAGAGCTTTCTTGTATTCACATGTTATAGAATAAGGGAATTCCTATGACTGTAAGAGGACTGGAAGGAGAGTCTCATAAGGCTTGGGATGTGTCCATGTGTTGGTGTAATGGCACTGAGGATGCCTTGTCTACAGGCTCCTGAAATGTAAATCCTGGCCTGCATATATGCCCTTGAGTTGATCAGAAGTCCTGCATGAATTTATATTGTATTAATTTGCTGAAACATAATCCATATATAATCCTCCAGATAAACTGGAACATTTTGACATGTACTGTATTTTTATGAATAATTATGAGTAAAGAGGATTATGTATCCTTGATAGCATGGCCAGATCTGTGTTATAGGACATATCTTACATTTAACATTATTAATAGACATTTATTTTATTGTGTGAGTGTACATTGCCCTTGCAAGAAAAGGCAGGGGTAAGGGACAGATATTACACTCTTCACCCACACATAGTCACAGACCCAAACACACTGCCTGACACTCCAGCCTTGTACCACACATACACTCTGTGACACCTCAGCCTTGTTCTACTGTCCTCTGATAGTCTCATTTCCACGTATAAACTCTGTCACCTCAGTCTGCTGTCCACTGGTAGTCAAAGAAAAACATAAACAATGACACCCAGCCTCATTCCATCAACTGATCGTCTGCAAAACAAATAAACACTAACACCCCTGCCTTGTTTTCCTGTCCATTGATAGTCACAGAACCATATATACATCTACTGATGCCGTAGTCTTGTTCCACTGTCCACTGCTAGTCACAGAAGCACATATACACTGGCATTCCAGCCTTGGTTCACTGTCCACTGGTAGTCATAGAACCACATATACACTGATGTTTGAGCAGAGCTCTACCGTCCACATGTTGTCACAGGGCCACAAATACACTTACATCCCAGCCTTATTCCACTGTTCACTGGTACTCAAAGAACCACATATACATTAACACCAAAGCCTTGTTTTACTGTCTACTGGTAGTCACATAACCACACACACACACACACACACACACACACACACACTGACAACCTAGCATTGTTCCACTGTCCACTAGCAGAAATAGAACCAAATACACACTGTCTTGAAGCCTGGTTCCACTGTCCACTGATAGTGACATCACATATACACTGGTGGCCTCAGAACCTCACCTACACTGTCTGACATCCAAGCCTTGCTCCAGTGTTCATTACATTACCACATCTACATGTCTAATGCCCCAGGCTTGTTTACTATGCCACTGGTTGTCACAGAACCACATATACACACACACACAAACAAGTGCACCGCAGAATTTTTCCACTTTACACTGGTAGTTACAGACTCATACCTCCCAACATTTGAAATGGCCAAAGAGGGACACTTTAGGGGGGTGTTTCTGGGGGTGTGTCTGGTGGGTGGGGCATTACCAACATTTTTTAGTTAATTTCACGATCTACTGACACCTCTGTGTAACTGAATAAATAATAGACCAAAATCAAAGTATTTTATTTACACAGACTAAACAGTTTAAATAAAACATTAATGTGAGTTTTATTGCTGTGGATCAATGTGATATTATATATATACATCCATTCCCTACATATAGGGATTTGGGTCTGAAAGAGGGGCACTTGTGAGGCATGCCAATGTGTGGTGTCACTGCTAGAGTACCCACTCACACACACTGCCAGGGGAACCCCTTCTCACCCACTGCTCCCTCACACTCTGCAGGGGTACACCCCCTCTCACATTAGGAACATGCACTCTCCCATTTCCTCTTTTTTGTCTCACAGATGAAGGGCCCTCCTCTCACTCACTAGGAGACTCTGGTGCCCATTTCCAGGGAACCCCTCTGACTCACAGCAGGGACACACTCAGCAGACCCTTCTTTCTCTCACTGCTGAGGGGCTCCTCTCATACATTGCCAGAGGACAATATGAGTCTTCTATGGCTGATATATTACAACTTCTGTCGGTGTCAATGTACAGCTGGAGAACCACATGTCCCCACCTCTGGGAATAAACAACCTGGATATATCTGCTTATTTCTGTCAACTGCTGCATCGACGCGACAATGTGAATCACAAGGCATATAATTTGCACTGTACTACCTGTCACAGAGGATACCAGGAGGAGAGTTAGACGATTTGACCAGACAGTGACCAGCACAATTCTGAGGCTCTGCTCCAGTGGGTTGGTTCAGGTTCTTGCTGCTCCGTGGATTGCTCACTTACTTCTTGCAGCGGGCAGAGTATGGTGCAATATTATTATATCAAGTATCGGGCACACATGCGCAGTGAATAGGTGGGACCCCACTCCGCAGAGACGCAGCGTTCCTCACAGTCACGTGATGAGTGTGGTGCTGTGTCTGTAGGCTGCTGGCGAGGTGTAGTACAGTAAGGGTGGTGTAGTACAGTAAGGGTGGTGTAGTACAGTAAGGGCAAAACTTAAGCAGGGAAAACCGGGCCAAAGTGCAATGCAGGCGGGACAGCAGGTTTGGGCCCTAAAATCGGAACTGTCCTGCATAAATTGGGACAGTTGGCTGGTATGTAGACTCACATATACAAAGTCTGAACTCCCAGGCTTGTTCTCCTGGTAGTGACAAAGACATGAAAATGTGCAATATTTACAGTTTTACTTAATCCCTTGAGTGCCAGTGGGTTGCGCAAACCATTGCTGAGAAATGCGTTGTGTAACCCTCTGGCACTCAATGGGTTAAAGGTGTACCTCATGGCTGCCCCGCCTCTGTGTTGCTGCCCAAATGTTGCAAGATATGAAAGAATTGAGCTTAGTTAACCTGGCTGAGGCCACTGGGAGTCAGAGTGAGTGAGAGTGTGTGGTGTGTATGGCTATATGTGTGTGTATATATATGTGTGTGTATATATATGTGTGTGTGCGTGTGTGTGTGTGTGTGTGTGTGTGTATGTATGTATGTATGTATGTATATGTCAGAGAGTGTGTATGTGTCAGACATGTTTTTTTTTTCTTTCAGTCGGATGTTGTAGAGAGCAAACTCCTTCCAGAGATTTTGACAGGAGTGCCCACTCCCCAGGACAGGCAGTATGGAGGAGACTTGAATATCTTCTGGGTATGTGTGGAGATGCAGATTTTCTCATATATACACATATACTGTACTGTGCAAAAGTGTTTGGTAGGTGTGAAAAAAATGCTGTAAAGTAATAAAGTTTTAAAAAATAGACATATTAATTGTTTCTTTTTATCAAATGATAGTGAGTGAACAAAAGAAAAATCTAAATCAAATCAATACTTGGTGCGACCACCCTTTGTCTTCAAAACAGCATCAATTCTTCTAGGTACACGTGCACACAGTTTTTTAAGGAACTTGGCATGTAGGTTGATCCAATATCTTGAAGAACTAACGACAGTTCTTTTGTGGATTTAGGCAGCCTCAGTTGCTTCTCTCTATTCATGTAATCCCAGACAGACTCAATGATGTTGAGATCAGGGCTCTGTGGGGGCCATAACATCACTTCCAGGACTCCTTCTTCTATTTACGCTGAAGATAGTTCTTAATGAATTTGGCTGTATGTTTGGGGTCGTTATAATGCTGCAGGGTAAATTTGGGGCCAATCAGATGCCTCCCTGATGGAATTGCAGGATGGATAAGTATCTGCCTGTACTTCTCAGCATTGAGGATACCATTAATTCTGAACAAATCCCCAACTTGATTTGCAGAAATGCAGCCACCAACTTGCAAGGAACCTCCACCATGCTTCACCGTTGCCTGCAGACACTCATTCTTGTACCGCTCTCCAGCCTTGACTTGATTTTGATATTTCGTCTGTTCACTCACTATCATTTTGATAAGTGATAAATATAAACTATTACCATGTCTATTTTTGAAAGCATTCTTACTTTACATAGCATTTTACTTAGCATTTTTTCACACCTGCCTAAGAGTTTTGCACAGTACTGTGTACACACACACACATATATATATATATTACCGACTTAACACTTGAGTGCCAGAGGGGTATGTAAAACAGTGTGCTGCGTATCCCTCTGGCACTCAAAAGTTTAATATCTATGCTTTCCTACTAGAGGGATGCAATCAGATTCAAAGATGCCTTTGTCACAGCAGTGGCTGCCATGACCAATAAATCCAAATCATCTCTTTTTACACCACCTATTTATTGAAGTTAAAAAACCAGGCACAAAACATTCTGCCATCTTCCTGACTGTATACAGGTGAAACTGCAGAAAATAATATACAGGGCATGCCACCTGGCCAAGATAATTTCCAAGCTAACACAATTCTCTCTGACGTGCCTTATTTGTGGCTAAATCACTATTTCCCAGATGGACAATAACACCTCTCTCACTTTCGGGTCTTACTTCTTCATCAATCTTTACAATGGACCTTTTATCTCTCTGGGTAGTAGCTCAAAGAAGACACAGAACCTCCCCATTTCCAGAATCCTCTCAAAGTTAATTACCTATAACATAATAATGTAACAATACCTGTAATAATAGTCTACAATGAGAAGCTTTTTCCTCCTGGCTTTACCTTGTTTTTTTAGTTCAAGTTACACAAAACGGAGGGAGTGGAGACCTTTAGAATAATATAAGCGCACAATAAATGGAGAATGGACATAGCTGGGAACTCTCCAGATTTGTCCCTGAGATTCTGGTTTTGACTATGCATTACTCTGGGGCATAGGCTGATTCTCAGATGTGGGGAGTTTCTTATGAACCTCTCCCCACTTGTACTCCTTCCCAGACTGTTCCTCCCACTCCCCACCCACTTCTCTTCCCCAGCCTATTCCTCCTCCATTTTCAATGTTTCTTAAGCTCCGCCCCCACTCACAGTTAGGCCCTGCCCAGTTTTTATATGAATCAAGTCATTTATCTCCCGCCCCCCCAGTGACACCACAGTCAACAAGAAAAAGTTCCCAGGTATGAGACAGGAGCAGTAAATTACCAGTGTTTATTGCCATATTCTCCATTTTGTGTGTGCTTGTAATATTAAAGCGGAACTTTCACCTTGAATAAAGTCACCTTCCAATAATTAATCATATGGTGACTAGCTTCATTCTAAAGTACCCCTTAATCTTTGAAGACCGGAAGCCAGGCATCAGCGCAGACATCTTGTCTTAGAGACGTCTGAGCTCCTGTGCTGTCAGTCCCAGTCTCCTCTAGGAGGCATTGCATGTTACCTTATGGTAACCGGAAGGGAATGACGGCACAGGTGGCACTAACCTGGCTGTCAGTCTCCGAAGATTAAGGATTACTTTAGAAACTGGGTACTTCTGAGTTTAATAGAACTTTGATGAAGCTTGTCGCTATATGCTTAATTATTGGAGGGCAACTTTATACAATGTGAAAGTTTCACTTTCACTATTACTTATTCTATATAATAATTTGCTAAAACGTGTTTAACGACAAAGTCATGCGCAGTAGAGACTGCTGAGCGTGCTGTCGTAATGTGCAGTAGAGACTGCCCGCGCCTGATACAGAGATGGACGCTATGAAGGAAAGTCCAGCTCTGTATCAGCCGCAGCGCAGGCAGTCTCTACTACGCATGACTGCCCCACGACCGGCTGGCAGTGGCACTGAGGCCCGTGTAACGGGCTCTTCAACTAGTTATACAATATTTAACATGTTAAATATAGTTTAAGTAACTAGAAATATACCAAGCAACTAGAAAAAGTATTTTTGGTGGAAGTGATTTAGGGTATAAATATTTTCTAAAACATTATTATCTCTAGAGACCCTTTGATATCCTTCAGCTGGTCTATTTTATTTTATTCTTTTATTGGTTAGATAGACAGACCAGACAGACAGATTTTTTTTCATCTGATTATCACAAAGGTACTCCAACCACAGTGGAGTATTAAATTGCAAATTAGCTTTTTAGTGAACGACTGGCATTTAATTAACCATCTGAGTGCTAGAGGGGTGAGCAACACATTGCTCCACAATATGTTGTGCAACCCTCTGGCACTCAAAAGGGCTAATTTTTGGGAGGCTATACAGTATGATGATGGAGCTGTTGTTATTGCTGTATTTGTAGAGAGCTCTAGTTACCGACATTCATCTCTCAATAGACAGCAACAGCAACAGCACCAACATGAAATGAAACAAAGGGCCATATGCACAAAACAAAGAGAAGCATCTATGTTGTAAACCAGCTGAACCATACAGGACAAATAACATTTCCCCTTGATTTAGATCAGGGTTTTAACAATGTTGAGTGCTACAGAGGGTTCGAGTTGATTGTATTAAAAAACACAGGAGAACTCCTGGTTAAAGATCACATTTAAATGAATGAAAATTTGGAACACTTTTAAATGTTCCCTATGGTGCATTTGGTTTGTCCCATAACTGCTACTCTTTTCTTTGTACATAATCCCTTAGTTTTAAAATAATAGTATTGAAAGACCCATCTCTCAGAGGTTAGATTACGCTTGTTTTTCCCTGAAAAATACATGTTTTCTGTTTCTTTAATTCAATTTTATAATTTACCTTTTCTAGTTTTCCCGAGACAGGGATGAGTTTGGGCGGAGGGCCCCGTATGTTCCCGTTGATTGATCTGTCTTCCCTTACATCGTCTACATCACTACAGGGGCTGTTGGGAAGTCTGACCTCATTCCACTCCTCCTTAAAGTCCTCATTGGCATAGGCATAATTTCCATTACTCCCAGACATAGTAGCACATGGTTTCTTTGTAGGAAGCCCATTAAACAGAGGATCCTGTGAGTTGTAATTATTTTTTAACAGTCCCTCCTGCTGTTTAAAAAAGTTTGACATGTTGGCGGGTTTTCGGCACTTGTTGTTAAATTCGGAGGCCTTGCACTGCTTGTCATGATATGATCGTCCAGAAATGAGGCTACTCACACTGCCCATAGTGTTTTCTGTGATGGGTGACTTTGTGCTAGGGAAGCTTTGGGCAACGCTCACCTCAGAGTTCTGATCAATGGATAATGGAAGAGCCTGCACTGCAGCCATTGTGTAGATGATTTAAATGTATAGGTTTGCATAAACACCCTAAGGAAAAGGTGGAAACAAGAATAAGAAAATTGGTTAAATTTCTGACAACGTTTCTACTCAACTAAAGTCTAAAAGGGGGAACAATACCCCAGGAATAAGTGGCTCCATCAAACAGCAGTTGTATCTGTATAATACTAATACTCTCTTGTAGTCAATAGTTAAATGTTTCTATTTACTCTCTGATAAGAGCATGTGTCCCTTACAAGTCATTCAGGTCTGTTAAAGCCAGTTGTTTTTTTGTGAGGAGGTGTGAGGAGAGAATTATTTCACTGAAACGGTCTTCTACGTGTGCTTGCAAACCAAGCACAAACCAAGCACACGTAGAAGACCGTTTCAGTGAAATAATTCTTTTTCACGAATGCGATCGTGGCTCAGCTGCAGAGCCGCAAGCCTGTTGTACGACAGACTTCCCCTGCAGTCAGTACAACGCTGACTTCAGGGAAGGGGGAGGGAGGGAGGGGGGACCTTTGCTTACAGTTTTCTCTCAAACCATAAAGGTTTGATAGATGAACCTGGGGGCAATTGAATTATTTTTTAAAGAGCTACACTATGGGGATTAGTAATATTTAAGTATTACTATCCCTTTAAAGCGGAACCACCACCCCTTCTAAACTTGCCCTCAAATAATTACCCATCTGGAGGCTAACTGCTCAATAGTGCTAGTCGCCAGAATTATTACCGTGTTAATGAGAATTATACACTGCTCCCGGGACTGAGCCAGGAAACAGCGCAGACATCTTTGCATAGTGACGTCTGCGTGCCTGCACTGTCAGTCTCATTCTGCTGTAGGAGGCGTTGCTACGAGCCGCTTAGTACCGGAAGGGACTGACCGTGCAGGCGCGCAGACGTCACTATGCAAAGATATTGCGCTGTTTCCTGGCTGTCAGTCCCGGGAGCAGTAGGAATTCTCAATAGCGCGGTAATAACTCTGGCACTAGCACTATTGAGCAGCTAGTCGCCAGCTGGGTAATTATTTGGGGCAAAGTTTAGAATGGGTGGTAGTTCTGCTTTAAATCAACAAAAACTTGTATTGTATTTATAGTTCAGACCCATTCCAGTTTTCATTTATACAGAATGACCTTGACCAATAACATTACAGACTCATCTTGCCTCTATAGTGAATTTGTATTATTTCGCTCCTGTTAGATAAAGCCACTGTTTGATGCATTGCACACATACACCTGGTCCTTAACCCTTTGAGTGCATTGCTTTGCAATGTGTTGCGTACCCCTCTGGCGCTCAAAGGGTTAAAGGTTAATCAAACAATGGTCACGGAGGCCTGCAAAAGATCCATTTATGGTGAAATGTTCGATATCCTGTACAAAATAAATAACTGTTGCAGACACTTGCTTGGATCATAGGATATTGAGATGTATAATAACACCATTTAATATTTTCTGTTGCTTAGTTTTCCTTAATAAGTATGTTCTTGTACAATTTTAGATAAATATGTCTTATCATATAAGCAAAGCCAAGTAAAATCACTCCACAAATGAACCTTCTATATAAAATAACCAGTATTTATCAGAACATAGTTTTAAGACTCTATTCACAGAGTAAATTGTTCAAGCTTTTAGATTACTGGAGTTTCAATAAAAATGGTCAATAAATCCATAATGATGTCAGTACAAAAAATGACATAACGGCCATTGTGTTGCAATAACAACAGAAAAGGCTGAAAGAGCTGGATTTGTAGACTTCAGACAGATCATGACTCATGGAAACTTAAGTTCTAGTTTCCCTGGGTTCCAATTACAAGTTCAACCAGACAATTGGGAACAAGACAAAGAGAATTAAAGGAATTTGCTTTGTGCTACTTTACTACTAGTTCTAAACCTGGAATAGATTAGGCAGAAATTTAACAGAAGTAAAAATGTTATAATGGGGTATTTAAACCCTTGAATACTAGAGAGGTTTCCAAAGCAATTGTTAAACACGAAAAAAACATATTGTAGGGCTTTTAAAGCTGAGTAAAACAAGCTGGGAGTTGCTCCATTCAACATTATTACAGATCAAACAGTTTTTCTATATTAAACTAAAAGCAGCAACGCCACCTGTTGCCCAGATAGTTAACTTGAGGTTCAGTTCTAATAGTGGCAGTAAAACAATTGATACTGCTAAAACAAGTGTGACACATTGTCAACCTCCACTCGCCCTCATAAATGGAACAAACATTCACAATACATGAAGTTCTCTTAACTTCCTCTACCAAACACTAACATTATATGAAGCCCCCCTTCCACCCCACCAGACTCAATATTAACAATAGGGCCCATTCCTTCTCCTACTGTGTTTCCCATGTGACATAATTTCCTTGATGTCAAAGGTCCAGCAGCGTCCTCAATGCCCTGGCCCTTCACTGTATACACCCATCACCCTGCCACCACCATTGCCTTCACCAAATGGAGGTTCATCTGGATGGTGATTGGCTGAAAGGGTAAGTTAATCCAGGGCGTTCTCTGTGCCTGTAACTCCTTCATGTCCCTTGTGCTTTGTATGAACTGATATGGGGGCTTAGCCCGCATATTAAATCATCTTTGAGTTCCTGGTGTACGGATGCATAGCTGTGCATGCATATGTGTTTCTGCTGCACTACTTTTGTACAGTGGTTTTTAACATGAGTTGGGGATTCTACCCCTCGCTTTGTAGGCACAGAATTAACAGCTGAAAATGTACCCACTTAACATTTATTAACACTCATAGCATACAACAGAACAGCACATTATGGCCTGTTCCACTGATTTCTATGGGTGCTAATCTAGCTAATATAGTGCATTTTTAACTGCCAGTGGTTGCTCACAGCACAGACAACAGAATGCCAATCTATAGCTTAAAATTAGTTGCCTTTTTTTTTTTCTTCACTGGCCCTGGAATCCACACAATTATTGAATTCTATATGAGAGGTGAGGCTAATCCTACATTTTCCCCAGAGAATGCAATAACTGCCCCATCATTTTTTTTGACAATTGTAACTGTAACAACTGTTGGAAAAAAACATAATCAAGCAGTGTGCATGTCCATGTTGACACAGCAAGAAAAGCACTACAATGTATCTTTTTTCATAATAAAAGTTAACTGATCCTTTAAATACAGCTGTATAAATCATCCAAGAAGAGGACTGTATACCTTTCTCATAATGATTTAAATAAACATTTTCCAGTAGTCCAGTTTCTACATGTGATTTCTACCCTACAATTTCTTCTCTCTCATTTCTGCAATTTTTTTTGGTTGACCTGACCTTCACTTTGTTTTGAATAGAGATGGCTTTCCTTTTTTTCCTTTCAATTTGTTGATTCTTTCTGAATGTTGCCAGGAGTTCAAGTCAGCTTTGCGTGACTAACTCACATTTAAGGAAACACTAGACACCAGTACACTAATCAAAACCTTTACGGGCAATGACAGTCAGCCTAAGAAACAGCACAGCCTTGTTAATGTTGTGCAGTGCTGATAGCAAACACCTGCTTTGTGCTCTGAGGGCAACACAACACCTTTATTCTCTGTTTCCCCTACTCCAGAGAGGTCAGATATCAAGAAGCTAGGAAATGAACCAGGGCCAGAAACAGGCATGTGCGTAAAGTGAAAAAAAAGAAAGGAGAGAAAGTAGCCGGAGAATGTCTGCCTTTGTATTGAATGAGAATGCAATGTATTTGAATACCTCTCTGTCACTCAAAGGGTTTTGCATTAAAAGAGACCTAACACCTCCTATTAACTGCCTGTTTACATTACCAGGGCCCCTATGAATTGTGCCCTTGTGCCTTTGCACAAAAGATAACATCTTCAATCATCTACTGGATGTCATGATCATCGAGTCAGCCATGACAGTTGCTGGCAGTTTTTGCTGACTGTATCAATCAGAGTGCATGATTCTGCCTAACACAAGACCAGGAGCATGCAACACATTGCAAAGCAGTTCATTGTACAAGCCTCTGGTCCTTAGAGGATTAATCCTTTGAGTGCCAGGGGGGGATAACAACACTTTGCTTAATGCAACCTTACAACATGACTAAGCTACAATTTCACTGTAGTCACAAGGCACAGCAATGTTTAATTTAATGTTTAATTTAAATGTCTATTATTTTGGTACAATATATGAATTTTTTTTAGCTGTTGGCTTTCCTTTTATTTCATTCCATGACCATAACCCTTTTGAGTACCAAAAAGGTATCCAACATATTGCCATTTGTTTATAAGACAGTTTTTGAGAAATCACCCTTTATTTATTGGTGGCACAATCTGGCACTTTATGCTAATTTGTTTATGTGCATAATGTGCTATGAATGAATCTAGGAAAATAGGCAGACAAGAAGGCCTGAATGGCTCTTATTTGCATCGAAGTCTATGTTTTTAGGCTGATCCCACACACTAGGGACATTTGTAATAGCATGGTGGGTAGTAATTTTGCTCTTGAACATACCTACCTAGCATACATTGCAGGGAATTAGCATAAAGTGCCACATTGTGCCCCCAAGGCATTTAGGTTAATGTCTCAAAAACGATTTTAAGGAAAAATGGCTAGTACAATATATAGGAAGATTTTAAAACTTGTTTTAAGTTGATGGATCCACATTAATTTGATTCAGCTTCTTCATATGTCAGTTCTTCTCCTCTATCTACTTTATCCCCTTAACTACACTTCATGAAATTCTGGAAGGGCAGTGCGGCTACATGGCGCTCTGCCATCCCAGAATTCAATGTGCAAAAAAAAAAAATGCTGTGGTCCTCTAGGGCTGCCCACCCCTGGGTCAGGTGGTCGTTAAGGGGTTAAAGGATTGTAACCTTGGAATAGGTTGCTCTTAAATGATCAGAAACACTTACCAAGTGTCACTCATACAGCCGTTAAGTATATCGGTTTACCGATTTATTTATTCATTTTGCAGGTCAACTTCGCTATAGTCTAAAAAAACTGAAACATTTTGCTACATTACAAATGTGTACACAGCTCTGCCCTGACTCTAAAGCACAATGTAAACATGCTCAAGGTAGTAAAATATATCTATCCTGTTATCAACTACAACAGAGTAGAATGCAAAGAAAACAAACAATAAGAGATATACCTGACTGCTATATGGGGTAACACCAGTCTAGGAAAGTACTTTACGTACAGCAATTTTAAGAACCACTGAGGCCCCGGTGAAATCGTGAATGGATTCCCCCCACAAAAAAAAAAAAAAAATTAGGTTGACAGTTGGGATCCTTACATTTAGTTGTAGCCTTCTTCCTTTCTTACTATTGTGGGAAAAGCATCCACGGTAACATGTTGTGCACCCAAATCTGCCTTATTCCTCACTGGCCATCTGAACAAAGGATTACATTGGTTCCTTTCTATAGCAACAGGATTGTTGGGACCCCAAGGAGAGGCCTCCTAAGACTGGAGGCTTCCAGCAAATGCCCAGATCAGCCCATGCATTAAAATGCCCCACCAGAGAGGGGATACAATGCATTGATATGCACACTCCTCTGTGTGTACAATTAACCTGTAAGAAAACATGTATCTGCAATCTGAAGAAAGCATATCTGTCAATACTGTTTGTGCAAAGGGACATGGGCATACCTGTGAACTTCCAATTGAGGGCTACCCGGAGGGGAGTCCTCTGTTCAGCAGGGGGTGACAATAATGATGCTAATTGCATCAAAAATGGATGGGGCTTGACACGAGTTGGGGGTGCAGGGCTTAAATGTGTCACACAGAAGGCTGGGGAAGGAGGAACAGTGGGAGAAAAAGCAGATGTGGCAGAGATTCAATAGAAACTCCACACATCCGGCGGAATCAGCCTCTGCCCTGGAGACCCAGTAAAGCTCTGTCAAAACGGGAGTCTCCATGGCAAATCCGGAGAGTTCCCAGGTATGGATATGGGATATCTGTCCGTGCTTGTCTGTTTCTATTAACAAATTCTGGCTATTCAGCTGAACAGAGAACAAATAGTAAGAGTGAACCTTGTGCAGGTTAAAATCCCTTAGATACAGTGAAGTCATAGACAACTGGTAGATGTACTCACATCACAGAATGTGTAAGGAAGATAAGACATTAAACACATGAATCAAGATTAATTCACATAATTACAGAAAATAGAAATGAGTGGGTAAAATATATTAAACATAAAGTATCATGTTGTTTGGAAAATGTATATATTATAGAGTAATGCAGGGACAGTTCTCTGTTCAAAGACGCTTCAATGAAACATTAATACACCACAAACTTGCATTTTCTTTGAGTGCTGTACTTCCTTGGTATACCATTTTAGGGCAGTTCTGTTGCTACAGCAGTCTATGGAGGACTCCTTTCACTGGCCTCCATCCTAGATGTGATTCTAGTGTGTTCCTGCCCATCCAAAACTTCTTACACATGAGGGTACGCCTGAAGGACAGATGTGCACACCCAGCATGCTATTAATGAGGGATTGTCAATTTTCCAAAGCCTCCATCTTGAAAGGATTTCCATGATTATTCTTTCGCATTAATTCAGTCCACCCTCCTGGTCCTAGCAGCCTACGAAGATGGAGGGAGGGGATTATCTGCTCATGTGAGTAATTGTGAAAGTTTCTTCTGACAGGTCAGTGAAAGCTCTGCTGTGATTAAACAAAAAAAAGTTCAAATATTGATGTTTTTCTAATGGAAACTGAACTCTAAGGCCTCTTTCACTCAGGCAACATAACTGCTGCAGCCCCTTTCTGTTTCCCGTGAAGCTTCCCTCACCTTTCCCATGAGTTTCACCCCCAATCAGGAGACAGAAGATGTGTTTCTGCTTGGGTGCTGATGTACAGACCTTCCTTACTGCAACTTTATTAGGTTAATGAGAAAACATAGTAAAGTTGCAGCATGCATGACTTCGGTGTCATCACAAAAGATAATAATCACTCGTGAAATGCTGGAAATTCAGCTTTTTGTCTAACAATAGATTGTTATTAAAACCATGACATGAAAACACAATTCATCCAATAACATTCATTCCTTGATAAGTAAAAACATTTTCAAATTAAGAAATGTATAGCATTTACAATTAAGAGACCTTTTTAGGAAAGAAAACAGGGTCTCCAGTTTGATAAATGCTCCAATCCCTGTATTATTCTTTGGAGCCAATGCATTAACATCTCTAATTCATAGTGTATAACCTCTATAGAATAAAATAGGGATTAGAGAGTTTAGCACACCTTTATCACATCTTAGTGAATCTCACTTCCAGGTGCATGGAAACTGTACATTTCCCAAATATATAATTTTTTCATGCTCACTAAAAACATCAAATAAGTTAAAATTATTCAGTTAGCTCACTTAGAACCAATTCCAAATAATGACCATAATAACACTAAATGTCTGTATCTGTAATTACTCCCCATAATTAAATATACTTGGGATAATTTGAGACTAATTTGGGATGGTGCCTAAATAAGTAATACATTTTACTATAAAAATGTATTTGTGTGTGTATCTGTGTGTGTGTATGTGTGTGTGTGTGTGTGTGTGTGTGCACATGTGACTGTTAAAGGACTTTTCCTGCTGAGTAAAACAAGGATATCACTACTAACATGTGGTAACTCAGTCAAAAGTTATTATAACTCAAACCACAAGACATATTTACACTACCCCATGTAAGTTATAGCAGCAACACCATGTAATGACCTCAACAGAAAACTGCACCTTAATTGAAAGAAAAACATTTGAGCTTTAATAACTTTTCAATGTAGCACCCACTAGAAGTTGCACTATCCTTGTTCTACATTATATATTTGTTTTTCACAATGAAACACAGTTGTGCCTTTAACTTTATGCAATGCATTAGATGCCCCTCTGGCTCTTAAAGGGTTAACAGAAGGGATCAAACAAAAATCAAACTGAAGTGATGCAGAATAATTCCTGCCTGGGGAAGAATGTCTTCTCTCTCTGGTTACCCAACCATATCCTGCATTCACTATACGTAGCTTTTCTCTATGAGTTTGCTCAAAAAGGCTCATTAAAAACCAAGGGGAAGCGATTTTTCCTCCTCACAGAGTCTGTGAGTGTGCCTAACCAGCGGAACACTTTACTTTTGCCTCAGATTTTTCTTTTTTTTTTTCCGTGATTCTAGGGTTTGTGAAACGTTGCAAAATCTATTAAGAAACAATTTACCCAGAGTCTGTAACAAAATGCAACATTTTATTTTGTCTGTGCTACCACCGCACTGTTCTAGGCATTTATTTGAAAAAATAAATAAATAAAAACCCTTTGCCACTTTCATCTACAAAACTTAAGTATCTCACAGTATTACTTTACATACCTTTAAAGGAGCAGTAAACTTTAGGGATCATTAGGATTGTAAGGCCATAGTAAGGAGTTTACTAGTAGGAGGTGTTAGTTTACTTTTACCCCCACCCACCCACAGGCTCCTGCAATAATCACATGTCCTGTAAGGAGACAGAATATTCTTATGATATGTCAGAAAGATTGCTGGGGGCAACGGGCACAGCGATGATGTCACCTGCACAGGGGAGGGCTGGCAACTTGTGGCCTGGGGGGGCAAATACAATCAAGTGGTCCATTTCAACTATCGTTCCAGCCCACTCTCCCAGCCCATCCCCTTTTGTTCATTTTAAACTTGTTATTAATGCTGTGAAGTAAGGCAAATGATACCACAGAGCTTATAACTGGAATGGGACCACAATAGTGATAATACAGAGCATACAGTTGAAATGGAGTTACATAGAGCTTATAATTGAATGGAAGCTAGACTAGTGATACCACAGAGCTTACAATTTAAAGCTACACTAGTAATACCATAGAGCTTACAATGGCAATGGGTTATGCTACTAGAGGTATCACTAATGCAGCTCCATTTCAGTTGAAAGCTCTGTGGCATCACTAATGTAGCTCCATTTCAATTGTAAGCTCTGTGGTATCACTAGTGTAGCTCCATTTACAGCAGCAAGAAGGAGACTGAGTGAGACAGTGGCCCACCAGCCCAGACCTATGACCGGCCCAGGGGGCAATTGCCCCTCTGCCCCCCAGGCCAGCCCTCCCCTGTACCTGCATCTCAAACACAGAGATGCAACTGCCAGGGACTATGACTAGTCGCTGGAAGGTACCAGCACAATGTACTTGCGGATAACGGACGTTGGTGATCATCATCTGTGTAATTCTCCCAATATGACACCAGTTAACTATTTTGGGTAACTAGTTGTTGAAACTTAGGGTGGAATGTAAGAAAGTGGAGCATTTGCTATTTTATAAGAGTCATGAATGTATGTACTATTTGCAGTTGCTCACTTTTTGACGCAAGAAACCTATTAACGCCTTGATACTGAATAGAACATGCCCTTATATTAACGGCACAGTTAGCACATGTTCCTAAATTAGCTAAGCCCACTTTCTGAAACGCATTTGCTGAAAAATCAGTAAACATTCGCTAATTGAGGAAAAAAATGTGCAATTCAGAAAGAGTTTGGTGCTAACCATTTTGCCATTAAAAGTACAATGTATATAGTGATTGCACACATTTCTTGGACAGTCGCTGCATTGAAGTTGGCATTGGATCCTTACCAATACGTTTGTTCTTTTGGGTGCAGGCGTAGGGCCAAAGGCACAAGGCAAGAAAGATGCAATTTGGGGTAAACCAGCTGCACTGTAGGGAACAAATGAAAATGCCCCAGTTCATATTTGTTTAAAAGAGATATTAACTTCTTCAGTGTTAATAAGTGCCAACATTCAAGGGGAGCACACATTTTCATACGTCTGTCTAACTTTGCCATTAATTTAGGCGCATTCGCTAACTTAATAGGTTTCTTGCTTCAAAATGTGAGCGATAGCAAATAGTACATAAATGTATGGCTTTTATAAAATAGCAAATACTCCACTTGCATTCCACCCATAGTTCCATTTAAATCAATGAAAATTTGGTAATTTGGTGGGGGCAAGTTGGAGCTGATAGGGGGCAAAGTGGGCTGGTGGGGGCAAGTTGGAGCTGATGAGGGCAAGTTGGAGCTGATGGGGGCAAAGTGGAGCTGGTGGTGGCAAGTTGGAGCTGGGAAAGTTGGAGCTGGTGGGGGAAATCTCTTACAGGAATCCCCATACCAGGGGCAGACTGGCCCAGGGGGCAGAGAGAGGACAAAAATTAAGCAATGTATCATGGGTTTCCTCCCTAACCCTGACTACCTACACAGTATTTAGTTTACACTACAGTTTTGTGGGCACAGGCACTCAAGGGGTTTTCCAGTCATTTGATAATCCTTTGAGAGATAGTGCCCACAAAACTGTAGTATATCCCTTTGAGTGCCTGTGCCCACAAAATTGTAGTGTAAACTAAACAATGTGTAGGTAGCCAAAGTTAGAGAGGCATGGGTGGGCATATTGATACCTTGCCTAGGGCCCCGTGGAGTGTTAATCCGGCTCTGTTTCAGTACTGTCAGAGTTATAGTTCAAGAGTAATTCAATGACAACGTATCCCCCTCCCGCCCCTTTTATTGATGTAACACTGCTCAGCCAGAGCAGAAGGGAGGTGTCCAGGTAGACTGCAGAGAAGGACAATCTTCAATTAAGATAAGGGAAAAAGCTGAAAAGCTTGTCAAGGGGGGCAGGGCTTTCATTGTTCTGATAGGAAGAATATTGTCCCTTGCTGTTATCTGTTTGGTCTATGGACTGCATTCCACATCTGAGAAGAGATGGCTTACACTAGGTAAAAGGAGCGGGAGGGGAAACTTTGCTTGTGAAAATCTCTCAAACCATAAAGTTTTGAGAGATAAGACTTAAATCGTTCTTTATGTTTTTTTAATGCCTACAAAATAAAATAAAGATAAAATGAAGTATTACTATCCCTTTAAACATACAGTAGCAAGAACATCATTCTGTTATTATTGAAGGTCTGAAACCCACAACCACAGTCTATTAAGTGGCCCATGTTTGGAACCTAAAGGCACTGCCATCCTCAGCATGAAATTATCATCGCAAAAAATCTAAGTCTTCTTTCCAGTAACAAATACGTCACTAAAAAAATGTGTGTATGGCTATGGGAGGCTTATTCAACAACACAACCCTCTGGTCCTCAAGGGGTTAATCTGTTCAAGAGATGGACATACCTGGGTAAGTTTCCTTCAAACAGCAGTCAATTACATTCATATACTTTTTTAATTTGGATTTGATCTTTTTCTTAGGTCCCTACTACTTCAGTTTACAAATCAATAAAGACTAGTGATTCAGGTTCATTGAAGCTTGCTGTTTGTTTTGAGGGGGGTGTTATGGCATACTGCAGAGATCAATATATATAAAAACATATCTGAGAACTTGAACTGAGAAATGAGCTGAAAATGAGAACTCAGAAATATTAACCAGTAAAGTTACCAAGAAGATAGATATCAGGAGATACAGTGGATATAAAAGGTCTACACACCCCTGTTAAAATGGCAGGTTCTTGTGATGTTAAAGAATGAGACAAATAAAAATCATGTCAGAACTTTTTCCACCATTAATGTGACCTATAACGCGAACAATTCAATTGCAAAACAAACTGAAATTGTTGAGGGGGAAAAATAAAAAATAAAAAACTCACAATAACCTGGTTGAATTTCAGAATTAACCAAATCTCATGTTAAACAGAAGTCATTACACACCTGCCATCATTTAAAGTGACTCCGATTAATCACAAATAAAGTTCAGCCGTTCTAGTAGGATTTTCCTGACATTTGCTTAGTTGCATCTCATAGCAAAAGCCATGGTCCGCAGAGAGCTTCCAAAGCATCAGAGAAATCTCATTGTTGAAAGATATCAATCAGGAGAAGGGTACAAAAGAATTTCCAAAGCATTAGATATACCATGGAACACAGTGAAGACAGTCATCATCAAGTGGAGAAAATATGGCACAAAAGAGACATTCCCAAGAACTGGACGTCCCTCCAAGATTGATGAGAAGACGAGAAGAAAACTAGTCAGGGAGGCTTCCAAGAGGCCTACTGCAACATTAAAGGAACTGCAGGAATTTCTGGCAAGTACTGGCTGTGTGCTACATGTGACAACAATCTCCCACATTCTTCATATGAATAGGCTATGGGGTAGGGTGGCAAGACGGAAGCCTTTTCTTACAAAGAAAAACATCCAAGCCCGGCTGAAGTTTGCAATAACAAACATCAAGTCCCCCAAAAGCGCGTAGGAAAATGTATTATGGTCTAATGAAACAAAGGTTGAACTTTTTGGCCATAATTCCAAAAGGTATGTTTGGTGCAAAAACAACACTGCACATCACCCAAAAAACACCACCCACATTGAAGCACAGTGAAAATACCCATTCAAATCAGTGTACAGTGTTATTTGTTCCTTTGGGTACAGCAGGTTTGCCCCAGAATTGCTCCACTTTTGTCTCTGAAGTATGTGCTGATAGACCTACTAGGACATAGGAGTGACTGTGCAAATATGATTCTGTGCTAAATCACGGGCTAAAATCTATTATCCAGCCCTATGCCTGCTAACTACAATGTACTGAGATAGCTACACCAGAAAAATCTCCCCTTTAAGCCACTTTTACCAAGGGAAGGACAATGGCACAGTCTATGGGCATTATCTCAGGCAAGGGAATCCAGCAATAGCTGGAAGGACTCATGTTGCCCACCTCTGCTATGGATGCTAGACAGTGGTGTAACTAGCAATTAGTGACATACCTGGGAACATTATTATCCCAAACCACTAAAGGTTCACTAAGTTCTGGGGGTGGAAGTGTCCAAATGTCACAGTTTATGCATAAAGAGGTTGGGGCAGCAGGGTTTTCCCATAAAATAGGCGAAAAGTGGGAAAAACACAGCGGAGAGTGACTGGAACTGACAGTGAAGAGGGCTGAGTTACAAGGGAATGCACTAAACCCCGAGAATCAGCCTCTATCCTCGGAGGCCTGGTAATTTAATATAAAGAGTGATGCCTTCAGTTCACAGAGTTCCCAGGTATGATTAGAGGGACCGGTTGCGATTACAGGGCCCCTGGTGCAAACAATTGTTGGGACTTTCAACTCAAAAATATTCCTTCAGGTGCATAACTAAACTAATTGGTCCGTTGGATCAATTAGATGTTGGATCCCGTCACAACTTCACTACCTGTCGTTATGCCCCTAAGATTTCCCCAGTAAGTATGTATGACTGTGTTTGCCAAGAGAAAAACTGCACTTTTACAAGTGAAATAAATAATTAAAAAAAAATTATATATCAATCGAGACATATTTCTGTCCTGCAAATCCATGGTTTGCTTAAATGTCCAAGAAATATTATGCAGTGTAATATAAAATGGAAGCCCTGCAATAGCTGCCTCCATGCTGCAATTTTTTTTTTTTTTTTTTAATAACTGGGACACACACACTGCCCAGAGTTTTGTCCTTGCACCTTAGTTAAAGAAATAACAAGTTTCTGCTATGGTGCAGTTGGTTTGCTCCAATGTTTTGCTCCAGTTTGACTCCTGAACAAACTGCAGTAACAGCAACTCTGTGTCAACCCCTCCCCAAAGTGAAGCAGGTAGATTGGATGAGCCCCCAGAAGGTGGAGTTTGGGATCCAGGAATCTGACCAAGACGTGCCATGTCTACCTCTCTCTTGAACAAAAGGACAAAATTCATAGTGCTTATTAGGATGTATTGGTCCTAGGATGGCAAGTGGGTGTATTCTTAGGACGTGTTGATGCTCCTTTAAAGTTAGATTTTGGGGTTTGTGCATTAAAGAAATATTTTACTTGGCAAATAAGGTCCACAATCCTTTTCCATTTATAGATGTTAGTTTCCCTTTATGTTAATAGGCTCGTTAAATGATCTTAAGACATTGAAGGCCACACAGTGCTTTCCAAAGTCTATTTATGAATTACAGATAGGTCTTTCACCTAATGTTTATGTTCCACAGCCATCTGGAGCATAATTTTAAATGACTTTATGGGGGAATGCCTTCACTAACCATATGGTGTCTCCCTGCTTGCAGTGTTCCCACTATGCTTCCTGGGACATAAAAATCCCTTGGGGTGAGAAGGGCTTTTCTAGATGCCTCCAATTTTCCTAGATATGATTTATGCTCTAATAATCCTCGGTTTGAAACATCTTAATAATGAACCAATGTCAGCTTTTTCATTTGAATCAATTAAAATCAGTGAGCATCAACAGAATTTAGATTAAATGTGACAAACTAGACTGTGGCCCAAAATTACACATCCGATTAAAATTATATTCAGTTGAAGCTAAAATAAACTAAGTAAAATGCATTAACACTTTGAATGCCAGAGGGGTACAACACATTGCAAACCAATACGTTGCATATGCCTGTGGCACTCAAAGATTTAACCCTTTATTGACCCAGGTGGAGTGTGCAAAGCACTGCCAAGCAATACAATGAATACCAGTCTGGGAATCAAAGGGTTAAAGGGTTGTAATGCTTTACTCAGTCCTCCTCCTGGGATTATTTTAAAGAAACGTGATCATTATTTAATAAAGGATCCCGCTATACCACATTCTGGGTAAAAAATCTCAATGATCATTAAGAATAAGCACCGAGGATTACTACCCCAAACTTAATCTTTAATTAGTACTGGATATAAGAATCATAGGAGACGATATGGTTGCTTTTTCAGGACTCAAGAACCCCAAACTCCACCCACTAACACCTTTTTAGGAATTGGTAATGGATATCATATCCCATGGGAGGAATTTGGGATCCTGGAGTCATACAAAGAGTTACACCTGCTTCCATGGGCATTATATCAAACACTAATTAAGCATTTGTTTTGGAGAACCAAACAACAAAGAACTGATTCATACAGGCCATTAGGATTTTCTACCCAATTTAAGATAAGTGGGTTTTTTTATTAGGGATGGATAGTGTTCCTTTAACCCTTTAGGGCCAAAAAGGGTGTGCAATGCATTACGAACAATGTATTACTTAGTAATGTCTAACTATTAAATCATCATTGATTATTCATTATAATTTTTATAATGAAGCATACCTTTCTAAGAGTCCTTAACGTTGTATTCTTCATTAAATTTTAAAGTATTCCCTCCTGCCCCTTTTCCCTACATCATGCTGCCTTCCCACAGATCTGAAAGCTGGTTACTTGACTAGACAGATCGCAACGAGGGATAATCGTATCTATTAGAATAAGGAAATCTCTGACCCCCTTGACAAAGCAGGGCAATGATTTCCTTATGCTCACACAAGATTGTCCCTGGACACGATCCCTCCAGACCGGCTGTCTTCTCTGACGTAGGGATAAGGGAGGGAGAGGGACACTTTAAAATAAAATAAATGTAAGAATACATTATTATAGACACTTTGGTACATTTCATTATAAAAATGTATAATGAATAATTGAAGATGACTTAATATTCAGACATTACTAACCCAAGTCGGTGTGTATTATTAGCGGTTCATGTTTCTTTAAGTATTTCACAGCCTGTGCCTAAAAACGACTGGTTCTAAGGATAGAAAATATATAGCTATATAAGATAACAGGGGTAAACTCAGAATATTCTATATACACCACTGTGACTAAGGTTTACATTGCATGACATTCTAAACTCAGTGCAATTAACATTATTTTGGTCCAGCAATGCATTACCTCTTATGATTTTACAAATGCACAGTGCAGTTGAAAGCAGCTCATTTATCATTTATCATACTTTGCCATATGATCAATAGATTTAAAACAGGATTTTAAAGGAAACCAGACCACTAAAATTTGTTATCTTAACCCATTAAGGACTAGAGAGGCACACAAATATTGCTCAGCAACTCTTTGCACACTCCCCTCTGGTCATTACTGTGTAGTATTTTGTGTAGTTACATGAGAGATTGCATTAACCCTTTGACTGCAAGACATGTCTACAAATACATTACTAAGACATGCATTACATATGTCTCTAGAAATCAAGGGGTTAAGTATTTCAGTGGGTCACTGACTTTATGAAGGCACCATCTCACAGATGA
The DNA here is from genome assembly GCA_037306005.1 of Rhinophrynus dorsalis. Classification (NCBI taxonomy): domain Eukaryota; kingdom Metazoa; phylum Chordata; class Amphibia; order Anura; family Rhinophrynidae; genus Rhinophrynus; species Rhinophrynus dorsalis. The sequence goes on along the minus strand of CM074724.1, from coordinate 83,543,473 downwards.
GCAGGGGAGGGTTGATAAAAACATATGTTAACCCTTTGAGTGCCAGAGGGGTGCCCAACCATTGCAAAACAATGTGCAAGGTACCACTCTGACACTCAAAGGGGTAAATTGTCATTATTTGTATATAAATGTTTTCCTTCATTAACCCTTTGAGTCTCAGAGGGGTATGCAATGCATTGCTTTGCAATGTATTGTGACCCCTCTGGCACTCAAAGGGTTAAACATACATTTTTAATTGTGTTACCGCTGTAACCTCTTGGGGACCAGGGGGTGAGTAACTCATTGTAAACCAATGTGTTTCACACTCTTCTAGTCCTCAAATGGTTAAAAGTATAAATGTCACAATAGAGGGAGTAACCAGCATACCTGGGAATGCTCCAGTTTTGAGAGTGCATTACTGGGTCTCCGAGGCAGAGGCTGAGTCTCTGGATGTGGGGAGTTTGCTTTCAAACTCTACCCACTTTTGCTCCTTCCCACCCAGTTCCTCCCACATTTCCTCCTTCCACATCCAGTTCCTTTCACTTCCCGCCCACTTGTGTGATGCCCAGAAAAGCCCCACCCCCACTCACGGGTAAACCACGCCTCCCTCCGGGGGCTCCACAAATGAAAGTTCCAAGGTATGGTAACCAGGTTCCCACAGAGCGTGGCTCTTTGGATAACATTATGCTTTATTAGTGAACCAGGCAACACAGAAGTTCACCATTACTAGTAGGAAGATCTGCAATATCAGTTGCCCCAAGCTGGCTACAAGGACCGTGGCTTTAAAGTGGACCTGTTACCTATACAGCTTTTATATTCTCATTAACCACCCTTTGAGTGCCAGAGGGGTGCCCAGTGCACTCAAAGAGTTAAATGTATCTATTTAACATGCCTATAACTTGTGTAAAGATAATCACCCCTCTCCACCTTCTTAGGCTCATTCCATCAGATGGCTGGAATAAAGTAATAAGGATGAATAATCAGGTAAGTCCATTCAATATAGAAGTTACCACTAGATGCAAACAGTACCTTTGGGGAAATGTAATTTAATTTTTGGATGATTAGTGAAGCATTCAAAATGCTTATGTGAACTTTCCCTAAAAGTCATCCATGTGAGCCCCCTCATTAACAGCAATGGTATCTGTTGTGTGAAACCTGATGTTGCTACAACAAAATCACCCATGTGAACTGAGCCTTAGCGCTGAAGATCATTCTGATCTTAAAGAAGAACTATACCCCTGAAAAGTGGCTTTTAATAAGAACTTGCGTCAAGAATTTGTCCTTTTTATAGCAGTCAATTGCATTTATTTAGTGTTGCTTGTATTTTAACTCTGCTGTAGTCTGAAAATGAATTGGACCATATTACTGTCATGAGAACATTCAAGTGTGCTACTAGAATCTGGAGTGGGACTCTCTGTGTACGGCTAACCTCAACCAGACTACTAAACCCTATTAATTATTGTGCAGAGCGATACACTAACTATAACAAATACAGACAACTGCAAATACAAGTGGATGAGGGCAGCACTCTCGATAATATATGACAAATGCCTGTGTGCTTGATAATTAATTTTCAATGTTATACAAAGGATCAGCACTCACAGTCTTTTAGTGGAATTCAGCTGAGATTTATTTTGATCAACGTTTCGATCCCCATCTGGGATCTTTATCAAGACAACAACAGGGTGCAAACAACCCCCTAATATACCCTAAGTGAGGTGATGACCATCATCACCTCACTTAAGGTATATTAAGGGGCTGTTTGCACAGTGCTGTTGGCTTGATAAAGATCCCAGACGGGGATCGAAACGTCGATCAAAGTAAAGGTCAGTTGAATTCCACTAAAAGACCTGTGAGTGCTGATCCTTTGTATAACAAATATATATATATCTGGCTGCTTGCCTACTTACAAGTTTCTGGCAAACACATTAGGGGACCACTTATTCCACAAACAATTAATGTAAAAACAAATCCAATGTTAAAGTGATGTTTAATACCTACAGGTACATGTATATATCATATAATATTTTTCTAAATTGGTTATTGTCTGCATATCAAAGTGCCAATTCTGTAAATTTCAAAAGCGTTGCTATGCTGTATAAAAATTCCTATCTAAAAACATTAACCCTTTAACAACCAGCCACACGACTGGCCGTTAAGAGCCACTGAGCTTCTTTTTTTTTCTGTGATGGATTCAGGGGGTGCGGGGACCCCTGAATTCCATGATGTGTTAGGACCGTCATGGCTCCTTAAATGGTTAACAAAAATTTACATTAAGTATAGGTCAATATGAAAAAAGTTAACTATAAAAGTTGCACCTGTGTCTGTAGCCTCTTAACTCTCCACGCCAAACAATAGAAAACTGGGAAATGCAAGTAATCCCTCCCAGATCTGTATCGCTGCTTGGCTCAGATCCCTGTTCTTTTTCAATCTTCCGAAAAGAACAATGAGTGTATTTATGGTATCTATTTTTACAGGTGTTTGTTGTTTTCAGCTTCATACATGGAGGCTGACACCTGCAATCTTCAGTTTCTATGCACAAACATAAAAGTGGAACAATTCTGGAGCAACCCAACTACCCCAAGGAGAAACAAAATATTAACATTCCCATTGAGTTAAAAGGAGATTTTAGTGAACTTACCATTGAATTGTTTTCTATTAGTCCATGTGGAACAAAGGAACCATGGCGTAGGGCAGGGCACTTCGAAAAAGGCAGGTCCTCTGAGGTGAAGACTCCTCTCTTCCCTCCAGCTTTACCACTGCCTCCTCAGTTTCATTGTAAATATAAAAGTTAAGAAAAAAAGAAGCGGGAGAAAAGAAAGAAATCCCCTGAACAGACACTCCAAGAGGTCCCCACTACTTGGGGACCTAAACCACATGTTTTTTTTCTACAGGTGGAAGTCCTGTGTTCCACATTGACTAAGAGGTGTATTTAATGGTAAGTTCACTAAAATCCTCTTTTCTCTTACATCCATTGTGGAACACAGAAACCATGGGGATACACAAAAACATCCACAAAGATTCCTGGGATGGAGAAAGAGAAAAAAAACTCCTACACTGAAGACCAGTATACCACAGAACTAATTGGATTTGCATAATCCTCAAGTGACAACGGACACTGAACTTGCATTCCAAACAACAGAACAAAAAAAAAAATCAACCAACAGGGTTCAGAATTCTGTAGTAAAGGAGAAGAATCCTTAGATAGGCATCATTGCCTGAAGAACCTTCTGACCAAAACTGTCCAGAGCCGAGGCCAAGATATTTACATCGTAGTGTTTTGTGAAGGTGCACAGAGACAACCACATTGCCACCTTCCACATCTGCTCAGCAGGGGCCAGATTCTTTCAGGCCCAAGACGTGCCCTCTGATCTGTTGGAGTGCACTGTGACTTGGAAAGGAACTGGTTTCTTTCCAAGCATTTATGCCAGTTGGTTGGTCGCCTTGATCCACGAACCACTGTCCAAGTAGATTTGCTTCTGGTTCCTCCTTGGCAATTGATACATGCAATTGCGGTTGCATTGCCAGACTGGACCGGGCCAGTACATCAGGCTTGCACCTGTGGTGATCACTACCCACTCTGGGATGAAAAATCCCAGTGTTGGATGGGACTGTTGAAGCCACCAGTAAACATCGTCCTTCACCCACTGAGACGGAGACATGTGATGAGACAGGTAACATCGCCTGATGATCTTCCATTGAAACTATCTCATGTGAAATTGACCATGGGGACTGCTTACAATAAAGAACCATTAAGCCTTGCACTCTCATGTACTCCAGCACCGTGGCCAATGGCCAAGTGATTGTTTGACTCACCTGAAGGGCCAGAGACTGTATCATGTCCTCTGACAGAAACAATCACCCCTTGGAGGATATTGAATATCATGACTAAGAAATTCAGAACTTGGGACTGTACCAAAAAAAAGACTTCTTGAGGTTAAGTACCCAACCGTGTTTCTCCAGTATGTGGATAGATTCTTGATACGGTGAACAGAAAGTAGCCCCCCGTGGAGACTTGGGTAAAAGGTTGTCTAGGTAAGGAGTCAAGGATATTTTTTGAGCATGGATGTGAGCCTGAAGCAGACAGTAGACCAAAGGGAAGGGCAGTAAACTGGTAATGACTGCTTGCAGTGTCCCTTGGGATCTGAAATGTTCAGAAAAGCCCCCAAAGTGGGACAAAAGTAATCCAAATTATCCAGAAAGTATGAGACCTGCCCCCTACTGAGCACTGTATTTATTACCTTGTTAAATAAAATTCTCCATTCTTCCCAGGCTGACAGGCAGGACAGAGCACCGACATCTTTCCATAATGAGGTCTGCACTCCTCTGCTGTCAGTCCCTGACGGCTCTAGGAGGAGTTGCTAGGAGCCATTCAGCTCCAAAAGGGACAGACAGTGCAGGCGTGCAGAAGACACTATGGAAAGATATCGGCGCTCCATCCTGCCTGTCAGCCCGGGAAGAATGGAGAATTCTATTTAACAAGGTAATAATTCTGGCGACTAGCGCTACTGAGCAGCTAGTCGCCAGATGCGGAATAATTGGAGATGAAGTTTTTTAGCGGTGGTAGATCCGCTTTAAACAAAAATATAGAACTGATTTTTTTTTTTTTAACAAGATTGAACAGAAAAAAAGAAAAGAAGACAAGGTTAAAGAAGATGGTCAGGACACCGCTGGACATCAGGATTACTGGTAAGTTTTTATTTTTTGGGACATGTTAACTCTTGGTAGATTAACTGCTATACAATGCGTTGCATACCCCACTGACACTCAAAAAGTTAATCTTTTTTCTTTTTTTCAACTACAGGTATGTGTTGGAAACTACTTTTCTAACACATACCAGTGGTTTTCACCATATGTTAAGAAGTGTGAGTCTCCTTTTCATGGCGCAGTTTTTTCACCATGAAAAGTGCAGTCCTTAACTTGCGGTGAAGCCACCACATGGAACAGGATAGCAAATACTACTTTTTTATTTGATGTCCAGTGGGCTCATATTTTGAGCTGATTGGACATTTCTGTACAGCGGTGGTTGTTGACAGCACAGTTAATAGAATAGAAAACTGTGCTGTCAAAACCACCACCTCTGGTTTAAAAAAATAGCGGGACTAATAGTATCGAGCCCTAGGATCTGCAATGATGTAGAAATTTTAGTCCATAGAATAACATAGGACTTGGAGAAGTGATATCACTGGAGAAGTCATCTCCACTTTACAATATCTTTATCACGCCTTAGTGCATCTCCCCAAAAGAGTTAATGAAATCAAGCAGAAATGTAAGAAGCAGTTAAGCTCTATCTTACTATTGGGAAAAAAATAAAATAAATATATATATATATATATATATATATATATATATATACACACACACACACACACACACACACACACACACACACACACACACTGTAGAGATTTCCCTGGTAAGTAAAATAAGCTCCCACTTATTACACATTTTTTTTTTTTTTTTTTTTTTTTTTCAAATAAAAAGTAGCAACAGCTCAACTGATTTCCAATGAACAATTGTTTATCTTATTACTCTCCATGACAGATTTTACTTTAGGCCTATTCATACAGAAGATAGTGTTACAGCAACAGCAACACATAAAAAGGGTGACATGTATTTTGTTCTATGGGGCATTTCACATACACAATATGCACTGCTTTTGTCTCAAAGATGTAACATGGAGCAACTTTCCTGTGACAGAGAGATAATTAGATAATAATTCACTTGAAACACACTGAAATCGTACAACTTGCCTGTAGCTGCATTTTCCCAGCGACTTTGTCACTTTGTTTATATCCAGTGAGTGTACCCTTGTTTTCTCAACAGAAAAGTCATACTGTATCTTATCAGAATGAAACAATACTGATCCTTTAAAAAAATATTAACCTATGTTTGTGAAGCTCAACTATAGTATGGTATCTATAATTATTAGTTTAAATTAAGTCACAGTGATAATGTTAGACACTGATTACATTAATTCATTACAATTAGGGCTTGGTCACATGGGAAATATTACTGCAGTGATAAAAGTGCATAAAAGCCCACACATTAGGTTTGCATTGTATGGTGCTGTTTATGTGAGTGACTATATCCCACAGATGTCACAGGCTGATGCAGCTTGCTTCACTTTCATTGACATTACATTAACCCGTTGAGTGCCAGAGAGGTACTCAACGCTGTCATGCCAAGGCATGAGTTGGCCCTCTGGGTTGTATAATTTATTTGTTTGTTTACTGACATGTATGTTATTCAAAGTGCACCAGTCCTAGGTCATAAAATTAGCTGAGTAGATAACCTCACCACGCTGAATGAGTAGATCACCGGAGCAGAACAGAGTGTCATAAACTATACTGGACCCTCTGCTCTGATGGGGTTCATCCAGGGGACAGTAAAATATTATGAAATAGGGAGATCATGTATATATTGTGTAAAATGGTTCAGTAAAACTATATATTTAAAATGCCCAGGTTTTATCCTTTTGGTGGGTACCACACATGCCAGGGGAATGTGTTCCTGCTATGAGTTACAAGAATAGCCACTTTGCAACCAGTTAGACCCAGCATGTTTGGTGTCCAGATATTCACACAGATATGAGGAATATGATTATTATAACATTACAGAGGTGCGCTGTGGGTTGCATGTTTGGGAAGCCTTATGATTTTTCAGGTAGAACTCTGCAGTAGCATCCCTGACAGGCCTGACTGAGTGGTCTGTAAATAGTCAGGCCAGACCCCTGACCCTCCCAGGCAACACCCAGGGAGTCTGGCCTCTTAGAATCAACCGTGGACTCCTATTTAATATGGGTTTTTGGATGAAAACAGTGAATTTCTGAAGGGGGATATACCATTAGAAGTTCCCAAGGACTAAAATATCGGTAATTGTATTTAAGGATTTCTTGTGTTTCTCCCATTTTATTTTATGGACTGTTTTGCCAATGTATAATCTTTATTTCTGTATGTCCTGTATTTCTGTATTTTTGTAACCAGCACTGTGAAGCCTTTTTTCAGATTAAATGTTCAATAAATCAGCTCTTGTCTCTGTTCTCTGACATGAACTCACTACTCTGAAGGAAGCTCAGTTAACATTTGCTAATAAAGGTTTAATTCTATGTCTGATTATTAAGGTGATTTTTACACTGTATTCTGTTGTGTTTGGGGTAACCTAAGACACCCAGATATAAAGTCTTGGTGGTGGCAGCAAATTGTAGTATTGGGGTGATAGTGAAGGAAAGATTTCAGGGGTTAAGTTGGTGGTTGCTATGGATAGTAACAGGTAAACAGGGATCTGGTATTGTTAACCCTTTCACTCCCACACTCTCCCCACTGTCTCAGCAGGGCCCATAGCCCTCGCTTGTGACAAACGCGTTGCAATGAAATGCATTCAATACCTCCCTGGCACTCAAAGGGTTAAGGCACATACCCATTTATAGTATGGGTTGCAATGGAATTGTAGTGAAATTGCACTAGTATCACAAATGATACATAGTAAAGCTTTTATATAGTAACTCAACTTTCATTGCTTCACATCTAACATGTCAGAAAAAGAAAAACACAGATGTCAGCACCCCAATTCTGGGGTCCTCGGGATCTACTGGCAATGCCTGTTTTAATCTGAGGCCCTCCAGTTGTTCAGGACAACAATTCCCATCAACCCCAGCCAGCCAATGGGAACTGTATTCCTCAATAGTTGGAGGGTCTTGGGTTGCCCACCAATGGCTCAAGCAGACATAATTCATATCTAGCTACAGTAGGAACTACATCAGTAAAGAGTCCATCCAAGACCTTATCTATATTTCTAGGAAAACCATTCCATTTTTTGTCATCTTGTCTCCCTTTAAAAATAGGTTGCCTCATTCCAAATTAAATCAAGACCTCCCAGAAGATTTTCAGGAAACAGCAAGGCAGAAACGTTAATTGGTTAATACAGCTCAATGAGAACACATTAGGCGTAATGTAGAAAGAAAAAGTTTAACAATTATAGTAAAAATCTGCACAACAGGGGACAAATGAACATTGCCTTTGATTCAACTGGAGCTGTTAACTCATTGAATACCAATGCATTGAAGTCCTCTAGAGAATTCAAGTGGCCAGAAAAAAAAAAAAATGAAATCAAAGGACATTTGGGGAATTTTTTCCAGAACGGTGAAGTTGGTTTGCTCCAGAATTGATCCAGAATTATGAAACTCGGATTTGCCATGCTGCACAATAGTGCAAGCTGTGTGACCCTAACCCTTTGAGTGCCAGAGGAGTAAGTAACGCATTGCAACAGTTTAACAGGGTCTTGTGTGGACCTTATATTCCCACAAATGAAACAGATAATAAACACATTCCATTTAAAAATGTTAACCTTGACATTATGAATACAGATTCCTCTGTTCCTTGATAAGTGAAATGGAATGTGAACTGCTGATAAAAGAGCATGAAATAAAACATAGCAAATGAACCTCACGACAACATATTGCTCTAATTCTAATCTGGTAAGAAAAAACATTTATTTAGGTTTGTTAATATGTAATAACTTGATTTTTTTCTAAATTAATAAATAAATAATGTGTGCCCTTTATTAACCCCTTGGATATTAACAATAACTCCACTGCTTCACGATGCATTAACCCCTTAAGGACCCTTGACAGTCCTGGTACGTCATGACTGGATTTGCTTTAAGGACCAATGACGTACCAGGACTGTCATGGAATTCCGGGCTCCCCACGCAGCTGCACGCCATTCGGGGAGTCCGGAATCAGATTCAATTAAAAAAAAAAAAATGTTCCATGGTCCTTAAATGACCACCGCGTGCATGCGCGGCCGGTCCTTAAGGGGTCAAAAATGCCTCTAGCATCCTGTGATTTAAAATGATAAATGGGGATTTTAACCCCTTGAATGCAATACACTGCCGATTCCTTGAACACTACCAAAGATCACCAATGCAATTAGATGTTTATCTCTTTAGTATTCAAGGGGTTAAAATCCCCATTTTTGCAATGGAAAAGTTAAAGGGACACTAATGTCCCATAATTTTTTTTTCTGGTTTTGTACAAAAAAAAGAAAATAATTTATGTAGCACAAATTCCATCTCTCAAACATTTACTGTTTGAGAGATATTCGCTTCTAAAGTCCCCACCCCCACCCCTTCTCCTGACATCAGCGCTCTGCTGATAGCGGGAGATCAGCCGGCGGCTCTGCAGCAGAGACGAAATAGCGATACTGGAAAATAATTACTTCATTGAAATGGTGTACAAAGTGTGCCTGGTATACAAGCACATTTTGTAGACCATTCCAATGAAGTAATTATTTTCCAGTATCGCTACTGCGGCTGACACAGATCTCCTTCTGTCAGCTTTACAGCTGACATCAGGAGAGGCAGAACTTTAGATATGAATATCTCACAAACCATAAAGGTTTGAGAGATAGGATTTGTGCTACATAATTTCCTTTTTAAACTCTACAAAACAAGAAAAAAAATTCCGGGACATTACTGTTCCTTTAATTTCACACCACTGGCTTGAGGGAGAAGTCACATCATGCTCATGTTTGACCTCGTCATCTGGATTTTGATTGGTTGAGAGATGGTTATTTTAAGGCACGTTCTATGCCTTGCGTAACACTATGTTCCAGCCATTGAGAGCATGGAAAAGATATGAACAGGGATTGGCCATATAAAACTAATCCTATTCATTATTTTCTCACATTGGCTGAGGCAACATTTCTATCGAAGGTGGTGACAGTGGCAGTGGGTTGTTTGGGTTTTTTTTTGTTTTAATACAGCTGTGGAGGAGGCTGTAGAGAAGGACCAGAGTGTCACAGACAAAGCTGAACCTCTGACATAAAGTAAAGTGTTTACTTATGGGAAACACATGAGTTTGGGACCACATTACTATTCTGGAAGGATGGGGAGAAAGGGGCCTACATTACTGGACTGTTTGCTCTTGTTTGGCTGGGGGGAGGAAAGGGGCCTACATTATTCTGACATTGGTGATATATCGAGAGGGTGGGTGAATGGGGCCTACCTTACTTTCAATGTTGGTGCATTCATGGGATGACGGATGAGTGGAAGCTATGTTACTGTGAATGTTGTTGATTTTATGGGAGGATGGGTGTTATGTTATTTTTACTGTTTTTAAAGTGATAGCAATACTTCAAAACATTTCATTTTAAATTGTAACAATTAAAAAAATCATTAAAAACGATATCAGTCTTATCTCTCAAACCTTTATGGTTTGAAAGATATTCACAAGCAGTGTTTCCCCCTCACTGATGTCACCGCTCTTGCTGTCAGATTTGGAATCCGGTCCGTAGACCAGTCGTGGCTCTACAGCAGAGCCAAGATAGCGAGACATAAGAAGAACTACTTCATTGAAATGGTATACAAAGTGTGCCTGGTTTGCAAGACCACCTTGTAGACTGTTCCAATGAACTAGTTATTTTTAGATCTTGCTATCTCGGCTCTGCTGAAGAGCCACCGGCTGATCTGTGGACTGGATTTAAAATCTGACAGCTAGATGGCATACCTGACCGTTTCGGTCAGTGAGGGGAAACTTTGCTTGTGAATATCTCTCAAACCATAAAGGTTTGAGAGATAAGACTGATATCGTTCTTAATGATTTTTTAATGGCTACAATATAAAATAATTTTTTTTGAAGTATTACTATAAATTTAACTGTTATGATAGTGTGGGAGGGGAGGATGTTGCATTACTACTGTAGGAGGATGGTATCCCTTGAGCTGTTGATTAATTGATATGGGGGCTTTTGCTCCGAATTCAATTCATTGTGTAGTTTCTGGTGTAGAGATCCCTAGGAGTGCATGCATGGGTGTGTTTTGTTGCTGTTCTTCTGCAGGAAGGTGGGGACACTACACTTGGGTTTGAAAGCGGCAGGTGTACCAGCAGAACATGTATTTCCGTGTGTTAATACTCGCCACCTATAAAAGAATGACAAATGGCTTGGGCTGTTCCATTGATTTTCGTCTGTGCAAATCTAGCAGCCATTTTGCATATTTAACTGTCACTGGTTGGTTACAGCACAAGTAAAACAATACAAAATTTTGACTTCCAAACTATCTTCATCAATTCATTTTTTTTTTTGGTGGACTTCATAGAATCTTTTCTTCCTGATCTGGCAGAACGCAAAAAACTACCAGGTGCTCTAGCAAATAAAAAGCACATTGTATTTTGTTTAATTTGGCACAAAATGTTTCTCCTTTGTTCCTGCTTTTAATGACACCAGCTAAAACAAGGCATTTGACTTTTTTTTAAGAATTATAACTTACTGTTATTTAAAGGAGAACACCACAAAATAATAACCCATTACTAGAGTCAGAAAATCCTGATGACCCCTACGATATTTTCCCTAACTGTTTGGTATAAGAGATAAGGTCTTTAATCAGTCCTGGATGTGTTGTCCATGGAGGCAGACATGACAGTTCATAGCAGGACCACAGGACCTCAGACTCTGCTTACTGAACATTGTAATCTGCAGAGAGGTGTGCAATGCATTGCTTTGCTACTCATTGCACATTCATCTGGTAATTAAAGGGTTTAACAGGATCGTGTACTCTGCCTGCTTCAGTCTGAAAAACTTGCCAGCAACTGTCATGTCTGCCTGCACTGACTTGACATCAGGATTCATTGCTATCTCTTGAACAAAAAGGCACAAAGGCAAAATTCATAGGCGCCATTAGGTTATTCTAGCCATAGTAAGGTAGTGGGGGGTTATTACTTTGAAGGGTTCTATTAAAGGAGAACACACATTGCCATAACCCTTTGAGTGCCAGAGGAGTTTTCAGGGCATTACTTTGTAATGTGTTGGGCACTCCCCTGGTACTCAAAGGATTAACTCTTTGAGTGCCAGAGATTTATCCAATGCATTGCTTTGCAATGCGTTGGATACCTCTCTGGCACTCAAAGGGTTAAAGACCTGTATTAACAATCTTGATTCTATTCACAAGAAGAGTTTTGCAGTTTTGTTCCAGGACACTCTTACCCAATGTGAGTATTTCCTGAAGGTGCCCGTGCATTGTGAACTGGCTGGCCTGCAGTTCACTTGCCTCCAGCTGTGTACAGAAGCAGTTTATCAGCTAAATGACACCGTGATTCATTTACCTGCCACAAACCCTTTCTACATCCTCAGGCACAAAACCAACAATTCACAGATAAACAGTTTATAATAGAGGAGGGCAGTTCATTTTCTCTGAGACCAACATACTGGTTCAGGAATATTCAAAGGGCTGCAGTTATATGGCGTTGTCAAAGAAAGACACAAATAATATGGGTCAAATGGTCAAAAGAAAGTGTCAAAAACCTGATCACTTATGTCTCCCTCTGCATTGGAAGAGTGATATATTGTATCAACTTTGTGACCGATAAATAAAATGAATACAATGTTCCACTCATACCCTGTCAGAAGAGATCTTGTACAGCAACACAGCCATAAGTATATTGTACTTGGAACTCAGTCAGACATGAGGAATGGTTCACATCAGTGAGAGGGGCTTGATGTGGCCCATTGGCCATATTTAGTAAATGTATGGTTTAAAGCAAGAAAGTAAAAGGCTATTTTTAACCTTACAGCTGCCACCAGTTTTTATGAAGCGGTAGGAACGCAGTCAGACATTTTTTTCCACACTGCAAATATAGATCAGTCAGTCTGTATCTATTGGTGACTGGTTTACAGGAAAAGACATATCAGGATAGACTAATGGATCTGAACATGTATAGCTTGGAGGAGAGAAGAGAGAGAGAGACGGGATATGAAAGAATCATTCAAATACATGAAGGGATTCAACAAAGTGCAGTTGGGGAAGTACATTTCAAAGGAGTAAAAATGTTAGGACAAGAGGCCATAGTCTAAAAACTAGAGGGACACTGGTTTAGATGTAATGTAATAAAGTTTTACTTCACTGAGAGAGTAGTAGATAAGTGGAATAGTCTTCCAGCAGAAGTGGTAGAAGTAAATATAGTGACAGAATTTAAGCATACATGGGATAGGCATAAGGCTGCCATGAACATAAGACAAGACCAAGGACCAAATAAGGTTTGAGGTTTTTACAGTAGTAAAATGGGCAGACTAGATGGGCCAAATGGTTCTTATATGCCATCAAAGTCTATGTTTCTATGCGTGGAACCCACTCAGGTCCCCTACTAATAATAAGTAGTCAAGGCTGGTGGGCGATGGTAGAGGATCCCCCTCCTATGTAGAACTGTTGCAACATAATATTGGAATATTGAACAGAAATGCTGGCCCTCCTCCAACTCACTGAATTATAGATATGTCTCCAATGCACTAGACATCTCTCTAGCATTCAGGAGATTTACAGTCTTTGAAATGTTTTAGTATGAAACATGTATATAGCTGTGCTTCCCTATGGAGCAAAATGAGGGTACTGTCACTGCCAGGAGATGCTTCAGTTTTTAAGTTAGATTATAGTTTTGTAGTCTAGTCAGTAGCTGGTGTTGTTGCTGTTGCGGTCAATGGAGAATTTCAGTCTACAACCAAAAGCTCTCCATAGAAAGCAATAGAATTTTTTTTTTTCTTCCGGTCACCAGGTGGTACTGTTTACAGTAGTCTATTTCTTATATTAAAAAAAAAATATTTGTGCAGTAATAATTTTCAATGAAGGAAGTGCCAGCAACAGCAGTGCAATTTTAAGTATATTCTATATTTATTTTGTTCCCCATAGTAACATTATAAACCCTTTATATACTTTTTGGAGATCACTTTCATTTCATTTTGGTGTCCTCTCTTACATCTTAGGACTCATCTGCAAATAACAATCCTAATGGTCTCTCTTGACCATATGTCATAATGATGGCTCTCTGTAATAGGAATGTTAGCACTACATAAATTACCATTTAATGGACTAGGAAATAAATGCTGAAGAGGCGATTCCCCACATACAGATTTTTTTTAAGCTTTCAGTTGTCTCCAGCAAACAACACACACCCTCTTCCCAACTGGAGGTCCTTCTTGAGTGGCTGACCTGTCCACTTGTCCTTTCTATTCTGAGTACTTTAATTAGAGCAGCTGGTGGATGTGTTCCACTTCATTCGTCAGCCTGACTTTTAATTAGCTTCTATTCTAGCTCCCAAGTCATTTTTCATTTTTCTTAACCCCTTGGATACTTGAGATGTGGACATCGTGTTGAGAAGCAATGCAAGGGTTAAAATATTTAAAATATTATACATTACAGTGTAATCTAATTTACTGTACACTGATCTCTTTTCAAAATAAACATAATAATAATAAAACACAAAATAAAAAAGGTTTCCAGCCTTTCTCCTTGTTGTTGTAATGGATAGAGTTGGCTTTAAAATGTTAATTTAACTCAGGAGTTGTCAGTTGCAGGATCACCAGGAGTAGTCAATTGCTGGACCACCAGCTGTTAGGGACTACACTACCATCTTTCGGCTGGTTGGGTATGATGGGAGTTGTAGCCCCCAACAGAAAGCCAACAATTGATGATTACTGATTACACCCCTTGAAATAAACTAGTTTACCCTTTTTTTCTGTGAGTGTATCAGAACACATACAAATCAGCACACCTATAAACACTATCTATCCTGGAGACTTGGGTAAAACCCTGCACTGAGCCACATTCTTCAAAACAGGGAGCTCTATATGGCTCTGTCCGCTGTCGCACAAAAGGTAGCCACTCCACTCACACACTGATACACTGACATGCCACTCCCCTCACACACTGATACACTGACATGCCACTCACCTCACACACCGATACATTGACATGCCACTCCCCTCACACACTGATATACTGACATGCCACTCCACTCACACACTGATACACTGACATACCACTCCCCTCACACACTGATCCACCGACATACCACTCCCCTCTCACACTGATCCACCGACATGCCACTCCCCTCACACACTGATACACTGACATGCCACTCCCCTCACACACTGATACACTGACATACCACTCCCCTCGCACACTGATCCACCGACATGCCACTCCCCTCACACACTGATACACTGACATGCCACTCCCCTTACACACTGATCCACCGACATGTCACTCCTCTCACACACTGATACACTGACATGCCACTCCCCTCACACACTGATACACTGACATACCACTCCCCTCGCACACTGATACACTGACATGCCACTCCCCTCACATGCTGATACACTGACATACCACTCCCTTCGCACACTGATCCACTGACATGCCACTCCCCTCACACACTGATACACTGACATGTCACTCCCCTCACACACTGATACACTGACATGCCACTCCTCTCACACACTGATACACTGACATGCCACTCCCCTCACACACTGATACACTGACATGTCACTCCCCTCACACACTGATCCACCGACATGCCACTCCCCTCACACACTGATCCACCGACATGCCACTCCCCTCACACACTGATCCACTGACATGCCACTCCCCTCACACACTGATCCACCGACATGTCACTCCCCTCACACACTGATACATTGACATGCCACTCCTCTCACACACTGATCCACCGACATGTCACTCCCCTCACACACTGATACACTGACATGCCACTCCTCTCACACACTGATCCACTGACATGCCACTCCCCTCACATGCTGATACACTGACATACCACTCCCCTCGCACACTGATCCACCGACATGCCACTCCCCTCACACACTGATCCACCGACATGCCACTCCCCTCACACACTGATACACTGACATGCCACTCCCCTCACACACTGATACACTGACATGCCACTCCTCTCACACACTGATACACTGACATGCCACTCCCCTCACACGCTGATACACTGACATGCCACTCCCCTCACACACTGATCCACCGACATGCCACTCCCCTCACACGCTGATACACTGACATGCCACTCCCCTCACACGCTGATACACTGACATGCCACTCCCCTCACACACTGATCCACCGACATGCCACTCCCCTCACACGCTGATACACTGACATGCCACTCCCCTCACACGCTGATACACTGACATGCCACTCCCCTCACACACTGATCCACCGACATGCCACTCCCCTCACACACTAATCCACTGACATGCCACTCCCCTCACACTCTGATCCACCGACATGTCACTCCCCTCGCACACTGATCTACCGACATGACACTCCCCTCGCACACTAATCCACTGACATGCCACTCCCCTCACACTCTGATCCACCTGCTCTCACTGAGCTCTCAGTAGCATGATAAACAGTTCTTGCTGTAACATTAGCCCACAGAAATACAGCTACGAAGGGAATCGCTAACGCTCTCCCTGGGGAAGCTGGGAGGGAGGTGGGAAGTCCTTCTCCAGCGTGCCGCACAAGGCAGAAGTGCCTGATTATAAGACTTAATATGTCCACTCGTAGGTAAGTTAAAAAACAAAAAAAAACAGTGCTAACCTTGCTTTATGGATTAAAACTCTTGCTGTATTTTTTTTTTTTAGGTGAATGTTCCCCTTTAAAAGAAAAACAGCATTTATGCGGCAAACCAACTGTGCCATAGAGTAAGAATTAAAAACACAAACAAAATAAAAAACTATTTCTTTAAATGGGGCTTTTAACCAAGTGAATGCTAAAGGTCTCCAAAGCTAAGTTTAATTAAAAGGAATTGCCCCTCTTTTGTGCATAAGACTCATTCAATAGAATTTCATAAGCTGATCTGTAGACAAAGAATTGGACTCACATGTTTATAGCTGAAATAATTTGGTCGCGAGGAAGACGTTTAATTCCACCCACCTTATAATGGAATTCTTTTATTTATAGAAGAGTGGAAACAAAACGTGCCACTCTCCAGTGGGGAACAGTGCATTCAAAGACTTTGCACAAGGCTATCAGGGGCAAGAGTTCATAGTTTACTGCAGGGATGGGCATTGTGAGGCCCTCTCACTGTTGCTGGACTACAACACCCATCACCCACTCCACCATCAGCCAATGGGTTGATGGGAGTTCTAGTCTGGCAGCAGCTGGAGCACCTTACAATGCCCACCCAGATTTAGAAGGAGAGAGTGAAATTGTATCTATTCTTCTTAAACAAAACTGCAGGTCAGTGGTTGACAATCTGTGGCTTATACAATACTGCTGGCCTTCCAGACATGCTCAAGGGAAACCTCACAGTACATTTTAAAATAAAAAATTCTACCACTACTACTAATAATAATAACAGTACATTGGTCTCTTAGTGAACAGTCCTCCACAGTAAGTTTTAACCCTTTGAGTGCCAAATGGTTATTCAATGCATTGTTTCACAATGCATTGGACACTCCTCTGGCACTCAAAGGGTTAAGGATTACATTCTGCCTTGGTTGTCTAATTAGTCATTCAGTCCCATGGTACTCCCACTGCCAGACTATGAACAAACAGAAATTAGGCAGATGATGTTAAATGGGGGGCGTTAGTTCTACGTTTACTGACTGTAAAGAAGTAAAGCTTGGTGTTATAAGACATGCTGACACTGACCCATCTGTTCAAATGATCAAAGTGGCCACAGCACCTATTATGTTACACAACAGAACACTTCTTAATGGATGTGATTGCTCCAGTTTCACTGCCCCAGGACATAATGTTCAGCTAAAGATAACACTGAAGAGAAAGTGGTCAGGGTAGAAAAACATATTTAATTGCTCTTCAGCCTGTTGGATGCTAGAAAGGTGTCCAACACACTGCAAACTTAGCAGACCTCACACTCCTTCATTTCCGTTTAAAAAAAAAAAAAATTACAAAATAAAGCCAGAGCTGTGTGTGATGTGAATGTGATGTGTGTGTGTAACTTCAGTCATATTGGGCCAATAAAATGATTCCATCATGAAAGCACACACACACACACACATACATATTGGTCATTACAGTATAATGGGGCATCAGAGTTGGTTCTATAGGTGGGCAGATTCCCTGACAATTCCTCCTTATTGCCCACATTCCGATTTTTCAAATAAAATGATATAATTGTAATGATACCAAGGCACAATTTATTAACATTTTGTGTGTCAAGGTGGGTAACCTCCTTGCACTGAAAGGTTTTGAGAGAGGATGGGTTGTAATGGAGATTATTTATATACTAGTGTGTGGTAGACACAATGTTAAAGGGATAGTAAACCCCCAAAAAAACTTTAAACCAGATTATAGGAATAATAAAAATATATTTAACGACCTCATTCCCATCTCTCAAACCGTTATAGTTTGAGAGGGGTAGTGGGTGGCAAGTGGGTAGAACAGTGTGTGAAGGAGGGGGAGTGGGCAGAATAGGGTGGGAAGTGGGAGTAACAAGTGGAGAAGGAGGGGAAGTGGGAGAAACAGGGTGAGAAGAAGGAGAAGTGGGTTGGAAGTGGGAGGAACAGAGTGAGAAGAAGGAAAAGTGGGTGGCAAGTGGGAAGAACAGGGTGAGAAGATGGAGAAGTGGCTGGAAAGTGGGAGGAACAGAGTGAGAAGAAGGAAAAGTGGGTGGCAAGTGGGAAGAACAGGGTGAGAAGATGGAGAAATGGCTGGAAAGTGGGAGGGACAGGGTGAGAAGAAGGAAAAGTGGGTGGCAAGTGGGAAGAACAGGGTGAGAAGATGGAGAAGTGGCTGGAAAGTGGGAGGGACAGGGTGAGAAGAAGGAAAAGTGGGTGGCAAACGGGAAGAACAGGGTGAGAAGAGGGAGAAGTGGCTGGAAAGTGGGAGGGACAGGGTGAGAAGAAGGAAAAGTGCGTGGCAAGTGGGAAGAACAGGGTGAGAAGAGGGAGAAGTGACTGGAAAGTGGGAGGGACAGGGTAGGAAGGAGGGGAAGTGGGTGGGAAGTGGGATTAATAGGGTAAGAAGGAGAAGTAGGCAGAGTTTCACAGGAAACTCTCCATCACCGGAAAATCAACCTACGTTCCCAGAGATCTGGTAGTTTACTCTAAAAACCAGAATCTCCGAGGCAGATCCAGAGAGTTCCCAGGTTTGGTCATAGGTAACACTGAACTGTCTCACCTAGAAAATTTAGTCTTTCACCCTGAGATTTATATAAAAACCACTGTGTCTCAGGGTCAAAACCCTGGGAGCTCTCAAGTATGGCTGTTGTGTTATATCATGGATCTCCGCTTCGCATCATTAATGCCTCTCCCTCTATGTTCTCATAGGATACACGCCTTTACCTTGATGCCAATCATTGACCCTCACTATTTTGGCCATCATTCATATCCCCTTTGTATTAATCCTCCACTCCATTGTCATGTAAAAAGTAAATATTTATTTTCTCAGTGTAACATTTAAATCTCTTCTCTTGCAGCTCCAAGTTTTAGATGTTGAAGATTTAAAAATTGGTCAGTCACACCAACAAAAGTTTTTCTATCTTCCCACTGGGAGCAGTGGGGGAGGTAATCCATCTATACAAGTCTAATGCCTCCATGCCCCCTGCTTGCTTCTTCAGAGCCAGTGGACCAGGAGAGGGATATTTCCTGCCACAAGACAAACAGTGAAGCAGCACAGCAGTAAAGTACATACTTACTAACTATTATCAAAACATTTCCAGGGACACTTTTCTTCTAGACAGTTGCATGACAGATCATCACTAACAGTTCATAGTACTGTGTGGTAAGGCAGCAGCAGAAACCCTCATTCAGCAGACTCAGAACTGAACTTGTACAGCAGAATAGAAGTTGTCCACAAACAACAAATATCAACATGCACTGCCAAGCACATACGATTGGAACTAAAGGGCAACTATCATTCGTAAACAGCCCTATTGGCAGAGAGCCTAGGTTGAGAACAGACCTGCCGATGAAGCGGGGCTGTATTGTTAGCCCAGGCTGATCAAAAGAGGGGGAAGAAAGGGGGGGTTGAAAGCAGACTCCAGGGGCTCCCTCTTTGGTCCCATGAGAAGAGACTGAACTGCAAGTTTCTCATTTTAGTCTTGTTGCTCTGTGAGACACAGTGCCCACATGGACCCTCTACTTTGGGCTTGAAGTCCTAACACAAAGGGTCTATGGAGACTGCATGTGCAACCAGTAAAGTCTGTGGCTGAGAATAACTTATTCAGGGTTGCATTCCAGCTGGGAGGGGATCAGTTTTATTAACCTCCCCCACACATTTGAATGTAGATGTTTTGGGGCCGCACACTGAAATCCCATGCTTTTTACTAAGTCTGCACCCATATGAAGGGTTTAAAAACCCCAGTTAAAAGTCATTGAGAATGTATTATTTTTTCCCTATGGTGCAGATGATTTGCTCCAGAATTGCTCCTCTATGTCTTTGTGCATATGGCACCAAGAGTGGGTGTGCAATCAGAGCTGACTGTGAAGATTATAAAAACACTGGTCAAGCCTAAAACAGATCATTTCTCTGAAATGAGAGCCTTCCTGCTTTCTTCTCTCCTAATCTCTGCCATTAAAGCATGGGTGGGCAACCCGAGGCCTTCTAGTTGTTGTGGACTATAAATCCCATCACACTCAATCAGCCCATGGCTGGCAAGGGATGATGGGATTTACAGTCTAAAAAAAGGCTGAAGGGCCTCTGGGTGCCCACCCCTGCACTAAGGGGCTCAGTTACAGCACTTCACTGAATGGCAATGAGCTATCAACTCATCTGTCTTCAAGCCAGATATGTGCATTGGCCAGGGAGGAAGGAGATAGAAAGGTCATGTTGGCAGGAAGACTTGGATTAATTGATAGATCTGTTGCAAACTACAATCACCAGCTAGGGGGATGAGAAGGAAGGAAATACTCAATGTGCAGGAAAAGCTATATGCATGCAGTATATACACCTCAGGTTTTCTCTGTTTGATATGGACTTACAGATGCAAAAGTCATTACAAATTACATATCTGTCAAAAGTGCTAGATTCCCATGGTCAGTCCCTGGCTTTGATTCTCTGTTGTAGGATTCTAATATCCCAGCTTTTGTCCTTGGATTTAAAATATAATTTTAACAATATATCGTATGCGATTATCATTAAATTGATACCATCACCTCCATATCTTTGCTGCTTAAGAATCAGATGGGTGTGCAATGCATTGCAATGTGTTCCACACCACTCTGGTGCTTGAGGAGTTATAAAGCTGGGAAGGAACATCCTAATACCACTAGGAATCAGTTCTGTGTGGATTTTTTCCCACAACAAATCTTTAGTCAGTACTGGGAGTAACACATGTCTTTTGGCAGGACTCCAAGCTCCTCCCACTAGTCATCTTAAAATGTCTTCAGAAGATGAAGCAAAGTAGAGAAAGGGAGGATGAGAGGCCCACAAGATGAGGCAAAGCAGCAAAAGGGTGGATTGAGGTGGCAAATGGGCAACAGGGGAGGGTGGGACAGGGAGAAGCAGAGCTCAAAGGGAGGGTTGTAGCAGGAGAACAGGAGACAAAAGTGAGGATGGCAGGGTGGGAAAGAAGAGTCTGAGCAGGGAAAGTAAAATCCCTGCACTGATTTTGATAGGAGTAGGCAAAATTACTGGCCAGAGGCAAATCAGTGCCCTAGCCAAGTCTCTGCAGTCGGGGCTAACTTCTTCATGCTGCCAACAGGGTGTGGCTGGCAGCGATACAAAAATAGCCTAGGCTTGGTGGACTGAAAACATTTGGCACGGATTAAATAAATCAATCTTCATTCACTTCAGATAATTGAGTGTTGTCTATTACGATCCTTGGAACACTCCAGGCTAAGTAAATCTGTATATTCCAGTTTTTTATGGGATATGTACCAATATTACCTTATTATGGTATGTGTTCACTGCATACGTGTGTGATTGCCACTGCTTTTATATATATATATATATATATATATATATATATATATATACACACACACACACACACATTTTATGTATGTTTATGTATGTATACGTATATGTACTAGTACATATATATAGGTACTTGTGTATAGAGACATGTTTTAGTATGCATTCCTACATATTGTGTGTACGTATTTAGGTATATGCATTGATGTATATGCATCCATATGAATGTGTTTATATGTATATGCTATATACATGTATATAGATATATTGTATGGGTATGTGTATGCATGTTTATATGTATGGATGTGTGTGTATATGTATATGTGTATGTATGTGTATGCATGTACACGTGTGTATATGCATAGATGTGAATGTGTGTATGTGTATGTATGTATGTATGTGTGTATATCTTATCAGCAGTCCTACTGTGTTAACCCAGCAAACAACACCGCTTTGAATTCAATGTATTAACTGTTTTAACTATTTTAACTGTGAATTCTGTGTCCTTGTGCTCAGAAATGCTTCAGATTTGAGAAAGGGAATTTATCCCGAAAGCTTGTCAGTCCATAATTCTGTTAGTCCAATAAAAAAGGTATTACAAGATATTCATTTTGTTTGTTATTTCACATCTACATCACTGGACTAATACGGCTACAATCTTAACTCTAATATATATATATATATATATATATATATATATATATATATATATATATATATATATATATATATACACACAAACACACACAAAAAAGAGCAGTTATGGTGTAATGTAAGTTCACCACACAGAACAACTATTTGTTCCCTATAATGCAATAGTTTTGCTCCCAAACTGTTTCACTTTTGTTTATACATGTGCCCCTTTAAGTCCGTAGATATGACCCATATGTCACTGAAGGCCAGTACTGAACATTTAACCTCTGTGGCATTCAAAGTGTTAAACTCAATATATTTTTGTTTATACACATGTAAATCATAACAGCTGAAGAATTGTAATGATACAGATATATATGCCTGGTAAACTTTAACTGTTTGAATCCTAGCGAGATCTCAACATATTGTGAAGCCATACGTTTGAAAGCTCTCTAACATTATTCAAGGGGTTAAACAAATGAGTAGAAACACTTTGTAAAGTAAAAAAAAAAAATACCTTGTCCAGATTCATATTATATGGAATATAAAAGTGTTAGATACCGCCTCTAGTACCCAAGGGGTTAACACAGAAATGAAACAGTGGAATATAAATTTAGAATCTGAGCTCATTCTAAGACATGGCTATCACTACCAGTAACACGCAATCCTGGAAGATTCTGTAAGCCTGGTGCTTCATGGGATCTTTTCACATCTTCCCCAGTTCAACAGGAAATGTACAGGTCATGAGAAATAAATCAGGTTTTCCTAAATACAGATCATGTGCCTGACAGCCAAAACATATACCATTTGCCGATGTATACACATTCGAAAAGATAAAAGAAGACAGATGTTCTACTAATTATTATTACAACCAGAGAAACAAAATACACAGGGAATATAAATATACCTTCAGTTATGAAGACCCAGGTTAAAATGGACCCAGCCACCACAAAAAAAGATATATGTATATATTGTAAAGCTGTCTATTCCTATGTTTCAAAAAAAGGTTTTGTTTTAAATATGAAATGTAATATTTTGTTCCCCTATCACTGCTGGGGATGTTGCTACCTCTCTCAAACTGGCAACAGAATTCTAACCCTTAACCCTTTCAGTGCCTGAGGGGCGTGCAATGTGTTGCGTACCCTCTGGTATTCAGGGTTAAATGAAGAATTCCCCACTGACTGCCATGACAGAAAGTGACGTTTGTGCTAGGCTACAAAATAGGAGCCAAGCTCCAAGCCTTTGCTTACCCTATTCTATAAGAAAATGGCTAGCAGCTTCTTCATCATGAAGGTGGTCGCAGATCTCCCTCTAGTGCAAGGGAAATGTCTGACCCTCCAGCTGTTGAGAACTATAACTCATATTATCGCCAGCCAGCTTGTTTTGGATGATGGGAGTTGTAGTCCACAACAGCTGGGGGTCCACAATTAGATAACCCCTGATCTAGTGTTCAGAACAAGTGCGAGCAACCTGAGGCCCTCCAGCTGTTCAGGACCACATTTCCTATCAACAGCTGGCTGGGGATAAAGAGGATTGTGGCTGGAGAACCTCTGGTTCCCAAGCCCTAGTTTAGAACTATATGATGCCAAAAGATATATGAAGTGACATTACCACAAGGCCCAGGCAATCCAAATAAACGGTTAATTTTTATTGAAACAAAAAGCGTATGAGTGTTTTTGGTATAAGCAGCATTTACTGTAGATTAGGCAAGTCCACTTTGAGCAATGCACATGATACATGAAAGAAATTCCTCTCTCTCCCTTCAAATTATATAATTCTGAGGGAAGTTAATGCTGTTTTCTTTCCATCGGTGCCTGGTATGAGTCACTATAAACCCCTGGGTTTCATCCTTTCATCCATAATTCATGTGTTTTTTTTTTTCTTTTTGTAAGTGATATCATGTTGGGTCATAGACAGGCCTACAAAGTGAATGATAACAAATGAGTCACATGGTCACTTGGCAAGGATGATCCTGACCATACTATCCCATAATATCACCATACAAGGAAGGTAGTCATATCTCAATAGATCTAAATTCTACCGAACTACCAGGACTAAACCAACTTCTAATAGCTACAAGGGCAATTTTAACCCTTTAAGTGCCAGAGAGTTGTCCACCGCAATGCACTGGAAACCTCTATGGCACTCAGTGGCTTAACCCCTTCAATGGTAGAGGTTCCCAAAGCATTCCTTCACTGTTAGGAGTTAGAAGCCCTATTTAACCCTTTGAGTGCCACAGAGGTATGCAACAGTAGAGAGGGCAGTTTCTCAAGGCCTACCAGAAAAAGGGGCCTCCCTCAAGCAAGGAACAACTGAGATTGTCCTACAATAATTTGGAATCTTCTCCCCATTGATCTATGGTCAGGCATGTATTTTTTATTAGGCATGGCAGGCAACTGCCTAAAGTGTCACATCTTAAGGGGAACCACCCAGAGCTATAAGCGTAGCCAGAGTAGCCCAGAAGTCTCTGCACCAGACATCTACTCCTGTTTTAGGGTGGCCAGTTTATGAACTCCTTTACTGACTATTCGTTAACACTGAGAGCTAGACACTAGTTAACACTAGTGCATTGCAAACAATGTGTTGTGAGCTCTCTAGCAACCAAAGAGTTAAGAACTTTGTGTGTTTTATCATAGTGTGAATATTTTCTGTGTCAGATAACAGTGAATTGGACTGGCATCATGTGCTAATTAGGAGAGAGGCCATGGGTGTGGTTAAGGAAGCAAGGGTGCCTTTTCCTAGGGACACCTAAGATGTAAAAAGGAACTGTGTGGTTTACACAATACCATCTAATAACGTGTGTGTAAAAAAACCCCAAAAAAACAGCAGTATGTGAAGACTCTGTATTTGTCACCCAGACATAGATGTAAGTGCTAAGTATTGTGTGGAACTAGGAGTAAGCAATCTATGAGTTAATGTTTATGAACATTCCAAAGTGTGTGAAGCTACTTTAAGTTTGGATATTCACATTTATAGGAGTGTATTATCTGACCCTGTGGATGCAAGAGGTCTCCAATACATTACCCAAGGCAATTTAAAGAGAAATAGAAATTAGCTACATATTGTACTAGACATTAGTTCATAATATAAGCAGTTTATGAGAAAGTTACCTTTATTTTACCTTTGCCGGTGGCACAGTCTGTCACCATATACTAATGAATGTATTTGCTAGGCCACACTGTGATACGTATCTAGGCAGACCATTCACTGAGGTTATTTCTATTAGTACAGTGAGCAATACTTAGCATACTGTGGCGAGAATAAGAATAAAGTTCCACTGTGCCCTCAAAACATAAAATAAAATTTCACAAAAGCAAAATTGAGGCTAGTATACCTTTTAGGCAGAATTTATTTGTCTGTGAAGCAAACTATACTTGTCTGATGTGACATGCACTGATAGCTACCTTGCTTGTAAAACACAGACAAAAATATAAAAATCCGAGATTGCAGGAAAAACCTCTGCCTTAACCCTTTGAGTGTCAGAGGGGTGCGGAACACATTGCAAAGCAGAGATGATTCATTTAGGAGCTGCACTGTAGCAGTAGCAGTTCCCAGCATCCTTTAGGCTGCAGCTGTGAAAGTAATCTGTCCAGGACCGTTAGTAGGAAAATATTGCACCGCCAGTCTGGTACACAACAGGAAGAGTTTAATCATGTCACAGGGGTGAGGGACGTAGAACTGGAATGTACATTGTTTCAAAAATTTAAAAAGATACAATCTGACCAGATTAAAACAATAGGAGTTACTTACTTGTACTGACAAATGACACACACATAGGCTAATCTACTAAAATGAATTGTAGTAATGCAAGAGCAAACCAAATGCACCATAGAAGACAAATAAAAAATCCCCCAAATTTCACCCGACTTAACCATTTGAGTGCCAGTGGGGTATCCAACACATTGCATACCAGTGCGTCAGATACCCCTCTGGCACTCAAAATGTTAACCCTCTGAGTACCAGAGAGTCACCAATACATTGCAACCAATGCATTGAAGACCTCGCTAGCTCTCTGGGGGTTAAATGGGACTTTAACCCCTTGAATGCTAGATAAATATACAGTATATTGCAAAGCAATGTGTTGTAGACCTCTCTAGCAGTCAAAGGTTTAACAGCCTTATTTAAAATCAATGGAAATTGTATTTATCCCTTATAATGCAGTTGTTTTGACCCAGAATTACTTCAGAGGGAGATTCACTAAGCAGTGATAAAGAGGTGATAAAGTGGAGATAACTTCTCCAGTGATATCACTTCTCCAGTTCCTGTGTTATTCTATGGAGCCTTTGCACTAAGATCTCCAAAGTTGAATAAATCTTAGTGCATAGGATCCATAGAATAACACAGGAACTGGAGAAGTGATATCACTAGAGACGTCATCTCCACTTTATCACCTCTTTATTACCGCTTAGTGAATCTCCCCCAGTTCTCCTTAGTAAATCAGTCTCTGAGAGAGAGGATAGAGTGTCATAAGTATATGTGATATATATTTACAAAGTAGCATTTGCTAATGTGTTGCACATACCCCTGGCACCCAAATGGTTAACTCTACTACAATTGCTACTTTATCCACTTTCAAATATTTTGATGAGATCACTACTGGAAAATACAATTGCTCCTTAAACCTTAATCCCATAAGGTAATGTTCTAGAATTGTAAATAAGATGAAGAGATATCATGAACTATTTTGATTTTCTGTAGTGCTTATTTTACAATTTTAATTTTTCTTTCCCATACTAATAAGAAAACATTTACAGATTTCATCTTACATCAGTTTTGTAAATCAAAGTATGCCTGATTCTTTGATAGTGATATTCAGAAACATTTCCATAGACCATCACGGTCAATGGTACCCTATGGAGAGATATCTGAAGATCACATCACTGCTATTTGTTGACCAGGAGGAAATAGACACATATCTACTACCAGTATATTATTTTACAATTTACTTAGGAAGTAGCAAATTTTGCAGAGCTGTACAATAACTACACTTTTTAACACAAGAGGTAAAGGAAAAGTCAAATTATTTTTTTGCGATAATTTCCATTGAAAGCAGTTTTTATTAAATGAAAAAACAATCTTAGTGTAGCTTTCTCTGCTGAGTAAAACAAATAAATTACCACCTTTCTAGAGTTATTACAGTTTTAACTATTTAGGTTTTCTTACAGTGCCCACTAATGGTCAGATTTCAATTAGTTATTCTGTTGTATTATGTGTGGGAGAGGCAAGTCCCTGACAGATTTCCATTCAGATTTCCATGGATTTTGATAGCAACTGCTGAGTTATTCCTGAGAATTTGAACTTTCAAGACGTTTGTGCAGTTCTAATACAGGAGTGGGAGTACCCTTGTTTGACTCCGCTCAAAAAACCCTAACAAAGGTTTTCATTTAAAAATAAAAGCAAGCAAAAAAAGTTTAATTGGCTTTTAAGGCAAAACCAGACAATAGTATCCATACATCTGGATGGAGTAAGAAAAGGACGAACTACTGTAAACATCCATTTTAAAATAGAGCTATATCACTTAATTCATCACTTCTAAACCTACAGTATGTGCTTTAAACAAATCACCCATCATTGACTTCATCATATTTCTCTTGAAAGCCATGAAAAAACAGAAAGAAATATGATCTTGGGTTTATTGATTCCATATGACACAGAACATTCTCCATAAAACGGTGACATTTTCCAGTTCAAATATCACAGGTAAAATTGTTACAGTTAATTGTATCTAGTAGATGAAATTATATTTTTAAAGGATACTGACAGTTTCCATTTTTACGAGCATTAATATACTAATACTGAGTTAGTGCATTTGGAAAAAATAAATATACCTCAGAATAAATAACAGAATTCACACAGTGGACAATTTTCATAAGAAAAGTTTAGTTCTGAAGCAAATCAACAAACTTATAGTAAAAGAAATAGCCATTATTCCAATCACATTTATAGAAATCTGTCTGTGGTGGGGGCACAATTTTAATAAAGAAGTAGTCAACAGTAGGACCTATAGATTTTGAGGGGCTACAACTCCCATTATCCCCAACAAGTAGGTCCAACAATTGTCTACCTCTGGGTTAAAGGGATAGTAATGGTTAATTTTAAGTTGATTTAATATTGTAGACATTAAAAAAAGGTTAACATTGATGTAAGTCTTATCTCTCAAAAGTTTATGGTTTGAAAGATATAACTTGCTAAACTTTTTCCTGGCTTTTTCACTCAAGTCTGCCATCTAGCTGACAGCTGCAGATTCCGGTCATTTGACCAGACAGAGGCTCTTCAGCAGAGCTGAAATCGCGCTATTTAGAAATAAATACTTCATTGGAACGGTCTACAAAGTGTGCTTGCAAACCAGGCACACTTTGTAGACCGTTCTAAATTAAGTATTTGTCTTTAGATATTGTTATATCAGCGCAGCTGAAGAGCCACATCTGGTCAAGCGACCAGAATCTGCTTCTGACAGCTTTACAGCTCATCACGCAGAAACGGGAGGGACCAGAGAACTTTATTTTCCTATATCTCTCAAACCATAACGGTTTGAGAGATACGAATAAGTGCAAGTACTCTCTTTTAATTGTATCTACCATATAGTTAATACTTTTTTCTGACATTACTATCCCTTTAATGCATTGCACACTGTCTTGGAACAAAGTGTTAAGTTATAAAAACAGTCCAGATTTTAGGCATGACACAAATCTGAGCATGATGCCCACATCGTAAGAGCTTACCTAATTGACTAAGTATGTAATCATTAAGAAAAATGTAAAGGACCTCTCATCTTTCCAGACTTTTATAATAAAGGAGGCAATATTATGAATTCTATAATATAGGAAAACTAAAAATCATCACTGCTAAAGTACAAGCTGCTTTTTTATGGAAGGGAATGTTCTAACACTCATAATTGTAAAATATTCGATATCTTGATAGAATATGAGTTATAGACTAAAACGGGTGGTTTTCCATCAGACCGAGGGAAGCAATTTCTGCTTGCAATGTTGACTTCCATATCAGGGGATGTATTCTTCAGTGAAGGACAAAGCAGGAAGTCCACATTGCAAACAAAAATTGGTTCCTATAACCTGCTGAAAAACAGCACATGCAATTTCATATATCAAGACAGAAACTATTACACACATATCTGAGAATGTTAAAACATTATTTATATAATAGCAAGTTCTATTTTAATATTAGCGTTAAATAATTTAATGATGAATGACAGAGACTCCAACACATTTGCAATGAATTGGAGAGGTCTCTACCGTTCAAGGGTTAAATCTAAAAGAACCTTGGATCCAGACAAAATGTTTAGTAGCCAACTGGATGTTATAGGGGCCAGTGAAAAGGTGCATGTACTTCCAGCACACCAGACCTCTGTTTTACCTGGTAACACATGACATATGCATATTTCAGGGCTGCACTGAACTCAAAGCAACCCTGCAGAATGCATTTGTTGATGTATATCCCCGGTTTAATGTGAGATCTGGTCAGACTAAATGTATATAAAAGTGTGTATAAAATAAATCTAAAACCCAGAAATTAAATTGTAGAAGCTCCAAAGTTTCTGCGATTTTACTATGACTGGTTAACCCTTAGAGGACTGGTCCTCACAGTGTTATAGTTCCCCAACCTGGACAAGGCTGGTAACCCACTAAAAGTAAAACAATTTCTATAATGTAAAGCTTTTAAAAGTTCTCACGTCAGATTTTCCAAGCTCAGCTGTTTGAAAAAGGATTTCTTTGTCTATCGTCTATCTTTAAAAGCTGTTAAAGTTTATATAAAAAGTCTCAGTGTATAGGAATCCAACATAAACATCCGCTGTATCTGTCTCAAATGTGAAGTGGGAAAGCCAGACGTTCCAAGCAGGACACCCCTTACACTGCCCCATTCATCCTGCACACTTTCCATCTCTCCTCTAGCCTCATGCTCCCTATGTCCACACACACACACACACAGCTATTTCTTACCTCTGCTGGCTTTATCCATGGTGTTTAAATTCACCCTAAGGTACACGTTTCCCAAATGAGGATGCTTTAGGGGGACAAAGTCACTGGTCTTACAGATCCCTCTCTACTTCTTGAAATAATCAGACACTCTCCAGATAGCAGTCATAAAGCGCCTGTCTCAGGTTCCTGTTAAACTGATTAAGTTTGAAAATGCTGCCCTCCTCCCTAACTCCTCATTCACTCCCCCCACCACACTTGTCATGGGCTTTCCCCGCCTCCCAGTATTCAGTCTGTGTCCAGCCCACCGCCTGTCTATGTCCCTCCAGTGGCCTCTAAAGAAAAAGAACAGCCAGGTTACATAGATCTCTGCTTCACCCTTAAAGGACCAGAGGGGTCACTGCACTCCTCCCTGGGACTTAAAGGGTTAGTTTACCGCATCCTAATTTAATCTCTGAGTAGATGAATTTGATGCTGGTAACTATGCAATGCATTTATAGCAGGCATTTCGTTTACTGATACCTTAACCCTTTAAGTGTCAGAGGGGAGTCCAATGCCTTGAGAAGATGGGTACTAGACACCTACCTTGAACTCAGAGGGTTAACCACACATAAGCCCCAAATAGGGAATTATATCTAAAGGCAAAGCAGCTGCCAAGTAAAGAAAATTAGGCAAACAAAGCGTGTATTAAAATATGAATTAAAAATCCATAAATAGAGCCCACATCCAACACTTCAGTGGCTACAGACTACTTTCCGTAGGGATAAACAGTGAGTCTGCAGCAAATAAAGAACCAAGGCACCAATGGAAACAGGCACTTGCCTTCGCTGGTGGCTTGTTTTTATTTATATAACATTGATCATCTGCTTACCAATAAGTATGTGTTGTTTACACTGGTCTCCCCGGCTATTGGCCACTGACATAGCACAGGGAGGAGCTTATTTCATTGGATGTGGCTGTATGGGCCGTATTTTCAGAAGCATTCTGGAGTAAATCTGGGGCAAACTAATAGCACTATAGGGAAATACAAAAAAATCCCCATTGATTTAAATTAGGCTTTTAATCCCTTGATTGCTAGAGAGACCTCTAGCATTCAAGTGGTTAAAAGTCTCATTTAAATCAATGGGCATTTTGGGGATTTTATTTGTCGCCTAAAAGGCAGTCGGTTTGCTCCAGAGCAAGCCAGTTGTTTTGCTCTTTTGAAAATATGGCCCTAGGTATGTAATGTAATAATTATTTTAACCCTTTCAGTGCCAGAGAGGTAGGCAACCCCTCTGGTACTCAAAGGGTAAATACAAGTCTGGTGTGTGTCCCATTTTCTCTACTTGGAGGCAGCTATGGAGTAAAGTTACCATGAATATTGCCCATTGATGGGAGCACCCAGTTCAATAGTATCTGCAGGGACCGGTGTCTTTTACTATTTGCAGAGCAATTCTGGGGCAAACCAACTGCACTATGTGAAGTCAACGATGTGTCTCTTAACCAGCTAAATGTTAGAAAGACCTCCACCTCTGTAGCATTTAACGGGTTAACCCTTTGAATGCCAGAGAGGAATCCAACGCACTGCAGTGCAATGTTTTGGATAAATCTCTGGCACTCAAAGGATTAAAGCGAAACTTTTATCTGCTATAAAGTTGCCCTGCTATAATTAAGCAGGTAGCGACTACCTTTAGAATATATATTTTACCTTTGAAAAGTAGCTCGTTCTAATGAAATCAATCATTGTAGGAGACCGGAACCCAGGTACAGCGCAGTCATCTTGTCCGCACGCCTGCGCTGTCAGTCCCGGTCTCCTGCAAGAAGCATTGCAGTGTACCATATACTAACCGGAAGGACTGACGGCGCAGGCATACAGACTGCACTAACCTGGCCGTCAGTCTTCTACAATGACTGATTTCTTTAGACCGGGCTTCTTTTCAAAGGTAAAATATGTATTCTGAAGCTAGTCGCCACCTGCTTAATTATAGCAGAGTGACTTTATAGCGGATGAAAGTTCAGATTTAAAAGAACCTTCTATTGCTTTGAGTACCAGAGGGGTATGCATTGCATTCCAAAGCAATGTGTTGCATATCCCTGTGGCACTCACTGGGTTAAATCAATGAGAATTTTTATTTTATCCCTGAGATACAATTGGTATGCTCCAGAATTTTAATGCAAGACACGGAGGCTCCTATTATGCAATAAACTCCATTCTTTACTACTCAGCAGCAAAGCTTAACAGTTTAAGTAAAACAAAAATGAACATCTTGTACGTAACCCCACCCCTATTACAGGTATCCAATCATCTCTCCCCAAAGTGTATAAGTGCTATAACAGCACTTCAGGATAATCTTCTCCTCTTTCTTTGCTGCTCAGCCAGGGAGATAAGTACTTTACTTTCCAATTTATGATAATATATTAATAGCTTTGTATCTTATACAATTTAATTTTTTCTTATTTACTTTCCAATTCAGGATAGTACATTGACAGATTTGTATCGACTACTGTAACTCACTACTAACTGGCCTTCCTCTTGCCCGCCTAACCCCACTACAGTCCATAATGAACTCAGCAGCACGACTAATCTACCTAACCAACCGCTTCTCCAACACCAGTCCCCTCTGCCAATCCCTACACTGGCTCCCATTAGCATACAGAATTAAATTAAAAATCCTGGTGCTCACCTATAGAGCCCTTACTAACACCTCACCACCCTATATCTCATCTCTCATTTCCAAATACACTCCCACTCGCCATCTTCGTTCTGCACACAACCTTCTCCTCTCCACATCTCTCATTACATCCTCCCACTCCCGCCTACAGGACTTCTCCCATGCTGCACCCGAGCTCTGGAATTCCCTCCCCTGCCCCATCAGACTCTCCCCTAGCCTTCAGATGATCCCTGAAAACTCACCTCTTCAGGAAAGCCTATCAACTACCTCCATAAATATTATCACCAAGAACCACCCCTTCCCTGGACCACTACACTCACTAGCACTTCTCTCTCCCACCCACTGACTGGCAGCTCATGTGACAGGAGGCACTTACACCCAATAGCACTTACTCCTTCTGTGTCCAACCTACCTTCCTCTAGACTGTAAGCTCTCACGAGCAGGGCCCTCTGATCCTTCTGTTCTCCACACATGATTTGTACTATTTAATATCTCTGTATGTCTATCCCCTATTGTAAAGCGCTGCGGAATAAGTTGGCTCTATATAAATAAAGATTATTATTATTATTATTATCATCTTATACTTTATTCTGATATAATTTCTATTACCCTGTCTTACCCAGTTTTCTGCTATCTTTAGCTTAATATGTGACATATATAACATAATAGTTTCTGGGGTTTCCCTTTACTGAAAAATCGTTTTTCTTCTCACATTTGTAACCTATTTCAGTTATATTGTCATTATCATCTTTCCATTTTATTCCCTTGCTTATTTTATACATCTTTTCCCTGATAGGTTACTTATTACTCTCTACTACGACTTACTACGTTTTTATACACTTTATTATGTCTTTTCTGGGTTTTTCTCTCTCCCTTTCTTGTATCTCTGCAAACCGTTTCAATTCTTAACGTGTTGTCTATTGTTTCATGCTCAGTATTCGCACTTAATTTTACTTACCTCGGTCTATGCTTCCTCCGTCTCGATAGACGCGCAGCAGCCATCTTTGTTTTGGGTCGAATTTTCTTCTGTTCATTCTGCACATGCGTGCACCATCTCAGGAGCCAGCACCATTTTGTTGGTTGATGCAAATGACAATGGATGCCCTCTACTGTGCTCCTCCATATCTGCCCATTTTTGTGGTGATTTCTGACTAAAATAACCAATTATATTTCTTTAACACCCTCTTTTATCATTTATTACCAAATAATTTATTTTGTTTCAGTACATATTTTCAAATAATTAATTACTTGGTCTTTTTCCTCAGTTGCTCAATTACTTTGAATTGTAAATCCTCTCATAGTCAAAATTACTAATATGTCCCACAGAAGATTAGTATCCCCTTGCACCCCTTTAAAAAAATAACAAGATACCTCCTCGTTTTATGGCTGAAGAGACTGGGTCTATTAATTCAGACTCTGAAGAAGAAAATATTATGGCTTCTAAAGCAAATAATGAACATTTACAGGCTATGGTAGACCTATCTGTGACTAAATCTGTTTCTTCTGTCATGTCTACCTACATGACTCAAATGACAGAGACCTTGTCTAGGTCCATAATGGAGGCTTTACAGAACATAAACTTAATGAAAACCAATTTTATGGGACTCAGAATATCTCAGATTCATCCTCTGAAAAAGAGAACCATGGCAAAACTGGGGGAAAAAGGAAACGGAAAACTAAACACTGTTCCTCAGAAAGAGATTCTTACAGTTCTCCCATTACAAAACCAAATACTCAGAATTGTGGCTTACAACCATGTGTAAGAACCTCAATTTGGGAGGATGGCAAACCGAGCATGAAAGATAGAACCAGGTCTAAACCTGATTCTTTTTGTCTAGATTCTTCATCTGATGAATCTTATTTTGAAAAGAGGAACATTCTGGCTCATCTGCGACCAGGGATTCTGATTCTAATCCTGATGATGTTTCCGATGATAATTTTAATAACACTACCATTCTTGATGAACAGGCTAAACCCCTGTTCGACCCTATCTCTATAAAACACCCCAGATCATCTGAGTGGGTCCCTAAGGACCACGTGGCCAAGTACATTGACCTCTGGGTTCGTAAGGCTCTGCATAACAAATCCAGAAATAAATTAAGATCAGAATGCCCCAGGCCATCAATAAACAAAACCTGTGACACACCTAGTATGGACCCACAGATGGCTCAGTACAGTGCTAAGTCAGGCAGAGACCCCAGAAAGGGTGTTGAGAGGTGACTTAAGCAGTGTCAAGACAAACTGCTAGATGTTGTAGGACCCATAGCAAAAATATTTAATATTAAACAGGAAGCTATCTCTAATTCCTCCCCGGTCGACCGGAATATACTGAAGGGTTCAGTCCAAAGAGCTTTTTGTCTTATTTCAATGCGAACACCGCCTTATCTACGGAAAGGCGCAGAGTGATTCTCCTCTGCATCGACCCTAAGTTGTCGGAGATGGCTTCCATGGAAGCGAGCCCTGAAGCCAATGGCCTCCTCTTTGGAGAGTCTTTCATTAAAAACTTAGGAAAATTTGGAAATACATTCACAGCCCTTGACAAGGCCCAAACCTCTATCAAAAAAGTTTTAATCGTAGGGTTTTTGTCAGGGCCGGGAAAGGTAGGGGTCGCTTTCCCAGCCGTTCGACGGGTTCCTTCAGATCTCAGTACAGGAACCCCTAAGACCCAACTTACTTTGGCAGAGGGACATTTCCCCAAGAGGTGAAACAACCATCCCCATTCTACCCACCACGTGGCAGAATTTGGAGATCAAAGAATACCTGAGGCTTCCCAAGTTCCAGGCCTTTTTCAGGAAGGTACTTTCCCTCCCCCCAATCCCGGAAAAAAAGTGGGTATCAGACTCACCCATTTTTTCCACACAATCCAAGGCCAACTACATCTCCTGGCTTGGCGAATTTCGGGAATCAATACTTTATCGAGGGCCTATCACAGTCAGCTCAACTTCTCCTATCAGAAGCCTGGGAACCAGGTACAAGATCATGTTATAAATCATGCTGGAAAGTATGGACATGTTGGTGCCTGGAACGGTACTTTGATACCTTTTCTTCCGATTTTAGTTCTATACTAAATTTCCTTTCTCATTGCTTTCAACAAGGTAAAGATTATAGGACAATCAATTGCTACAGATCATCGATTTCAGCATCTCACAATTATATTGAAGGTTTTCCCTCAGACCAACATCCATTAGTATGTAAACTTATGAAGGGCATAGAACTCTCCAGACCACCAGCGACTAAATATTCTAACCTTTGGGATGTTCATTTGGTTCTTTTATTTTTAGAGTCTTGGACCTCTAATAAATATTTGTCATTAAAACAACTCTCCGCTAAACTTACTATGCTCCTTTGCCTTATTTCTTTTTGGAGAGTATCTGACGTCCACGCTTTAGATGTCACTAATAGGGTTTATGGACCTGAAGGAGTGTGATTCCTGATTTCTAGACGCACTAAGTCTCTCTCTAAAGAAATCTTCTATCTAAGTTTCCCTCAAAATCCTCAACTATGTGTTGTCCTTTGTTTAAAAATGTATGAAAAATTTACCTCTAATCTTAGACTAATTCCTTCGTCTCAATTGTTAATTTCATTTATCAAACCTTTCTTTCCTGTTTCTAACCCTACTGAAACCAGATGGATTTGTTGGATCATGCAATCTGCCGGTATTGATACTACCCTGTATGGTGCTCACTCCTCTCAGGGAGCAACGGCATCCAAATCTTTCTCTGCTGGTGGCAGACTTGAGGATATTCTCAAAACGGCAGACTGGTCCAGGGAATCCACCTTCAAAACTTTTTATTTTAAACCTATTACTCATATAACTTCAAATGTTATTGATCAGCTTTGAACTTGAGTAATAGGAGCCTCCGTGTCTTGCATTAAAATGTATAGATTTTTCTAACTAAGTGACGGAAAGTCAGGATTTTATTAAAGACACGGAGGTGAGTATTATCCCTCCCTATGTTAACGTCTTCACGGCTGAAGGATATCTTACAGCTGGTTTACAATGTTTCAGTATGGATCCAGTTTTGGAAATATTTCGACTCACCTTATGATGTTACACCAAAGAAAGAGGAAATGATTATACCTGTTATAGCACTTATACACCTTGGGGAGATATGATTGGATACCTGTTATAGGGGTGGGGTTAAGTACAAGATGTTCATTTTTGTTTTACTTTATCTGTTAAGCTTTGCTGCTGAGTAGTAAAGAATGGGGTTTATTGCATAGTACTCGCCTCCGTGTCTTTAATAAAATCCTTTCAGTCACTTAGGAAAATCTAAGAATTGTTCAACTTTGCCATTATACATAGACCCATAGTGCCAAAAAATATGGTATGGTTTACATATGGCCTTTCAAGTAATTGTTGGACCTGTCTGTGGCATACAGGCAGTTAAATGAAAAATAATACTGAAATAAAATTTGCTCTTATGTTAAAGAGTGTGTAACATTCCCAGATATATACGTAAGACTTTCTATATCCTGATACAACTTAAAATACACAGTATTATGTGAGATTCTTTCTTTTTTTAAAATCTGAATGAGGGAAGCAATTTCCTTTTCACTACTCCCTTCCTGGCCAAGAGGCAGCACTGTACTGCACTGTATAAGACAAAACAGGAAGTCAGGAGCGCAGAGGAAACTATTTCCCCAGCTCCCTGTAAAAAACAGCACACACAATTTTAATGCATAGAAGCATTTTGGTATGTAACATGTTAATGTTGCAACATTTTCTTTCATGTAAGAGAAAATAGTATTTTATTATTAGCATACCTGGGAACTCTCAGGGTTTTGACCCAAATCTCAGAGTCTCAGAGTGAAGAGTCAAAATCACAGGGTGAAAGAGTTGAGTGTTTCCTACTAGATGATCTAGACTAATAAACTGCTAATGGAGTCTTTAAATTGGTGCCATTTTTACCAGAATTTTGTGTACAGGCAGTGATATGGCTGTTTCATTCGTTAAGGGATTCCTTGTGGACTAACTGTAACACCTCTGAGCTAGAGTAACAGGGTCATATTGTGTAGAATCTATGTTCTGGAGAACTTTAACCCTTTGCAATGCGTTAAGTACCCCTCTGACACTCAAGGGGTTAAGGGATAATCAACAATCTCAGGGTCAGCTCATTTTGAAAGTCCCCAGATATGATCATTAGTGTTTCTTTAATTGGAAAAATAGTGATATTATCCTATATAATAATTTGCTAGGATGTTTGTCACGATGCAGTAGAGGCTGCCTGCATACGGGCAGTCTCTACTGCGCATGATTGTATCGTGTAAGTGAGGCGACGCAAGACTGCATCGTGTGGAGCAGTGAAGTAGCGGCTTCTTAACCCGTTGTGTGCCAGAGGGTTATGCAATGCATTGCAAAGCAATGCGTTGCATACCCCACTGGCACTCAAAGGGTTAACATTACTCTGCCCTTGGGCCGTGTACACGGCCTTTTACATTAGTTATACATAAAATAAGATACACAATGCATGAAATGTTTGTTTGATAGTGCTATTTAAATACTGGGGTCT
The DNA here is from genome assembly GCA_037306005.1 of Rhinophrynus dorsalis. Classification (NCBI taxonomy): domain Eukaryota; kingdom Metazoa; phylum Chordata; class Amphibia; order Anura; family Rhinophrynidae; genus Rhinophrynus; species Rhinophrynus dorsalis. The sequence continues at coordinate 83,505,083 of CM074724.1, read as the reverse complement.
TAATTTAGTAACAGGTAACCTTAAAAACATTGGCTTTATACGGCCTTATGTATAAAGAAAATATTGGAGCAATTCTGGGGCACACGTAATGCCCTCTTGAGAACAAATAACAATTCCCATTTATTTAAATGGGGCTTTGAACCAACTGAACAATAGAGAGGTCTCCAACACATTGATGATACCTGAATTCACCACTACGTGTTAATGTAAAGAGCAAATTCCACTCACAGATACACAAACATATGCCTCAGCAGAGCAGCCTGAAACCCGGGGAAGCCAATGCTGGTCCTTTTGTGCTACCAACAGTGCATGTATTCAGGATACCCCTGCTTGAGCACAGAAGGATCAATTAAAATGACAGTCACTGATGGATTTGCATGTGCTCAAGCAAATATATATTGGATCATGCACTGTTGGTACAGAAGGACCAGGGTTGGATACCCGTTCTGTATAGCAAGTGTAGTGAATGGAGCCGTTAAGGTAAGGGGAGATCACACAGATAACAGGTAAATACAAGAGAGTGCATCAGACATAAGTATTGACGTTGGGGGGGGGGGTCAATCTACCAGCAAACACTATTACACAGAAAACCAGGGTCAATGATTGGAGAGAGAGATCCCTAAACTCTGTCTAATATTTTCTATTGTAAGGATAGTGGTACATTGTATACAGTGATGTAGTCCTAAGAATAGTGCCAAGCTCACTCCTCTTTTACCCATGTACTGATCCTTTGTCCCCTACTCCCCCTCACAGAGGGCCACAAAAATATTGTAGCAAATAAAACCAATTAATGCTGCCAATATCCATAGGATATTCAAATTGAGAAGTTCACAATACATTGTGAGATATTCTACCCAAACCACAGATCACAAAGCAAGTTCAAACCTTGCCTACAAATGTCAGAATGGAATCCAAGAACAATAACACTGATCCTACATGACAGACAAACCCCTTTCACCAGTCCTTGTGCTGATGAGAGAAGGGATACAAACAGAGACACTTATATAGGTGAAGTGAGGTAGTTCATTTTCTAGTCTAGCACTAGAGTAAATCAGAGGAGAGCCTGAATGTAAAAAAAAAAAAAGTACCAAGGCTGCTCCCATAAACCACTAAACTACTGAATATATCACTATCACTGCATTCATCGCCTCCGACTGGGTCCTCCCTCTACAGCTGGCAACCTTAGGCTGGCTGGGGGATGATAGAAGTTGTAGTCCACCACAGCTGGAGTGCCTCAGGTTGCCCAGCCCTGCTTTAGACACAGAGCCAGACATGTCAGTGATTGGCATAATAAAATGTAAAATATAACGGTGACTATCACTTTAACCCCTTTACCTCTGCATTATGCACTCCCCCCATGCTGCACATATTTTTACGTTATTGTTGCTGTTTATAGTAAAACATAAATTTTAGTAACAGGTTTGGGTAAAAGCTACACGAATCATACATTACATTTTTTCAGCAGAACTTGCACTTTTAGAAGATGTCAATGGTTTGCTAGTACCACCTACCATAGCAGAGAAAACCTAACCAGATTAAAAAAAAAATGTATTGAAATTTTAATAACGTGATTGTTAGTGGACTTTTTTTACCCTAATAGAAAAGGCATATGGCTATACATCTGGGCTTCTCACATATCCAAAATCCAGAGTCAAGCAATGCTATATATTTTTGAAAAATACACAAAAGTCCAATTTCAATGAGAGGTTATTTGTGTTTCCATATCAAAATGTACTGGTAACAGTAAAGGAAAACCTAGACAAGGCATGCGGTTTTGGAAAGTAGATAACCAGTTGCATCAAATGAGGAGTCACCTGCATTATGTACTCCTAGGCTTGTGTGTATAAACGTTTCCAGAAGGTAGCACTACAGATATTAAAAAAATACATTTCCATCACTTCAAAGATACTTAAAGAATTGAATTTCCTTCTGTACTGAGTAGATACTATCTTCATGTGAAAAACTGTACCAAACTGGGATGGGAAAACATATCTTAGGGGTGCAAAAAGCACAAAACTGCACAATATCATTTGAATGAGGCATGTTCTCTCTTTCAAATGAAGATACAATATGGCCCTTTATAGCCACTGAGGGGGCAAGATGAGCTCTTTTAGTGCCTCCTACCTCCAAAAAATACTTTTGTTATTACTGCTTGTTTCATTTTTTAAATATATATATATATTTTTGTATGCCAGGTAATCTAGTAATCAGCTGGCATGCAACCTAGTCTCAGCACCAGCACTACCTTATCAAATGGTGGAACTGGGGTCCTTATTTGTTCTAAGGGGGCTGACCCCCTTCACTGTTTTATTCTAAATAATGATGGGTGATCCAGAGATCATCTAGTATAAAACCACAATGGAAGGGCAGCATTAGAAGTGGGGACTGTTACCTTTCCAATGGTGCCATATTTGTGCAGGTAGGAGCAAGGTTGCCAAGATATGGCCTTTACTTAGTCTCATCCTCTTCCAAACCCTTACCTGCACACATCACCATAGTGAGAGACACTATATTGTGATGTCAATATGCTTTGCTATACAGTCACAATATGGAAACTCAAGCAAAAGCATCTTGAGGATTCCTTCAGTGGGATTCAGGAAAGTAACCCTGAGCACCCACAATCCAGGAAACAATTTAATCCCCCTTTTGAGTACATGACATCTTGGAAAAATGTAGTCAATGCAAATTGTAAATGCCGTTTCCCTACCAAGTTGAATGTTGAAGTATTCATTGGTACAAGTAACATAAATCCTCTTACAATTGTGCTGGGACTTGTAGTCCAAATATCAATTTAAGTTTACTTGTGGAAGCAAGTCATTTACATTTTATTATATATTAAAATGTAAGCACATTTGCTAGTGCTTTGCACAGAGATTTATACATAACTTATGTATTACATTTTTGGCATTGTAACATCTAACAAGGACAGCAATAGGAAAGTGTGTGTGTGAGATATATATATATATATATATATATATATATATATATATATATATATATATATATATATATATATATATATATATATTAGGGACTGGGATTATTACTTACCAGAATTTCATTTTATTTGACTAATTGAGAAATGAGACAAATCGAATTAAAATAATTTGAACACATTCTAATTTCAACATATATTTTGACAATTCCACAGGAGATATGCATTGTACAATCAACAGACATTTAAATTATAAATTCCCATTGTCTAAAAAGACATTTCCTTCTTTACAACGCTAAACACAGCCTAAATGCATATCATTACATATGGCAATAATTATACATTATGCCAAGATCTGTTATTATCTGGTATCCGCAGTGCGGTGAAGCTGTCACTTTAAGCACATCACAAAATGTTAATTATTCATACTGTCCAGGATGAAGAAAAGAGAGTACAATGTATTTCACCACTGTTCTTCATGCAAGCATCGGGCAACCTGCAGCCCTTCAGCTGTTGTTGGACTACAATTCTCATCATCTTCTGCTGGCAACCAATCTGGCAGTCAGTTGAGGATGATGGATACCTATCCCTGCCTTAAACCAAAAGTAAATTCTCTGAATTATTTTTTATCTTTGCAGATAGCTAAAGCCACAAAGAAGGCAGATTTTACAAACCACAAACATAATTAGTAAGATGCCAAAGATAAAATTAATGTGTTTATCACAGTGAAAATATACCTAAAGAAATGTCTCTTAAAGAAGCAATAAACTATTTTTTTTACGAACAATTTCTGCTATGGGCAAGAGTAGTCAATCCTGGTCCTCAAAAGCTACCACCAGTGGGCCTTACTCACCATACTAAAGAGGTATAATTCTAGGGCAAAACAACTGCACCATAGGTTATAAACAGAAATCCCCAATTGATGGACAATTCTAAGCCCCTCTCTAGCATTCAAGGGCATAAAAGCCCCATTTAAATCAATGCGAGTTTGTGGTGTTTTGCATTTCAGTCCTATGGTGCAGTTGGTTTGCTCCACAATTGAACCTCTTTTGCCCAGATATAACAAACAGAGTGATTTATTTCTATTACTGTACATTGTGTTTATACATTAGCCAATCACGTCCCACGCGACGTCACTGGCTTACAAGATGCTGGTTTCTGGTGCCCAGCAGGGACAGGATATTTAGGACACCATTTTGAACTGTTCAAACTGTCTTGAGGAAGGCCAGCCATGCCTGGCCAAAATGTTGACTATGAAATAAATCACTGCTTTTGAATTTCAACTGTAAGTCCTGAGTGTGCTTGTTATTCTCTTTTTGTTGTATCTGGACAGTCACACCATAGCACCCAGGCAGTTTTATATATATACTAGTTGTAGAGACCGTTACACGGGCCACAGCAATCCGGTCGCGGGGCAGTCAAGCCAGTGGCGTAACTAGAAGCCACGGGGCCCTGGTGCAAGAATTGCCATGGGCCCCCCCCCCGACCACATTGGCCCCCCCTCAACTACATTGGCCACCTCCATAATGCCCCTTCCACACTGCCCCTTTCACAATGCCCCCATCTCCACATTACCCCTTCCACAATGCCCCTCATTCTCCACAGTGCCCCTTCATCTCCAAAATGCCCCTCATTTTCCATATTGCCCCTTCCACAATGCCTCCATCACAATGCCCCTCTTTCTCCACAATGCCCCCATCACAATGCCCCTCTTTCTCCACATTGCCCCCATCTGCACATTGCCCCTCATTCTCCACAGTGCCCCTTCATCTCCAAAATGCCCCTTCCACAATGCCCCATCACAATGCCCCTCTTTCTCCACAATGCCCCCCATTCTCCACAATGCCCCTTCCAAAGTGTCCCTCATTCTCCACATTGCCCCTACTGCCCCCCCCTGTCCTCCTACCTCGAGTCCCTGGTGGTCTAGCGGTGTGTGTGACACGAAGATCAGACCTCCAACTGGTACGCAAGCTCCCGCGCGGTCCTTAGTAATGCAGAGCGCTGGGAGATTATGTCATCTCCCAGCGCTCTGCATTACTAAAGCGCCGGCCGCTGGGAGATCAGTTCTGCTGCGGGCGCGTGGCGAGGTGGTCGCAGGGGGCGGCCGGGCCCCTGAGAGTGATGGGCCCGGTCGCAGGTGCGACCCCTGTGACCCCTATTGTTACGCCACTGAGTCATGCGCAGTACAGACTGCCCGCACCGCTGCTGATACAGAGCTGGACACTCCTTCGGAGCTCCCAACTCTGTATCAGCCGCGGCGCGAGCAGTCTGTACTGCGCATGACTGCAGCACGCGCAGCAGTCTCTACTACATGTAATTGTGGCGGTGTTACACACGATTTAGCGAATTATTATATAGGATATATATGCAAAAGCATCATTACATAATTTATTGCTCCTCAGGAAACAAACACACCCAGAGGCAGCAGTAAGAAGGAGACATTCAAATCTCCTCCATACTGCGAGTCCTGGAGATACAGTGGTGTGTGATTTTGACAGGCCACTCCTTCCAACATCTTTACAAGGAGTTAGCCTTCCCTCAACATCTGCATCAACAACAAAAAAACATGGCCAACACACACACACACACTCACACACACACTCTCTCTCTTTTACTCACTCACTCTGACTCACAGTGGCCTCAGCTGGACCTGTAGTACAGCCACCCAAGGGAGCCTGCAGCACCAGGGGGGATCATCCTGGCACTCAAGGGGTTAAGGAAGGATGTAAATGTTCAATTAGTTAATGTGTTTCAACACTTGGGCCACAAGACAGGGGAGAGGCAGCCGTCAGGTACACTGTTAACCCATTGAGTGCCAGAGGGTTATGGAACATATTGCTCAGCGATGCGTTGCTTACCTCTCTGGCACTCAAGGGATTAAGGAATTTTGTAATTGTTTAATTATTTCCTGTGTTTCAGCATTTGGGGAGATGACAGAGCAACAGCATTTGGGGAAGCATCCTCAAAACGGTAATGTTGTGTTGGGCCTCGGAGATAGCGGCGGTGGCGGATGACGTCACGCGCCGCGACCGGAAGTGACATCGGCGAAACCGGAAGTGACATCGGCGAAACCGGAAGTGACATCGTCGAAACCGGAAGTGACGTGTCGTCGCATCCTCCAGTTCAGTTGGGCACGAGTCACCGTGCCAGTAGGAGCTACCCCGCTGCCGCTCTGCAATATAAGCCAGCTGATTGCTGGCAAGGTGCCCAAAACCTCCAGAGGATTAACCGGAGCAACCACAAAGGACTGCCTTACTGTAATCAAGTTAAATAAACGGAGCTGGCACAGTTTGCCCTCCATTGACCCTACATTACTTGTGTGGATCTGTTTTCCTTTAATGATTGAACTTCCAGACATAACAGTGGCGACGAGGATCTGAATTTACCCTACTCTGTGGCTGCTTTTTGGACTGATTCTATTCTTTGGGACAGACTCTAAGCTGACTGGTGTCCCTGTGTTCTCCTGGGAAGAATTTCACTGTTTGTTCTCCAGTTCAGGTCTGATTGCACCATTGCACTGCTGATTGTGCCTGTGCCTTTTGGATATTTCTCACCCCTCTACTCTCTTTTTCTCTGCACATCATGGCTATGTTGTTTGGCACATTGCAAGAGTTCAACGAAGGCGAGGAGACATGGTCCTCGTATGCAGCCAGATTAAAACAATTTCTGATGGCGAATGATATACCTGCAGCGAAACAAACGGCTGTATTCTTGACTGTGGTGGGGAGAAAGTCTTTTGCAATACTGGAAAATTTATTGGCCCCTGAGTCACCTGGGGATAAGCCATTGACTGACTTACTGGATGCATTAGCGGGGTTTTACCAGCCACAACCCCTAGAGATCGCAGAACGCTTCCGCTTCTACTCTAGAAAACAGATGCCAGGGGAAAGTGTTCAGACCTACATGGTGGAATTGAGGAGGCTAGCTGTGACTTGTAATTTTCGGGCTAACCTGTCAGAAGCCCTACGTGACCAGTTTGTGTGTGGGTTATTGAACAAACCAATACAAAAGAGACTGTTATCGGAAAAAGATTTGACGGAGAAGGTCGCTATGGATATTGCCGTTGCTTTGGAACTGGCTGAAAAAGACGCCACTCATCTGCAAACTCAGCATTCACTCAAACCTACTGGCTTAGAAGAGGCCACAGCAGTCCTAAAATTATCTCAGACTAAACTAGCTCAGCAGAGAGAGAGTTTTTCTACCAGAAGATGTTTCCGTTGTGGGGCAACGTCCCATGAATCTCATCAATGCAGGTTCAAGGACGAAATCTGTTTTAATTGCTCTAAAAGAGGCCATCTCAGTAAGGTTTGCAGGAGTTCCAGGTCATCAAGGGGCATAGCTCGTGGCAACAGAAGAGTCTCGACTAACCTGGTACAACAACATATCGAGTCAGACGAACCTTTTGAGGAAGGAGAGTGGATTTCCCATCTCACAGTATATAATTTACACGAGCAGGATGACAACATTCAAGTGAAAGTCCTAATCAATGGCAGAGCAGTTCTACTAGATTTGGATACTGGGTCAGCAGTGTCTGTGATGACCAAACAGCAGTTGGAGAACGCCAAGATACAGCTCCAGTTGCAACCCACAGCGCTAAGACTCCGAACATACAGTGGCCATATCATTAAACCTTTGGGTTGTGCTACAGTGACAGTCACCTACAATGGCAACAACTATCAAGTTCTGCTATACGTAGTTCAAGATGGTGGTCCACCGTTGTTTGGTAGGGCATGGATTCGGGTCATGGGAATGCCCACCACACAGAGCACAGTTCCTAAAATTCAATCGCTACAAGCTTCAAGGCACCAGGATTGGGTTACAGAACTGGAGACCATGTTTCAAGATGTGTTTTCCCCTGATCTGGGTAAAGTCACCGGCCGTCAAGCCCATTTACAGATGAAACCGGGTGCTTCTCCTCGATTCTGCAAAGCCCGAATTGTTCCATTCGCCATTCGGGCGAAGGTCGAGAATGAACTCTCTCGCCTAGAAAGTCAAGGTGTGATCTCAAAAGTCTCCAGCAGCGAGTGGGCTTCCCCAATTGTTCCAGTTGTTAAAAAGACCGGTGACATTCGGCTCTGTGGGGATTTCAGAATGGCCATCAATAGTCAATTGGAGGTAGAACAGTACCCACTGCCACGACTAGAGGAGTTATTTGCATCCCTTGCAGGTGGCCAGTCTTTCACGAAATTAGACCTCAGACAAGCCTATCTTCAGTTGGAAGTCCACCCGGAGAGTCGGAAGTACCTCACCATTAACACCCATAAAGGGCTATACCAATATAATCGTATGGTGTTTGGGATTGCGTCAGCCCCCGCTATATGGCATGGGACGATGGACTCGATCTTAGAAGGCATTCCCCACACCAAGTGTTTATTGGACAATATGCTCATTACGGGCAAGACAGACGCAGAACACAAAGAGAATGTGATAACTGTGTTACAACGCCTGAGGGAGCACGGACTTAAAGCTAATCTGGAAAAGTGTCAGTTTTTCCAAACACAGCTGACATTCTGTGGCCATGTGATCACAAAGGATGGCCTACATATGGCGAAAGACAAAGTGCTGGCCCTGGTCAAAGCCCCACCACCGTCTGATGTTTCACAGCTTCGCTCTTATTTGGGGCTCCTTAACTATTATCATCGCTTCCTCCCAAATTTAGCAAAAGTCTTACATCCGTTACACAGACTGTTGGAAGCTAAGACACCCTGGCAGTGGTCTCGGGAATGTCAGGAGGCTTTCCAGGAAACAAAAGACCTCATCTTCGCCTCCCGTGTGCTAGTGCACTATGATTTGCACAAGCCTGTGACAGTGGCTTGTGATGCCTCCCCATATGGACTTGGTGCCGTATTATCCCATATAATGCCGGATGGATCCGAGCAGCCGGTTGCTTTTGCCTCCCGCTCCCTCACGCCAGCAGAGAAAAATTATGCTCAAATCGACAAAGAGGCATTGGCAATTGTCTGGGCGTTACAAAAGTTTACTTTATACTTATATGGTCGTCACTTCACCCTAATTACCGACCATAAACCTCTATTAGCAATTTTTAACCCGAACACAGGCATTTCTCCCACGGCAGCGGCTCGACTTCAACGCTACGCATTGTATTTAGGAGCCTTCAATTACACTATTCGATATCGGCCAAATGCTCAACATGCCAATGCAGACGCTTTTTCCCGATTACCATTGAGCCAATCTCTTCACTTCACTCCTGAGCCTCCCATGCAATCCTCTTTCACTTCAGATCACCATCAGATATGCTATACCTCAGTCTGTACCTCTGAAACCATTGCTCAAGCTGTTCACCTGGATGAGACTCTGTCTCAAGTTTATCAGTTTATTCTCCATGGCTGGCCATCACTCTGCATGCCATCTGTCCGCCCTTACTGGAATCGGCGGTTGGAATTGACTGTCTTGGACGGCTGTATCCTGTGGGGCTCTAGGGTTTTAGTCCCTCCATCGTTGCAACAGACTACTCTGAGTATCTTGCATGAGGGCCATCCAGGCATTGTCCGCATGAAGCAGAAAGCCAGGTCCTCGGTGTGGTGGCCTACGATTGACACCGATATCACCAGGTGGGTCCGCAGTTGTCCTGGGTGTGCCCAAACGCAGAAGATGTTGCCTCCGCCTCCGGTTATTCCGTGGGAGCGTCCCTCTGGTCCCTGGCAGTGTTTACATTTGGATTTTGCGGGTCCTGTCCTTGGCACTTCGTTCCTGGTGGTGGTTGATGCCCACTCGAAATGGCCTGAGGTTTGGCCTATGTCTTCCACCACGTCAGCTGCCACAATTCAAGTCTTACGCAAGATTTTTGCTGTTTTTGGCCTCCCTCGCCTCCTGGTGACTGACAATGGACCCCAGTTTACCTCCAGCCTGTTCAAGTCTTTTCTAGATTCCATAGGTGTGTCTCACCGGACCTCCGCTCCATATCATCCGGCCACTAATGGCCTGGCTGAACGTTTTGTCCAGACGCTGAAATCGGCTCTGACTGCTGCCTCTTCTAGTACCCTCTCGGATGTTCTTGTGGATTTTCTCACTGCCTACAGGACCACTCCTCATGCTGTCACCGGGATGCCCCCGGCTACTCTCTTGTTTGGTCGTCCTCTGCGCACCAAGTTGGATGTCATGAAACCTGCTGGTCCCCTCTCTTCGTCACCCTCCTCAGGTGCTTCCTCTCCTGTTCGGGACCGGTTTTTCAGGAAGGGGGACAGCGTCTGGGCTCGCAGCTACCAAGGCCCTCAGAGATGGGTTGCTGGATCCATAACACAGGTGTTAGGAACCCGCACTTATGTTGTCCTGACGAATCATGGGTTAACTTGGAAGAGACACGTAGAGCAGCTTCGCCCAGGCCCCGCCTGTCAGGCTTCGGATGTGTGTCGATCAGAGGATTCAAGGCCTGAAGAGGAGGATAGTTGGTTGGGGGGGACCATTTCCCCCAGAAAGGGCTCAGAGTGATGCAACAAGTCCACAGGCTGACAATACAGCCACTTCTTCAGTACCAACACCATTGTCTCCATCACGCACAGAAACACCTAATGCTCCTGCTGCAAGTTCCAGGCCCAGTCGGGTGTCACGCCCTCCAGACAGATGGGAACCAGATGAAGCCATTCGAATTGGTTGGAGACTCTGATGCAGTTCCAGATCTCTCTCTCCCCTCCCTACTGTTTACGTGTGTGTTTGTTTGTGTTCTGTTGTTTCAGGAAAGGGAGAGATGTTGTGTTGGGCCTCGGAGATAGCGGCGGTGGCGGATGACGTCACGCGCCGCGACCGGAAGTGACATCGGCGAAACCGGAAGTGACATCACCGAAACCGGAAGTGACATCGCCGAAACCGGAAGTGACGTGTCGTCGCATCCTCCAGTTCAGTTGGGCACGAGTCACCGTGCCAGTAGGAGCTACCCCGCTGCCGCTCTGCAATATAAGCCAGCTGATTGCTGGCAAGGTGCCCAAAACCTCCAGAGGATTAACCGGAGCAACCACAAAGGACTGCCTTACTGTAATCAAGTTAAATAAACGGAGCTGGCACAGTTTGCCCTCCATTGACCCTACATTACTTGTGTGGATCTGTTTTCCTTTAATGATTGAACTTCCAGACATAACAGGTAACACCATACATTTGCATATGCTTACCAGTGTGACACCGTACAGTTGCATAAACTGGGCAGACAACACAGTGCAGCACCGGGGGGGGCAGTCCTACAAGTTCTCACAGTACAGCCTTGCATATCGTGTGCAGGACACTTCATATGCAAGCCTATGCTGTGAGCTCTTGTGTGTACATTAATATACATAATATACACACTCCTGTCTCACTGAGGCTCACATTAACCCTTTGAGTGCCAAAGAGGTACGCAATGCACTGCATATCCCTATGCCACTCAAAGGGTTAAGCATTTCTTAAGAAAGAACCAAACAGACCAGCAATGCTGTCCACACTGCTACACTGCTAATGTATATATCCTATATTATAATTCGTTAAGTATGTTTGTCAGAAGCTATCATGGACAGTAGAGACGGCTGCATGCGCTGCAGTCATGTGCAGTACTGACTGCATGAGCCGCAGCTGATACGAAGCAGGATGCTCTGAATTCAGACTGGAGTCCTCTCTGAGCACCTTCAGGTGTGCAGAGAGGACTACGGTCTCAATACGGAGCGCCCCACTCCATATCAGCCGCTGCGCATGCAGTCAGTACTGCACATGACTGCAGCGCCGCCAGTGTTGACCCGTGTACATGGGCTTTAAAACTAGTATATATATATATATATATATATATATATATATATATATATACACATACACACAATTGTATATATAGATGCAGTCAAAAGCCAACATTCCTGCCAAGTTTCTCACATTTAACCCCCTTTAGGACTATTGGTCCCAGGAAGTTAAGTTCCTTTAGGACCGCTTTGATGTATGGGGACACGCTGGCACACGTGATCTATTTTGTGTACCGGCACGCGCAGAGAGAGCGGTCTTGGGGCGTTCAATTTCAGATCCCGTTTTTAACTTATTGAACTCCCGCAAAGTACGTGACGTGCCAGGACCATGTCGGTCCTGGCACGTCACCGGGTCCTTAAAGGGTTTACTTCCATCTTATATTCAGTCAAAATAAAAATGGCAAGAAATTATAGCCACAATATAGCTGCTGTGTTGTGTTAGCACTCATTCACTCGCTTTTTCTCAACAACAGTGTGTAGTAATACATTATACTTTTTGCAGACAGTTCTCTGTCCATAATTGGATGGTTTATCTCATATAATCTAGCAAAGCGCCGCCGTTCCTTTCAGCTTGTGCTTACTGTTATTAGCGAGGAAGTTCCCTAGGGGACAGTAACCTAAGCAAAACCAAAAGTCATGAAAATGTAAACTCAAATTGTAATGGAACTTTGTATACAGAGATGATGATCTTTATATGAGAAACTCATCTGTATGGGTTTCCATGGTAACTCCAGAGGCTATGAAACACATTACTTTGCAATGCATTATGCACCTCTCTGCAATTCAAAGGGTTATACTGCTTTGCTCTGCCCTCTGATACTCAGTGGGTTAATTTTCTTCTGTGATTAGGTTATTTTAACTCTGTGATTGCCAGAGGGGTATTCAGTTTATTGCTCTGTTGGATACCACTCTCTCACTCAAAGAGTAAGAGAAACATCGACATCCCCTAACAATGTACCCCGATCCTATATTATAATTCCCTAAGGATGTTTGTCAGAAGCCATTATGCGCAGTAGAGAAGGCTGGGCGCGCTGCAGTCATGTGCAGTAGAGACGTCTGCGCATGCTGCTGTCATGTGCAGTATAGACTGCCCGTGCAGCGGCTGATACGGAGCGGGGCGTTCCAAATTCAGACCGGAGTCCTCTCTGAGCACCTTCAGAGGACTACGGTTTGAATTCGGAGAGCTAGTCCTGCTCATGACTGCAGCGCCGCCAGTCTTAGCCCGTGTACACGGGCTTTAAATCTAGTTTACAATAATTTGGGCATAAAATCTTAATGGTCATTATGAATCAGTTATGAGGATTGATGCCCCACAATAAATCCTGGCATTGTTACTTTTTCAGGACTCAAAAACTCAAAACTCCTCCCACTAAAAAGCTTCTTAGGATTTAATATTGTATATCATGTCCTTTGAGGCAGAAAGAATTATTTATTGCAGGACTCAAAGACCCCCAAACTCCAGATACTGAAGAGTTTCTAAGAGGGTTTGGTACCTGAATCCTGCAAACTTAAGCATGTCTGCATCCAAGGACCAATTCAAGATTAATTTTGGGGAACCAATGAACTCAGAATTGAATCACAGTGGACATTAGGACTTCCTTCACAGCAGTGGAGTAACTATAGGGGTCTCACCCGCGACCGGGCCCATCACTCCAGGGACCCGGCCGCCCCCTGTGACCCCTCTGCCTGGCACCCGCAATCTCCCTCTGGTGCTCTAGTAATGCAGAGCGCTGGGAGATGACATCATCTTCCAGCGCTCTGCATTACAGAAGAGGACCGTGCGGGAGCTCAACCCACCAATCCGTCTCTCCTGCCACTCCACTGGACCACCAAGGACTGGGAGGTAGGAGATGGGGATGTTGTGAAGAGTGGGAGAGGCACTGTGGTCAGGGGGGCCCATGGCACTTCTTGCACCAGGGCCTGGAGGGTTCTAGTTACACCTCTGCTGCACAGACTAAGGGTAATGGTGGTGTATTATTAAGAGGTGATAGTGTAATAATGTTTCTTTCATCACTTACTGCTAAGGCATTTTTTGCTCCCTAGTGAAAATGATTTTTCACACTTTTGTTACAACTTACAGTCAAAACAGACTTTATGGATCTTTTCTGTGAACTACCCATACATGTGATACTTTGAAAAACAAAAAAACAGTGTATGTAAACATTTAAAGGGATAGTAATATTTCACAATAAAAGAAGCTCCAATAAATCTTCATAGTATTTGGGCCATGGAAAGTGGTATTTCAATACTGTCAGAATTGTATTTCAATAATAATTGAATGATAAAGTATCCCCCTCCCACCCCTTTCAGTGGTGTAATGCTGCTCCCCTCAGAGCAGCAAGACTGTCCAGATGGATCTCAGAGAGACAATCTTCAATTAGCATAAGGAAAAACCTGAAAAACCTGTCAAGGGGGGAGGGTTTTCCTTATGTTCACAGTAAGAAGATTGTCCCTTGCTGTGATCTGTCTGGTCAAGTGACCAGATTCCACATCTGAGGAGAATTGGCTTACAATAGGTAAAAGGGGCAGGAGGGGGATACTTTATCATTCAATTACTCTTGAACTACAACTCTGACAGCATTGAAAGAACACTCTCCGTGGCTCAAATACTATGAAGAATAATTGGAGCTGCTGTTTTTGTGAAACATTACTATCCCTTTAATATATAGAGTATCTGTTAAACAATATTACTTCCAATGTCTAATTTTCTCTATATCATCCAATCCCCAATGCCCTACCATGACCCCATTTTCTATTACCACATTCACACCTGAGAACTTGCCAGCAACTTTAAGGACAAAACTGACAAAATTAAACATGACATCTCATCTCGCCACACTTCACCCAACCTTCTAATCCCCCTCCCCCCCCATAGAACCCTCAGGTTCTTTACACACATTTTGGAAGATACAGTGGTTGGGCTTTGCTCATCTCCAACTGCCCACTTTATCCACACAAAGAACCTACTGTCCCTTACTAATGGAATATGCCTACCTCCTTTAAAACAAGCACTAATCACACCCATCCTACCTTAACTATACCATAATATGTCATCTGGCATACAAACTACTCTTGTGTGGTTTGTTTAAAACCATCTTACCCAGTTCCTCTACATTAGGAGTAGTCACTCTTTGGACTTCCAGTTATTGGGGACTACAGCTCACATCATCTGCAACCAGCCAATGGATATCTTGTTTGTGGCTTTAGAACACTTGACATTGCATACCTTTCTTTTACTCAAAGAATGACATATGTTTACAAAGCATCTATTTAAATAAACACGTCTAGAGTGTATTAACCCCTTAAGGACCGGGAAAATCTGAGGTGGATTGCACTTAAGAACCGGAGCATTTCTGACCTTTTTAACTATGTCTTGGTTCAACAGTGTTTTCCCTCTAATTCCTTTATTTCACCCCCACAAATTATATACCATTTCTTCATACATGTGACGGGGGTACAGGGGTTACTGCTTGGTAGACCGAGGGTTAAGCAATATATCCAGCCAGACAAAAAGATAATAAATTGCATTTATTAGAGAGGTCACGGCACACAAACATGGGACAACAATTACAGGCAAACAAACAGGGGTATAACATAAAAACTAAACACTTCTGTGGTTCTCTTCTTGGTTGCACAGATTGCCAGGGGTTATATATAATACTCACAGTCCATTTTAGCTTAATGCTGGAGCTTACACATAGTCCCACTAGAGGCAAGAGTGGGCATCCTGTCCACTACACATGCTGCTGGATTACATGAAGGTTCCTTGTCTCTATTAGTTCTGTCAGAGGAGTTGGGAACGGCATCCTAAGAGATTATCCCCTGCCACTTTCTTTAGTCTTGGGCCATAGCCACCCAAGTTTAGCTTCCTAGCCACAATACTTGGGGTGGGAACATCAGGGTACTTTCTGTGGCTGTAGCCGCCTTGACTTACAGCCCACAACTGAAAGGGGCACCTGGCCACTACGGTGCCCGCTCACTCTAACTCTTCCGGTGAGGGCACTCACCAGTCCCAGTTTCCCCAGTACTCCTTTAGAATGGCCATGGACCCTAGGCCTCCCACCATTATGGAGAGGCCTTTTCTCCTGTTCCTACATTTTCAACTCTGTCCTCTCGCACTCTTCTCTCTCTCCTCTTAGGCTTTTTTCTACTCACCCCCTACAGGATCTGATGTCACAGGTACCATCTACCAGGTCTCTTTCTGCTTAGCCTGATGTGAGGGGGAAGATACACACATTCCACACATAGATTTTCCCTACCCCCCTCTATCTGACCAACACTGGCTATCTCATAACACAATCTCTGTGGTCAGCTAGACAGGATGGCACCATCCTTCTGTACATCATACACACTAACTAGCCCATTCAGTTCTGGTAAATGGCCAACATTCTTTAATGCATGCACACACATGGGACATTAATGTTTCAAGAATGGGAACACATGTTAAGACAATGGCGATCACTGAAAACAGACACATTTCATTCTCTGGGTGACAACCATTCCGTCAAAGTCCACGATTAGGGCTTTCTTTTGATACCACACTTAAATGGATAACCCAACATTTATTTTATTACAATTAAAAAAAACTGTAAAACAATGTAAAAAATGCTATTTTTTTTTCATTTGAGTGCAAAGAGTTACATTTTTATGAAGACTGCATGAAAGGTATGATCGGTCATTCATACCTACAAAATGGGCAGTTTTAAGTGGGCACTGTCCCCCCGGGTGAAAATCCCCATGTCCCTCCTTACCTCCCTATTTTTACACTTTTTTATTAGTAAGACTTGGTGGTATGTATAAGTGTATGGAATTGCTCCAGAACAATCAAACCCCCAATATGCTTTATTTACAGTTAGCAGATTTATTTTATGAATAGTATGTTTTAATAAACTATTTTCTCTGTTTGAAATGTAAAAAAAAAAAAAGTTGATCTAAGCAGGTCAGAAATGGACCTGCATCCAGTCTGCCCCCAGCACTAGCACTGAAGGGGTTAATACCCCCATCCACTGCATTCTTTTATTTCTCTATGTGTCTGCTCTCTGCTTCTCTCTCCCTTACTTTCTGAATGCAAATGCTGGTACATGGATCAATCACGTGAACCGGTAGACTAGAGAAGGACTGAAGCTGAGAGCTCTGGTCCCACAGCGCTCAGTTTCAGCCTGAAAAGAATGATAGCAGCATGCACGGAGGCGCACTGCTATCATTTAACCCATGATGTGCCAGGACCGTCATGGGTCCTTAAGGCAAATCTACCCACGATGGTCCTGGCATGTCATGGGTCGTTAACAGGTTAAAAATGCAATTGTAACCACAATACATATCAGGCCTTACTGTCAGATTGAAATGAAACTAAACACTTTATAATTACTTGGTGACTTTGAAAAAACGCTTTCAAAATCACCTAGATTTACGTTAGCATTTCTATAGTTAACCCTTTGAGTGCCAGGGGGTATACAATGCTTTGCAAAGCAAGGTGTTGCATACCCCTCTGGCACTCAAAGGGTTAAAAACTATAGTTTAAGATATTTAGCTCAGTTAATTTCTCAGTTTATGCAAATTAGCCAGGACTACCTGGTAGGAAGTGGAGGTTGGAAGGGAAAGTGGAATGTAAGTATCTGGCACATCCAGCTGTGTCTGCCAGTGCTCTCTAATTTGCATAAACTGACAAATAAATAAAGCCAAGCATCTCTTAAACTATTGTTAATAGATAACATACATATAGGTGATTCTGAAACCTCTTTCAAAATCACCCAAGTCATTATAAAGTGTTAGTTCCACTTTAAAGCTATATTCACCCAGGCAACCTGGCTGACCTTCAAGCCATGCCAAGTTGCCCAAACTTACGTCTGATATCTTGCTTTCCTCCCATGACTCTGTAGCATGGGTTGCAGTAGGGGTGTTTCACAGGCTAACTCATGTGGGAAATGGCCACATATCCCCACATATGTCAGTCAGTCTTTGGAGGTTATAAACCATCACAACTTTGAATATTGTTAATGTGAACGATATGTGCCACAGCCCATAGGTCCCTTTGCAGATCAGCATGCTGAAACTTGGATATGCACAAATCATGAAGCATCCAAGTTGCATCGTGCAGCATTAGGATGCATTCTGCCAGGCAGACCACCACCATCATCGAGGCCAATTTATTTCACAAGGGTGTGCTTAGAGCAACATTAGAGCCTCTGCAGTGAACAAACTGAAACTTGACATACTTCTGAAAATTTACAATTGTCAGCTACTATTTATTGGCTGAATTAAGCAGATTGAAAAAATAAAACAGAAAATGTAGCATGTGCAAAAGTTTGGGCACCCCATCAGTCAGTACTTAGTAACATCCACTTTGACAGAAATCCCAGCCTCCAGACATTTCTTCTAGAGAGTTACCAGTCTTCCTATTCTTGCTTTAGTAATGTTTTCCCCACTCTTTCATGCAGAATGCTTCTAGTTCAGGAATACTCTTAGATTGTCTTGCTTGCACTGCATGTTTAAGACCTTCCAACAGACTTTCATTAATATTCAAGTTGGGGAACTGTGAAGGCCATTCCAAAACCTTAAGCTTTTGTTTCTTGGAGTAGTTAATGGTTGATTTTGAGTTATATTTTGGATCATTCTCTTGTTGTCATATCCAACCACTTTTCAGCTTCAGTTTCTTCACTGCCTGTGGTACATTAGCTTCCAGGATTTGTTGGTAGTAGAATCCAGTCTTCCCTCTACTCACACTATATTTCTTGTGTCTCTGGCTGCCACACAACCTCAAAGCACAATAGATCCACTCAATGCTTAACAGTTGGCAGGGTCTTCTTTTCTTCAAACGCTTCTTTTTTTATCCAAACATACTTTGGTTATTGTAGCCAAAGAGTTCAACTTTAACTTTATCGTACCACAGCATATGGTTCCAAAATGCCTCTTGCTTATCTAAGTGTTGTGTTGTATACTTCAAACATTGAGATCGCAGGTAAGTTTTGCTTCTGGTGACTCTTCCATGCACATCATATTTGTGCAATTAATACTGCACAGTGGACTGGTGCACCACTAACTCCTGTGCCAGCTGAACTTTCCTGCAGTTCATTTTGCTTTGCATTCCTGAACAGTCTACAGCAGTTCCATCTGAACATTTACTTGGTCTTCCAGTTCTTGTCTTGACTTCAACAGCTCCCCTTAACTTCCATATCTCAACCCACTGAGTGCCAGAAAGCAAAGCATTGCTTCACAATGTACGGTGCGCCCCCTTTGGTAATCAATGGCTAATGGCCTTTAGGACAGTGGAAATTATAAGAAGCATGCATTTCAATATATTTTTAAAGCCTTCCTCTGCTTTGTATGACTCAGTTATCTTTATTTTCTGATCCTCAGTCAGCTGCTTAGAGGAGCCCATGGTTATGCAGTGTAAGAGCACAACATTCATGAGAACGGTCAACCTGGTGTGCCTGGTTTGAGGCAGTAGATCGTTCTCATGAAGATTTTCTTTGTATGCAGTGCTATTTTGGCTCTTCAGACGAGCCGCCTAGTCTGCAGACCAGAATCCAAATTTGTTAGCTAGAGTGCTGACGTAGCTAAAAAGGGCGGGAGTGGTAAACTTTGATCCAGATTACACTAAAACTATAAAAGTTATATCAAAAAGACTTAGATGCTTTGCTTTATTTATTTAATAACTACAATATTAAAGCTTGTATAAAACAAGTATTACTATACCTTTAATGGGTTAAACAATCTTATATTGTAAAAAAAAAAGATGCAACTGTAACTATGATGAATACTGGGCCTTGTGGTCAGGTTTAGAAATAAAAATAACTGATACTCTGTTTCAGTAAACAGATAAAAAGTAAATGTGCACAGCCAAGCACTGCTGTACTGAGATCTGATATCAGGACAATGGCCAATCCTTCAGTATGGGAGTTAGTTTTATCTTCTGCTTTCACTGCAGACTAAGAAAAGCTAACTTGGCATTGCAAACGATGTGTGGGCTGCAAGGGTATAAAGTTTAAAGAAAAACACTAAAAAGATGAAAAAAGGAGGAGGAGGAGGACGAGTCAAAGAATTCCACTTGGAAACAAAATTTAATTAGTGAGGAAAGATGTTCAGAAACTTTAATAGTATGTGTATGTGGAGAGGTCAGCAAGCAACAAGCAGATGATTAAGGACATGGTAATTTGGAGGCAGTGATTTGTTAAATGGTCAGTATCACCTAATAATTAAAATCGTGCCTAGTATTGTGTACTCCAGTCAGCATTTGTGAAGGTTGGCTTTGGTGACTGAGCCCTAAAATCTGCCATAAACTTGGTCTTCCCTATGCCTATGTAGGTAGCAGTGCATGACCATTAGACACAAGGTTGATGATGCACTTGGTTTGATAATGATCTTGTTTCAAGATATACAGGAGAATGTCACTCAAGTCTACTTTGTCATAAGCACTAAACTGCATTCAACATTTTACTCCATTAAGCCTTGAATACGCCCTTGCCAACTTGGAATATACTTGCCAACATAATACCACTACAGTGGGTGTATACTTCTACAATGCCTTATTTGAATATTTAACTCTTTGAGTGGCACTGAAAGGGTTACATTTCACTTATTTGAGTTTGAGTTATTTTCATATTCCTGAGTGTGTGTTTGATGTTAAAGGGTTAGTAATCCCATATATAAAGAAAAGTATTATTGTAGGATTGTAAATCCTTCAATGCCAGTCCTATCTCTCAAACCTTTATGGTTTTGCATGCACCCTACCCACTCCTGTGAAAATCTCTGAAAGGACTTCACCCTCCACCACAGTATACACCTCCTCTCTCAAAACACCCACCCTCCCATTCGCCACCTACATGACTTCACCCTCCAATACAATAAACTCCTCCTCCTGGAGATGGCAGTACTTTTATTGCAGGCTCAATCAATGCTCACTTTTAACCCTTTGCATGCTGAAGTGCAGGTAATGCATTGCTTTGCAATGCGTTCTTTGCAATGTGTTGCCTACCCCTCTGGCACTCAAGGGTTAAGACTGCAAGAATTTGGATGTCCCCCTATTCACTGCATTCTACTGTGTCTGCTCTCCTGCCCCACAACACACTGCCCCCAATGCTTATGTTCCCCATTCTGGCACATAATTTACAATATACACAATGGCTCGCATTAGCATATATATATAAAATGCACATAGTGAATGATATCTTAATCCTGCACTATTTTTTTTTTTTTTAAAGAAAATCAAACCTCAATGGGGGGGCAACGGGATCCCTTCTGATGTCCCCCTGGTATTGATCACCTATCCAACAGGATAGGTGTTCAATGCGGCAACCTTCCTCTACCCCTTCCTCTTCAACCCGGGTTTCTATGAATGTCCGGGTTGAATAGAGGATCCTCAAGACCCACTTGCATTCATAGAATAGGTGATCAATGCCAGAGGGACATCAGGAGGGGTCCGATTCCCCCTGCAAGGTCTCATTTTCTTTAAAAAGAAAAACGCAGCATAGTGCAGAATTGAGGCATCCAGACACTATGTGCCTTTTTTATATATATATACACATAATTACTCCCATGCTAATGGGAGCCATCATGTATATTATAAAATGTGTGCCAAAATGGAGAACATAGGCATTGTGGGGAAAGCATGTCGACCATAAGCATTCTGTGTTAGCCCCACGCACACTGACTGACCCCCCCCCCAGCATTGCTCCCTGGCTACCAGTGGGCAAGGGAACAAGGCTGGAAAGCAGCTGCTAGCCACAGTCCCCATGGATGCTGTCTGACTCTCAGTCTTGTTCCCTTGCTCGCTGATAACCACAGATACCCATGTACACTGTTGTGTACACATGCTTTTCAATCACAAATAATACATAAAAATAAATGACGAGCAACTCCATCACCACATTGCTAGTATGAGTGAGAGTAAGATAGATGTAGACAGATAGATATATAGTAGATAGATAGATAGATAGATAGATAGATAGAGAGATCTGCAGTTTCTAACAGAGTAGCCCAACACATCAATAACACCAGAAAGACAATATAGTGTGGACAGTTTCCGAAGGGTGTAACTTTTTTTTTTTTTTTTTTGCAGAGGATGCAGGTGACAGGAGTCCAACATCTCAGGACATTGATGTGCAACCTGAAGCCCTCCAGCTGTTGTGGACTACAATTCCCTTCATTAACAGCCAGCTAATGGATGGCTGGGGATGAGGGGAACTGTTGTCCTTCACAGTCAGTGGGCTTTAGGCTGATCATCCTTGGCTTAGGGCGTCTGGCCCATTTAAAGGGAAACCATTCTATTTTACCACCTATTACAGTGGGGGTAGGGTGGCTCCCTGGATCGCTTTTTCCAGAGAGTTTTATGGTCAGTTGACTAGCAAAGAAGGGTAGTGATATAATGTATTACTCGGGAAATACTCGGTATGCTGTATACTTTTTTTTACATTGTAACTTTTCTACATTGTATCAATATATTCCTTATTACCAGTGTCTGATAGAAAGCTCTCTGGGAAACAGGTTCAGGGAGCTCGAAGTTCGAGGACATAAAAGTATAAAAAAAAATATATAGATGAAGAGCAAAAAACACACACTTTGAGCTTTTATAAAAATATCTTGATAAGGGCTCCAAGCATGGCCAAAATGTTGATAAAATAAATTTGCTCCTGAATAATTATCGAGAATGAATCATCAATGAGAAGTCCTGTGATTGAGGTTTGTCTACAAGTATATATACTTTAATTTATCAAAAGCACCCAGGCCATTTATTGGGAAATTTGACTTTGCATATTAGGCACTTGCAGAGTATGTAACGTCAAAGTAATGGTTTACTACCCCTTGAAGTAACAGGAGTGATGGCCTATAAATTGCACCAAATAAGAATGCTGGTCCTATTGTGGTCTATGGAGGCTGCACATTCAGTCTCTAAAATCAAAGTTGAAGACTTAAAATCTTGCGGGTCAGTTGCACAACAGACATAACAATACAGTTAGTTTTCTGAATCCAGTGGGACTGTACGATGCAGCCCTAAGCTAGAGTCATAGATCTATTGTGTGAGAACAGACTTGCTAAAGGGGAACAACCTTATGACAGTTCCCTGCTGACATTCCTCTGCTTCCCTCAAAGAATTTATCAACTATGAGTATCTACTTGTTCCGACTGTTTCTCCTCTACCCCCTTATCACTTAGGTCAAGTTCACACAGGCCATTTGAATGCACATACCTCCTCTCTCCCGCATTCCAACCGGGATCCTATTGTGAGGAAAGTCATGGCTGCGGTATGACTGTTGGCTGGCCAACATTGGTGACAGTCATAGATGACTGGCTAATGCCCATATGTGTCACCCTTTGCAACCTCCAGTGATTGGCTATCTCAATGTTTGATGTTGCTCATGTGAATGGTCTTAAAAACAGCAGATGGGGCATAATGTAGCCTGGTTAAGTTCAACACAGAATACATCCAAGTTGCAGCACACTTCTTTCCTGTGCATCACTAGTGGTGAAAATCTCCCTGTGTGAGCAGCACCATTGGAGGCAATAGGTTTCACTTTGATGCATTAAAGCAGTGATTCTCGGCTCCAGTCCTCGGGGCACACCAACAGGTCATGTTTTCAAGATATCCCTAATTAATCACAGGTGAATCAATCACAATGACTAAGCCACTAATTACTCACCTGTGATTAAGCTGGATCAACCTGAAAACCTTCACTGTTGGTGTGCCCCGAGGACTAACATTGAGAATCACTGCATTAAAGGGATCTGTCCATAGGATGGTGAAGCAACAGTGCCACTGTACAGTTTCGGGGCACTGTGATATTGTACCTAAAAAATTCTAGTTTGAGCTGCAATAACTTTATAATAAAATGCCTTTCAGTAGTGGGAGTGCCCTTGTTTTACTCATGGGGATAAACCCTACAATATATATTTTTACATATTAACCCTTTGAGTGCCAGAGGGGTACACAATGCATTGCTTTGCAATGTGTTGCATACCCCTCTGGCACTCAAAGGGTTAAGTATTACTATCCCTTTAAGCACAACAATCAAACCTCTGCTCTGTAGTCTTCCATGTTAACATGCCCTTATGCTGGTTTACACACTGTATGTCTGTGGGTTTTCAACCTGTGATCTCAAAGCCCAGTAAGAAGCCATGATGTGAAGATTCCCCTGCTTGTTTCCAGGTTAATCAGAGACAAAGCCATATTGATTAACTCACCCATGCACAAGCAGTGAAAGATTGATTTACATGGCTGCATTTCTGTCCTTGGGGACAGTTTAGATAGTTTTTCTCATTGTAAAACAACCAACCCTGAGTGTGAAACAGGACTGCAGTCTTACCAGGTGAGTGAATTCTTGGAATAGTTCAACCCTTTGGATGCTACAGAGGCCGTCAACACATCACTTAGCTATGCATTGGAGGCCTTTCTCAAATCCACATGGTTAATAAATATTAGACTAAGTCAGTCATCTGCTATATAGTGTCATTCTAAACAAAAACTATTTCCCTAAATATCTCTTTAATTCTAATTATGCCATAACACAGTATATTGTAGCAGACAGAAGTGTGCCTTTAAATGCTTTCCTAAGGCAACAAACCATTGCCTTTTTATTATCACAGATAGAGCATTAGACATGGGTTCTGTTCATTGAGATCTCACTTCAAAGGCTTTCCAGGCCAGTCGGTGTTATGTTCATTGTCAGCTCCCTGGACACAATGAAGATTTCCCAGACTCTGGAGGGCTGAAAGGAAAGATTTCTTTTTCTTCAACCACCAAGTAATTACTCACATTCTTCCCCTATCCATTTTCAGTTCAAAAGCGGCTGAGAAATAGAAAGCAGATGAAGGAAAGGGGCCTGGACTGCCTAAATCTGGGACTTACTTGGCTATTCTGGGCATTTGTGCTTTACATTTTGGTCCACATGAAAAGGATATCCTCAATCCCCTTCCCCCAAATGATCTCTGCATTATATAATAGCAGCAGCACTTATGGCTAAGGTATGCATCCCATTTGTGTTATCTTCAAGAACACTAACACCTCCATATAATAACCCTTCATTTACCTTAATGGAGCAGTAAATATTTTTGTATTAACCAAAGGAATACCAGAGAGACACCCAGCTCACACAGTGACATGGCTACCTCTCAAAGGGTGAAAATGTATGGTTTACTTTTACAATGTCGCATGCACAACAGCGTGCGACTACAGGGTGCAATCAGCATGTCGTCATGATTGAAAGAGCAACATGAGAATCTCACACTGCAGGACAACACAAGATTCTCAAGTCACACCTTCAAGTCCCATTATCTTTAGCCGTACTGAAGTAAGCCACTCCGGCCTCTCTATACTTAACATTAAATTGCTGTCATGGCATCTTCATATTTCTTAATTCAGTGCTGGGAGATAGCTGAGCTGAATGTGGTGACTCAGTGGAATGGGCATAACTAAGTCTGGGCAGTTCTGGAAAAATTACCAAAAAGATCCCTGTAAATGCATCAGGTACTGAAGTAAACCGTTCCGGCCCCTCTCTCCCCTTCTATGTGTGCTCCACTCCATCCTGTCATTCTGCGTACAGAGAAGGGGGGAGAGGTGTTCCGCACCCCTCTGGTACTCAAAGGATCAATGCAATATTTTTACAGACAAGTGATTTAGTATTTGGAAAACTGTTTTGGGGATTTGTGAAGGGGCATCCTGTAAAAAATGCAATATCTTTTTGGTAATACCACCACCTTTGTAAGTCCGATCTCTCAGCACTGAATTAATAAGTATGAAGATGCCATGAAAGCAGTTTTATGTTATGTTGTATAGAGAGGCCAGAGCAGCTTACTTCAGTATGGCTAAGGATGATGGGACTTGAAGGCAACGTTTGAAGGTGTGACTTGAGAATCTCGCGCTGTCCTGCAATAGGATCATAGGATAAGCACCACAGAAATGTGTAATTTAACCCTTTGAGTGTTAGAGGCCTATCTAAAGCATTTCAACGCAATGTGTTGGATACCTCGCTGACACTCAAAGTGTTAATGTATAAAAAGGTTTGAGCTATAATAACTTTTTAATTAAAAATCTTGCAACAGTGGGATAACCTTTGTTTTACTCATCATGAAAAGCCATATAACATAAAGGAACAACAATACTAAAATACAATTCATAGACATATATAAAAAGACTCAATAACTTGACAGAATTCAAAATGATATTGTGTGCTGTTTTGAAGCTAGCTGGGGGGGGGGGTCATTTTCCCCCGTACACTTCACTGTTTGCTGTGTTTTACATAGCAATGTATAGTTTCCTTTCCATGAAGTCAGCAGTGCATAGGAAGACTGCATCCACAGACAGGTTTAAAACCAGGACATACAAATTCATAAATGAAATGCATTCAGAACAGCTTGTTAGTGCTTCTTTAAATCAGGAGCTCTTTGATGTTTAAATGACAGATAACATGAAAACAATAAAAATATATGGTAAAGCTCAGTGTATCAGTGTACAGCCCTAGCCCTTGCTTTTAACCCTTTGGGTGCCAGATGGGTGGGAAATGCATTTCTCTGCAATGCTCTATGCATCCTTCTGGCACTCAAAAGGTTATCTCCTCAAAGCCATGCTGAGAGAACCAGGGAGTCAGCTGATCATTTCTATTGGATGCTTTGATGTCACACAGACACACACATGCACAGCCAGCGGGAATGAGACTGCTGCTGGTAAGGTCAAGGAGGAGGTGAGACTAGAAGCTTGGGATGGACCTGAGAGTGTATAATGCTGCTTCTCCAGGGGCGAGAGTTGTGCCAATTAACCAAAAAAAAAACACTAAATGTCAAATGAGAACTGCAGGAAACACCTTCATTAATAATCCTCCCACCCCACACACACATATACTTAGCTTACTATGACCAGAAAATCCTAATGGAATCTAAGAGTTTTGCCCTTGTGCCTTCATTCAAGAGAAAACCTCTTCAGTCAGTCCTGGAGGTCATTTCCACAGAGGCAAATATAACAGTCTCTGTCAGGCAGTGCATGAGCCTACTTAACCCTTTAAAGACCAGAGAGTTGTTCAATGCATTGCACAAAATAGCCCTTTGGTCCTTAAAACAGATGGGTGCGCAACACATTACACACCCCTCTGATCCTTAAAGGGTTTTAGGGGTAAGATTATCATGTGCACTGTGCAGACTTTGAGGTCCCGTGGTCACGCTAGCAACCGTCATGTCTGCCTCCATGAATTTCAGGACTGATTGAAAATGTTCTCTCTTAAAAAGACAGTATAGTGTGCATACAGATTTAAGGTCGATAATTTATTATACTTTTTTTTTTTTTTTTAAAACAAACTGTACCTTTCGAAGTGTCCATAACTTATTCTGCATTTTATTATAAATTTTCCTTACCTAACTTCCCTCACAGCAGAAAGCCGACGAGGGAGAATCTTGTGTCAGTATAAGGAAAAACCTGCCTTCTTTCATCAAGGGGAAACATGGTTTTCCTTATACTGATAGACATAATATTGTCCCTCATTGTGATCTGTCCGGTGAAGTGAACGGCTCTCAGCTCTGAGGGAAGTCAATGTGACATAGGGGAAAGGGGAGGAAGGGGGTCACTATAAAATAAAACAAAAATGAAGAATACAGCATTATGGACACTTCAAAAGGTACAGTTCAGTAAAGCAAAATGATTGTGCTTACATAAGTTATCCCCAATTATTTATTAGTAGCTTGTTTATCAGGGAAATAGTGTAATAAAGTTTCTTAAGTGCCGGCATGATTTAGAATCATAAAATCATATGAAACTTACATCAGTGGGACAGCGCAGACATCTTGGCAAAGAGCGATCTGTACACCTGCACTGTCATTCCCTGTCCCATCAGTGATAGGTTATTTGCCAAAGGGTAGTTGCATTATACTGTATGGTACAGACAGGGTCTGTCAGCGCAGGTGCACAGATCACTGTTTGTCAAGATGTCTGCACTGTCCTACGGATATAAGATTCATATGAAGTTATGATTCCATCTCATGCCGGCACTTAAGAAACTTTATTACACTATTTCCATGATTAACAAGCTACTAATAATTAATCGGGGATAACTTATGTAAGCATAATAATTCCGCTTGAAAAAAAAGTATCCTATATAATAAAATGCTAGAATGTTTGTCTGATGCAGTCATGCGCAGTAGAGACTGCCTGAACGCACAGAATGCTGGGAGTTATGTGCTGGGAGCATTCTGTGCTTTCGGGCAGTCACTACAGCACATGACTGCATCGCATGCGCCTCCAGTATGACAGCAGCAGTATGCAGAGCAGGATCGGCCTCTTAACCCTTTGAGTGCCAGAGGGGTACGCAACGCCCGTGTACACGGGCCTTTACACTAGTAATGAATAATTGACCTTAAATCCATATGCACACATTAATATCCTTTGATTCTTTGCAATGTGTTGGACACCCCTCTGGCACCTCTAGATTGTAAGGCCTTGTGAGCAACATTTGTATTTGTTTGTACATCTGTTCTCCACCATTATATAGCTCTGCAGAATATGCTGGAGCTCATA
Organism: Rhinophrynus dorsalis; assembly: GCA_037306005.1. NCBI lineage: Eukaryota > Metazoa > Chordata > Amphibia > Anura > Rhinophrynidae > Rhinophrynus > Rhinophrynus dorsalis. Next base: position 83,476,942 of record CM074724.1, on the reverse strand, counting down.
AAGTATAATAATATATTTTACTGAGTTTTTTTTTACAAAACCTTCCTATGTCCTAAGCCACCTGTCTAAATCTTCTGTTAGAAGTGTCACATTTTCCAGGCAAAAAATATCCTGGAGCCAAGAGCATGTTCTCTTTATTTTAATTGTTAGCACATTGATGGGCAATATGATCTGTTGCTGCACTACAAATCCCATCATCATCATTGGCTGGTGTGGGATGATGGGACATGTAGTCCAGCATTAACTTGAGGGCCTCATGTTGCCTACTCCTCCTTTAGCGTATTTGACTGTTGTTGCAATCTGTTTCCAAGAAGTTTCTATTTTCCTGCCAATTTGCCAGCCTGGACTAGTGCCATCACTGAAGTAAAGCTGTATTTTCCAAGTGGAAGAGTAGATCAGGGGGTGGACAACCTGTGGCACTTTGGTAGTTGTTGGATGGCAATTCTCATTGTCCTCAATTGACCAATAGGATCCCTATATTTATAAGAGTGTAGTTATTCTATTATATAAAAGGCCAGTTGTGTTTGTCCCGATGCAGTCATGCGCAGTAGAGACTGCCCGCGATTGCATCGTGTGAGTGAGGCGATGCATGACTGCATCACATGGAGCAGTGAGGTAGCGGCCTCTTAACCCTTTGAATGCCAGCGTACCCCTCTGGCACTCAAAGGGTTAACATTACCCGGACCCTGGCCCATGTACACGGGCTTTTACACTAGTTCTAGAATAAACCAACTGCACCACAGGGGACAAATAAAAATTCCAACTGATATAAAGTGCAAACTGCATTACAAACTGCTTACCATAAAATCTCAGGTATAATACTCACCTGTATATAATACGCAGTTGTATATTATATAATTTTCAAAGTTGAATTTTTTAGGTGCAATATCACAGTGGCCTGAAATTGTACAGTGGCGCTGTTGCTACACGATCCTATGGACAGCTCTGGTCCCGGGACCATAAATCTCCACAGGATGGTGTAGCAACAGCGCCACTGTACAATTTCAGGCCACTGTGATATTGCACCTAAAAAATTCAACTTTGAAAATTAATAACTTTTGAATGAAACACCTTTCAGCAGTGGGAGTACTCTTGTTTTACTCAGGGGGATAAACCCTACAACATATTTTTTTTTTTACATTTTAAGTATTACTATCCCTTTAAGAGTAATTTCTGTGACAGACAGTGGATGGGGTTGGAGATGGAGTCATGAAGGAGGGTATGGTCATATACAGGGCTGAGGGCATCTATGATTCCTTGCCAAGGAGTGCAAAAACAACCAATATGATATATTATTAATTTTCTATTTAGAAAAGTAGTTAAATTATTTAGATTTACAGACTATGCTAATTAAGGCATGCTGTGCAAGCACATTCTGTTTTAGCCCTGCATTACACCCCCACTCACTGACACCACTCCATTCAGTGTTAGGGGAGGTGGGCAGTAAGTGTGGCAGGTAATGTAGGTCTAAGTCCAGAAGTGCCTGCATGGTATGCATTGATTAGCTTAATATATAAAAGTAAATAAACTCATTTCTAAATAAAAATCATGCCTAATACAACATATAGGTAATTTTAAAATGTCTTTCAAAATCAAACATAGTTGTTTTGAGGTGAGAGGGTCCCTATAAATACATAATAATTCTTATTTTTAACGCATTATAAGCGTCAGTCACAATCTTTAAAGGTGTAATACCTTTAAAGTGACACTATCACCTAAAAGCGAATTTGGTAATTTTGAAAGAGCTTTCAGGCTCACAAGCACTTAAACGGTTAAGTGTCATAATTGAAAATCTACAAACCTGAATAACTAAAAAACGTGTTTACCAAATAAAAAATGGCTAATACAATAAACAGGTTATTTCTACAGCTTTTTCAAAATCACATAAAACTGTTCTAAGGTGATAGTGTCCCTTTAAATTAGAACGGTGACTGTGTAGAAAATAGGGGATTTTGCAAGAGATTTCAAAATAATCTATGTTGTTGTTAGCCATTTTTATTTCAAACAATAGTTTATGAGATATAAAACTGTCAGTTTATGAAAATGCGTTAGTACTTCCTGGTAGGAAGTGGCCATTGCGATGGGGAGCAGTGTGTTAGTGCCTTACAGTTTTGCACTAAATGACAAACAGATAAAGCTAAATATACCACTGTTTTAACCCCTTAATAACTGGGGAATCCGGACGCGGACGCGACTTAACGACCACGGAGCAATTTTTTTTTATTGCTCCGTTGTGTTCCGGACTCCCCGAACGGCGTGCAGCCGCGGGTGGAGCCCGGAACTCGATGACGGTCATAGTACGTCATCGGTCGTTTAGTCAAATCGACCCTTGACGTACTATGACCGTCAAGGGTCGTTAAGGGGTTAAACAAAACAATACCAACATAAATATAGGTGCTTTTGAACAGGGCCAGCCTAAGACAGTGTGCTGCCTGGGTCCAGAATGACATGCTGCCCCACCACCACCACCACCAAGTGTGGCTTGTGGGTGGGGTACTACAAAAAAAATTTAGTTTATTTCATGACCTATTGACACCTCTTGGTGTAACTGAATAAATGAGTTATAGCAAGACCAATGCATTTTATTTATAAACACAGATACTGAAGTTAAAACAAACATCAATGTGAGTTTTATTGGCATGGAGCAATATGATACACTTATATATACACAACACACAGGTTGATATTGGGTGCCAAGGGGGTTATGATACCAGCTCTGCTAGCCCTTAATGCTGCAGTAAGGCCAGGGACCCCTCATCCCTTCAACTTTCAAAACGTCAGAAGATTATATTGCGATGCAAAGGAGATTGCTTCTTAACAAATTCAGAAACAATCCCTAAGGCAAGTTTGCAATCTAAGGCCCTCCGGTTCAGGGGCTACAATTCCCATCATGTCCAGGCAGCCAGCTAATTCCGAATGGCTGGTTGTGCATGATGGGAAATGTAGTCCTCTCTCCTGAACAGGTGACTGGGTGCCAGGGGTAATAATACTATGGGTCTGACCTGCTGAGCAATCCTCAAGAGTAAGCCCTCCAAGTGCTAGCTGGCATCCTCTTGTCTCTCAAACCCCTATTCTCGATGCCACTTCTGCAAATTATATCCATACCTGGGAATTTTTAGAAATGGCTCACCCTGAGATTTCCGTAAAAAAAAAAAAAAAAAAAGCATTACACCAACCGTCTCACTACTGGGACACCACAGAGCATCTCTTCAACCCACTCATTGCTAATACACTTGTGAAAGCATCTCACCAACCCATTGACAGCAAATAAATACTGAAGAGCAGCTCACCAACCCATTTACTGCTAATATACTCCTCAGGGCAACTCACTAACCCATTTACTTGTGAAAGCATCTTACCAACCCATTGACTGCAAAAAAAAACACTGTAGAGCATTTCATCAACCCATTTACTCCTAGTAAATTCTGCAGAGCATTTAACTAAACCACTCACCACTAGGACACTGTGTAGAACATATCATCAACCCAGTCACTGCTAGTATACTGCAGCGCATCTCACCAACCCACTCACTGCTAGGGGAAAAATGCAAATCATCTCACCAACCCATTAATTGTTAGTAAACCCTGCCAACCCACTCATGGCTAGTTCACTTCAGAGCATCTCACCAATCCATTTACTGCAAGTACATTCCACAAAGCATTTCACCAATCCCACCCTGCTAATTGCTGGGACACTGCAGAATATTCTACCAACCCATTCATTACAAGTACACTCTGTAGAGCATGTTAACAAACCTATCATTGCTCTGAAACTGCAGTGTAATTAACCAACCCAACTCTGTGCACATCACATCAATCCACTAACTGCAAGACACCTCTGTGCATCTCTCCAGCCTATTCAATCTACTAGTAAATTCTGCAGAGCATCTCACCAACTCACTGATCGCTAGTAAACACTGCAGAGCTTCTCACCAAACATTAATTGCTAGAAAACCCTGCAATCCGCCAAGTAACTCACTCCTAGGATGCTGCAGAGCATCTATCCAACCCCTTCACTGACAGCAAATTCTGCAGAAGATCATACAGGGGCACACGGCTCTACTACACAGGTTGTCCCTCTGTTTAGCTTATTTCATTGATCCTCCTCCTCTGGCTCTGACATACAGAACTTGAATGAACTTACCAGCCAACACTAGCTGGACTGGAGTAGACTCAGGGGAGACTAGAGAGGTGATGCGCAGGTTTTCTGTTACAGCTTCACTGTCCATGCTCTGGCTCCACTCACTGCTTCTCTTGCTCCATGCCCTGCGACTCCAACATTATAATCCTGTTGTCCTCGCTCTTCCTCAGACTTGCCAACAATTGCCTGGCTCGTCTGGGTGAGGAAGGAGGTCCCATCACATGTTGGCAATAACTTAAGTGTTGTGGTAGGGAGATACGGCCGGATGCAATGCAGGCAAGCCGCACGTATTATCTGTCCGGTCATGATGCACAGTTAAATTCATTCATTTTTATTATAATACATTTTTGTGTCTTAGCATGTCAGCCTACCCGGAGATTAGACGGTTTCATCCACAGACCCGGAGACAGAGCTCTGAATCCGGAGTCTCCAAGTGAATCCCGGCAAGTTCGCAGCTATGAATTCCATTGCATGAGTACCTGGTGATGGCCTGAGAGGGATTCTGCCATTGCCTTGCTCTGCGTTCCCACTCTTCCTGTGGAATGCAACCACCTCATTTTGGACTGCTGCCATGGAGGAGGGCAAGGGTGGACTACTCTACATGCGGCCAGTCAACTTCACCGTAGTCTCCGTGTGTGTAATTGCAGTTTGAGGTGTAAATCAGAGAAAGTTTGCAGCTATGTGAAGAGGAAGCCAGCAGGGCACCTGAAAGAGCATGGCTTGAGGCGGCAAATTGCCGCCCCTGTCAAAGTGCCGTCTGGGTCCCATGGACCCACTGGGACCCATGTAAGGGCCAGCTCTGCTTTTGAAATCTCTTTCAAATCACCTATTTGTTACAAACTATGTTTAAAAGTCTCATCGTAAGCTTGATTTTATCAGGACCTTTGTTAAAACCTTTGAGTTTCGGACAGTAAACACATCGTTGGACTGTCAGAATTCTATTCCTTGTCCAGCATGCTTCACAGTGAGCGTTAGTCAATTGAACTTATTTTGTGGCCTAATGTTCTTTGCAGCTCTCTGTTCGCACAACTCATTTTAAATAGCATGAGTAGTGGGAACATCAAAGGAAACTAGACAGCATTTCATGTTTGACATAGTGTCATACATTAGCTGTGAGCTAGTTACTCAGTCACCCTCCTCAACACTAACCCTAAAAGTACACCCCTGGCCCTCCACTTAACCTAACATTGACAATAATATAAAATAAAATCCTAGTCCTAACAGTAACCTATGGACCATTTCCACTCCCCACACCTGTGACAATAACACACTTACCTTGAAGTCGGAGGTCCAGTGGTGTGTTCTTCACCATGGTCCTCCTGCTTCTTCTCCTGAAATAGAAAAATAAATCACGCCCCAGAAAAAACTAATATACCCCCCTCCCCCACTGCCACCTCCGCTGCCACCACCTATAATGAAATAAAAATATAAAAAAAATAAAAAAACCCTTTGCTGATCCTGCTTGGGCAGTATGAGGGTAATATGAACAGAGATTGGCTTTTATACCGCCAAAGGCTATTCAACGATTGGCTAGCTGGAGGAATGATGATATGTGCATTGGTAACCCCTCCAGCTAGATGCTAATTGCTTGAGAGGTGAGGTTACTGAAGGGCATGTTTCATGCCCTGTCTAACTCCACATCCCAGTCAGTGGGAGTGTGGGAACCAAATTCAACAGAGATTAAAGCCAATCTATGTTCATGTTTTCCTCACACTGTCTTGGGCAACACCCAGAACAGGACCAGCAATTTTTTTTTTTTTTAATTTAATTGTAGGTGTCAGCAGTGGAGGTGGGGAAGGAGGGATTTAAGGGTCTTATTTAATTTTTACTTTTTTTTTTTTTTTTTTTTTACTTCAGGAGAAGACACAGGAGGACAAGGGTGAAGAAGACACCGCAGGACCCCTGACTTCAAGGTGTGTTATTGTTACAGGTATAGGGAGTGGGGATGGGCCAGATTAATCCCTTGAGTACCAAAGGGGTATTTAATGCATTGCAATGCACTGCACACTCCACTGGAACTGAAAGGGTGGAACTGAAAGGGTTATTTATTTTTTAGGTTTAATCATGTCTTTGATAACTCTGAGGCATTGATATGGGGGATTTGAGCCCCCATATCAATTCATCTCTGGCTTACTAGTGTAGGGATGCCCTATATGCGCATGTGTGTGTGTGATTTTGCTAGTTTTCAATTGAATGTTGGTGGGTTTTACCACGCTTTAGGGACTCAACGCATATGTTTGCTAAGTGGAAAAAGCGCCAGCCCTTACACATGTGTTAATAGCCACCTTGTGATAGAATGGGACATGGATGTGCTGACCCATTGCTTTTAAAGGGAGCTAATGTTGCACCTGTGCGTTTTTAACTGGCGGTAGTTTGCCACAGCACAGGTAGTAAAATACCAAACTCTGACTTTAAAGGGATAGTAATACTTCGTTTTAACTTTATTTTATTTTGTAGGCATTAAAAAAACATGAAGAATGATATAAGTCTTATCTCTGAAACCTTTATGGTTTAAGAGATATTCACAAACAAAGTATCCCCCCCCTGTTCAACCAGATAAGAAGGGAGATGCCCAGGTAGACTGCAGAGAGGGACAATCTTCAATTAAGATAAGGGAAAAAGCTGAAAAACTTGTCAAGGGGGGAAGGGCTTTCATTGTTTTCATACAAAGAAAATTGTCCCCCTTTGTTATCTGTCCTGTCATACAACCAGACTCACATCTGAGAAGAGATGGCTTACACTAGGAAAAAGGGGCGGGGAGGGGAACTTTGCTTGTGAATATCTCATAAACCATAAAGGTTTGAGAGATAAGACTTATATCATTCTTCATGTTTTTTTAATGCCTACAAAATAAAATAAAGTTAAAACGAAGTATTACTATCCCTTTAAACTACTGCCGTTAGTGTAATTTCACTACAGCCCTATTAGAATTGAGTGTCAGACCCCTTGTTTGATAGGTGACCAGGCTTACAGCACTCAAATAGGGTCTGCCTTTCTCACTACCCAAACCTGTAGTACTATACTTCAATCACAGGCATGATTTGTACATGACAGGTAGTAGTACAGTTAGGAGCAGTGAGGTAGATTGTCCCCGCTGAGCAGCTGTAATCCCAGTCACAAATCAAGCCTTTACCCAACATTTCAGAAGTCACATAGATTGCAAGAGATACACAGTAAATATGCAAGTTTAGACTACACATAGTGCATTGGCGTACTCAAGACAACATACCTTTTAGACTGAGAACTCTTTTTATTGGATTTTCTATTTCTTTAAACCCTTGAATACCAGATTGGTAGGTAACACATTGAGAAGTTATATATTGCACACCTCTGTGGTGCTAAAGGGGTTAATATTAATTAGTTTAAAATATGTTTATATGTTCATTTCCCATTCCCACCCCTTTCTCTAATGTCAGCTCCATCTTCAGTGATCAGTTGTAAGGGCTTGGTTGCCACTGCAACTTTACATTTAGGGTTGCCACCTTTTCTTCAAAAAAATACCGGCCATGGCATTCCCTCCATAGACTTAACATTGGACAGAAGCCAATTTTTTACCGGCCTGCCGGTAAAATACCGGCTGGGTGGAAATCCTATTTACACTACCCACAGAAACAGAGACATTTTCCCTGTGCTCATGGCCTCAGTTAGTCTTGAGTACTGACTGTGGACCAATTCATGCTCCTTGCAGTTTACAATAAAAAACCTATGGCAAGATTGCCCTAGACTGCATGACTTCCTCAGACCAGGACAGCATAGGGTAGGAGAAGCTTGTCAGGGGGTGAGCTGAGAAGCCATGGTTACCTATGGGTAACCTGATTGGCTATACAGAACTAGGAGAAGGACTTCTCAAAAGGGAGTTGATTTCATCCTTCTTGACCTCATCTTGCTGTAGTGAACCTAACACAATATCATCCCACCCTTCCTCCCTTTGTTTCTCCTTTTTGTTAGCTTTGTCAGATGGCTCCTCACCAAGTCTGTTATTGTATCATTTTATGTATTAATAGCACTTATAGTTCAGGTTGTAGGGTAGTGGCCGAAGATGTGGCCCCAGGACACAGGTGTCTGATTCACATCCATTCACCTGTACAGGCCAGCAAATGGGGTGCTATAACTATCAGTTTTAGCCAAGACAGGAACAGACAGCATTTTGGACTAAGCGCTGTGCATTACTTTGGGCTTGCCTCAAATTAAAGTGGCCCCCAAATCATTATGCACATAGCGATACGCATATCATTACTACTATTAGCCTGAATAAGTGCGGCATTATTGAGAAATCCAACCCGTTCTGAGACTCCCACATGGGCATCTTGCTGTAGCAGCATCTGTGCACCTGCTCTGACAGTCCCTTCCTGTACCTTAAGGTACAATACAACTCCCACTCATCAATCCTAGAGGAGACCAGGATGGACAGCGCAGACGCACAGATGTCTCTTCGGCATGATGTCTGCACTGATGCCTTCTTGTGAGTCTCGTAACAGTTGGATTTCTTAATAATGCCGGACTTATTCAGGATATTACTAGTATGGATATGCATATCATTATGTGAATAGTGATTTGGGGGGCACTTTAATTTGAGCGAAAGTTCAGCTTTAAATGGGGTTACAACTCGGCATGAACACCCATTAGCTATGTCAGTCTTTTCACTCCTAACACAAATTCTGTCAAGTTTGGGGTATTTGTCAAGGACTTAATAAAGGGGATAAATATTCAGCTACTCTTAACTCTCACAATCAGAATGACAAAAACAAGCATATTGTGCATGGTAAGTGCGCAATGCATTGCGCTACAATATGTTCCACAACCCTCCGAATCTCGGGGGTTAAATATACAGATAAAACGCAATAATTAAATTTTTGTCAAAATCCAGCTCAGCATATACATTTTTTTGTCAAAATCTTCATTTAGAAAAGGGGAACTCTAAGCTTGTGAAAACAGTTATTTTCAAGCATATAAGAGAAATGTGCTGACAAGTGTCTCACGTGTCCACTAATTCCAGACAGGCAGAATCTAAAAAAAATTCTACAATATTACAAACTTTCAATTTATTTTCCCCTCCACCTTTACAGATAGATTTAAGGGTCTACCTTACATCTAATGTTTTGTTGAAAACAGAGAAGGCGGCCTTCCTTTTATAATCTCAGTCTGAGTGCACATAAAGTACCGAAGAGCTGGAAAAAGAGTATGGAGATCCTAACTGCGTGTAACCTTATATCTAGCTCAGCCATGCAATGAAAATACAATCAACCCAAGCATTCCACAAATTATCCCAGTTCAGAGCCTTGATTATCAGAGCAGAAATCTGAGTCACAGTTTAACCATTTGCGTGCAAGAGGGTTGGACCCTTCCCCCCCAGCATGCAAAGAGGTAAAGGTAACAGAAGACTGTAGTGATCTCAAGAATACTGAGGCTGATGGATTATAACAAACTGGAGAAAATCTGGGGCAAATTATATTCACCATAGATGAAAAAAAACAACTCCCAATGATTTAAATCATACCTGAGATCCTTCAACCTCAAGCCCCCAGGTGTATAGAGGAAGAGAAGTGATGGGAGTGTCCAAATTACCAGATTTGTAGCATGATGTGGGTGGGGCTTAATTATCATGGGTGACACTGGAATGCAGAAAGGTGGTGTTTGCCCAGAAATAGGCAGGGAAGAGGGTAGAACAGATCAGAAGTGGGTGGAACTGGGCTGGGAGTGGGAAGGGTTACTGCTGAACTTAGGAAGTCAAAGAATAACCCTCTGTCCCCAGACACTTAGTAATTAAGTCTGAAAACTGGCATCTACAGGTCCAGGTATGATTTAAATGGGGGTTTTAACCACCCTCACTTGAATGCTAGAACAGTCTCCAATACACTGACTTATTTAATATTCATTGGGTTAAAAGCCTAATTTAAATATATATTGTCCACTATGGCACAGTTGGAGTTCTGAATGTTATATGCTTTAATGGGACGTATGCATTACGGATAAATGGAACAATTCTGAATCAAACCATCTGTACCATACGACACAAATCAAAATTCCAACTGATAAATAATGAGGCTTCTAACTCCTTGAATATTAGCGAGATCTCCAAAGCAATGCACTGGAGACCTGTCTATTCCCTTAAGAGGTTAAAAGCCACATATAAATCAGTGGGAGGTTTTGGATCATTTGTTCCCTGAAGTGCCGTTGCTTTGCCCCAGAATTGCTGCTCTGCCTTGCAATATAATGTCTGCACATTCAGAACTTGCATTCAGGGACACAACAGGCCTCATACATAAAGTCAAAGTGGAGCAGTTCTGGGGAAAACCAGTTGTACTATATAGGACAAATAAAAATGACTGTTGACGTGCTATAGGGAACTGTAGCACAAGCATTCAAGGGGTAAAAGGACCCATTAACATACCACTGGAAACTCTCCTGATCTGCCCACAGACTTTTCCTCCTTTCCACCCTATTCCTTCCACTTCCCACAGACTTCTCCTCCTTCCTACCCTGTTCCTTCCACTTCCCACCCACTTCTCCTCCTTCCCATCCTGTTCCTCTCACTTCCCACCCACTTCTACTCCTTCCCATCCTGTTCCTCTCACTTCCCACCCACTTCTACTCCTTCCTACCCTGTTCCTTCCACTTCCCACCCACTTCTACTCCTTTCCACCCTGATCCTTTTACTTCCCACCCACTCAACCTCCGTCCCATCCTGTTCCTCCAACTTCCCACCCACTTCTACTCCTTCCCACCCTGATCCTTCTAGTTCCCACCCACTTATCCTCCTTCCCATCCTGTTCCTCCAACTTCCCACCCACTTCTACTTCTTCCAATCCTGTTCCTTCCACTTCCCACCCACTTCCCTTCCTTCCCATCCTGTTCTGCCTTCCTGCCCACTTCTCCTCCTTCCCACACCATTCCTCCAACTTCCCACCCACTTCTCCTCCTTCCCATCCTGTTCTGCCTTCCTGCCCACTTCTCCTCCTTCCCACACCATTCCTCCAACTTCCCACCCACTTCTCCTCTTTCCCATCCTGTCCTGCCTTCCTGCCCACTTTTCCTTCCCACACCCTTCCTCCTACTTCCCACCCACTTCTCCTCCTTCCCATCCTGGTCGGCCTTCCTGCCCACTTCTCCTCCTTCCCACACCATTCCTCCTACATCACACCCACTTTTCCCCATTCCCACCCTGTTCCACCCATTTTGTCACAATGATGATAAATCCTTCCCACCAATTAAGTTCACCCCCTTATGACACAAATAGGGTCATTCACATACCCCAGGTCACAGCACATGACCCCTCACCAGAAGCTCAAGAGGATGAAGTCATCATGTATGACCATTAACCCTTTGCGTGTCAGAGGGGAGTGCAACCCAATTTTTTTGTAATGTGTAGCACTGCCCTCTGGCAATCAAAGGGTTAATTCAATGGGATTTTTTTTGTTTATTTGTTCCCTATGGTGCATTTCATTTGCTCCAGTTCTTCTTCATTCATCAGTCTCACTATATACAAAATGTCTATGATCCATTCTACAAAGAGAGGATTGTAAAAGTAATGTATATGTGACAGCAAAGTGAAGCCTTCTATGTATTTAACAGTCATAGCAGAAGTGCAAATGCGGGGTACAATTTTTTATTCCTATGGCTTTCTGCTTAGTTCTCTGGTTTCTACAGCACCTGCCTCATAAATCAAAACACGCAACCCAGCGGAAAACGTCTCCACTTAACCCTACTCTACCGCCCTCCCTTTTATTACAGTGACAAATCACAAGTATTAGGTTTCTAGAGGGTTTGGAACCCTCTGAGAGAGAGCAACAAGAATCCGCAAATGAACACATCCATCCAAAGCACTCCGCCTCATTTGTTCCATCCAAACACAAATCCTATCATCAAGTTTCCATTGCACAATTCAGAAGCAAATCAAAGTGTTCAACTTTGCCAATAAGACTTTTTTCTTTACATCTACACACTCAGATGAGTTGCCAAGTACAAGAACTTTTTTTTATTTAACCATTTGAGTAGGAGGGTGGGAAATGTATTGCTTGACACTCACAAGGTTAAAAAATTATTTCTTAACCCTTTAACCCACGGGAATCCAACATGCTGCCAGTCAGGCAAATGTGGCCCATCTTACTCCAAGCTGTGGCCCACCTGAGACTTTTTTTTTTTTTTTTTTTTTATATATTTTTACCTAATTAACTAGCATACATTAATTAGTAGGTCAGCAAGACCTATCCCCCCCCCCCACACACACACACACATACACACACCGTCTGCCAGTGCTGTACAGTTCAATGAATGAATGAATGAATGAATGAACGAATGAATATGTTTGTTTATTTATATAGCGCCACATGTGTACGCAGCGCTTTACAATTTCAGGGTTTAAACAATACAGGGTTACAGGTGCTTTGTAGAGTGAAACATTGGTTGTGAGGTCCCTGCCCGAAAGCTTACAATCTAAAGAACAGATGTCTGTTGAGTGCCAGAGAGGTGTATGACGTTCACTCAAAGGGTTGAATACCGGTTGCTGACATGATCAGCAAGTAAATAAATCCATATTTTTGAATAGCTGACGGGCTGTAATTCACCATCACAATTATCAATAAAAAAATAATGCTGCCCTCACACTTACGGTTTTCTGGTCATGTGACCCATAATTAAAAGAATTAGGATGCCCTGCTTTAACCCTTTGAGTGCCAACACAATTGCAATGCATTATATCCTATATAATAATTCGCTAGGATGTTTGTCACGATGCAGTCATGCGCAGTAGAGACTGCCCACGTTCGGCCAGTCTCTACTGCGTATGATTGCATTGCATGAGTGACGCGACGCAAGACTGCATCGCATGGAGTAGTGAGAAATACCCCTCTGGCACTCAAAGGGTTAACATTACCTGGACCTTGGCCCATGTACACTGGTTTTTACACTAGTATATATATATATATATATATATATATATATATATATATATATATATATAAAAATAAATAAAATAAAGGAATATGGAGGGAGCAGTAATATCTATTGAAAATATAAAATATATTTATTAAACAATGCACAGTACAATCAATATACGTATAAACTACCCCAAATAACTTATGGCGCTATATATTATAAATGTGAATTCACATAAAAAAATATTAAAAAATATCACCGAAGGAAGAATACTGGATACAAATGTTCGTGAGACTCCCGGTATGGTAGGTGTGATGATCACGCTAACAGCGTATTGTGCTCTCCCAACTGTGTTCACTATAATAGGATTTTAGTCTTACCTGTTAAATCCTTTTCTCTTACAGCTTACTGGTAACTTTGGGTAAGCGATCAGCCCCATTAATAGGCAGGAACAATTCTGAGAAGTGACTGCTTGGTGGAGCCTACCTCCTCTCCTTAGCTTGCAGCTAGCCAGTCCCCAACCAGCAAGATTTGCAGACTAACTACTGACTAGGTAGTAAGAAGGTAAAGGAAGACTCCTATGTGCATGACCTCAAAAGGACCCCCACGTTCTGCCGCAGGACAGCCAAGTATGGTCCCTTGACAGGGTGGGAGACCAGTATGGACTAAGAGAAAAGGATTTAACAGGTAAGACTAAAATCCTAGTTTCTCTGTCGTCCAATACAGGTTACTGGTAACTTTGGGATGTCCAACCATTAAGTTCCCCAGGGCAGGAAGAAAGGCAAGGACCAGGCGCAAGCCCCCAAAGTCACCAGAGCACCAATGAACCTACAGATCATAAATAGCTCAACACTAACCGCAAAGTGTAAACGGACACTAAATAGGGGTAAAACAAACCCCATGAACTGTTACACAGCACACTGAACTAGAGCCAACAGGGCTCAAAAGTGAAAGAGTACTGAGAGACTAAAGAGATCCTAGAAAGGCAAGGCCACCTCCAGGATCTTCCTCCCAAAACTGGCATCAGCCAATGCCAGCACATCCACACGATAGTGTTTAGAAAAAGTCTGCACAGATGATCAATTGGCCACCTTGCACAAATGATCAGCTGAGGCCTGGTTCTTGTAGGCCCATGAAGCCCCAATAGACTTCGTAGAATGTGCCGTGACCCTGAAGGGAACAGGCTTCTTCTGAAGTTCGTGAGCCTTACGAATCATGGACTTGATCCAAGAAGCAATGGTAACCTTGGAATCAGGCTTCCCTGCCCTAGGACCCTCAGGAATGACAAAAAGAGTGTCAGACTGCCTCAAGGACTCAGTGCAATGCACACAGAACTTGAGACAACGCACAACATCCAACAGATGAAGTGCCCTCTCTTTGTCAGAAGTAGGGTTAGGACAGAAGGAAGGGACCACATCTCCTGATTAATGTGGAACTCAGACACCACCTTCGGAAGAAACTCTTGTGAGGTGCGAAGCACCGCCTTGTCCTTGTGAAAGACCAAAAAGGGTGGTCTACAAGACAGGGCATGCAGCTCCGCAACTCGGCGAACAGAAACAATCGCCAGGAGAAAGGCCATCTTCCACTTCAGCATACATAGAGGAATGGTAGCCAAACACTCAAAAGGAGGACGCTGAAGTACTCCCAAGACCGGGTTAAGATCCCACTGAGAGCAGGGGACTTAAACACCGGACGGGTATGAGCAACACCCTGGAAGGAAGCCAAGACGCCTCTGAAAGAAGATAGAGAGCAGAGAAGTCTGAACCTTAAGAGAACTCAGACTGAGACCCTTACCCACACCATCCTGGAGGAAGGAGAGAACTATAGGAAGGTCAAAATCCTGAGACAGGGCTTTGTCAGCACACCAAGACAGAAAAGTAGACCAAACTCGACTGTAGGCCTTAGAGTTAATAGGCTTATGGGCACTAAGCATAGTAGCCACCACACCAGAAGAAAATCCTTTCTTCTTCAAAACTGAGGATTCAATCTCCATGCCATCAAAGCCAGACAATGAATGTCTTCCTTCCAGAGGTAACCCTGTAGAAGAAGGTCCGGACGGGGGGAAGCTGAAGAGGTTCCGCCACTGATAGGTCCAGAAGCTCCAGAAACCAAGTCTGTCAGGGCCAGTACGGAGCAATCAGAATGACTAGGTGGCACTCCAGTCTCAGCTTCCGAAGTACTCTGTTCAACAGGGGAACAGGAGGAAAGATGTATGCCAAAGGAAACGTCCGCTGGATCGGCAAGGCATCCACTGCCAGAGCCAGGGGATCCACCCAGTGAGAGCAGAATGTTGGCACCTTCCTGCTGTGCCTGGCTGCCATCAGGTCAATACAAGGAAGACCCCACTGCTGAATGATGAGGTTGAACACCTCCAGATACAGCTCCCACTCTCCTCTGTCCACTATGTGCCGACTGAGGAAGTCTGCCAGAATGTTATCTATGCCAGGAATATGAACTGCGGAAATGGCAGGGACATGCTCCTCTGCCCATGATAAAATGTCCTTGACCTCTAGCCAAGCTCCGAGACTTCTTGTGCAGCCTTGCTTGTTGATGTAGTCTACCGCTGTAGCGTTGTTTGACTGTACTCTGACCGGGCAATCCTCCAGTTGCCATGTCCAGTGCTGTAGGGCAGTGTCGCCCGAAGCTCCAAGACAATGATGGGAAGGAGAGATTCCTCCTGAGACCACCGGCCCTGAAAACTCAAGTGCCCCAGCACCGCTCCCCATCCGGAGAGGCTGGCATCCATTGTTACTGTGGTTCAGAAGGGCACCAGGAAGGGTCTGCCTTTCCTGGGAGGAGGAAGAGAGGTGAAGGGAATCCTGTATCCCGTAGCCACCACCTGTAAAACCCATGGGTTCGCCTCAGAGGACTGCCAAGCCGAGAGGTAGTGGCGTAAGTGGCCACCTACCTGCGGGTGGGGACCCGGGTTCGGCGAGTCATGAAGCAGAAGGTTTGGAAGCCTTCGGCTTCGTGGAGGACTTGGATCTTCATTGCTGCTTAGGCTTGGATGAGGAGTGCGGAGCCTGAGTGACCGTCTGGGTCTCTTGGTGAGAGTCTGCTTGAAAGGAACAAAAAAGCTGATTCCTTTTGACAGGCGCCTTCTTCCTCAGGACCACTGGCAGGTGAGTACTCTTCCCTCCAGTGACCTCGTTGATGAGATCCTTGAGCTCAGGCCCAAGCAGGGAGGAGCCCTGAAAAACAGAGAAAAGATATTAATATATAGTGCTGGTCGTGTGTAGCTCTGAGGAATCGCGGGCAGGGACCCTGGACTGTGATATTTCACTGTCGTCTCTCATCTCCCCCGTCTCAGATGCCTAGTTCTTTTAGGAGCTAAACAATGTTTCCACGGTCTAGTCCACTGAACCTTAAAGCGGGCAGAGTCAGTGATTTATCTTGTAGCTCTGCAACATGCAATACCTCCCGTCCTTGAATATATTACCGAGATGACCAGAGTCCCTCAAACTCAAATGGTGATAAAAGGAAAATCAGCACTGTAGGGGTACAGTCCTCCTCCAACGCGTTTCGTATTAGTTATAATACTTCTTCAGGGAAAGAGTAATGCTCACTGGTATGTAATTTTGAACACTATCGGCAGAGTGCAGAAAAGAAAAATTAGTTATTTTTCAAAAGCCATAAATGTATGTGCTATTTGCGATTGCTCACATTTTGGTACAAGAAATACACTAATGCCTTGATGCTAACTAGAACATGCTCTGAAATTAATGTCACAGCTATGGTAGTTTTTACTGTTTTCGCTGAATTAGGTGAAATCACTAATCTTCTCACATAATATGGACATTTTAGCCATGCCTACTTTTTGAAATGTATTTGCTAGAAAAAGCACACAAATTTGTTAGTTCATAAAAAACATGCATAATTCAGTAACATTTTGGGGATAATCATTTTTTCTTCAAACGTACATTTCAACCATTTCAATGCTGAAGGAGAACACACTGCATTGCTCTGCATTCTGCCTCATGGGACTCATTAATGAGATCGAATTCTGTAGCAGAGAAACTACAGCACAGGGCTGAAATAATATTTACCAAAATGTCCATTGATTTAAATGGAGCATTTTAACACCTTGAATGCTAAAGAGGTCTCCATGCTACTGCCTCACAATGTGTTGGCGACATCACTAGCATTCTAGGGTTTAAAAACCGCATTTGAATCCACTGAAATTTTCATTTCTCCTCTACAGTATTGTTGGTTCCACAGAACTGCAGCTCTCTAGCTTGAGGTGTTAGGCCCAATATAGCTTTTCATCCATTGCTAATTTTGACTTGTGCAAAGACCAGTTGAAATTGCCAACAGGAGACAGAGGTCACAACCTCTGTAGGAGTGAGCTGCAAGCATCTGAAATGTCAAGATGTACAGAGTGATACCGTACACATTATTGACAAATGACCTCCAAGGCTTCCCTACTGGAATGTAAATATGGAATCAAACATATCCTATGTGACAAATGGAAAGTAATATTATTAACCAACATGTTTGTTTATCAGACCTGTCATTTAAATAACTTTTTTCTCCCATCTGCCACGGCAGCTCATTGAAGGACACAGGACTTTATGCATTAAGGTGAAGTTATTCTGAGGCAAGCCAATTGCACTATAGGGGTCAAATGCAGATTCCCATTGATTTAAAATATGTTTTTATAACCCCCTAGAATGCTAAAAATGTGTAAGATGAACTGAACAAGGGAGACTATTTTTTAATTATCTTTTAAAACAAGAATGGGAAGCCATTTAAATTCTAGCTGCTATTGGACAACAATTTCTATCATCATACCTGGTAACTCTCCGCATCTGTCCTGAAGACTCCAGTTTTCAGACTGTATTACCGGGTCTCTGGGGATAGAGGCCGATTCTCTGGCGCTGGTGAGTTTCTTTTCCTTCCCTCCCACTTCTCCTCCTTCCTACCCTGTTCTGCCCACTTCCCATCCTCTTCTCGCCCACTTTCTGACATGCAGATGCACAAGCCCTACCCACCCATTTAAGCCCTGCCCCTTTTATGACGTGAATCCTGTCACTGACATCCCCTGACCAGCAGCACATGAGCCCTCTCCAGGGGCTCATAGATAAGAAGTCCCCAGGTATGCCTATCATACTCAGGCAGCCTCTGGCTGACTAAGGATATGGGAGATGTAGTCTAACAATGGTCTAACAGTGGTCATTGCATATGTTGCTCATCCCTGCTCTACAAAAAAGTTTAGATTTGAAGCTATACATATTGATTGAACAGCAGGGCTGACTCTCAGTGAGGTCATGTCAAGGTCAAAAATCCTGACCTTTTTGCATCTGGTATTACATTTGATCATCAGATAAATAAACCATTAAGCCTCTTTGACCCTGGAGATATCAATGCAGCAACGATGCGTTGGATCTGTGAAAGGTAACATGCTGGACTAAATGCACTAATTACAGTATGCAGCAACTTTACTGTGTTCCCTAAGGAATGCACTAAATTTGCAATAAAGAAGGTCTACACACAGCAGCCTATGAGCAAATGTGGGAAATCTCCGGATGTGCCCCAGATGTTCCTGATTTTAGATTTAATTACCGGGACTCCAGGAATAGAATCTAATTCTTGGCTTTACCAAGTTCCCCAGGAATCTGACCAGTCCTTGCCTGGCTCTTTCTACTCCTGCTCTGTTCCACCCACTTTTCTGTCCATTTCATGGCAAACCCCACCTTTCCACCAATCAACGGCTGACACACTTGGGTGCCAGCTAGTAATATTAGCTGGCACACACATAGACTTGTTAACAGACACAATTCCCAATCAGTGGTGGAGTGCAGAAGAGGGGCAAGTGTAGATACATGAGCAATAGAAGTGCCACAAGGGGCTGTCACTGTGGAAAAGGGGCCATTCACTCCACCAGAATGTCAATACACCAGTGCTGAATAAAGTAACCCGGTACCTGTTTTTCCTGAACGTACCCTTTTAAGAATAGTAGTCTTAGAGGAACACTACCACCCCTAACAATAAACCCCAATTCATTTCAGGCTGGGCAGGAATATCTAGTGGCTGTTAAGAATTAATTCTGCATGGGATGGTTCTAAAAAAAATCAATACTTAATTAGTTCTATATATCATGTCCACTTTGTTGAAGGACTCCAGAACACAAAACGCCTCCCACTGTAGTTGGAAACCTCTCTAACATTGAAGGGGTTAAATACCCCGTTTAAATTAATGGGATTTTTTTTTATGTTTTGCATTGCAAACCCCTTTGGCACTCAAAGGGTTAATACATCAGCTTACATACATTTACCTACTATTAACTTAAGACAGTATGCATTTTCATCAGTGACAGGCAACTAGTTTCACTCAAAGAGCACATAAATGGTCCTCACTTCCATCAAAAGGGCTACGTGTTTTATATAGCAGATCGGAAAAAGAAGTTTAACCCCTAGGATGCTAGAGCGGTCTGACTGGAACCCAAGTGGTTAGACAGAACAGGGTAAGTGTAAAAATATAGGATGTTCTGTGGTGGAAGAAATGTATCTCTTTTTCCCATTGTACCAGAGAACAGTCCAGGGGCCATAGGTGAAGCTCTTGAGGGCCACATGACACCACAGGGCCACCAGCTGCCCACCACTGATTTGAACAATGTAAATATTTGTTGGTTTTTTTTTAGCTGTCCATTATCCCGTGTTCCATCACAGATGGATCTATAACAGCAGGACAGAAGAAAACATATGTGGCCTTGTCTGAAATGACACATTGTCAGGAATGTGTATCTTTGGTGACAAATGTTTGGGATGACTAACACTTCCTATTATTGAAACTACCAGTGTCACAAGAAAAGAGACAATAGGGCATACATCTAACTAACCAGACTGAGTAACTACAGGCACAGTTTCACTTTAATAAAAATAGCTTTTCATCCATTGCTAATAGCCTTTCCAAATGGCAAAATGAAAGCTGCCTACTTGGGAAAGTGTTCTT
This sequence comes from Rhinophrynus dorsalis, assembly GCA_037306005.1. NCBI lineage: Eukaryota > Metazoa > Chordata > Amphibia > Anura > Rhinophrynidae > Rhinophrynus > Rhinophrynus dorsalis. The sequence continues at coordinate 83,456,977 of CM074724.1, read as the reverse complement.
CTGTAGTGAATAATTAGGGAAATAAATAGCTGTTTTTGAGGAGCAATAATGCTAAATAAAAGTTTTTCTTATATAAATGTTTACATTGTAACATTTAGCACACACACACACACACACACACACACACACACACACACACACACACACACACACACACACACACACACACACACACACACACACACACACACACACACACACACACACACACACACACACACACACACATATATATACTTTGGGTCTTGCAGTTACACAAAGAGGTGTCAATAGGCCATGAAATAGACTCAGTAATACCCTACCCACCAGCCACACTCCCAGCAACACCACCTAAAACTAAAGTGTCTTTCCCTCTTTGGACATTTGAAATGTTGGGAGGTATGCAAGCAGAGCATCCTTACATAAACATAGGCTTGTTCCCTTTGAATCTGCAGGGCATATAAAGTGAGAGAAGCAGTACACTAAGTAATGTAAGACAATGGACCAATGCCCAATGCCCTGGCTTTGGTGGTGAGATAAAGTCTACTGAAGCCCTACCATTGATTATGATTATGACTGAGAGTTGTTTGAAGATGAGAGTCATTACACATAACAACTGGAGGGCCTTAGGTTGCACAACCCTGGTTTAAAATACATATGGTCAAAACTGGTATACTGTATATAAGTTATACAGTGCATTTGATCTCACTCCAGCATGCAAGGTGTTATGGGGGATTGTTGAGAGTATGCAGTGAATATTTACACCCATTTTTTTTTTTATCAAACCACTCAACAGCAGTGTATTGTATACTTATGCATAGTAGTTTAACCCTTCGAGTGCCAGAGGGGTGTGCAACGCATTGCAAACGCAATTAACGATTCAAGTCTTATGAGATATTTCACATTAGACAACTGCAGAGAAGTTTGAAATTCACTTTAAATACTAAGCCAAGTACAATTAAGCCATTTATGTAAATATCCTAAAGTGTAGTGTAAGGTAGTGAACATAAATATGTGAAATCCAAGGTTTGCATAGAATGTTATGAAAAAAATCAACATTTCTACAGCCTCGGAGAAGTGAGATTGTTTCTGTGAATTCTAAGACTATTAACAGCTATTGGACACTGATGAATATGGACTATAGCTACATTAACTTAAAAAATATTCCCTCAGGATAAGAAATAACTCATAGGTCAATTTTAAATAAAGGTATAGGTTACGTTTATTGGTCACTTATGCAACCTTTCTGCAGCAATGTCATGAAGATCACATACCTCTCAAGATTTCAGATGACCCATACCTCCCAACATTTCAAATTGCCAAAGAGGGACACTTGTGTTTTAGGGGGTGTTTCTGGGGGTGTGGCTGGTGGGCAGGGCATTACCGGAATTTTTAAGCTATTTCATGACCTATTGTCACCTCCTTGTGTAACCTAATAAATGATTTAGAACAAGACCAAAGTATTTTATTTACACGCACTAATTTATAAACACATATGCTGACATTTAAACAAACAATAATGTGAGTTTTATTGCTGTAGAGCAATATTAAACACTTATATACACACACCACACAATCTGATCTCTTAAAAAGAGGGACATCAGGATGGGAAAGAGGGACAGAGGGATTTAGGTCTAAAGAGGGACTGTCCCTCCTAAAGAGGGACACTTGGGAGGTATGGATGACTAGAGAGGGACACTTGTGTTATAGGTGGTGTTGCTGGGTAGTAGCTGGTTATTGGGGCATTACAAATCATTTTTAGATTATTTCATGACTTGCAGACAACCTTTTTGTGTAAATGAATAAATGATTTAGAGCAAGATCAAAGTATTTTTCTTACACAGACTAATTCATAAACACATATACTGAAGTTTTAACCCTTTGAATGCCAGAGAGGTATTAATATGTTGATTACCTTTCTGGCATTCAAAGGGTTAACAAACATTAATGTTAGTTTTATTGCTGTGGAGCAATGTGATACACTTACATACACACCACACAGTCTTATCTCCTAAACAGAGGGACACCAGGGTGGGAAAGAGGGACGGATGGATTTGGGTCTCAAAGAGGGACACTTGGGAGGTATACGATATTCAAAGGCATAAACTATCAAATGCTTCTTAGTGAATACAGCAAGGTAGACTCAGGCCATATTCACCTCTGCATCCCCACACATGACCATAACCACTTAAGGAGTTAAGCACTTAAAGGACCACGGACCATTGTTTATTTAGCTGTTCTAAATCAGGGCTCCCCGAACGGCATGCAACTGCGCGGGGAGCCCTGAATTCCATCATGGTCCTGGCACGTCACAGGTCCCTATCGCATGCTGGACCCATGACATGCCAGGACTGTCATGGGTCCTTACAGGGTTAATCAAACCTTAACGTAGACATGTCAATCATGTGGCCTCCTAGCTAATAAAATGTGTTTCCCAGTAGGATTCTCTTTTTAATTACAGTGCGGTGCTTCTGCTACAAATTCTGATATAGATCAATATGGTTTGAGGTCACCTTTTAGAGCAGAATAATATGCTTTTCCCTCCCCGGTAGTTGTCTGGTTAGGGGTGATGGGAGTTGTAGTTTCCAACAGCTTGAAAGCCAAAGACAGCATACCCATGTTCTAGAGCTAATTTAGACACTGGGCTCATTATCAGAACAGCCATAGCAGAGCAGCAGCCTGTTTACATTTCATCCCTCTCCTCAGTCCTCCCCAGCAAAATAACAGTGAACACATCAATAGCCATTATTGTGGCCCTCCTTTGTGGGAATGGTTGAATGTATGGCACTCTTTAGAGGGAATCTTAAGTATGTGGTTCTCAACTTTGAGTCTGACATGCCTGCCTTAGTCCATCTCTCCCTTGGGGAGCATTACATTTTGTTACCCCTATAATAACTAATATAAAGCATTCAAATCTAAAAGGAATTTGCAAACTATATGCTGACTTGTAACAACTGGTAGAGAGTAGGGCCGCCACCCAGCCGGTATTTTACAGGCAGGCCGGTAAAAAAATTGGCTTCTTTCCAATGTTAAGTCTATGGAGGGAATGCCTTGACCGGTATTTTTTTGAAGAAAAGGTAGCAACCCTAGTAGAGAGATGAAGAAGGCAAGTAAGTGTCTGCATTGTATGAGGACCGTTCTGTGAAGGCAGTGTTTAGTGTGACTACAAAGGGCTTTATTCATCTGTTCTAAAAAAGAAAATCACTGGATATATTAAGACTGAGAAGGCACGCTGACTCAACACATTTCAAATATTCTCACCACTTTGCATGTGTGTCTCAGTTCAATTCTATAGAAGTGTTGGCCACAGTTAACCTGGTGATGTCTTCCACCTTACTAACCTTTTGAGTGCCAGAGGGGTATGCATTGGATACCCCTCTTGCAATCAAGTCTAGAGTTCCTTTGTTCCTGCAGGTAGTTTCAACATTTTCATAGTGATGTCATGACTAATGCAGGCACATGTCATTAAACATACTCATACATACATGCAAGCATACGCCCTGGATTTTCTCATTGTCTCCGCAATGAAGAGGTCAGTGAATATGCTCTTACTCCGGTAATTCCCATTGGATGCTGAAGGCCCTGTTTTCCTTTGAATCCCTTTGCAGTGTGTTCACTCTAGGGTGAGCAATGGTGAGTGACCCGGAACTGAAAGTATTAAAGAAACCTGTTTATGTAGAGCTGAAATGGAAGAACAGATGCATCATCCAGGCCTGTCGAATTTTATTTACCAATTTAACTCTTTTAGTGCTGGGTCATTCACAGTAGCTTGCTGCCTTCCAGTGGCAGAAAGCTCCTCACATTGCTACTTACTAATAATAATGCAGCCACCAAAGGGCTGGATTTACTAAATTGTAGTATTAGTCATATGGCTAATTTCATTGTCTGCTCTTGTGCGCTAAAACCCCCCCAAAAAACAGCAGTACCATTCTCTGTGTACCTCCTGCATGGAAGTCATGTCACCTGGAACCAGACCAGAAGGGTGTACACAAGCATTGCTTTGCTGTCTGTTATGTGGGCATTCCACTGGTCTTTAACCCTTTGACTGCCATGCGCTGCATACCTCTCTAGCAATCATGGACGTCCAGAGGGGGCCCCTGCAATTACCCTCCTTCGTATAAATAAAGGGGCTCAATGGGCTGGCCTGGGAGTCATATTATGGCTTTGCCCCCATGGAAAAATTTCTACGGACACCCCCTGCTAGCAATCTAAGGGTTAAAAGGATATTGACATCCAAGGATAAAAAAAAATCTGAATTACTTAGTAAATGTAAAGTCAACCAATGGATAAACTTAGCGAGGCTGATATACTAAGGAGAATTAGAGCAGTTTTGATGGAAACAAATTGCACAAGAGAGACAAAATACAAAAATCACTAAATTCCCATTTATTTAAATGGGGCTCTTAAAGGAACACTAAACACCTAAAATGAACTGTTAATGCTAACATCTGTTAAAAAAAAATATATATATATATTTATTTATTGAGGCCTAAATTCTAGTCTTATATATGCTCTGAGGGAGCAGATATTCCTGCCTTTTCAGGGCTCCATGCTTCCCACTGATTATCCAGGATTGTCTCTTAATGGGCTGAGATAAGCTGACATTTCTGAATACAAGAAGAGTGGGCAGTAATCACAATCAACTAATGGATGTTGGCGTTTATCTCTCAATACAAACAGTACAAACAACATTAAATAAATCTCTAAACAGGACAATTTGCACATCTTAACCTTTTGAGTTTCTCTCTGGCACTCAAAGGGTTAAACAGCAAATCTGCAATTATACTTTAGCATATCTCCCAAGTGTCCCTCTTTTCTGCCCTTTTGTCCCTCTTTTTAGGAGAACAGAATGAGTAGTGTGTATCACATTGCTCCACAGCAATAAAACTCACATAAATGTGTTGTTAATCTTCAGTATTTGTGTTTATAAATTAGTCTGTGTAAATAAAATATTTTGCTCTAAATCATTTATCAGTTACACACAGAGGTGCCGATAGATCAATAAATAACCTAAAAATTGTTGGTAATGCCCTGCCCACAAGCCACACCCCCAGAAACACCACCTAAAACAAAAGTGTCACTCTTTGTCCATTTGAAATGTCGAGAGGTGTGTTTTAGGTATGTAAAATATGAATAATTTATATTTCCATATACTATTTAATATTTAACCGTGTGTGTGTCAGGCCCCTCTAGAATTCAAAGTGATAAAGATGTATCAACTTTTTACATTTTTTTTTGTATTAGTGTTCCTTTAAACCAGTGAATGCTCAGGGGGTTTCAAATGAATAGCTGTCTCTGCTAAACTGCTAAGTCTGCTCCCATTAGGCACTGTTAAAGGTGTGATTAAAGGCAAAGAGAGTGATAAAATGTCATGATAAGTTTCCCTTTAATGAAGCCTAACTTGTTTTATTAGGTGTAAACGTGTTGTTAAATTTGCCAAGGGAAGCACAGATAACAATCTTCTGTATTTTTTACCCCTTATCTTTACTGACTCCTTAAAGGCTCTTTTGGATGGGCAGCAGTTCAATCACCTCTCTCCTGTGTTCAGCTGCAGATCCAGAAAGCAGGAGGGGTGTATCTTCTGGTGAGCCTATATGACAGCGAAACAGTAATGGCCAGTCATGGGTCGGCCATTCACTGGAGGTAACGATAAGGATTGATATTTAAATTCCAACAAAGCTTGTGCGAAAGGATTGCAGGTGGCCCCATAGGCTGCTGGGCAATCCATGCTTACTGCAAATTCACTATGTTCCTAAGGGAATGTAGTAAAGTCGCTGAATGCTGGAGTACGGTACAATAATCTCCGAGCATGTAGCTTCCACAATGGACAACAGATCCAACTAAGCATCACTGTGTTGATGTCTCCTGTGTGAAAGGGACCTAACAGTGTGAGCTGTAGGTAAATAAAGTACATTGAACCGTATGTACAAATAAGGACCAATTTTGGGGCAAACCAAGTATAACATATGGAAGGGATATAAAAAAAATATCTAATTTATTTAAATAGGGATTTTAACCTCTCCAACCACTATAGCATTCAAGTGGTTAAAAGTTCAAATTAATTAATTAATGGGAATTTGGGGGATTTTTATTTGTCACCTACGGTGCAGTTGGTTTGCCTCAGAATTGCTCCAGTTCTACTTGGTACATCAGCCTCAGAGACAGGAAAGCTACGGATAAGTTGCATGCAGTACAGCAAGGAAAAGCCCCAAGTACATAACAAAAAGGCATTTCTAAAGGATGGTATTTAGCACCCTCGGATGAATAGGTGGTGGGATCAACTCCAGAGCTTATCCACCCCTTTACACAAGGCCAAGATTAATTTAGACCCAAATGTTTGTAACAAAAAAGAAAGCAGAAGTTAAGGTCTCAGCCAGGCAGAACGTGAATTAATTAGATGGTAAAGAATTGCAAATCATTTAAGAGGGGTCTACTGGCTTGGAGAAAGGAAACGTAAAAATGTCAGAGATAGAGAGAGAGAGAGAGAGAGAGTGTGTGAGAGAGGGAAAGAGAGGAGGGAAAGAGAGAGAGTTGTAGGAAAGGGGAGAAAAGAAAGGAAAGAGAATGGGGCAAAGGGGGAAAGAGAGAGGGCAGTAGGGAAGAAAGAAAGGAAGAAGAGTAGAGAGGAAGAAGAAGCAAAGGGGAGAGGGAATGATGTGAAGAAAAGGAGAGAGGGCAAAGACAGAAGGAGAAAGGATGACAGGGGAGAGGTGAGAGAAATGGAGATAATGTTACACGAGTCAGGAAATGTAGTGAGTGGGAGAAGCGTGTGCAGGTACAGAAAGAAAAGGGGGAAGCAGACAGAAACATAGAATTTGACGGCAGATAAGAACCATTCGTCCCATCTAGTCTGCCCATTTTCCTACTGTAAAAACCTCAAACCTTAATAGGTCCTTGGTCTTTTCTAATGTTAAGGATAGCTTTATGCTTATCCCATGCATGGTTAAATTCTGTCACTGTCTACCACTGTTCATCTGTCTACCACTTCTGCTGGTAGGCTATTCCACTTACCTACTACCCTCTCAGTGAAGTAAAACATTCTTACATTACATCTAAACCTGTGTCCCTCTAGTTTTAGACTGTGGCCTCTTGTCCTAACATTTTTACTCCTTTGAAATGTACTTCCATCTTGCACTCTGTTGAATCCCTTCATGTATTTGAATGTTTCTATCATATCCCCTCTCTCTCTTCTCTCCTCTGAGCTATACATGTTTTATACCCCTTTTTTATTAACTGGGCAATTCTTTCCTCTGTGCGTGCTTTGGCACATCTAATAATGCACTTGGCCTCCTTCAGCCTAGTCTTGTACCGATACGTTTCTTCTTCCTTCTGCATCTGCTTATATTTCTTAAATGCTTCTTTTTCTCCTTTACTATATTTGCCAGTTCTGCGGAGTACCACATTGGGTTTTCTTTTTCTTTTACTCTTGCTGACAGATGGGAGGAGATGGTACACAAGATGCAAAGAGGGATTTAACCCCTTAGTGATCAAAGACGTACATGTATGCCATGGGGAGAATGTGCCTATAGGACCCCTGAAGTACATGTATGTCCAGGGGTCCCCGTGCAGCTGAACGCTGTTCAGGGACCTCTGATTCCAGTAAGACATTTACAAAAATACACCGTGGTCCTTAAGTGCAGGCCGAGCACCTGGTCCTTAAGGGGTTAAGAGAGGGGGAGAACAAGAGATAGGAAGAGGGAAAGTGGAGGGAGGGGGGTAGAAAGAGGGGAAAGTGTTAGATGCAAAGAAGGAGAAAACCAGATGACAGAAAGAGGACAGGCTCTCCGTGCATTTCATAGGCAGCACCGGCAGTAAGAGGTTTGATCTTTGTCTTTCATAAAGCAGTGGGTTAGCACTGTAAAACCTGATAGACCCTTACTTATTTTATCAATATGTATATGGTATAGCTACTTAGTCCCTTTTTATGGATTTGATATCATTTATAATAAAGCAGACATATTTAGATCCAGAGCTGTTCCTTTTTAGGTCATTTCACCTTTTTATTTATATATACACATTGTTATATCTGGAGTAACTCGGTATTCACGGATAGTGCCAAGGCAGGATTCTGAACACAACAGAATATGCAGCGTTACCCGAGTGGAGTCGGGTGATTTTCTCCATCTGCTGGCTTTGTCAGATTCATTTCTGACCATCATACTCGTGAGTACTATACACTTATTTCTATGCTATTTCTCCATCACAGATTTACACTATTGGGCGCCCTGTGTCTTCTATTTTCTAAATGATTCTGCAATGGCAGTAAGAAAGGCCATGTGTTCTGCAATAAATCTCATGGTACAAAGGTAGAGGAAACAGGAGGGATAGGTAATGGGGAGCCAGCCTATTAATGGAAAACTTGTCAGCCTTTATTTGCTTTTTCTTCCTGCATGGCTGCCTTCCAATTAGAGATGGATTTAAACAAGTATTTAGAGAAAGGAACAGCAAGTGAGCGGGAAGAAGAAGAAACAATCCAAATGTAGAGACAGTGGAAAAAGAGATAAGTGCCAAGAGAACAAAAAAAATGATGAGCACCACATTGCAAAGCAGTGAGTTGTATACAGGGGGAGGGGTGTAAAGACTGTGAAACGCCTGAAGGAACATTACACAGCACAATCCAATCGCAGGCTGGAAATCTTCTACAAGTCTGGCCAAATGCACAAGTACAAGAGTGGAGCAATTCTGGAGCAAAATAACTGCATTGCACCATAGGGGACAAACACAAGTTCCATTTGATATACATATATGGCGCTTTTAAAGGGGATGTATCACCTCAACAAAAAAATGTTACCATACGTTTTGTTAATAAAGCAGTAGTAGGAAAGCAGTTTTTTTCCCTAAAAGAGCGTACTTTTAAAGATATTGGCTCCTTTCTTCTGTGCGCTTCCACATAATGTGCACAGCAGAGCTCTTCTCCTCCCACCTCCCTCCCAGCTGCCCCAGGGAGCACGATCATGCTTCCCTTCTATCGTTAGATCAAGCTCTGGTTAGCATTATACTGAGGTTGCAACCTCAGTATAATGCTAGCCGGAGCTTGATATAAGGATAGAAGACACTCCCACACCAAAGGGAAGCATGATCACGCTCCCTGGTGCAGATGGGAGGGAGGTGGGATTAGATTAGGCAGTCAGATAGAGCTTTGCCAAAGAATCAACATGGTATATTATGCTGATCGGCAAAGCTTGAAGATGGAATATCTTTAAAAGTACTTACTTTATTAAAAAAAAAAAAAAAAAAGTTTTCCTACTACTACTGTATTAAAAAAAGTATGGTAACATTTTTTTTAGGTGATACATCCCCTTTAACCCCTTGAATGCTTTAACCCATTGAGTGCCAGTCCTTGTGATGCAGTTAGTTTGCCCAGAATTGCTAGAATAGCTCCACTTTTGTTTTTGTGCATGGGGTCCTTCATGATTAACCCTTTAATGACCAGGTGGATGTGCAAAACATTGCTCTGCACACATCTCTGGTCTTTAAATGATTATGATTATTTTAAAATGAAACCAATATCTTGGTATAATGAACCAAGGACCTGGTTGAAGAAATGTTACCACAAGAAAACATACAAACCCACACACACGCCTTGGTTTTAAAGGGTTAAGAGACATTTAGTTTGTGTTATGAGAATGTAAAATCTGTCTGTATGTCATATTAGCCATTTTTCAATATGATCTTTTTTGAGAAATTAACCTTTATATTTTGACGGCACAGTGTGGCACTTAACCATCTCAGCGCCAGAGGGGTTTCCAACACATTGCAAAGCACTCAAAGAGTTAATGCTTTTTGTGGCAAAGTATTCTGATTAGTTCTGTTTATCATACCGGAGTGAATAGCCCCCCCGGTATTTCATGCACCTTAACCCTTTGCATACCCCTCTGGCACTCAAAGGGTTAAAAGGGACATTGAGGTTGATATACTACAAGGAACTTGAGTAATTCTGGAGCAAACCAACTGTACTATAGGAGATATAACAATTATATTAACATAAATTGTACGTTTAACCCCTTGAATGCTAGAGAGGTCCCCAACACATTTCTCCTCTAGCATACAAGAGGTTAAAAATAACATTTAAAGACATGTGAATTTTAGGGTATTTATATTTGTCACCCTGTGATACAGTTGGTTTGCTCCAAAACTACTCCAGGAGGGAGATTCACTAAGTGGTGATAAAGAGGTGATAAAGTGGAGTTGACTTCTCCAGATTATCACTTCTCCATTTCCTATGTTATTCTATGGAGCCTATTCACTAAGATTTCTTCAACTTTGGAGATCTTAGTAAATAGGCCCCATAGAATAACATAGGAAATGGAGAAGTGATATCACTGGAGAAGTCATCTCCACTTAATCAACTCTTTATCACCACTTTATTACCGCTAAGTGAATCTCCCCCTATATCTTATATCATGAATTCCTAGTCAACATAAGCATAAGCATATGTAGGCAGCTGTGCATGACCATTTGACCTCTGTTTTGGTCATGCGAGTTACTAGTAAGTGTAAGGTATGTCAAGATTGATGCAATCAATCCAAACAATTTCTAGGAACTGAAAAAATCATGGGTTCCAATATTAAAACATAACAGATTTTTAACAAGCCTTGCAGGAAGTGGAGCCAGACAGTATATTTTAGCCTCATTTTACATTAATTTATGATAAATTTGTAGAACTTTAACCCTGGCTCAGAGTACATGAAATCTAATTTTTTTTATGATAATGCCCTTTTATTAGCCTTTCATTTGGTATGCAGAATAACTGTTTTCATGTAGTCATTTCATGAAGTTTGTACTATCCACCCCTTGGATCATGCCTGGTAACTGTACTGAACAGTGCTGATCAGCCCAAGCCTCTGATTTCAGTTTCAGTTGATGGGTTTCTTGGCACAGAGCTTGGTGAATTCCTTTGTAATCCCTGCTCACTTCACCAACCTATTCTGCCCACTCATGCACTTTTCACCCATTTTCAGGGCAACCCGGCCTTCCCAATCCCAATCCTACCCACTTTTATTAAGCCTCACGCATATTTTGACACAAATCATTCCATTTGGACACTCCCATGCCCAGCCCTTCTTGGTACACAGGGTGTTGGTGGCAAGAAGGTTCCCAAAAATGCCTTAAGAAGCTAAAAACATCTCCAACAATTTCCTTCACAATGCATTAGAGAGAGATGCCTCTAGCACATACCTTTTACTATTTAAAATATTTCCTAGGGACACTTTCCTGTTGGGCAGTCATATGACAGAACATCACTGGTGGTCCATAGTACCGAGCTGCTCTACACGGTACTAGCGACCACTAGTGATGATCTGTCCAATGACTGCCCAACAGAAAAGTGTACCTAGGAACTCTAGCAGAAATCCTTGTACATCAGACTTAAAACTTCACTTCCACGGCAAAACAGATGCTACCCGCACATAAATACTACATTACATCATATAAATGAATATTCTGGGTAGCACACAGCGTATTAACAAGCAAATAGGGGTCTGTTTAATACATTTGCACTACGACATTGCTTTACAGATTGTTTTCACTCTTTATTTATTAATTCATTAGTGCCATCTCTTATAACCACTCATTAAATGTAATATATGCTGTACACATCTGTATAGTGGGCTCTTCTTGCTTCTGCAGCCAAACACATACCTCCCAATTGTCCCTCTTTAGGAGGCACAGTCCCTCTTTCAGACCCAAATCCCTCTGTCCCTCTTTTCTACCCTTTTGTCCCTCTTTTCAGGAGATCAGAATGAGTAGTGTTTATACATGCTCCACAACAATAAAACTCACATAAATGTGTAGTTAATCTTTAATATATGTGTTTATATTAATCTGTGTAAATAAAATAATTTGGTTTTGCTCTAAATAATTTATTCAGTTACACAAAGAGGAGCCGATAGGTAATGAAATAGCCTAAAAATTCTTGGTAATGCCCCTCCCACTAGCCACACCCCCATAAACACCACCTAAACAAAAGTGTCCCTCTTTGGCCATATGAAATGTTGGGAGGTATGCAAACATTACATTGTTTCATCCACTCATGAGAGTAACAACACAATGATTGGCTGCAAGAGCAAGAAGCCGCCACTATCAGTGGCTGCTCTATGTTTTTTGGGGCCCTAAGTGCAAAAATTCACATCAGAGGCCTCCCTTTACTCCGGCATCGGTATTTCTAATAAGACATCTGATTTCGGTTGCATGCAGTGATCGATGATACCGTATAAGTGCTTCGGGCCCTCCAACCAAGTGGTGGCCCTAAGCAACCACTTATTCCTCCGATATTGTGGCACCCCCATTGCAACTCTGATGGTAAGAGTCACAGACAGAAAGTCTCCCTGTAAAGCATACATAGATTTAGTGGGGTAGTTAAGTGCTGAAGGTAATGAAATATTAAATAAAAAGCAAAAACAGTTTGCTTAGATCTTCCATAGCACAAATCTATTAAACAGACTCCATAGAATGTGGGGTTGAAATTCAATTTTTAAAGCCAAGATTATAAGCAGCGATGGCAAGGTCCCAGGGACAGGAAGCTAGAATCAGGGATTCTCCCTGGAAATAAAAACATAAACTATGACGGCAGGCAGAACAAATTTGCTTATTAACACTTTGAATGCCAGAGGGGTGCAATGTGTTAGACACCTCTCTAGCACTCAAAGAGAGAAGTCTGTCCAAGAGTTTATTCCAAAAGTTCTTAAATCTGAGGCAGCAGACATGCTAGTACCCAAGGGGTTAATTATATATTGGCTCAGAAGAAAACATATATTGTTGTTCAAAATGAGCGAGTCAAGTTGATCCATTTACTTTTGGTCTCCATAGGCAACAGTTTGCCTCCGTTTTGTGATCGTTCAACGAGTGAATTGATCAGAAGGCTTTTCTCCCAGAACCAAGTCCTTTGTTAGCTAAAGTTAAGTAAGGAGGCTTCTGTGCTTAACGCCACATGTAAAATGCACAGACAGGCTATCCGTCTTACAATACTACAACATTAGACAGAGGAAGACAATAGGCCCTTTGACCTTTAACTTTAATTTTCATTTTCTGAGTTGGCATTGAAGTTGGGAGCACTTTTTGCATGTCAGACTTTTCACGCCATTCTTGCTTGCAAACACTGTTACCCACAATTCTAAGAGGCTCGTAAAGGGCCTTATTCATCAAGCTAAAGAAGTGCAATTCTGGTGCATATTAACTGCCCCATGTAGGAAAATTTCTATTGGTTTAATGGGGTTTATAATCCCAGGAATGCTAGACAGATCTCTGAATTTGCAGAATAGTGCAGTTAGTTTGCTCTTTAGCTTCACAAATAAGAATCACGGTCTGGTGCTGCAGTAAAATACATTTTTATATGATTTGTGTGTAATATTTGTAAATTAAAATAATTGAACTATTAAAGCCAGGTAGTGATTCACATCTCAGGTGCACCAAGCCAAGGATCTCAGGGTGCCTCTAGCCCCTCCCATGGCCACACCCACACTTTCCTCATGACTCCACCTCATGTCCCATCCATTGTTGCAGGACACAGGAAGTACTCTTTACCTATAATGTACTAGCACACAATAGATCTTAATTTAACTGGCCAGTACACAAGTAGAGTAACAAGTAAACTATGCACTGTAAGTCAGCAGTGGGTGCCTGAGGCAGATGCCTTAGGACTGCACTGGTGAGACCCAAAACTCATCAAAAGGAGCAGCCAGCATAACTTAACCCCTTAATGACTGCGTGGTCCGGTGGTGGGGCGTTCTAGAGGGCCACCGCACTTTTTTTTTTTTTTTTCCAAAAGTGTTTAGTGGTCACAGCCAGCATGTAGCCAAGCCGCAAACACAAACTTTTATGACGTGCCAGAACCGTCACCAGTCCTTAACGCCTGGACAGCCATGATGGTCCTGACAAATCAGCAGTCAATAAGGTGTTAAGTACCTCCCACAATTTTGTCCCGTAAGTGGTTGCTTACTTGAATTAAAGGGAAATAAATCTATAAATAATGCACTCAATAAGATATTCCCAAAAACAGTCATAGGAGTCTATTTTTAAAGAGCTGTTTTATTAACATGAACAACATTTATTTGAAAGGTTCAACAGCGCATTGGGTTTACGCCAGGTCGGGTGTATTGTGTACTGTATCTACAGTGATCCGGTGAGTGACTTTTTATTTGGGGCCAATTTCTGGACAACATATGTTACGGAGGTGCTCTTAGAAGGATATCTCTTCTGTTACATCTAGGCACCAGAAGGGTTAATCCTCTAGTTGGTTATTCTGTCCAAACACCGGTTATCACAGTGCAGTGAGGGGCAAGTGATTCCACATCCACGATGGTTTTGTTATTGTTTGTTGGGCTACTCTATCAAGAAGAAATCTACTGAGTACAACCAGTGTGAAATATTGAACACCTAATATCCAGAGGTTACGCTCAGATGTGTGCGCTCTCTTCTTCTTTTCTTTAGATGTGGAGAGAAGGGACGTACACAGACATTCTGGGGGGCAGGGGCTCGAATGAAAAAAAAGGGCACTTATCGTAATTATTTATTTATTTATTTATTTTGTTAAAAGGGCACAAGGGTACTTTGGATAAAAAGGGCAGGTGCTCAAGCCCCCCCTTGGTGTCTATGTGTGCACGTGCCTGTTGGAGAGTTTCCAACTATGTTTTTAATTCTGGTGTCTAGGTCAGTAATCATAACAGATACAGTAGTTTTCCTTGTGATTTTATAGAGATATTTTATTAAATAGACCCAAAAGACACACAGAGATTCATGTGTCAGTAAATTCAATTGCAAAAAACTTTGGTTAAACCACAGCTAAAGGATAGTAATGTTTCATAATAAAAGCAGCTCTAATTAATCATCATAGTATTTGGACTTTGGAGAGTGTTATTTCAATTCTGTCAGAGTTGTAGTTCAGGAGTAATTCAATGACAAAGTATCCCCCTCCCGCCCCTTTTACTGATGTAACGCTGCTCAGCCAGATCAGAAGGGAGGTGCCCAGGTAGAATGCAGAGAGGGACAATCTTCAATTAAGATAAGGGAAAAACCTGAAAAGCTTGCCAAGGGGGGTAGGGCTTTCATTGTTTTCATATAAAGAAGATTGTCCCCTGCTGTTATCTGTCTGGTCTTACAACCAGATTCACATCTGAGAAGAGATGGCTTACACTAGGTAAAAGGGGCAGGGAGGGGAAACTTTGCTTGTGAATATCTCATAAACCATAAAGGTTTGAGAGATAAGACTTATATCATTCTTCATGTTTTTTAATGCCTACAAAATAAAGTTAAAACAAAGTATTACTATCCCTTTAAGTTCTCAATCAAGCATAAAACAGGAAAATATAGATTACGTTCTTCCACCTTAGCTCCACCCCCACCCCCACATTCACTCCTTTTCTGCCTCTGAAATTGTCTCTAGATGAAGTATGGCTGATGATAGATAGCTCTGGTATGAAAAGGAGCAGAGGAAGCTCTACTAGCACTATGTGGCTGGGGGAGGAAAACTCAGGGGGAGTCTTATTGGGACAAACACTACATCGAGTGCACCAAAAAATTAATCAAATGCATATTGTGGGATACATCCCACATTCTCTTGAGTAAAAGATTGATTTGCTTGTTCCTGGCAAACTAAACTCCCTCTGCTCACAGTTTCCAGCCAATCAGGATGGGGTAATTATTTATTACTTCCTGTATGACTGTGAGCATAGGACCACTAGTATTGATCAAGTGGGAGCAAATATTACATAAAACAACTCTATTGCCTAAAACATATTCATATACCATAAAATTGTATATCAGAAAAAATATACCTTAAAGGGATAGTAATGTTTCACAAAAACAGCAGCTCCAATTAATCTTCATAGGATTTGCGCCATAGAGAGTGTTATTTCAACACTGTCAAAGTTGTAGTTCAAGAGTAATTGAAGGCTAAAGTATCCACCTCCCGCCCCTTTAACCTAGTGTAACATTGCTCACCTCAGATGTAGAATCTGGTTGCTTGACCAGACAGATAAAAGCAAGGGACAATCTTCTTACTGTGAGAACAATGAAAACCCTAACCCCCTTGACAGGATTTTCAGCTTTTTCACTTATCTTAATTGAAGATTGTCCACTTCTGCAATCTACCTGGGCACCTCCCTGCTGCTCTGAGCTGAGCAGTTACATCAGTAAACGGGTCGGGAAGGGGATACTTTATAATTCAATTACTCTTGAACTACAACTCAGACAGAATTGAAATAACACTCTCCATAGCCCAAATACTATGATGATTAATTAGAGCTGCTTTTATTATGAAACATTACTATCCCTTTAAAGTATGTAAATAAGCATACAAAGAAAGCATACCTATACATTTAAGAAATTTATCTACGCACCTTGTGATACATTAACACACTCTCTAATTTGCTTACTTTACATTCCAAGCTGGATCTCTGATCTTCGTATGATGCTAAAATGTAAGTTATCTGTACTATCAGCCACAATGAGATCTTAGACACCTAGAGACCAATTTCATCAATTGTCAGTAGATGGCAGCCTATCATAACCTAAATAACCCTACCTATAGTAAAATACTCTCTACTGAGCATGTGTACCAATTATGTTATGTTGTTTTTTTTTATTTATTTTCAACTTTAAATTCTAATATCTCTGGTTCTGCTGATTTAAATTACTAGCTTTAAAACACACGCACACAGTACTTATTATGGCCCATAGGCTAGTTCAGGGCTGTCCAGGTTCAGTCCTCAGGGGCCACCAACAGGCCTGGATTTAAGGATTTCTCTTATTAAGCACAGGTGAGTTAATCAGTGGCTCATTCATTTTAACACCCCTGTGCTTAATCAGGGAAATCCTTAAATCCAGGCCTGTTGGTGGCCCTTGTGGACTGAACTTGGGCAGTACCAGGCTAGACTGAGTTATAGGTCTGACAAAAGTTTCTCATAAAGCCACACTTTTGAAGAGACTGCCAATCTAACCCAAAATATCAGCCATTTTTCTGCTTCAATCAAAAATTATGGCCAAAATAAAAGTCAAAACACACAGAACCTTCATTCAGCTGTAACTATAGAAGCCCTATCAGAGGTCTATAATATACAGCATATAGAAGGAAAAAATTATTATAATTGCAAATGTTAGGATATATTTATCAAACAATTCAGTGAAAAAAAATTGCAGTGATAGTTGATGTCACTATGTCTTTATTCACCAATGATTGCAGTATATTTCTGAAAACTAAATTAAAAGGGGAAGTATACCTATAGGAATAAGTGTCTCTTAATGTGTATAAAAGAAGCCCTTACATAGGTAGGAGTTGTTCATAGTACAGAAGTCAGGCATATCTATTTATATATACTTTTTCCGCATCTGCAGTTATCTTCACCTCCACGCAATAAAAAATAGACTTTATCAGTCTGAATAAGTTAATACATAGAGAGTCCCAACCATTAATCTAAGTACACAAGAATCTGCTCAGTGCTATAAGCCCTTTTAAATGTACACGTTTATGTGCATATTTTAATAAATTTATATGATTTTTAAGTCCCCGCCTCAGCACTAAAGGCCAAGTGATTCTGTGTGTTATCCCAAATGGAGACGAGTTGGTAATCTTCATATATGCATTTTGTCAGTCTGATATCAGCCGTCTGACAAATAGATCATGTGAGTACAGTTTCTAATTTTTAAAGAAAAGTTTGTGGTGGTAATTCACTATTTGGCGCTCTCTCAACATACTGCATTGCAATGCGTTGGATACCTCTCTGGCAGCGAAAAGCTTAAATTAATTAGGAGCCGCTTAATTCATAGGTATGATTCCTCTTTAACAATGTGCTCCTCCTGGTAAGTGTTGCATTGCTTAGTAAATCTACTAGTTCATGTTATAACCCCTCAGTAGCCAAAGAAACTTCTAGTCCCCAAAGAGTTAAGAAAACAATTTCCATTTTATAAACAACCCCCCCACCCCACCCCACCCTTTAAAATGCAGCAAGCGGAATAAAGCTAATTAAATGTAAATCCTCTGTGTAAAGTTACATTGACGTGTGACCGAAGAGATGATTATTAATGTATGAGAACATTTACTCCTTCTGGCTGCAGTTTATTTCCATCTACAGTTGAGCCACATTTATTGTCTACGAAATGACTGTGTCAGAATGGGAGACATATGAATTGTCAGGATGAACTTGGATGTAAAGATCAGATGATATTATTTTGATTCCTGTGGATGGTTTATAAAAAGAAAATACAGAATATAGAAGTCTGGGCTAGGAACCAAACTGCATCTCATGTTATGACTCTACTGAGGAGATGACATGATCCACAGTGACCAGTCTACCATCCCCACCTCCAGTGGTTATGCATTAACCCTTTGCATTGCTCCACAATGCACTGCACACCCCTCTGACACTCAAAGGGCTAAAAGGTAATAAATAGGAGACAAAGGGGACGAATTTATTAATCCAACAGTGCAGGAGACCGGGACTGAAAGTGCAGGTGTGCAGGCAAGAGGCCTGCGCTGATGCCTGGCTTCCAGTCTCCTAAGATGAAAGATTTCTTTGGAATGTGGCACTTTACAGAGGTAATACATGTATTAGGATGCTAGTCGCCATATGTTTAATAATTGAAGGGCGACTTATTAGTAACTGAAAGTTCCGCTTTAACAGCATCCATCAGTGTTCCCTCACCACCACATGCAAACATGTTTTACAACATAATCAGCTTTTAGCCTTTCCTGTCAAACCCTTAATGTCCAATGCCGTGCCAGGACTGTCACGGCTGTTCGGCACTTAAGGACCAGTGACTGTCCTGGCACATCAAAAAAAAAAAAAAATGTCCCATGGTCCTTAAGTGTTGGCCGCACATGCACGCGCTGCTCCTTAAGGGGTTAAATCCTTTTCTCTTAGTCTGTATGGAACACAGGTGTCATGGGGTTTAGCTTCTCCATGGTACATATTGGAAGATAGAGAAATATATGTATACTAGTGTAAAAGCCTGTGTACACGGGCCAAGGTCTGGGTGATGTTAACCCTTTGAGTGCCAGAGGGGTACGCAATGCATTGCAAAGGCCTGTCCTGCTCTGCGTCCTGTCACTGATGTAGTCATGCACTGTAGAGACTGCCCAAAAGCACAGAATGCTTCCATCACAGAACTCCCAGCATTCCTACACCTCCCAACATTCTGTGCGTTCGGGCAGTCTCTACTGAGCATGACGGCTTCTGACAAACAGCCTAGCAAATTATTATTTAGGATGCTGCCTGTCTATGTTGAATAAAATTTGACCAAAACAACATTCACAATATTGTACATCTACATCTTCCCTCAACCTCAGCGGAGACTGAAGTGAGTTGTAGTACAACAAGAGCTGAAGAGTCATAAGTTGCCCCCTCTGTCCTCATCATTCTGACAGGACTCATGTTTTCCAGATGACAGAATGGTCATGACTTGATATACGAGTTCTGATTTTTTTTGCTCTGGGGAATTACTTGATCTAATTTGATAACGGCTGAAGGTTGAAGACTTTTTTTTGCTGGAAAATCTGTAGCTGGAAGAGATTTCACTCTGACTGCTTAGTTTGTGCTGAAGTGGAATAAATGTATTGCAGAGAATATAACCCAGGGCATTAATGGTCAAGATAGATTTATCTGAGCAAAATACAAACAATGCTCTATTTAAAGAATAAAAAAAAATTGCTGTGATAAATGCATATTAACATACTGCTATTGAATAACAACTATTATTTAATTGTGTTTAATGAAGGGATACCAAGTTTCTAGGGGCTGCTAAATACAATGTGAACAATATACTACAGGGCAGAGGTACAGGTGCCTATTTTCAACTGTCAGATTTATCAATGAGCTGATAGAGGGGTATATACACTAGAACCCAACACATTAACCGTGACTTACCTTAATCTGGACAGAAAATCATAAATAGGTGTATAATCAATGTTACGTGGGTTGTACCCCCCAAAATTAATCTTGAAACAATAGTGGTTGTCATGCTTACTGAGGTGGACATGATTTTTTGGTTTCTGAATGCCAAGATCCCCAAATCCTCCCCCTAAAGATTTCTGGGAAGCGTTCATATCTGCCGCCTTGAACAATATACCAATATTTTTGTTGAACCAATCCACAAATAATTGATTCAAAGAGGTCATTATGATTTTCTATCCAGAATAAAGTATGTTGGTCACCTTAAGACAAGTTATTTAATATAAAGACAATTAAAAACATCAAATATGTTGCAGTAGCCATTTGTATGAAAGATAATATTTTGAGGAGTTATCCTTTATTTGATGATGGAATAGTGTGACACTGTATGTTAATTTTAGGCACACAGTACCACATATTGTTCTATGAATGAATCTAGCCAGAGCCCATATACTGGGGCCATTTCTGGGATGGATTCCATTGCCGTTAATAACCATATCAATGACTTCACCTACAAATCCACCTCGCATAATTCAGTAGGATGCTGTGAGATAAAACCAGTGACATTTATTATATGTAATGGAATCCAGCCCTCTAATAGAACAGTAAGCACTGAGTTTGGTCTTGAAATGACCTTATGATCATACTGTGCAAGGAATTAGCTGTGCCCACTGTGCCACCAAGACTCACTGATAAATGCAAGAAGGATGATCTACTAAAATGAACTTTGAGAGGAGATTTACTAAGGTGTAATAAAAGTGACTCCTTCCAGATGACTGAAAAAATGCCAACATAGTGCTACTACACAAAAATAGGCAGCAGAGAAGACTCTGGTAATTACAAGACCATCAGTCTGACATCAGTAATTGGCAAATTAATGGAAACGCTATAGAAAGGACAAATTTGTTTCACATCTGTAGTCCATGTCAGCATGGCTTTACAACAGAAAGATCTTGCCAAACAAATCTAGATGAATATCTCAATTACATTACTCAAGTGATAGACAAGGATAAAGCAAAAGATGTATCATATTTGAATTTCAGTAAAGCTTTTGATACTGTATTCATAAGAAGCATAGCTTGTACGCAAAGGTAGTTGATTGGATAAATAATTGGATGAAGGACAGAAACCAGTGTCTCATAATCAATGGTATTTATTCAGAGGAAGGACGGTCTGCTAGTGGAGTGTCACAGGGGTCAGTTATAGGGCCTGTCTCATCTAGATCTTCATTAGTGAACTACTGGTAGTATTGAAGGTGATACAAAAATCTGTAACAGGGTTGACGCTCCAGGTGGCATAAACCAAATGCAAGACGGTTTAAGAAAACTGGAGGAATGTGCAAGTGTATGGAATCTAACATGTAATATGGACAAGGATAAGATAATAAATTTAGGAAACAGAAACCCAGAGATGGAATACTGACAAAAACATCAGAGTAAAGGGGCTTGAGTGTTTTTGTTTCAAATGTGTTGAAAGTAGGCAAGCAATGTAGTAAAGCACTGGGGAAAACAAATCAGGTTCTTAATTGTATAGGAAGATGCATTAGCACCAAGAGGAGGGTACTAATGGCACTACATAGATCACTGGTAAGATCTCACCTGGAGTGATTTACCTAAAATGTTGTATCTGACATGCTAATTTCAAGTTATTAACCCTTTGAGCAATGCATTGTGAATAAATGCATTGCACACTCCTCTGTTCGCCATGTGGTTAATGAACCCCATAATGGTCCTTGTTTTGTTTTTAAAGGGAGAGTAATGTTATGTTATTAAATTACAATCGAGTCTTCTTCGTACTTTTTTATAACGATGTGTAGCAGTAAAACCTTAAAAACGTTGCCGTTTTAAACTTAATCTCTAATAAAGTTTCCCCCTCCCTCTCCTTTTACTTACCTCAAGCAGCCTCCCCTCAGATCTGGAATCGGTCCTGGGGTAAGCAACGGGGGCAGGAGGGTGGAACTTTATTAAAGAATAAATGTTTTATAAGGTTTTACTGCTACAGATCGTTATAAAAATTAGGAAGAAGACTCTATTGTACTTTAATAACAATATTACTATCCCTTTAAATAAAAATTTTAAAAAAATTGAGATTCATTTCTGATTAACTGTTTAAGGAACAGCCTTCCAGGGGAGTTACCTTCCCTTAAGGACCGCTTTGATCCTCTCCAACACGCGATGCACGTGACCGGTTATGCGTACCGGCGTGCCGCGTTGGGGTCTGAGAGAGACCGCTCCAAGTGAATTTCAGATGCCATTTTTATTTACAACTCTCCCACAGAACCCCTTTTGTCCTCCCTCTCTAACCGAACGGCCTACCTCTTTACCACAGCACATTGGGAAAGACAAAACTGGAGCAACAAAGAAAGTGACTGTAAAATTGTTGCAAAGTGACTTAAAGTACTAAATCTAGACAGTCAACTCTTTTGAAAAGTAAAGTAGAAATGGTCTTGCCCAAATAAGAAGTGTGTTGCAATGTATTTATAAAGACATATGCGCATTTTGTCTAACATAAAAGCAGTTTAAGTGGATAGATCTTAACATCAGGTATAACCTGCTCTTAGTGGAAGTATATAGCGCCAATAATGTATGCAAACAAATATTCTCAGCTACACATTTTCTGGGAATTTTCTGAGAATATTCTCAGATAGACATAATTATAAACTTGACTTGACTCCTTTATAAATATGATCCGTTGTTGTGAATTTTAGCAACAATTCTTAAACATACACTATGAAGGCTTTTTATACCTCCCCTCACATTGTGCCTGCATTCCATTGCAGCTGATCATTTTATCAAGGGGTCTTATCTACACTTTTTTCATAGACTTCAAGAACACATATTAACTTCAATGTAATCTAGGCCTTTAATAATGGGACTTATTTATAAAAGCAAAGTGGATCAATTCAGGAACCAACCATTTGTACCATCGGTGACATACAAATTCCCATCAATTTACCCCTTTGAGAGGCAGAAGGGTTAGCAATGCAATGTACTGCGTACCTCTCTGGCACTCAAAAGATTAAATGGCATTTTTAACACCTTGAATGCTAGAGAGGCTACACAATATGGTTAAAGCTGCACACACACATTATATATATATATATATATATATATATATATATATATATATATATATATATATAAATCTATAAAGCTGAAACAATCAAGCACTCACAGGTCTTTCTTGGAGGTGAAAAAAAGCTTTAATTTCGATTAACGTTTCGGCCAGGCTACGCTGGCCTTCCTCAAGGTCTTGAGGAAGGCCATCGTAGCCCGGCCGAAACGTTGATCGAAATTAAAGCCTTTTTCACCTCCAAGAAAGACCTGTGAGTGCTTAATTGTATCCCATACAATGCAGTTGGCGAATGCCAAAGAGGCCAAAACAATATGGAACACAGAACACAAACGCAGTAGAAGCAAAGTTATACTTACTTAATTGTAGGGTTGAAATTTATCTGGTGTAAAGCATTTGTAACCAGTAATCAAAGAAAACCTGGAATAGAAAACCAGAAACAAAGTTAACAGCTGTAAACTTCACTTTGCTTTACATTTATTTGCACTATTGGCTTTAGGAAAAAGCTTTTTCAGGCAACAAAGTTGATGAGGGTGGTCTATAACAAAAGGCTGTGATATGATTGGCTCTTCATTTGATAAGCAGACCTCTGCGGTCATGAAAGTATTTAAAACATATTAGCCAATGTGACATCATTTAATTAACATATGAAAATATTGCTCTATAATTCCATAGCCTTTTTTTCTAGCAGTTTGACCCCTTAAAGGGGATGTATCACCTTGCTAAAAGTTTGCTTTAATCTCTTTCTTTAACTACTCTAACAATGTGTTGGGTTTTTTTTGTTTGTTTTTTTAAACGCTATAGAAATGCAGTTTGACAGCTTAGTTTTCCCATGTGACGTCTTCTCCTCATTCTGATCGGCACCACGCGTGCTGGCGAGAATACAGGAGAGATCCTCCTCCACGCTGGTCTGTCTGTAAGCTGGAGCACTTTCATTGGTAGAGACCAATATCTAGCCAGTGAGAGTGCTGCAGTTTACAGACAGACCTGCGTGGAGGAGGATCTCTCCTGTATTCACGTCGGCACGTATGGTGCCGATCATTATGAGGATAAGACGTCACAGGGAAAAACTAAGCTGTCAAACTGCATTTCTATAGCTTTTTTAAAAAACAAACAAACAAACAAACAATGCAGCATTGTTAGAGTAGCTAAAACAAAGAAATTAAGGCAAACTTTTAGTAAGGTGATACATCCCCTTTAAGCAGGCGTGCTTCTTGCAGGTGTCATAAGGTTATTCAAATCCAGAAAATGTTTCCTAAAGACAAAAACTGAGCTCATTGATGCAGGGGACTCAGATACACATTGCATAGATATACTTGCTCACTGTATGAAGGATCCCTACCTAGTTGTTTTGCAGCTTGCTGATAGTTTCTATTTGAAATCTGATAAAACAATTGACTCTTATGAACCATTTAGAAATACTGAAGCTTATGTCTACTGTGAGCGGGTGCAACTTCGATGCAGACTACAATAGTGATTACTATATACACAACACTGCAGATACAATGCTAAAATATATATTTCTGACTGCTGTATGAAGGATGGCTACAAGGTAGGTCCTTATGGTTAACAAATTTAAGTGGACCAGTCACCCTAAGGTATGTTTACTTACGTTTAAAGAGAATTAAAAACTATGTATATGTCGTGCTAATCATTTATTTGAAAAGTTAAATTGTACTTGTTGGTTGCACAGTATAGAATTTTATGCTATTTTGTTTCATAGCTGGGGCAATATTAACCTACCTGGGAACTCTCTGGATCTGTATTACCGGGTCTCCAGGGACATAGGCTGAGGTGAGTTTATTCTCCTTCCCACCCAATTTATGACATGCAGATGAGCTACCCCCGCCCACCAGATTAAACCCCACCCCTTTTATTATGTGAATCATGTCATTGACAGCCCCTGTCTCTCCTGGGACTCAAAGTGAAGAAGTTTGGAATATTAACACTAACTGTGCTATGAATTAATCTAGGCAAAGCCCACACTTTGGAATATTTCTATTCTAATAGCACAGCGGGTGGAAGAATAAGTATACTGTGCAGTAAATTGGTTCAAAGTACCACGAACACAGGGGTTTATTTCTCAAAAACAATATATTTTACAAATGAATGGCTAGCACAACTTATAGGCAGATTTTAATCCTCTATAATAACCCTTTGAGAGCCAGAGAGGTATCCAGTGTTTTGTTCTGCAATTCAATGAATAATCCTCTAGCACTCAAAGGGTTAAAAAATACACCTAAACTTGTCTTATGTTAACAAGCCTACTGAAAAAAACACTTGTTCCTATTGTACAATTCCCATTAGAACAAATGAAAAGCCACTTATTTTTAAGTACCGATCCCCCTTTAACTTCTGCTTTCTGTGGCAAACAAAGCTGTATAAACGTGCTTAACCCTCTGAATGCCAGAGGGGTACCCAACGCATTTCTTTGCAATGGGTTGACTACCCCTCTGGTACTCAAAGGGTTAATGCTTTACTAACCAAAGCCAGAAACATTGGATTCCAAAATGCCTTTTCAATCAGATATATAAAAAGCAAACAAGAATGTGAGTTTATGTTTAACACGTGCGCCTGATCGTCTGTCTGATAATGCAGCAGGCAAAAGTGCAAATTAAAGGGACAGTAATACTTAATATGTAAAAAAATATATATATGCTGTTGAGTTTATCTTCCGGAGTAAAAACAAGAATACTCTCGCTGCTGAGGTGTTTTATTAAAAAGTTATTGTTGCTCAAACTTGAATTTTTTAGGTATAGTAGCTCAATGACATGAAATGTACAGTGGTTCTATTGCTACATCATCCTATGGAAAGCTATGGAAAATTGACCATAAAACTCTATTGGACCACTGTAACATTTCAGGCCACTGAGATACTGCACCTCAAAATTCTAGTTTGAGCAGCAACAACTTTTACATAAAACACCTCTCAGTTGTGGGAGTACCCTTTTGTACTCAGGAGGATAAATCCTCTAATATATACTTTACTATATATTAAGTGTTACTATCCCTTTAAAATGGGCAAATTGGTCAGGCTCATACAGCACCCAAAACCATCCAAAACTTTATTTGATACAATATTGTAAAAATCTTCTGGCCTCACAGTATCTGAAGGGAGAGACTTACATGGGTAAAGAAGCAAACCAGTAGATGTAACTAGTAAATGTAACAATGTGGCATCCCATTACCATGCTTACTCATGATCTGAGACAGCACTCAGCCATTTTGCATCTTTTTACAGGACTATACCTGGCCAATATGCATATTTTGGCCTATCATATGACAGACATTTTGCTAGTTCTTTTATGAACTGTATTTTTTCAAGTAAAAAACAATTGTCTACCAGAAAAACTATTCCTAACCAATTAGCAGCAACCAATGACTATTAAATAAACATATCTAGAATGGAAGAGATATTAAAAGCCACAAGCAGGATGTACTAAATACCACTGCAATTAATAAACATAGTAAACAATGTGAACACTATTGATAAATGCTATTTTGAGCTCACCAGGAACCTGTATGTTATATATTGTGTGTGTATTTGGGGAGGTTTTGTCTCCTCTCCTAATGGTTAGTATAGGCTGACCAGATCTCACCTTTTATCGGGGACACATAGGAAATAGCCATTTTTCAGTGCTTCACTGAAATCAAAGCAGTCCTGTAGCATGCATTTTTCCTGTGTGTTCCCGGTTAAAGGGATAGTAATACTTTAATATCACTAATCCCCATAGTGTAGCTCTTTAAAATATAGTTCAATTGCCCCCAGGTTCATCTCTCAAACCTTTATGGTTTGAAAGAAAACCGTAAGCAAAGTTCCCCCCTCCCTCCCCCTTCTCTGAAGTCAGTGTTGTACTGACTGCAGGGGAAGTCTGTCGTATGACAGGCTTGCGGCTCTGCAGCTGAGCCGAGATACCATTAGTGACAAAGAATTATTTAACTGAAACGGTCTTCTACATGTGCTTGGTTTGCAAGCACACGTAAAAGACAGTTTCAGTGAAATAATTTTTTTTTTACTACAGCGAACTCGGCTCTGCTGCAGAGCCGCCTGATGAAAAATAAAACCGGATATCCCTGCAGTCAGTACGATGCTGACTTCAGGGAAGGGGGAGGAAGGGGGGAACTTTGCTTACGGTTTTCTCTCAAACCATAAAGGTTTGAGAGATGAACCTGGGAACAACTGAATTATTTTTTAAACAGCTACACTATGAGGATTAGTAATATTAAAGTATTACTATCCCTTTAAGGTGAGGTCTGGTCAGCATAGGTTAGTAGCTCCCTGCAACAAGTGATAGCTGTAATTAGGGAAGGTATAAATTCCTCCCTATTTTCTTCACAAGAGTTTTGCTCACAGTAGATGTAAGGTGTTATCAATGCTTTTTTTATTGCATTATACTAAGTACAAGTTCACTTGGAACTAAACTCCACTGTTTATTAGCTATAGTAAGTCACAAATTCATTATTTGATTTGATGCACAATCTGTCCCTTTGTTTATTTTGTATATGTAACCAAGATAGAGGTTGTGCTGCTCTCCTGGCTACACATGTTTAACTATTTGAACACTATCTATAAAAGCTATTTTAAGGTCACCAGGAACCTGTATATTATATTTTTAATATACGCCTGTCTAACCCACATTTACTACGCTACTTACACTAATGTCCAAGTAAAAATATTTTGCATTGTGTGGAGCACACTTTTTAGACCATTCCAATGAAGACATTCATTTTAAATAACGTGATTGTTGCTCTGCTGCAGAGCCTCCGTGTTGGCCGACACAGATCTCCTCTGGACAGCTTTACAGCTGACAGCACGAAACATCAAACTCTGATTGCATGTAATTCTCAAACCATAGCGGTTTGAGAGAGATGGGGTTTTTTGCATTCAATTCAACTTTTTCAGCTCTACACAATGCAAAATATTTTACCTTACTATGGATAGAAATTCATAATGGCATATCTGATCTTACTCCTTGGTTCAAGAAATAACATTGTCAATCAGTAATAGCTGTCATGTTGCGGAGTCAGACATTACTTAGTAATCCTAACCCTTTAACCCTTTAAGGACCGGTCGCGTGCGTGCGCGGACCAGGGACCATTTTTTTCCCCCAAATCAGATTCCAGACTCCGGAAATGGCGTGCAGCCGCGCAGGGAGCCCGGAAATTCCATGACGGTCCAGGACCGTCATGGGTCCTTAAGGGTATAACAACCCATGATGGTCCAGGACCATTATGGGTCCCTAAGGGGTTACAGACCAGTAGGATGTGTAATGCATTGCTTCACAAGGTGTTTTGCACTCCTCTGGTTCTTAAAGTGATAGTAATGTTTCACAAAACAGCAGCTACAATTTATCTTCATAGTATTTCATTATTTCATTACTTTGAGAGTTGAAGTTCAAGAGGAATTGAATGAAAAAGTCCCCCCCGCCCCTTTTACCTAGTGTAAGCCACCTCCCCTCAGATGTGGAATCCAGTCCATAGACCAGACAGCTCACATCAAGGGTCAATATATTTACTGTGAGAACAATGAAACCCTGCCCCCCTTGACAGATATTTCAGCTTTTCCCCTTATCTTAATTGAAGATTGTCCCTCTCTGCAAATCTACCTGGACACTCCCTACTGCTCTAAGCTGAGCAGTGTTACATCAGTAGAAGGGGCAGGTGGGGGATACTTTATCATTCAATTACTCTTGAACTACAACTCTGACAGAATTGAAATAACACTCTCTAAGGCCCAAATACGATGAAGATTAATTAGAGCTGCTTTAATTATGAAACATTACTATCCCTTTAAAGGGTTATGTAGGCTCTGATTAATTCTGTAAAAACTGCCAGGAACTATAATGTCTACCCCATGGACATGACAAGCAGGATCGATTGCACCATGGGGGGGGGAGGGCAGTAGAGAAGTGTGTGGCCGTTTCTTTCCTCTGCTCCTTGTTTAACCTTTGAGTGCCAGAGAGGTATACAATGCATTGCAGCTCAATGCATTGGATAGCTCTCTGGAGCACAAAGGTATGTATTACTATGTACTATGAAGGTATTCAGGGTTTGCTTGAATTAAAGTCTTAACAATGATGTAGTGCACTAAAATATTCATATGTTCTAGAACCCAGAAGTGCAGCTGCCTGAGTTAGAGGCCAAAGGCACAAGAGCTGCTCTGGGGATTTGTACATTCCCTTCTAACAACGAAAGAGAGAACTGACCATTTAATACTATGAATTGGATTCCAAGTGCTGTGCTACAAGAAAATATGTGCCAATCCCCAGGAAGCACATCATGCCAATGTATATGTACAAAGAGATACACAGATATATTAATCTATCTGTGAATATTAATGACATCCACAGTAAAATGACTTCATTACAATTACAGTTAACCATCATGTGGAAGTCAAAAATGTCTGCTGCACCTTTTTTGAAGTATGCAAGAAGGGCTTGGTCCTCCCTCTAGTGGCTTGAACTTGTGGTAAAAGCCGGCTGCTTGATTCAAGTTACTAGCTCAGTCCTTCCTTGTTCTAATAATGAACAACTTGCAAAATAAGAAGATGGATGGTTTATTTGGATAGACCATCTCAATGACTTACAAATATGTGCTCACTTGACCTAGTAATGCCATTCTTGTGCTCAGTCAATCAATCAATCACTGGAGAATACAAATCAGGGAACTATTGTTTCAGAGCTTTCACTGGAAAATAAGAATGACTCTGTTTAAATATTTGAGTGTCATAGGGGTGAGGAATGTGCTGCACACCAAACTCGTACTCAGTGATAAATGGGTAACTTATTTAACCCCTTGGATTCTAGAGAAATCTCTAACATCCAAAGAGGTAAATACATAGTTCTGGAAATCAATGTAAATAGTCTTTAAACGGACATAAAAAAATTGGCATAAAATAAGACAAAGCTAAATTGAGACTTCTATAAATATACCATGGGGAAGATTCACTAAGCGGTGATAAAGAGGTGATAAAGTGGAGATGACTTCTCCAGTTTATGACTTCTCCAATCCCTATGTTATTCTATGGCGCGTATGCACTAAGATGTCTTCAGCTTTGGAGATCTCAGTGCATAGGCTCCACAGAATAATACAGGAACTGCAGAAATCATCTTCACTTTATCACCTCTTTAGCACCACATAGTGGATCTCCCCCATGTGTCTCTATACAAGTATGTATGTATGCATGTGACTGTCTCTGTCAGTAGGGGTCACTTTGAGTCACTATATCAGTATGTGTGTATGTCACCTTGTATATCTATGTCAGAAAGGGTCGCTTTGGGTCACTGTATCAGTAGGTGTGTATGTCAGTCACCTTGTATATCTATGTCAGTAGGGGTCACTTTGGGTTTCTGTCAATATGTGTGTATGTAAACTTGTGTCTCTATGACAGTAGGGGTCACTTCGGATTTCTATGTCAGTATGTGTGTGTATCACCTTGTGTCTGTCAGTAGGGGTCACTTTGGATTTCTATGTCAGTATGTGTGTGCGTTTCACCTTGTGTCTGTCTTTATGTCAGTAAGGGTCACTTTGAGTCTCTATGGCAGTATGTGTGTATGTCATTGAATGTCTCTGTCAGCATGAGTGTGTCAGTGTTCTGCTATGATGACATTTGTGTCACTGTGTGTCTCTACGTCTCTGCATGTTTCTATAGCAGTTTGTGTATCTGTATTATAGACTTAATGGGCCTGGAGCTGAAATTTACGATGGGTGTATATTATGTAGAAACAGTGAAAACATATATTATATTATATTCTATATTATGTAGAAACAGTGCAGAAGATGGACCAATGTGTGTATGTCGCTGCTTTTCTATGTCATTGCATGTCTCTATGTGTACTTCTCCAGTGTGTGTTTGTGTTTGTTATTGTGTCTCTCTGGTGTAGTGTGTCTCTGTTACTGTGTCTCTGCTGCAGTGTTTGTGTGTCTAGGTCAGTGAGTGTCTGTGAATGTTTATGTTGCCGTTTGTGTGTCTAGGTCAGTGAGTGTCTCTGAATGTTTATGTTGCAGTGTGTGTGTCTAGGTTAGTGTGTCTGTTACTGCTTCTCTGTTGCATTGTTTGTATCTGCAGGTTAGTGTGTTCTTTTGCATTTATGTTGCACTGTGTGTGTCTAGGTCATTGTGTGTCTCTGTATGTTTATGTTGCAGTGTGTGTGTCTAGGTCAGTGTGTGTCTCTGTATGTTTATGTTGCAGTGTGTGTGTCTAGGTCAGTGAGTGTCTCTGTATGTTTATGTTGCACTGTGTGTGTCTAGGTCAGTGAGTGTCTCTGTATGTTTATGTTGCAGTGTGTGTGTCTAGGTCAGTGAGTGTCTCTGTATGTTTATGTTGTAGTGTGTGTGTCTAGGTGTTACGGATTTCTGACACTCAGACCAGGGTATGAAGTAAAAACACAGTTTTATTGAAAATAAAACAAGGCCCCTAGAGGCCAGCACAGAAATAGCAACAATAGCAATAATGACAAAATGAATGCACACAATGATAATGATAGGTGCTTGCATGGATAGGGAGTATTCCCCCAAAGGGTTAATAAATGAAATGGGTGAGATATACAAGATTGGCCAACGCCCAGGATAAATAGCAGTCTCTGGAACACAGTCTCTCAATAGCAGGCTAATGAAGTAACTGCACTGAATACACTCTCAAGTAGATATACTAGAGCACAATTTTCAGAGCTGAGCCGGTACCACCACCATGGGCTACAGAGGAGTGCTATTGCCACGCTGTAATGATCAGAACCAAAATCACCCTTAACTAGAAAAGTAGTAATCCTGTGTGTGCCACTTGGATTGTGCCCATACACCCCTTGGGTGCTGTAGTGATGGTGACTGCACAAGCTGTAATAGTGCCAATGCCCTCTGGAGTGCAATGGGAATGTACCTTCAATGTCTGTGGCCCTGAGCCAGAGGATGAACACGGACTGACAAGGCTCTGATGGTGAATAAGAGACACACAGAAGCACTCAGAGGAAAGGCTATGTCAGAAAATGTATGCTTGGCAAGATATATCGGAGGCACCAGACCGGAGACTACAGGCACTGCAAGGGTTAAATGGTTCTGCACACAAGCGAGTACCTTGGCAGCCAACAGAAGGCAAAGCAACCTCAGGCTACAGCTACTGACAAGTGAGAGGAACAATGAGTCGCTTAAACAGTTCAGAATGTCGCCGAGGCGACTGAAATGACGCAGGAATACAGGAACAGCAGGTAGAACCGGAACGGTAACTGGAACAGCAGACAGGCCGGAACAGCAGGCAGGACCGGAACAGCACCGGAACAGCAGGCAGGCCGGAATAGCAACCGGAACAGTAGGCAAGACCGGAACAGTACTGGAACAGCAGACAGGCCGGAATGGCAACCGGAACAGCAGGCAGAACCGGAGCAATACTGGAACAGCAGACAGGCCGGAATCAATCACAGAGCTGGGTCGTCAGCCAGAACCGGGTCAATTCACGAAGCAGGGTCGTCAGCCAGAGCCGGGTCAAATCACGGAGCAGGGTCGTCAGCCAGAGCCGGGTCAAATCACGGAGCAGGGTCGTCAGCCAGAGCCGGGTCAAATCACGGAGCAGGGTCGTCAGCCAGAGCCGGGTCAAATCACGGAGCAGGGTCGTCAGCCAGAACTGGGTCAAATCAAGGAGCAGGGTCGTCAGCCAGAACCGGGTCAATTCACGGAGCAGAATCAGGAGCAGAGTCAGACTAGCTGGGTCGGTACACAGGAGACACTGGAATATGGCAACAAGGCGCAGCAACAGGAACACCACGAAAGGGCAACTGACAATTGCCCAAGCTCCAGCATATAACGGCACATCCTGGGCGGGCCAATCAGTCTCCATCAATGCACAGCCAAATCATGACAGACTGACAGAAAGACACGGGGACCGTGATACTAGGTTAGTGTGTCCGTTACTGCTTCTCTGTTGCATTGTTTGTATCTGCACGTTAGAGTGTTCCTTTGTGTTTATGTTGCACTGTGT
Source organism: Rhinophrynus dorsalis (assembly GCA_037306005.1). Classification (NCBI taxonomy): domain Eukaryota; kingdom Metazoa; phylum Chordata; class Amphibia; order Anura; family Rhinophrynidae; genus Rhinophrynus; species Rhinophrynus dorsalis. The sequence goes on along the minus strand of CM074724.1, from coordinate 83,424,079 downwards.
GTGTCTAGGTCAGTGAGTGTCTCTGTATGTTTATGTTGCAGTGTGTGTGTCTAGGTCAGTGAGTGTCTCTGTATGTTTATGTTGCAGTGTGTGTGTCTAGGTCAGTGAGTGTCTCTGTATGTTTATGTTGCAGTGTGTGTGTCTAGGTTAGTGTTTCTGTTACTGCTTCTCTGTTGCATTGTTTGTATCCGCAGGTTAGAGTGTTCCTTTGTGTTTATGTTGCACTGTGTGTGTCTAGGTCATTGTGTGTCTCGGTGTGTCTCTTGTGCAGTATTTGTTTCTCTAGCTCAGGATGTGTCTTTTTCTGGTGTAATGTTTGTGTGTCTGGGTCAGTGCGTGTCTATTACTGTGTCTCTATTGCGGTGTGTGTGTCTAGATCAGTGTATGCCTATTACTGTTTCTCTGTTGCAGTGTGTGTGTGTGTCTAGTTTAGAGTGTGTGTGTGTCTGTTACTGTTTCTATGTTGCAATGTGTGTGTGTCTAGGTTAGTGTGCATGTCTCTCTTACTGTTTCTCTGTTGCAGTGTGTGTGTCTAGGTTAATGTGTGTGTGTGTGTCTGTTACTGTGTCTCTGTTGTAGTGCTTGTCTAGGTCATTGTGTTTTTCTGTTACTGTGTCTCTGTTGTAGTGTTTGTCTCTTTTGCAGTGTGTGTCTGTTTCTGCGTCTCAGATGCAGTGTCTCTGTTGCAGTGTGTGTTTCTGTGTGTCTGTTGCAGTGTGTGCCTCTGTTACTGTTTCTCTGCTGCAGTGTTTATGTGTCTAGGTTATTGTGTGTCTGTTACTGTGCCTCTGTTGCAGTGCATGTCTGTTGCAGTGTCTCTGTTTCTGTGACTCTGTAGGTCAGCGTGTGTCTGTTACTGAGTCTCTGTTTCTGTGTCTGTTGCAGTGTGTCTCTGTTTCTGAGTCTCTGTTGTAGTGCTTGTCTAGGTCATTGTGTTTTTCTGTTACTGTGTCTCTGTTGTAGTGTTTGTCTCTTTTGCAGTGTGTGTCTGTTTCTGCGTCTCAGATGCAGTGTCTCTGTTGCAGTGTGTGCCTCTGTTACTGTTTCTCTGCTGCAGTGTTTATGTGTCTAGGTTATTGTGTGTCTGTTACTGTGCCTCTGTTGCAGTGCATGTCTGTTGCAGTGTCTCTGTTTCTGTGACTCTGTAGGTCAGTGTGTGTCTGTTACTGAGTCTCTGTTTCTGTGTCTGTTGCAGTGTGTCTCTGTTTCTGAGTCTCTGTTGTAGTGTTTGTCTAGGTCAATGTGTGTGTCTGTTACTGTGTCTCTGATGTAGTGTTTGCTTGTCTAGGTCAGTGTGTGTCTGTTACTGTGTCTCTGTAGTAGTGTTTGTCTAGGTCAATGTGTGCGTCTGTTACTGTGTCTCTGTTGCAATGCTTGTTTGTCTAGGTCAGTGTGTGTTACAGTGCCTCTGTTGCAGTGTTTCAGTCTCTGTTGTAGTGTTTCAGTGCCTCTGTTGCAGTGTGTGTGTGTGTGTGTGTCTCTCTGGTAATACTTATCACGTACGTGGATATACTAAGGAATTCTGGAGCAAACCAACTGCATTATCGGGAATTAACAAGAATTGCACAAACTCCCATGAATGCTAGAGTAGAGTCTGATGCACTGTGCCCTAGAATTTAAGGAGAGAAAGTCATATTTTAATCAATTCAAGTGTTTATTTTACCCCTATGGTAGAGTTGGGTTTACCTCAGAATTGCTCCACTTTCTCTTAGTACATCAGCCTCAGTGTGTGTTTCGAGTGGTCTTCAACCACTGAGAACTGAGGCAGTTAAAAGACTCATTTAAATTGATGAGTATTTTTATTTTACCTGTGTGATGAAGCTGTTTTGCTTCAGGTTTGTACCACTTTTACTTAGTGTATCAACCTTGGTGTTGTGTTCCTCTAACTAGTGCCCAGTGTCAGTGTGCATGTGTCTGTATCAGTGGTTGGGCACAGTCTGCTTCATTTGTAACTGATGTCAGTCCTTAACTAACAAGGGATTAACACCATAAAACTACACAGAGTAGCTTAAACTGACTTGAACATTAGAAAACTGAAGAATTTACACGTGTTTCCAGATTTATATCCATTAGGTTGGATTCACATGGCAACTTGGCAGCTCTGTGTTATAGCACTGAACAAGTCACCAGTGCAAATACACATTCAGTGGCCCTATATTCCCGCAGTAATCCAGTTGCTGGGGGGCTTTCTGGAAGTGTGACTGGTGGGTGGGACACATGGGAATCAGCCAAACATGATTGGCTGTTCTGCACATAGGCCTCTACAGATTTGATCACTTTGGTATATACCTCAGCGATTCAATCGGCCACATGAATGATCTACCATTCGAATCATCTCCGCTGCATCTTCACTGTGTTCTGATGGGAGTACAGTAAAGATGCAGCAAGCTACATCAGGGCTCTGACAAATTAAGCAGTAGTCACCTGTGTGATCAGCACCATAAGCAGCAAGCTGTTGTAATATTTGTTAAATTAGTGCAATGATGGAAATGCTGCACTAATGTTGCAGTGTGGACTCATTGGAGTGCTGTTGCTTACAGTGTAATTCAGATTGGTGTAAGACAGGCAGACCAGACCTCTACAAAAAATATATACTGCAGGGCTCCTTTAATTTTAGTGCAGCTCTGAAATATACATATTTCCTATGTGTCCCAGGTTAAAGGTGCGATCTGGGCAGCCTACATAAGGTCCTACTAAAATCAGAATGGAAATGTTGCAAAACAAGCATCAGTCATTTGAAAATATTTGCTTATGATTAAAACCGGATTGCTGCCACCTAGTGGCCTGCAAACACCAGCAACAGGTACTATACATATAAATAATTTACTGACACTGATAAACTAAGTAGTAGAGCAATTCTAGGGCAAATCAAGTGTACCATAGCAGACAAATACAGTAAATATTCCCATTGGCTTAAATGGGAAATTAATATGGACATGTCACATTAAGATAAGTTAATTTAACATGTAAACTGCCTATATGTTGTGCTAGCTATTGGTTTGCAGTCTAAATAGTTTTAGATGAATTCACTTTTTTTTATTAGTTGCAAAGTTTGGCACTTTATGCTAATTAGTATCTGTGCTGGGGCAATATCATCACACTGTGCTATGAATGTATCAGACAGAGTCCAAACACACAGCAAGAGGTACGTTTAACTTTGAACAGAAAAAGCAGAACTATCACTGAAAATAAAGTGCCCCCCATATCATTACGCATATAGCGATATGCATATCCATACTAGTATTACTCTGAATAAGTCCGGCGCTATTGATAAATCCAACTCGTTCCCAAATGCACAGGCAATCATCTTGCTGTACCGCCATCTGTATGACTGCACCATCTGTCCCTTCCTATACCTTAAGGTACAATGCAAAGCCTCATAGAGGAGACCGGGACAGACAGTGGAGGAGCACAGATGTCTGTTTGGCAAATTGTCTGTGCTAATGCCTGCCTGTGCGCCTGGGAATGAGTTGGATTTCTAATAACACCAATTTATTAAGGGTAATACTAGTATGGATATGAGTATCGCTATGTGCATAATAATTTGGGGGGGGGCACTTTATTTTCAGTGATAGTTCCGCTTTAAAGGATATTTATTTTACAAGAAAATAGCTAGTACTGTAAAACATATAATCAGATTTTAATTCTGATTTTAAAATAAATAAATAAAGCTGTCTTAAAGTGACTGATCAGTTTAACTCCTAATCATTTTATCCTCTGAGTGCCAGAGAGGTATACAACACATTTTGTTGCATGCGTTGGATACTTCTCTGGCACTCAAAGAGTCACCAAGGGTGGTTAACGTCTCTGACCCTTAAAGGGGTAATACTAGAGAGAGCTCTCCAATGCACTGAGATTACTGTCTTATACTGACAATTTCCTTTTTGGATTCAGACAGTAGTAATGCACACATATCACATGTATTGCTTCAAAGATGTCTCTAACAGCCAAAGCATTAACCCTTTCAGTGCCAGAGGGGTACGAAACCTATTGAAACATTTTATTTGGAACCTACAGCGCAGTTGGTTTCCCACAAATTTGCTCCACTTTCTCTACTATACAGAAGCCCCAAACTGGGCACAAGAATAGAGAGCAATTCTGGAGTGACCCAATGGCATTCTAGGGAATAAATAAAAAAAATCATATTTATTTCAATTTGGCTTTTAACCAGTGGCATAAGTAGTTGTTGGAGGGCCCCAGTGCAAACTTTTTTTGGGCCCCAACACAAAAATATTCCCACAGTGGCAAAACTAGAGCCTACTGGACCCCAGGGCAGATAGGGGCTCATTGGATGCTTGACCCAAGTACAAATGAACCTTCTGGCCTATGCCCCTGCTTTTAACTCCTTTAATACCAGAAAGGACTCCAACACATTGCATTGAGTCCTTTTTTTCATGTCGCTGGAGATTTGTCCAGAATTTAAGGTGACAGGAATTAAGCACAATATCCGTTTGGTACTTTCATTGGCTGCGTGGCTATTTAAGTATATTATCTAATTAGGAATATGGGCAATTATTTTACATATAAACACAGAGTAAGGGAATTGTAATGCTCATGTTTACATGTACAGTATAACTGAATAGGTATTGTGAATCCCATGCATGTTATTCAGGAGACAGGCACCACCATGTGGCCAACTATGGTATACATATACCAACAGAAAGAGAGAGAGAGAGAAAGGGAGTTAGGCATTAAGGCGTGATAAAGAGGTAATAAAGTGGAGATCATTTTTCCAGTTCCTATGTTATTCTATAGAGCCAATGCACTAAGATCTCCAAAGCTGAAAAAATCTTAGTGCATTGGCTCCATAGAATAACATAGGAACTGGAGAAGTGATATCACTGGAGAAGTCATCTCTGCTTTATCACTCCTTAGCGCATCCCCCAATTTATTTTACATGGAAAAATAAATAAGAAGGACATTCATTTTGGCTTGGCTAGGATGCTTCGACCATACAGAAATGTTGGAGGTTGATATGGGCTCTAAAATATGTAAATGGGAGGACTAAACATCTCCTCTACTATGGATAATGCAACATTTGGGAAAAGAACCAGAAACTAGAAAAAAAAAATCACTTACCAAATGTACTAACCCTTTGTGTCCCAGAGGTAAGTGAAGAAATGCACTGGACATTCCCCTAGCACTTAGATGGCTAAAGAATGAAAGAGCCTTTTACTCACAATTGTAACATTTTTGTTGTGTACACCTCTGGCACTCAAAGGGTTAATACAAAATGTATCAGTGGGTTTTTGCACATAGTTGCAGCCATTTTCACAGTGTGTTAAAGAAGCAGTAACATTTTTATGAAAACTTACTATGAATAGCTGAGAACTCTCCGGATTTCCCAGAGACTCTGGTTTTGGCTTCTGATAACGGATTCTCTGGATGTGGGTTTTTAATAAAACTCTGCCCACTTCCAAGTCTTTTCCAGTGTGTTCCTCCCACTTCCTGCCCACTTCTCCTCCTTCCCCAGACTATTCCTGCATTTTTTTTTGTACATTTCTGACGATTCACCCCCCCACTCTCAAATCGTGCCCCTTTTCTGCCGTGAATCACGTCAATGATCTCACGCAGTGGCACCAGTGGAGACCCCACTGGGGAGTTCACAAAGCAAAGTTCCCAGGTATGCTACTATGTTATGGAACTTTTTCTGAAGAGTTAAACAAGGGTACTCCCATTTCAGGCCATTGTTTTATTCAAAAGTTATAACTGACTGCTCAAATAGTCAGTAAGTCATTGAAAGCATGATAGGAAGGTAGAAACTCAGCTTCAACATTTTTGTCAAAATCTTCATGAAGAAAGTGAGGAACTCTGAGCTGGTGCCCACAGCATGACAGCATGATTAGGAACCACTGATCAGGGCCAGATTTCCCAATAGGCAGAGTAGGCACCTGTCTAGCTTTGCTGGCCACGCCCACATTCTGAATTGTGGGTGTAGTCAAAACAATCTCAGTGTCCCTGTTCCAGTTTAAGATTGATTTCCATGCTATTATTTAACCCCCTGGACGGAAGAGAGATCTCCAACACATTGCTTCACAATACTTTGGACATTTCTCTAGCATCCAAAGGGTTAAAATTGGGTTTGTTTGTTTGTTTTTTTGTCCTTGCTTGTTATAGCTACATGGTAGATACAATTAAAAGAGATTACCTGTGCTTATTCATATCTCTCAAACCATTATGGTTTGAGAGATTTACGAAAATAAAGTTATTCGCTCCCTCCTCTTTCTCACACGTCAGCTGTATAGCTGATGGCATGAGATCCTGGTCCCAGGACCAGATGGCGGCTCTTCAGCAGCGCCGACTTAGCGATACCTAAAAATAAATACTTCATTGGAACAGTCTACAACGTGTGCCTGGTTTGCAAGCGCACGTTGTAGACCATTCCGATTAAGTATTTATCTTTAGATATCATTATATCAGCGCTGCTGAAGAGACGCTTCTGGTCAAGTGACCGGAATCTGCTTCTGACAGCTTTACAGCTCGTTAAGCAGAAAGGGGAGGGAGCAGAGAACTTTATTTTCCTATATCTCTCAAACCATAACGGTTTGAGAGATACCAGTGAGTGCAAGTACTCTTTTTTAATTGTATCTACCATATAGCTAATACTTTTTTCCTGACATTACTATCCCTTTAACCCCTTAAGTACCACTGACGTGGCAGGACCGTCACGCTGGTCCGGCACTTAAGGACCAGTGACGGTCCTGCCACGTCACGTACTTTTACTCACCACGCTCCTGTAGGAGCGCGGTGAGTAATACCGGGCACTGAAGTTGATCACTCCAAGACCGGAGCGATCTCTTCCAGTGCCCCGTTTGACGTGCCGCCCCACGTGATCAGTCACGTGGGACGGCACGTCAAAGTTTCCTATGTGGTACTTAAGGGACGGCACGCCCCGGGACCGCTGGTCCTTAAGGGGTTAAAGGAAAACAATTTATGAAGAGCAAAGTATTGGAGACTTTCTAACATTTAAGTCAAGAGTGTAAAACATGAGGCCCACCAACTTGCTGTTCATGACTACAATTCCCATCAACCCCTAGTCTTGAACAGCTGGAAGGGATTTGGTTGCTCATCCCTAAGGGTTAAAAACAAAATCTGAAATAATTTGGAATTTTATTTATTTTATAGCTGGTTTGCTCTGTTCCCCAGCTGTTCAATTCATGACCTCTACCCTCCATCCAAATCAAATTACATAAAAACATTCTGAAGGCTTTCTTTGAAGACATGTTCCTTCAAAAGACCAGATTTAGACCCAGATTTGGGGGTCAAGGCAGACAGTTACAAATGCAATCTGCACCATGGTGGATCATTATTCCACAAAGCAGAGGTCACCATAAATAGAAAGCAACCGAATTACCTGTTACACGGATACTGTCCAGATGGCTGCAGCAACAGTCACTGATTGTATATCTTAATTCAGTGATTCAGGAGTCACATGATCACATAATACAAAAGAATCCCCCACATCTGTTCTAATTCCAAGCAAACTTAGAGTGGAACTGCCACCCTAGACAAGTTTATGCTATGCTATACAAGGCTTTTTATAGAAAATAAATGATTTTAACCCTTTAAGGACCCTTGACATTCCTGCTACGTCATAGCTGGATTTGCTTTAAGGACCCATGACGTACCAAGACCGTCATGGAATTCCGGGCTCCCCGCACGGCTGCACGCCATGAGTGTCGCTGCCTGTCCTTAAGGGGTTAAGCAATTAACCTTTATATTTTGGTAACAAAGTTTGCCACTTTCTGCTAATTCCATGCATAGTATGCTGATTAACCCTTTGAGTGCCAGAGGGGTATGGAATGCATTGCTTTGCAATGCATTCCGTACCCCACTGGCATTCAAAGGGTAAAGATCTCTTCAAACCAAACTTACTTACTTGCCATTCTATTAGATTAATTCATAGCGCCACATGTGGGTAATATTGGCCCAGCACAGCATACAGTACCACAAACCAATATAGGCTACTTTCTCAAAAAGTAATTATATTACAAATAAATGGATAGACAACATATAGGCAGTTTTTAATACGCTTTAAAATTAATTGAACTCAACAGGTGACAGATCTACTTTAACCCTTTCATTGCCAGAGAGGTATCAATGTGCTGCATTGCATTGACTACCTCTCTGGCACACAAAGGTTTCACTCTTTAAATCAGTGGTGTGCAACATGTGGTCCTCCAGCTGCTGCCAGATTAAAACTCCGGTAATTGCCTGCCAGGTATTAGGGAATGATGGTAGTTGCGGTCTAGCAGCAGCTGGGAGGCCTCACATTGCCTGTGCCTGCCTTAAAGGGATAGTAACACCTCTATTAAAGTTGATGCCCGAGTCTTCTTTACTTTTCTGTAACAAACAGCGCTATATTTCATTACTTACAGATAGGGTTGCCATCCAGCCGGTATTTTACCTGCAGGCCGGTAAAAAATTGGCTTCTGTCCAATGTTAAGTCTATGGAGGGAATGCCATGGCTGGTATTTTTTGCAGAAAAGGTGGCAACCCTACTTACAGATTTATAGTTCAAGCGCTTTTCAAGCTGAAAGGATCCCTCTCCCTCCCCTTCTGGCCCCCTACCCTTAGATGTGGAATCTGGTCTTGGGACCGGATGGATGCAGAGAGGGACAATCTTAATTCAGTAAGTGTAAGGAAAACCCTGCCCCCAGATCAGACTGAGAGGCTCAGTGACGCAGGGAAAGGAGCAGGAGGGGGATCATTTCGATTTCAAGAGTGCTTAAACTACAAATCTGTAAGTAAAGAAATATAGCGCTATGTGTTACAAAAAAAGTAAAGAAGACTCGGACATCTACTTTAATAGAGGTATTACTATCACTTTAAATACCACTGATGCAATGAAGAGGATGTACAACACCAACAGTACAGCTCATTATCATGCATTTACACTCAGGGGTATGTATGCGCATATATGATTGTTCTAGTGCTAAATAGTGCATGCCAACACCCCTTATAGTATGGGCAGGAATACGGTCATTTCCCCTGTGGCTTTTAAGCATATGGCATTAAACAAGGTACAGAGAAATCGGACACCTCAAAACTCACACACACCCCAAAATGCCCTCTTTGGCACAACTGGCATAGTACTGAAGTGACAGGCTAGCTCACCACACATAAATCTGTTCTAGTGCCTATTTAGGATGATGTTGAATTACAACATTTTCATGTGTTGAAGACCTCTCTAAATCAGAGGTCTCCAACATTTTCTTTAACAGGAGCTATTAATATGAGATGAACCATGTACTGAGCTACTCTAAAACATATATTTCAAAATAAGTGAATTTAATCCAGTTCCAAAGCTGCTCTTACCTACTTTTTGTTCCTTCCCATACCTTCCAATAACATGTACAGATAACAAATGACCACCTTATCAGTTTATGGTCACAAAATTCTGTTTTTAGCAGAAGAAATCCATATTCAATATAGAAGACCAAACCTGTGGCTCTCCAGTGAGCCACAGAGGCTCTTTTTTTTTTTTTTTTAAACAATGGGGGGGTTGTGAATATGACATCACACTGTGGCTCTTACTTACTTTAATACCACATATGTCCCAGAACACTTACTATATAAGTCTTCTTTAAAGGGTTAGTAACGTCAAAAAAAAGTTTTTTTTTGCATTTAGAAGAGCTTAAAAAGTTGAGCTAAATGCACAAAACCATATCTCTCAAACTGGTATGGTTTGAGAGATACAGTCATTTAAAGTTCAATGTCTCCTGCTGACAGCTGTAAAGAGATCCATGTCGGTCGACACGGAGGCTGTGCAGCAGAACTGCAATCACGTTATTGACAACGAATCCCTTCATTGGAATGCTCTAAAACGTGTGTCTGGTTTGCAGCATGAAAATGCTATGAGGAACTCTATCTACATTATTATTAACTCTCCGAATGACCATTGCTGGGTATGTCAGATGAAAGCTGTGCCCAGATTGGCTGCAGCCAACTGGGAAGCAGATTTTAACCACTGGACCTGTCTCTGGCAGACCATATTGCTTAAAAGGATAGTAATACTTTGTTTTATCTTTATTTTATTTTGTAGACATTAAAAAAAACACAAAGAATGATGTAAGTCTTATCTCTCAAACCTTTATGGTTTGAGAGATATTCACAAGCAAAGTTTCCCCTCACTGACCAAAACGGTCAAGTCTGCCATCTAAATGTCAGGTTTGGAATCCGGTCCACAGATCAACCGCTGGCTCTTCAGCAGAGCAGAGATCGCAAGATATAAAAATAACTATTTCATTGGAAGTGTCTAGAAAGTGTGTTGCAAACTAGGCACACTTTGTAGACTATTCGACTGAAGTAGTTCTTCTTATATCTCGCAATCTCAGCTCTGCTGTAGAGCCACGGCCAGTCCGCGGACCGGATTCCAAATCTGACAGCTAGATGGCAGACTTGACCATTTTGGTCAGTGAGGAGAAACTTTGCTTGTGAATATCTCTCAAACCATAAAGGTTTGAGAGATAAGACTTATATTGTTCTTCATAATTTTTTAATGCCTACAAAATAAAATAATGATAAAACAAAGTATTATTATCCCTTTAACACATGATTAAAGTGGAGAAAACTATTCACCGATAGCCAAAGAGCTACCAATACATCACAAGACACTATTAAAGTCAAATATATCTGAATACAACTTAGCACCAGCATATGAAAGACAAAGAAATCTCAAAGTATTATTCCTGGTAAAACATTTCATAAACAATAGTAAATACAATAAATACATATGTACAATTCTGGAGCAAACCAACTATACCACAGAGGACAAAACAGATTTAAATCAGATTTGTAAATCTTTAATTTCTAGGGAGACCTACTACACAATGCTTACAAATATGCTGTGATTAAAGGGGTTATAAGCTCCATTACTTAATGGGAATTTGTATTTGCATCCTGTGGTGTCCTTATATTGCTAGTGAATTGGTCCTCTTTATCATTCTGCATACAGTACTAAATCATTAGTCTAAAGGCTAACAGACAGAGATTGCCAGATTAATTGTATCTGGTAATTAATATTGCTTATTACTAAAGATATATAATAGAAAACAATATGGTACTGTTCAGCATATTAAGGTCTTTAAAGGCATCACAGTCTTAACAGTGCCGAGCTTCACTAAATGCTTAGTACGGGAGTAGTCAATTGTTAGACCTCTAGCTGTTGGGGACTACAACTACTGACTGGATATGACGGGAGTTGTAGTCCAGAACAACAGTAGGTCCAACAATTGACTCCTCTTGTCTTAGTATAAGCTCAAGCACTGCTAAGACATTGATGCACTAAAGCCCTGAATGTGTCCTCCTACTTCAGGCCCATATACACTCCAGCTGGCAAGAAGCTATTGGAAACCAGCATTGATATTAGACATTGCATACTTCCTTAGGCTACGTTCACATGGGAGATAAATAGAAAATATTTTTTTTTTTTTTTTTTTTACATACATTGAAAAAAAAAAAAAACATTTTTGATCTGGTTCAGTGCAGTTTGTTCCAAAGAAAGTTCATAATTCATGAGCATTTGCAGAAAAGTTCTGCTGTATGAGTACAAGGGTCTCCTGTTTTTGATCAAGCCATTAATGGTGATCGTCAATCAAACACAGAAGGCTTTAAGAGATTCATATTTGATTCATTATGTACTACTCTGTTTAATCAAAGGACAAATTGGCAATGGACCTCATATGTTTGATCAATCTTGTACTACTGTGTGAACCATGAATTTCAGTCAAAAGTAGTATGAATTTCTGTTCTTTGAATTTATGAAGTTATGATTCTTTTATTTCAGCTTTTTTAGAGAAATGGCCACAGTCCTAAAAATCTCAGTGAATCAGCAACATTTAACAAATGGCGTTCTTCCTGCTATAATATAATAAAAACATATTTTGTTGAATGAGCATATCGAGTTTCTCCCCAAAAACTACACCTCAATTAAAAGTAAACATAAAACCATCACATCACAAGATCGTGTAACAAAAGAAATATAAATTGAGTCTGATCTTGGTATACAGACTTTCACCCTAACTGGCCAACTTGTAATCAGAGGATAAAACCTTTTCAATACATTCAGAATGGGAAATAAGTTTCCAAATATACTTAAAGGGGCAGTATATGGTACAGACAAGATCTGTGTTGGTTGTGTTCCAAGAGCTATGGGAATGGAGTTTCCATAGCTCAACACTTTTCCATTTATTCCACCCCATTTGCCTTGCAGATAACTGTATGCTGCAAGGCTGGGTAAGGTTCATGTGGAGTGAGATGCTCAACAGAGATTGTTCTTCTCAGTACTAAGTCTACAAAAGTTCAGTGTCAGTGATTTCACCATCAGTGGATTTCTACAGAGAAGAAAGGTGTGGATTTCTGTTTTTAGTATATATCACTAACAAATCTGAATTACTACAAAGTGACATCCATATGCACAAGGAAACTGGGGCCATCCTGGAACAAACCATCTTCACCGTAGGGGAAGTGACATTTCTATTGATTTAAATGGGGCATTTTACTTTATTCATTGTGCTGGAGACCTATCTAGTATTCAAGGGGTTATCATTTAAATGAATGGGATTTTTTTGGAATTTTTATTAGTTCCCTAAGGTACAGTTTGTTAGTCGCAGAACTCCCATACCTTTTCATCAGACTAATAAGGTGCAAATTCTGGAGGAAAACCAACTTCACCACAGGAGGCAAATACTAATCCCCCCAAGCAGGGTGACCACACATCACGGAATGCCCGGAACTGTCCCTTATTGGGGGTCTGTGTCCAGCATCCCGGGTCACCCCCCACCGGGACAACAAAGAGTCCCGGAATTGAGCAACACGCACCAGTCCAGCCAGCCAATGAAATGTATTTGCTATATGGTCCTCATTGGCTGGCTGGACTGGTGCGTGCGAGACAGCTGGGGTGGAGCAGGTATGCTGGTGCTGCAAGTGAGACCCGCGGCTGAGGGTTCCACCCACGCTGACCATCTTTCTGAGGCTGACACAGAGTAAGAGTTCCCAATGGGAACTCTTACTCTGTGTCAGCCTCAGAAAGATGGTCAGAGCTGGCGGGAGCCTCACCCACGGGACCAGGGTGACCACATGTCCTGGAATGGCAGAATGGAAATGTGGTCACCCTACCCCCAAGTCCCACTCCAGAATTCAGGGAGCTGAAAGCCCAATCTCCATACCTGGGAACATTTTTGCAAGAGACTCCGGTTATCCGAGTTAATTAACAGGTCTCCAGGGACAGAGGGCGATTCTCCAGGTAGGCGAGTTCCCTTGTAACCCTCCCACCCCCCTGCTCCACTCCACTCCACACCTGTTTTTCAGGGCAAATCCTGCCTATTCTCTTCCAAATCCTGCCCACTCCCTCTAAGCCCTGCCCACATTATAACACAAATGGCACCATGTGGACACTCCCACCTCCAGCTCCATCTGTTACTCCAGGAAATGTGGACACACACACATACATACATAATAGAAATCATGGGAATTTTCACCCCATACACTGCCACCTTGGTGCAGATGGTTTCCCCCATAACTGCAACTCTTTTGTTTGCTTAATAAGGCCCCAAGTGTTAAAATACAAGACATGGACAAAAACAATATAAATCTGACAACTGGCCGGGTCAAGAATCTAGGTGCATTCAGTGAAGAGAGAGCTGACTATCTACTAGCAACCAGACTGACTGTGAGAACGACTTGTTATTAAAGCTTTGAGTGCCAGAGGGCTGTACCCCACTGGCACTCAAAGTGTTAAAAAATGAATGCTAATAGTAAATGCAATTGATCTCAAACGAAAATGCATGTTCAACATGCTCAGGTTTATTCTTTTTGCAGCACGCTGGAGGAAGCAATTCTCCTTAGCCCATATTATGTCTTGCTGTGTGTTACACAGTAGACTACAGGCTTCAGACCGGCAGGGAAAAGTGCAATGGGAAAGTGATTCCCACTCCTAGCCTGCTCACAATCACCACATGCAATTTAAAATCTCTTAAATTAGTTTCATTATGAAAATATAAATATGGTCTGGATTGTTTTCTGCCGAGTAAAACAAGGGTATTTCCACTCTTGGTAGAGGCTTTATTCAAAATATATTACAACTTTTTATTTATTCCTTTTTTTTTTTTTTTTCATTAAACTGTAGTTTGTTGTTGTGGCCACAAGGTGGTGATGTTCCTACCCATTAAAGAAAAGTCTTAGTCTATGAGTCAAGCCCCTCCACAGAGTACATTAATGAATGAAAACTGTCTTTTTATTACTAGCTGGTGTACTTACCAGTTTTAATACTTTGAGCTGTAATGCCTTTTAAATGAAAAAAAGCCACCCAGCAGTAGAAGTACCCTTATTCAGCAGGAAAATACCTATAACAGACACATTTGGTTTAACATACACATACACTAAGTTTACAGAGTACCTTATCATATAAGGGAAACAGCATATTAATTTCTAGCATTAGATTTCCTTTTAAAGAGATAGAAATGTTTATTATAAAGTAGTTCACTGAGTCTTCTTTATATTAAAAGTAACACATTGCACTATGTGTAGCAGCTTACTTGTATGTAGTTCAGAAGTTATTAAGTGGAGAAAGTTCCCCCTCCTGCCCCTTCTAGAAACCTCCCATTTAATGTGGAATCCAGTCGTGGGAAAAGACGGATGCAGTGAGGGACAAACTTCATTAAGTATAAGGAAAAACCTGCCCACCTTGATGAAGGAGGGCAGGATTTCCCTTTGCATACTGAAGTTTGTCCCTCGCTGCATCCGTAATGACCAGACTGCAGATTCAGCATGACATGACCAGAAGGGGTAGGAGGGGGAACTTTCTCCGCTTAATAACTTTTGAACTATATACAAGTAAGCTGCTACACATAGTGCAATGTGTTACTTTTAATATAAAGAAGACTCAAACTACTTTATAATAAACATTACTACCCCTTTAATTAACCCTTTAAGTGCCAGAGCGGTGCTCAAAGCATTGGACACCCTTGTGGCACTCAAAGGGTTAATGCACCAGCCTGTACAACAAACACTCAATTTTCCACAGATTTTCCAGTGTGCAGTCTGGACTGGAACCTTAGACCACTTATCCAGAAATGAAAACCTTGTGGCAGCAGAGAGCTTTGGAAAGCGAATGTATGGACGCAGTGCAGGAAAAACAGGGATAGTGCTGTTACTACATTCTCCAGGAGAACGTTCCACACGTAGTACACATTTTAAATCAGTCCCATATGTTCCCATTTACACATCCGACAGTTCCTTTCCCTTCAAATCCGTACTGTACATGTTTCATTACGAGTATTGAGATTTCACTGGCTCACCTGCTTTAACTTATTTTTCCTTCATTCTAATGCTTTTGCAATTTACCAACTAAGGGTTGCGTGTAAAAAGATAAGAGGAGCAATTCTGGAGCAAACCAACTTCATTATAGAGTAAAATTAAAATTCCTATAGACTAAAATGGGTGATTTAACCCCTGAATGATTGAAAGGTCTCAAA
This sequence comes from Rhinophrynus dorsalis, assembly GCA_037306005.1. Taxonomy (NCBI): domain Eukaryota; kingdom Metazoa; phylum Chordata; class Amphibia; order Anura; family Rhinophrynidae; genus Rhinophrynus; species Rhinophrynus dorsalis. Next base: position 83,408,603 of record CM074724.1, on the reverse strand, counting down.
CCCATTGATAAGCAACATGTTTGAGACCTCTGTAGCAATCAAACATTTTTTTTGTTTTAACACTGAACAATTACTTTGTCCCAGATTTCATCCATGTTTAGGGTGAGCACATTTCAATTCTGCCATTCAGGGATGAGAACACACCATAGAGTTCTAGAGGGAGAACTGCCCATTGACTGCAGTGACAGAAAGCGATGCCTGTGGTGGGCTACAAGAAAATGGACATCACACCAAAAGCCTTAGACTAGCATTACACTACAACTGAATTGCGTGATGTCAGGAATAGGGAGGGGTGAAAATGTTCGTCTCAAACTGAAATCTGTGAATAATAGCACTTTCCACTTGGCGAATAATTTCCCGCGAAAAGTGCAGTTTTTCCACTTTTTCCCACCTTTTCAACCCATTGAAATCAATGAGAAGTAAAATATTTCTCCACCACACAAAAGTTTTCTACAGCCAAATAAAAGGCTATCAGGCTCTCACAGCAGCCATTCTGTGTTTGTGAGAGGAGAGAGCAGCATGTTTTTGAGCTAAAGGAGATAGGCAAATAAAGGGGAATTGAAGCTTAGTTTAGGGAGTCATTTAGATAGGACATTTTGTTCTCTGTATTAGGGGAGTCTGGGGGCACTCTAGGTGATAAGAAGGGAGGAAGGAGGTTGGCCCCCAAATACTCCAAAATTCCATGTGACTGACTGGCAAGACACAGGCAGCTAGGAACCTAGTTGCTTGCTGATCTTGCTGTTATTATCTCTGTACTGGGTGGGGAATTCTGGGGAAAGGCTTTGTTAATTTTGTTTTTCAGTTATAGTTTTTTTTGGACAGACTGTGATAAGACAACAGGGTGGACAACTTAAAAAAATAAATATAAAATAAAAAAATAAATAAAAAAGAATAAAAAACTAAATATCTCAGGTGACAGCTGACTGGGCTTAGGCAAGGCATCATACAGCTCCATCAGTTGTATTGTGTACCATACAGGAAAAAAATACGTAATGTCCAGCAAATGCACAAGGGGAAGGGGGAGGGCTGAAGCAATGCAGGTACGCAAGAGTAAAGTAGTAGTTCAAAAACTGACTGCAGCAATGGATGTGTAATCAATGATGATGATCCCTCTACTCCAAGGGAAGATGCAGTTTGTCAAGGTCCCAGCAAAACTAGTTACAGCACCACCAGTGCCAGTAGAAATAAAGAACCATATAAGATGAACACTGAAGATGACAAGTCGCATAATAGTGTTGATGATGCTGGCAATAGCATAATAGAGGAAGGTGTAGCAGCTGAAACGCCTGATGCATCAGAGAGTGAGACACATAAGTAACAAAACTCCCAATCTCAAAGTAGTAGGGAACTTTGTTACAGTAAAAGTAAAAAGAAATTGTCTGAGACCTCCAAAACCTTAGAGGAATATAAGGGTAGTGGGCAAGAACTGTCAGGTGATGCTGATGCTGCTTAGGATGGCCTAATGATGACTGATGATGATGCAGATCTAGAATATATCCCTCCAGCATCCTTATCTTGTTCAGAAACAGGGCTATAAGATTAGCAGAAAGTCAAAGGCTGAATCTTCCACCACTTTTAAGAAGCACTGTGCCTGTCTATAAACTGTTTGAGAACGCCATTGGAAAGTCTGACCCTGGACAAGCACAGATGTCAAAAAGCACACAGTCACCCTATCAGTCATCATCGGCATCATCACCTCTTCAAAATCCAAGTCCCACTCAGCCACTCACACCTGTTTTGAGTACCCAACAACAGCAACACAGGTTAACATCCACAGTGTTAGATATGACGAGTATCTCTGGTGCTGCTGCTGTAAGTGCTGCACCTTTGACCCCTAGTAGTATTGGCAGTAGAATTACATCAACATCTATCTCCAGTAGTAGTAGTAGCAGCAGCAGAAACCACACATGACAGACAAATCCAGGGCAAGTATATTAACAGCAGCACAGATGAGAAGGTGGAGGACATATGAGACCACTGCTATGACCGATAAGTAATGTGTGTCAGTAATCTGAGGAGGATAGAGTATGACAATGGTAAAAATAAATACACAAATCACACCATGCCAGTACCCCACCACCACCACTACAATACATATCTGCCTCGTTGTAGATTATACTTTATTTTTTTTTTTATTACTTGACATCATCATGAATATGTGCCAGTGTCACTTAAAGTGTTAGTAATGTCCAAAAAAAAGTTTTTTTGCATTTAGAAGAGCTTAAAAAGCTGAGCTAAATGTAAAAACCGTATCTCTCAAACCGCTATGGTTTAAGAGATACAGGTGTTTAAAGTTTGATTTCTCCTACTGACAGCTGTAAAGCTGTTAGCAGGAGATCCGTGTCGGTCGACACGGAGGCGTTTGAGAAGTGCCGAGATCTTGTTACTAACAAGGCATCCCTTCATTGGAATGGTCTAAAACGTGTACCTGAAAACTAGGCACACGTTTTAGACCATTCCAATGAAGGGATTCCTTGTAAGTAACGAGATCTCTGCACTTCTCAAGCACCTCCACGTCGACCGACACGGATCTCCTGCTGACAGCTTTACAGCTGTCAGTAGGAGAAATCAAACTTTAAACACCTGTATCTCTTAAACCATAGCGGTTTGAGAGATACGTTTTTTTGCATTTAGCTCAGCTTTTTAAGCTCTTCTAAATGCAAAAAACCTTTTTTTTAGACATTACTAACAGTTTAAGCAAAAAAGTGTTGTGGGCAAAGGACAAATGCACCTCTTCATGCTAACTCATTTTTCAAGCCATATTTTGCTGTAGGACTCACAACTTTGACTTTCAGACACAAACTTCAGCCCTCAGAAGAAGTAATATTACAATGGGAAATGTAGTACCTATAGGAAATATAGGCAAAAATGTGTTAACATAGGTGGAAAATTTGTTAAAACAGGAGAAAAGGAGGACATTTTTGCTTAGGCGGAAAGGCAACATTTTTCGAGGGAAAATCGAAAAATCGTCACATTTTCGCAAAAAGTCATGCAGGAAATTTTTCACACTTTTCGTCCATCCATAGTCAGGATCAAGGCTCAGTTCTCTAGTGTTTAGAGCTCTGTCTGGAAGCCATTTTCTTGTAGCCCAGCAGGGACATCTCTTTCTGTCACAGTAGGCAATGGGCAATTCTTCTTCTAGTGTTTAAAATTCTGTGCTCTGGAGTCTTCATTCTGGGACTTTTGTATTGTCTAATAAGGGGGCTTCCCAGGACAAGGTAAGCATATTTAAAACTGGGGACTGTTCTGGGCAGTCAGGGACAGGTAGTCATCCTATCCATATTTAGAGGATGATGTAATTATGGGGGCATATCAGTTGCACAATAGGGAACAAATAAAATGTTGGATTGATTTAAATGGGGCTTTTAACCCCTAGAATGCTAAAAAGATCTCCAATACACTGCCATATGTGGGAACTGCCATTTCTGTTGCTGCTGGCGATATAACTGCCGCGAATTGTGACTAAAAGGGGGAGTGGTTTACGTGTTAATGTGGTGCAGCTTTCTGGTGTCATCACAAAAGTGGGAGGAACTGGGTGGGAAACAGCAGGAGTGAGCAGAGTTTAAAAGCAAATTCCTCACAGCGGGAGAATCAGCCTCTGTCCTGGAGATGCGGTAATTCAATCTCAAAACCGGAGTCTCTGAGGTAAATCTGAAGAGTTCCCAGCTATGTACATTGTTTCACAATGCATTAGAGACCTCTCTAGCATTCCAGGGGGTTAAAATAATTTAAATAAATGGTGGATTCAGGGGAATTTTGTATGTACCCACTATGATACAGTAGGAATGCTCCTGAGTTGCTTCTGTCTCTCTTTGTGTACAGAGCCCTTAACTTATTATACTATACTTAAAGGGGAGGAAATGCAAAAAATCAAGTTGCTATTATGCAAGGCAGTGATGGACAACCTGTATCCCTCCAGCTGATGTTTGTCTAGAGTTTCCATCATCATCACGCACCCAATGAGGAACCATTGAGTTAGAGATATCTTTGGCATTCAAGGGTTAAAAAAACAAACAAAAACAAAAAAACACTTCCTTCTCTGAAATACCTTCTGTTTAACTAGAGTTCCCACAGTTCTGAAATGAAAAAAGGGAACACTTTTCAAAAATAAGTAGTTGTAATTTGCATAGCACACTAGCAACCAACCTCAAGATTTTTTTTTTAATCTGCTCTGGAAATGTTAATTTTACTTTGATGATTTGTACACTTGATTCATAGTTGATTAGGTTAAAAAAAATCCATCATGTTTAGGATATTTCATCCAAATGGCAAAAACAAGACATTCAAACCTTCCTGTCTGTATACACCGGAAGTAGTAAACATGTGTGATTGCTAGGACTCCTGAGAAGACTGTGAGGTGATGGGCACGTACTGGACCTAAGGTCACCTCTCCCCAGGCCAGATCATAAGGCTGGACTCCACCTGATGGAAGCTATAACTTCCATCATCCCCAGTGACCAGAGTTGTCTTCTGCACCACAGCTGGACTACCTATCCCTGTCCATAGCTGTGCATGGTTGTGGCTGCTGTGTGTACTCTCTTGCTCTCTCTTTCGCATCTGTGCTGAAAGCACTGTACCTCTGTGTCCCTGCTCTTTCAGAAGCACTATTTTTGCTGAAAGACAGCAATCACAGCATTGTGTGCTAACATGGCCGAGATTTGTGAAATGTTATAGTCCAAAAAAGCTTTAGCCAGGACACTGGGACAGACTCCCACAACCCAATACTGAGAAAAACAAAAGATTTTGGGTCTCTGTTTTAAATACACTGGATGACCTATCTGCCATTGCAGTGGTTTAATGCAGGCAGCACTGTTGGCAGAGAAAGGTTAAAATCCAGATGTGTTGGGAATGTTAAGTTATAAACTGCAAATTTAAAAATATGATTATGATCATTTGGATAAGTATATACATTTTGATTTACATGACTTTCACTGTGATAGTATTTCCTTAGAAGACAACTCCAACAAAATGCAATGACATGGAGGAAGGTCCCTTTCACACAGATGGCCTCAATATTGCCTAATGTGATCGCACCAAAGGCCAGTGTGCAGCATCTTTACTGTGTTCCTTCTGGAAGGCAGTAAAGAAGATCTGCACAGTGGTCTATGGGGTTACCTGAAAACCTTTCACACTAACAGTGCTAGAGGCTGTAATCTTCATCCTGAGCTTCAGTGAATGGCCTAACCCAAATGGGCACCAGACAATATGGGTTGGCATACACGTGGGCCAATCATCAAACCACTCCTAGTCTGCTTTCCAGTCGGTAGTGGAACAAAATAGAAAGGTCAGTGGAAATACACGAGCAACAAAACTGTCACAGAGGCCTCAATGGTTTTGTCACCCCTATAAAAGAGGTTGAATGGGTAATTATAAGTCTGTACCTATGAGAGCAGGCTAAAAAAAAACCATAAGGCTTTACTGTCAGAAACTGACCCCCAAATTTCAGAGCCACAAACTTTTCTGGTTCCATGCACATCCTCAATAGTCCACTAGTGATGATCTTCAAACTCTTCCCTTGGCTCTATGGATGCTGTGAACACTTCCCAGTTAGACTGAACTATGAAACTTCAAATATCGCAGTTCAGTATCTTCTTGCAGGACCAGAAGATATGTCTGGGGGTTTCTTTTGACACCCCTGCAAGTCTTCCAAAGCTTTCACTGCTGCCCTGGCTTAATCGGCAGGTCTGCACCCCGGCAATATCCACATGCAAGTTGCCAAACAACATGTTGTTTGTTTTCTTAACTTTAACCATTTGTGTGCTAAAGAGGTATTGAAAACATTGCAATGCATTGGATACCTATCCAAACATCATGTGACCAACAAGCTTTGTCCGAAACCAAACACACCCAGGGATGGCAGTAAGTTATTGCATTTCCTTTGTACTGCCTGTCCCATTGGTGTAAGCACTGGTGTGATTTTCACTCATGTGAAGACTTCACCCTCAACCACACTACACACCTCCTCCCTCCCATTCACCACATACAGGACTTCACCCTTCACCACAGTACACACCTCCTCCTTCACCTTGCCTCATACTCCCCATCTCCACATTGCCTCACACTCCCCTTATCCACATTGCCTCACACTCGCATTCACCTCATTGCCTCACACTTGCATTCACGTCATTGCCTCACACTTGGGTCACCTCATTGCCTCACACTCATGGTCCCCTCATTGCCTAACACTCATGGTCCCCTCATTGCCTCACACTCGCATTCACCTCATTGCCTCACACTCGCATTCACCTCATTGCCTTACACTCGGGTCACCTCATTGCCTCACACTCATGGTCCCCTCATTGCCTAACACTCATGGTCCCCTCATTGCCTCACACTCACCTCATTGCCTCACACTCATGGTCCCCTCATTGCCTCACACCCGCACTCACCTCATTGCCTCACACTTGTGTTCACCTCATTGCCTCAAACTCGCGTTCACCTCATTGCCTCACGTTCACAGTCACCTTATTGCCTTACGTTCATCTCATTGCCTCACCCTCAAGTTCACCTCATTGCCTCACACTCGCGTTCACCTCTTTGCCTCACATTCGCGTTCACTTCATTGCATCACACTCAGGTCACCTCATTGCCTCACACTTGTGTTCACTTCATTGTCTCACGCATAAAAATGGCTTCATAATACGAGCCTTCCAAGACATAAACAAATAATTCTAATAACAATACTTTAGAAGCTTTTATTCTTCAAAAGATTACTAAGACCTTCTACATAATGGAATTATTGCCAACAGAGAGCAATATGGTCAAAGAAAATTAAAGCAGTTCTGGGACAAACCAAGTACACCAAAAAAGTAGAAATAAAAATCACCCAAATTCACATTGGATTAAATTGGGCTTTTGACTCCTTGAATGTTAAAATTATTTTGTGTGCAAAATATGACTGACTCTGTGCTCACCATTCAACATATGAAGAATATAAAAGTTCTCTTACATCTAACTGCGGGATTTAACCCCTTGGAACACTAGAGGGGACACCACTGTTTTGCTTGGCAATGCATTGTAGACCTCTGGCACTCAGAGGGTTAAGAAGCCTATTTAAGTCAATTTGATTTGTGCCTCCCCTACATTGCACTTAGTTAGCTCCTCTTTTCATATATTCACCCCAAAGTGCTTTATTTACCTTACACCTGTTGTTCCCCACCCCAAGGAATGAAGGCATATACGAGTCATGAAACATGTTGACCTGTTATGGCAGGCATTAAAGTTGTATTGTGTGTACACATATTATGAAAATGTTTTAATCTCCTAAAGGCCACTGCATTTTTTGGAGGTTCTAATGCGTGCTGTTACTCGAGTGGTTACAAGTAAAATTCCCTGCAAGCTATTTACCTGGCCTATTCAAAAATTAGAGCACTTATCCATATCCATATCCTATATAATAATTTGCTAAGATGTTTGTCAAAAGCCGTCATGTGCAGTAGAGACTGTCCGAAAGCACAGAATGCTGGGAGTTCTGTGCTGGGAACATTCTGTGCTTTCGGGCAGTTTATACAGTGCAGGACTGCGTCGGCGGCAGGACGCAGAGCAGGACCAGCCTTTTAACCCTTTGAGTGCCAGAGGGATATACAACGCATTGCAAAGCAATGTGTTGCATACCCCTCTGACACTCAAGGGGTTAACATCACCCGGATCTTGGCCCGTGTACACGGGCTTTTACACTAGTAAATATATATTTTAATACCATTGTGGTAAAATGTGTTTGGAAGGAGCGCCCCCTACTGTCCATTGGTCTTTTTATTATTTATTCTTTGATTGTCTTTGGATCAAAGATAGCTGTTACTGTTATTTATGTGTGTAGGCAGCCATTAATCATATCCTGTATGAGAACTGTGAATGCAGGCTTCTTTCTGGTGAAGAAATGGACAGTGGGGATAATCTGTGGGTGGCCCACATTCTGTACATAGCGTTTTTATCCTATGAATGCCCTCTGCTGTTCTTTTTTGTTAGTTGTCCTTTAAAGGGATAGTAATGTGTCAAAATTAAGGCAGCTCCAAGTAACCTTCATAGTATTTGGGCCATGAAGAGTGTTATTTCAATACTGTCAGAGTTGTAGTTCAAGAGTAATTGAATGATAAAGTTTCCCCCTCCCACCCCTTTTACCTAGTGTAAGCCACCTCCCCTCAGATGTGGAATCTGGTCCTGGGGCCAGACAGCTCTCAGCAAGAGACAGTCTTCTTACTGTGAGAACAATGAAGACCCTGCCCCCCTTGACAGGTTTTTCAAGTTTTTCCTTTATGCTAATTGACCATTTATTGTTCCTCTCTGCAAGCCATCTGGACACCACCTTTCTGTTCTGAGGTAAGCAGTGTTACATCAGTAAAAGGGGCGGGAGGGGGATATTTTATCATTCAATTACTCTTGAACTACAACTCTGACAGTATTGAAATAACACTCTCCATGGTCCAAACAGTATGAAGATTAATTGGAGTTGCTGTTTTTGTGAAACATTACTATCCCTTTAAGGCTGTATCTGTTTCCATTTTTCTATGCATGCACGTCATCACATACATTTACCTCTCTTCAAAGGGAGGAAGACGCTGGCGGAAAATACATACTCTGACGCTCATAAACATCAATGTTTCGAAGTTGTCCAGGAATGGATAAAAATCTTTACAGTGGGGAAGAAATCGGCAGAAACTAGGACCTTCTACCAAGGTCCTGGTTTCTGCCAATTTCTTCTCCACATGAAAAATATTCATGCATTCCTTCCACTGACATCTTATGGGTGGTAGAGAGCATGTTATAGGTCTAGTCATGGAAATGACTGCAAAGCTCAAGATCACCACTTTCACCTTCCCTAAGAGATATCCAATGGGCTCAGTGTTTTGCTCCCAGTAGTATGAGTTACATAAGGGCTAGGAAATATAAATATAATTAAGCTGTTGTACTTTAAAGAACTAGAGCAATTCTGGAGAAAACCAACTGCAACACAAGGGACAAACAAAAATTCCCTCGATGCGCACTGATTCATATGGGACTTTTAAATGCTAGAATGGTCTCCAGTGCATTCAGACCTCTCTAGCATTCAAGGGGCATAGAAGCCCCATTTAAAACAAAGGACATATTTACTCCAATTGACCACAGTACATTGATCTCATGGTCTTTTTCCATTGGAGGTGACTTAGTTGGAAATTATAATTCCCATTTAATGCTGAATGTGTTTATTTTCAATTGATTGGAAGATGATCCTGTGTAAATATTTCTTAAGACATGTACATTTTGTTTGAAATTTGCTTCTCTAGCAAAGTAGCTAGGAGGAATGAACATACAGAGATGTTATCTTCAATGCACATCATAAGGTAAAGATAATGGTAATATGATAGATGACATATTTAAACATCAAAGTGAGACTTCCATCTTAACTGAAGACTATATTTGAAAACTGCAATAAAAAACTGCCTGTGTGTGCCATGTTAGCCAAAAGATCATCAAATGTGCTGTTAAGCAGATAGTCACACTTATTAACATATGCTAATTGAGGTACCCTTGCAGTACCAGTGATGTTTTCATATGCTAATTAAGGTTGTAATTAACATTTGATATGCTAATGGTGCCTTTTTCAGTGACGTGACATATGCTAATAAAGGTTTCAATTACATTTCATATGCTAATTAAGCTTTGTGCAGTACTAGCAAATGTTCACTTCCACTTTAACAAATAATTAAATTGTGTGAATATCTCCTAATCTATACACCTGCTGGACTTAACATGACACATAGGAAGCTTTTAATGTATTTTTCAAATATGTAAACCTGAATTAAGGTGAAAGTTCCAATACAGCTGTTGCACATTGGTATAATACCAAGGTTTTGGCATCATCTAAACTTTATGTGGGTGGGTACAAGACATACTGAGTGTTTGGATTTAAAAGGCACCTTCAATATGAACTGGGTGGCACCTGGGACCAAACCCCTGCTAGTGTGTATGTGTGCCTGTACAGGCATGTGTATGCAGGTAAGTGTTCACAGATCTGCACAGGTTAAGTGTTTTTATGTGTATGCAAGTGTGTGTGTTTGCTTGAATATAGGTAAGTTAGTATCTAAATGTAGATAAGTATGTTGATAGTGGTAGAATCAGCAGGGATTATCAGGGGTTATAAAAGGGTCAGCACCCTCAATAGAATTTTTATTGTGACAAAGATACAGAAAGTGCGACATCTTAGTTTCAGCTATGTATCTGTACCTGCATCAGCATTCCTGGGAAATGTCTTGTAACTGGTCCCAGAGAAGCGCATAGGGCTGGGGATGGGAATGTCCAAATGATGCAATCTGAGTTATAACATGGGTAGTGTTTAATCAGGATGGGGGGTTGAAAGGCTGAGAGGTGGGATTTGCCCTGAAATGGGCAGAAGTGGGCAGACCAGGCAGGAAAGTGGGTGGGTTTCCCACCGAATTCACCAGGTCGGAGAATCAGCCTCTATCTCAAGAGACTCAGTAATTCAATCTGAAAACTGGAGTATCCAGGGCAGATCCTGACACATCCCAGATATGAGCATCAGTTTTAAAATTGCCGCCTTTCCTGGCAGATTTTAGATTTGGAACCAAGGTAAGTAGTAAAAGAGGATTTTAGTGAACTTTCAGTTAAATCCTTTTCTCTTAGTCCATGTGGAACACAGGAGCCACAGGGTAAGGTTATCTCCTCCAGAAGGTAGGGTACTTAAAAAAAAAAAAAAAAAAAAAAAAAAGGCAAGCTCTTTGATGTGAAGACTTCCCTTCCAGCTTTACCTACACCCCTCAGTTTCAATGTATTGCAAAGAAGGATAAAGAAACAAAAGCGAGAGGAAAGAAGGAAATACCCGTGATCAAAGACACTAAGAGGACATCTCTGCCTGGGGACATAAACCACAAGTTATTTTCTCTGGGTTTCTCATGGACTAACAGCAAAGGATTTAATGGTACGTTCACTAAAATCCTATTTTCTCTTACACCCAATGTGGAACACAAGAACCATGGGGATATACCAAAGCATTCACCACAATACCTGGGAGGGAAAAAGAGAAAAAATCCTCCACTGTAACCAGCATTCCACAGAACTAGCTCATACCATACTAACACCAATTTTACTCACCGTAAAAATGAACAAGAACCAACAGGGTTCATAACACTGCATAAAGAAGGCTAAAAGATTAAGGAGTCCTTACACAGGCACCAATGCCTGAAGGACCTTCTGGCCAAGGCCAGGACATTGACAACGTAATGTTTGGTGAAGGTATGCAGAGACGACCAGGTTGTAACCTTACACAGCTGCTCAGCAGAAGCCCAATTCTTGCAGGCCAAAGAGGCGCCACAGATTTGGTGCAGTGCTCCGCGACTTGGAAGGCAACAGGTTTCTTTCTGATCATTTGCACCCGTTGGATAGTGGATTTGATCCAAGAAGCAATAGTTACTTTGGACACAGCCTGGCCCACTCAGGGGCCCTCCGGAATTACAAAAAGTTAGTCAGATTTCCTGAAAGGCTGATTGAGATGAATGTAGTACTTAAAGGGATAGTAACACTTCGTTTTAACTTTATTTTATTTTGTAGGCATTAAAAAAACATGAAGAATGATATAAGTCTTATCTCTCAAACCTTTATGGTTTATGAGATATTCACAAGCAAAGTTCCCCTCCTCGCCCCTTTTTCCTAGTGTAAGCCATCTCTTCTCAGATGTGAGTCTGGTTGTATGACAGTACAGATAACAGAAGGGGACAATTTTCTTTGTATGAAAACAATGAAAGCCCTTCCCCCCTTGAAAAGTTTTTCAGCTTTTTCCATTATCTTAATTGAAGATTGTCCCTCTCTGCAGTCTACCTGGGCATCTCCCTTCTTATCTGGTTGAACAGGGGGGGGATACTTTGTTTGTGAATATCTCTTAAACCATAAAGGTTTCAGAGATAAGACTTATATCATTCTTCATGTTTTTTTAATGCCTACAAAATAAAATAAAGTTAAAATGAAGTATTACTATCCCTTTAAGATAACATACCAAATCCAGCAGATGGAGCTCCTGCTTCTTAGAAGGATCAGAGTAAAAAGAAGCAAGGACAGTTTACTGGTTGATGTGAAAATCTGAGATGACCTTGGTAGAAACCTCTGGGAGTATGAAGAACCACCTTGTTCTGATGAAAAACCATGAAAGGGGGCTTACAAAATAGAGTTTGTAGTTCGGCCACTCTGTGAACAGAGACAATGGTCAAAGGGAAGGCCATGTTAATTATCAGAAGGCACAAAGAAACAAATGACAGAGACTCTAAAAGAGGTTCCATGGAAAAGAAGTATTCCTGAAGTCAAGGTAGGCGTGAACAACCCCCTGGACAAAGGTCTTCAAGTCAGACAGACAAGCAGTCCCCTTCTGAAAATTAACCTATCTTCTGCAAGATGCTGGATTTAAGAGCCACAATGTCAAAGCCAACCTTTCCAGCTGATGGTAACAAATTGGACCCTGAATCAGGATATCCATTTTCCTATCTTCAGACCCCATTATATAAATACAGAACCTCAAAGAAGTTTACTAATGAAACTTAGACTTGCAATAAAGTCAACCCCCACAGGAAAACGGTCCAGAAATACACCTGTGAACTGGGCATTCCAAATCCAGGGAAGCAAGTGATTGTGAACCTGCCTAACTATGATTTTACTGTTGATACACTTCTAGAATTAAATATGAGATTAAATTCAGTAGGACATACATGTGAAATTAAATGTGAAACAAGAAACACAAACAGCAACACAAGGAAGATGTATGGTAAACATCCACATTGTCCTGAATGGTGCTTTTAAACCCTTGAATAAATGAGGTCACTAAAATATTTTTGTCTGTTTACAGTCGAACAAAGAGTGACTTTCATTTGTTTAAATCAAGCCTTTAACCCATAGAACAGGGCACATCAAAACTGTTGGACCTTGTGTGGGGAGATGCACTAAGGCGTGATAAAGTGGAAATGACATCTCCAATTCCTAAAGCATTCTAAGGAGCCTAACCACAAAGATGTCTCAAGTTTAAGACCCATAAAATAAAATAGGAACTGAGAGTGTCACACTGGAGAAGTTATTGTCACTTTATTACCTCTTTATCTCATCTTGGTGCATAACTCCACCACCCCTGCAACTGCTGGACACTTAAACTCCCATCATCCCAAACCAGCCATCATCTGGTTGGTGACGTTGGTAGTTCGCAACAGCTTGATGTTTGATAATTGACTACCCTTGCCCTAAAATCTTACATGTCCAACACACTGTTCTTCTTTGTGTTTACACACACACATCCATTATGTTTAGCTCATTTCCAGTCTGTTCTCTAACAACTGTACTTCAATGACATAATTTGAGCACATCACTGGGCCTAGGGTGACCACATTTCCAATCTGCCATTCTGGGTCATGTGGTCACTCTAGTGAGTCCCACGGCTGAGGGTCTGTCAGACGCTGACCACCTTTCTGAGGCTGACACAGAGTAAGAGTTCCCCAGTGGGAACTCTTACTCTGTATCAGCCTCAGAAAGATGGTCAGCGCTGGCGGGAGCCTCAGCCACAAGACTCATTCACAGCGCCAGCATACTTGCGCCATCCCAGCTGTCTCGCATGCACCAGTCCAGCCAATGAGGTCCATATAGCAAATACATTTCATTGGCTGGCTGGACTGGTGTGTGCTGCGCTATGTAGGTAGGCTGTGGGTGCCGGCTTTGTTGCTCCATTCCAGGACTCTTTGTTGTCCTGGTGGTGGGTGACCCGTGACACAGACGTACAATAAGGGATAGTCCCGGGTATTCCAGGACATCTGGTCACCCTAAGTGGGCCATATGCGCAAATGGAAAGCGGAGCAACCCTGGAGAAAACCAAGTGGACCACAGAGAACAAAAACATATTCTTCATGATTTGAATGGTGCTTTTAATGTCTTGAATAGTAGAGAGGTCTCCAGTACATTGTGAAGACCTCACTAGCATTCAAGGGGTACTGAGCCCCATTTAAATCAATGACAAAGAAAACAATAGGGGTGCTGAACAGATATGTGATGATAATAATACCATATCTGGGAAAACTCTGCATTTATTTAAAATATTTGAAGTTTGATTTTATTATTAATACATTTATTGATTCAGCAGCCCACCTATATTATTAAATCTGGAGGAGTGCCTGTACAGGGGCAAGTTTGGATTCCCCTATTGCTCTATAGTACCCTATGGACACCAACAAACGTATTGTTGTCATTAACAGTCTATCTATTCACAGACTCCACTGATTTCCTTATGGCTCTGGTTTCTTCTGTTTGTTTCCTTGAACGACATCTGGAACAGTGTTCGGTATCAGCATGTTGATTTCTACATTGAGGAAGTGTATCTGCATCTCCACAGGAGGACAAGCCACTTAGATTTCTGAGTGGCCTATTGGTTTGCGAGTAGAACTAATGCAATTGTTCTTTGGTTTTGTACATTGGGTAGACATTACTGCCTTGAAAGGCACCCATCCCTGTTCCTTTCATTTAAATCAACAGAACTTTTTATTTGTCCTGTACGAAGCAATTGGTTTGCTCCTCTATTCTTTTGTTCATAAGGCCAAGTGAGTAGTAATCACTCCTTAGTAGGATCCTGGAACTTTGCTTCTGTAACTGTGACCTTGACAGAGCAGCCAGCAATGACCTCATCCATTCTTGTGATCACATCAATGAGAGACAGAACATGCTCTCTGGTAACAACATATTCCTCAGTCTAGTCCCAGACACGCAGGCTTCTAATAGTTGTCTTTAATACAAGACTTGTACAGCTGGAGTTACACCAAAATGATCATTAAACATTTTACTCAACGCTGTAAAATAATATTTTTCAACAGCAAACCACTAAAGCCTTTCCCATGCATAAAGAACATCAGCTCTGAGTAATTGTTTTCTCAGTCCTGGGTATTTTTACTTGGTGGGGGAAGGGGGCTAGGTTTAACCCTTTAAAGAGGATCTGTTACCTACACATCTTTTAGAATCATTATATCTATTTAAAGGGATAGTAATACTTCGTTTTAACTTTATTTTATTTTGTAGGCATTAAAAAAACATGAAGAATGATATAAGTCTTATCTCTCAAACCTTTATGGTTTAAGAGATATTCACAAGCAAAGTTTCCCCTCCCGCCCCTTTTTCCTAGTGTAAGCCATCTCTTCTCAGATGTGGAATCTAGTTGTAAGACCAGACAGATAACAGCAGGGGACAATCTTCTTTGTATGAAAAGAATGAAAGCCCGTCCCCCCTTGACAAGTTTTTCAGCGTTTTCCCTTATCTTAATTGAAGATTGTCCCTCTCTGCAGTCTACCTGGGCACCTCCCTTCTGATCTGGCTGAATGGGGGGGGACACTTTGCTTGTAAATATCTCTTAAACCATAAAGGTTTGAGAGATAAGAGTTATATCGTTCTTCATGTTTTTTTAATGCCTACAAAATAAAATAAAGATAAAACGAAGTATTACTCTCCCTTTAACCCTGAGTAGTAGAGGGGTATACAACACACTAAGAAGGTTTAAACTGTCTAGTCCTTGTTCTTTTTGATTTTTAATTAATTTAATAGTTTTAGACAATATTGTCTACATTTTTGTAGAATCTAATCTCAGCAGAGCTTTGTTCTCTGCCCTATTTGATAAAGATTGAATAATTACTCATATGTCCAGAAAATCCCCTCAGCTAGAACATCAGATTCCACCAGTGGGGTGGAACAAATTTGAATCATTTAATGAGGAGGAAGAATCATATAGTTCATTTCAAGATGGAGGCTCCCATTGAAGGGAGAATTTAAACAGATGACAGGTCCACTTTAATGACCAGAGTGGTGTGCAACGCATTGCATCACACAGTAAACTCACCTTTTGACCAATTGCATCTTGTGTATCAAAAGCAAAACACAAAAAAAATTAACCCTTTCCAATTAACCCTTCGAGTGCCAGAGGGGTATCCAAAGCATTACATTGCAATACACAGGATAACTCTCTGGCATGCAAAGGGTTAATGGTGGTGGCATTGCTGTTGCAGAATATATAAAATTTGTGTCACCTGCGCAAATTCTTCACAGACAGCAACAGTACTACCATGAAAAAGAAAGGCCATGCACAAAAAACTGCACAATCCTCTCACAGAAAATGTTTGCTGTGTAATACTTTGATGCATTTCTCATCATTATTTTATTTGGAAAGGCATGAAAAGCTCTACAGCACAAAGAAATACACATGACATATTCATATATCATCACCTAGCAGTGTTTTTGGCAGGAGTGGCAAAATTGCTGCAACAAGGCTCATCTCTCTCGAGTTGCAGAGGTTCCCCTGTCAAAATCACTACAGCGAAATTCACAGGGCTGGCGTTTTTGTTTACTACTCCATTCACAAGAGTTTTCGGGTTGGTATCTTCAGGGACTCATAAAACTACTTGTTGACTCATTTGGGACTTTTAATCCCTTAAGGACCCGAGGGGTGTGCATTGCATTGCTTTACAACGTGTTGTACACCCTTCTAGTCCTTAAGTAGAAAGTAACACTCAATATGGAAAATATATATAGATTGCAGGGTTTATACTACTGAGTGGTGCTGTTGCTACAGCGTCTATGGGCGGCTCTGGTCAGCTGACCATAAATCTCCATATGGTGGTGTAACCACACCACCACTGTAAAATGTCAGGTCATGGAAGTACTGCACCCACATATGAATAAAACCCCTCTCAGCAGAGGTGGGGGGCACGCTGGTTTTACTCAACAGGTTAAACCCTGCTATATAGATTTTTGTAACTAATGGGCATTACAATTCCTTTAAAGGGATAGTAATACATCGTTTTAACTTTATTTTATTTTGTAGGCATTAAAAAAACATGAATAATGATATAAGTCTTATCTCCCAAACCTTTATGGTTTAAGAGATATTCACAAGCAAAGTGTCCCCCTCCCGCCCCTTTTACTGATGTAACACTTTTCAGCCAGGGCAGAAGGGAGCTGCCCAGGTAGACTGCAGAGAGGGACAATCTTCTATTAAAATATTTTTCAAGGGGGGCAGGGATTTCATTGTTTTCAAAGGAATAAGAGTGTCCCCTTCTGTTATCTGTCCAGTCTATGGACTGTATTCCACATCTGAAAAGAGATTGTTTACAGTAGGTAAAAGGGGCGGGAGGGGGAAACTTTGCTTGTGAATATCTCATAAACCATAAAGGTTTGAGAGATAAGACTTATATCATTCTTCATGTTTTTTAATGCCTACAAAATAAAATAAAGTTAAAACGAAGTACTACTATCCCTTTAAGGGATTAGACCCTTAAATGCTAGAGAAGTCTCCAACACATTGCATCGTTATGTGTTGTAGACCTCTCCAGCATTCAAGGGGTTAAAATTATCAATTATATCAATGGGAATTTTAGAAATGTTTGTGTGTCCCCTCTGGTGGAATTGGTTTCCTCCATAATTACTCTAGGGTAGAAATGCACTGATGGTCAATGCAATGATGTGTGGAGATCACTTCACCATGAAGAATACAACACACTTTGCCATAAGCACTAAGACTTTTCCATGCAAGGGTAGGGGGAGACATGTTAATTATTAAAGCGGAACTACCACACTAGGTAAAGTCGTCCTGCAATAATTAGTCAGGTGTCAACTAGCTTAATAATAGTTATATTACCTCTCAAAAGTAGCCTATTGTAAAGTAATCCTTAATCTTCTGAGACTGAAGGCCAGGTTAGTGCATTCTGCGTACCTGTGCCGTCAGTCCCTTCCAGTGCCTTTCGGGCTAGTGCAATGCTTTTTAATGGAGGCCAGGACTGACAGCGCAGGCGTGCAGACAAGATGTCTGCGCTAATGCCTGGCTTCAGGTCTTGGAAGATTAATGATTACTTTACAATCGGCTACTTTTGAGAGGTAATATAACTATTATTAAGCTATTTGACACCTGACTAATTATTGCAGGGCGACTTTACCTAGCATGGTAGTTCCGCTTTAACATATAAGGTTGGCATAATGCCGGTGATCTATTAAGAAGGGCATGTAGGGAAACGGAAAGGATGAGATCTGATTCCAAAACCAAGACCACCACCAGTCCTCCCTTAATCCTTTTAGTACCGTTGAGTACCATTAGATTGTGCAATGTGTCTTTTGTTTACATGAAATCAGCTGATCAAATGATAGATGATCAGCCAGTTCAGGTAAAGTCAGAAACAGCAGAGAAGCTGTTACACGTAACAGTTCTCTGTGTCTGTAAATTAACTGTGCAGTGGGGTTATGGTATAACCCTTAGTGTGTAGGGGTCTGCAAAACATTGCAGAGCAATGCATTGCACATCCCTTTGGCATTCATAAGGTCAAGAGAGGGTAGCTGCTGTCTCTGCTCCCCAGTAAAGACAGCAATCTCTTTAGGAGGGACAGTACCTCTTTGAGACATAAATACCTCGGTCCCTCTTTCCCACCCTGCTGTCCCTCTTTTTTAGGAGATTAGACTGCTTAAACTTCAGTATATGGGTTTATCAATTACTTTCTGTAAATAAAATACTTTAGTCATTCTGTAAATCATTTATTCTGTTACAATTAGGAGGTGTCAATAGGTAATAAAATAACCTTAAAATATTTGATAATGCCCCGCCGACCAGCCGCGCCCCCTGCAACACCACCTAAAACCAAAGCGTCCTTCTTTGGCCATTTGAAATGTTTGGAGGTATGTTAATATATAAGTACACTCGCAGGAACACGACAATGGCTCATTAAGCTGCATTTCAATATGCAAATTAGCCATTGTTGAAATAGACACTGCAAAATTGTAACCTGATGATGTTGGTAGGTTTGTGACATATTCGCAGGGATACAATGGCAAAGACATCTTAGTGCGTATGACACGATAGAATCAGTGCAAATATACCACAATGTCACCAACCTGGCCCTTTAACAAACATTAGTGTATCTCCCCCATTTCTATTTAGTGCATCAGCTTTTGTACTTGGAAACATATCACCTCACACGTGTAGGGTTAGTTTCATTAACCCTTTGAGTGCCACCGCATTGCGTACCCCTCTGGCACTCAAAGTGTTAAATCATAACAAACCTGGCTGAGATGTCATGACTGCAGAAAGTACGCAGTGAAACCCACACACAAGTGTTTGCAGAAACCCAGAGTTTGTTTGAAGTGGAACATTGTAAAGAAGATACCAGCAGGATCTCTCTGCACAGAAAGTAGCATTTTCTATAAACACTTCCCTCTTTCCGACTCCTCTAAATGCCTCAGATTTATATAGTACTTATTACAGGAAGATACCAGGGCACTGAGGCAATTTGTAACCCTTTGAGTAGCAGCGTGGTATGCAACAGTTTGCTTTGCTTGCAATGCTTTGCATACCAGTCTAACATTCAAAGGGTAAATGAATGGTAAAGGAAAGCACTAGTCTGGAATGTGCTGCCAATGGACACGGCTTTTTCCATTATTTCAATTGTAGTATAAATTCACTAAGAACTGGAGCAGACCAACTGCGCCTGGGAGGAAAATTCAATGTATCCCAAATCCTTTTTTTTTAAATGGGAATCTTAATCACCTGAATGCTAGACAGCATAACAGGTTCAAAATCCCATTTAATTCACATGGGAATTTGGGGAATTTTTATTTGCCCCCTGTGGTGTAGCTGATTTGCTCCTGATTTCTTAGTAAATCAGCCTCAGTTTGCAAACCAACAGCATCTTAACCCTTTGAGTGCCACTCAAAGGGTTAAGGGACACACCAAATATTCCTTAATTTAACCTCTTGAAGGGATAGTAAAGCCATGGAACAAGTATTAGCTATATCGTAGATACAATAAAAAGATTTCTTATCAATCAGCTGTATAGCTGACGGCATGAGATCCTGGTCCCAGGACTAGTCGGAGGCTCTTCAGCAGAGCAGACATAGCGATATCTAAAAATAAATGCTTCACTGGAAAGGTCTACAACGTGTGGCTGGTTTGCAAGCGCACTTTGTACTTGCAAACCAGGCACACTTTGTAGACTGTTCCAATGAAGTATTTATCTTTAGATTTCATTATATCGGCGCTGCTGAAGAGCCGACGTCTGGTCACGTGACCAGAATCTGCTTCTGTCAGCTTTACAGCTCGGCAAACGAAAATGGGAGGGAGCGGAGAACTTTACTTTCGTATATCTCTCAACCAGGAATAACCCTGAGTAATCTCTTTGTATTGTATCTACGATATAGCTAATACTTGTTACATGACATTACTATCCCTTTAACGATCGGTGGTGGTCCTGACACGTTACCAGTGTCCGTGCCTTAAGGACCCATGATGATCCCGGCACGTCATGGATTTTATGTTCACAGGCCACTATGGGAGTCTGAAACTGACTACTCCAAGACTAGAGGTCCGTTTCAGCCTCTCGTTCTGTGAGCCGGTACACGTCATCAGTCACGTGTGCCAGCTTGCAGAGTGATGTCTGTGGGGTCCTTAAGGTGGTTCTAACCCCAGGACCGCTGGACATTAAAAGGTTAAATGAAGGTTTTGACTCCTTCATAGCTAGTGAGGTCTGCAAGATTTTACTGCACAATGCATTGGAGAAGTCTCTGCATACCTGCAAACTCTCCAGACCTTCCCCAGAGACTCCGGTTTTTAGACTTAACCCTTTGCATGCCGGAGGGGTACGGAACGCATTGAAAAGCAATGTGTTCCGTACCCCTCCGACACTCAAAGGGTTAAATACCAGAACTCCAGGGACAGAGGCTAATTTTCCATGATAACACTGCCCTCTTTTACACCAGTTCCACCCACTTTTCTGCCCATTCTGTGCATATTCCATCCATTTTGTCCATTTTCAGGTGAAAACCTGCCTTCACTCCTCCCACTCAATTAAGATCAAAGTACATTATGACATATATCATGTCATTTGGATACTCTAATCCCCAGACAACATCTTACTATGGAGGTAAGGATATAAAAAGATTTGAGAGGTAACTCTCGAGACCATCAGTTAACCCTCTGAGTGCCAAAGGTGTGTGCAACACTTTTGCAGAGCAATGTGTTGCACACACCTCTGGCAGTCAGATGGTTAAAGGTTCCATTGACATCTGTGTGTGTCCTCCTTGTTGCAGTTGGTTAGCTGCAAAATTGCTGTTGTACATCTGCCTCACTGTGACTCCTCTGACTAGAAGGCAAGTTATTTTTATTTTTCCTTACTTGGTAATGAATGGAGGCTTTTTACTATTCAATCTAATTTCCAACATTAAACAGCTTCCTCTATTTAATCTCCAACGAGCCTGGATTCAAACAGCTGTTAGTGTTACACAGGCGTCCATGTCAGTAGTGTGGTTTATGTGTTCTTTCCCAGGCTTATAGAAGCAGAGACACTTTTCAGTGAGTTGCATTAACAGAAGACCTAGTGATGGATGGAAAGCTTATTCCACAAGCGTATCCAAAGACCCCATCCAACAGGCTGAAAGGGAAAGTAACACTCAATATATAAGCTCCCGAATTTCTGCAGGGAGACAAGGTTGGAGATATCAAAGTGTCAGTACTAAAAATTCACAAGGGAAAGGAGGTTTCTTCAGTGAGTACATATATGAAAATGCATCTGTATACAATTGTGCTCTACATTATATCATCAGACAGATGTATACTGAATTTTCCCCCAATAATTAAAACAGATAAAGCACATTTCTTAGAACTGGCATTAATATTGTAAAGTAAAGAACATTTTACAACAAAGCTTACAACTGAAATGGAGCTCCACTAGCGACACCACAGAACCTACAACTGAAATGGAGGTATACTGGTGATACCACAGAATCTACAAGTGAAATGGAGCTATAGGGGTGATACCACAGAGCTTACAACTGAAATGAAGCTACATTAGTGACACCACAGAGCTTATGGGTAGCCGTAGAATTCTAAGCTCTGTGGTATCACTTGTGTAACTATAATTCAGCTGGGGGAAGAGAGAAGGCAAAGGGGGAAGAGGTGGGCAAAGTCAAAGGGGAAGAAGAAAGGACAAGAGAAGGGCACAACAGAGACAGCATGTTTTGACTCAATGCTGCCTATTGGATTAATTATATTCACACCTCACTGGGCTTTTATCTGTTGGGGCTTTTTATGGCTGATGGGATATGGTGGGGGCTTTTGATTTGCAGGGAGATTGGTTATTTTGATGGGGGCTTTTGATGTTGTAGGGTGGACTTTTGATGATTAGGGAGCTTTTGCTATAGCACATTTTATATTTGAAGTTGGGGGTATATTCTGATGTTATGAATGGAACAGATGTCATACTTGCCACAAAAACTAAGCAACTGACCCATTAAGTGTCAGAGGTCCTGTATATCCTAATTACTGCACATCTTCCCTTGGCACCTACAAGGTTAAAGATAATAAAGAGAATGTACATGAGTAACTCATGGAATTAGAGAGAGAGAGACAAAGAGAGAGAGCATCTGTCTCTGATGCACATAATTACTCACTCCTTCTATTTATTAAACTAACCATTTGGTTGCCAGAGGTGTGTGCAATGGGCTGGACCTCTAGCACTCAAACGGCTCAGTTTCTTTACTTATATCTTCACATAAATACATTTTTTTCTCACTTTAGCAATATTTTGTGAACTGCATTTTGTCCAGGAGTGATCTATTCTTACTGGTAGATGACGTGGATGGGGGAGCACTTTATTGAGTCATAATTACAAACATTTTTATGCATATAGTAAAATTAACTCTTTGTATGCAAAAGTAAATGATGTGTTGACTTGCCTACTGTTTCCGTTCTCTTCCTGGCTCAGCTCCATCATGAGTACTGAGCAAATAAAGGGTGCATTGAGTGGGTAGTGGCTGCTGAAAATTCAAGCTACTGAATCCTACGCGGTAACACAGGGATACTGACGTCAATGTCACCACACAAATAAAGCGGTCTGTGGGGCTTTTTTCTTGGACACTTGAATGCAGAGTGGAAGATATCTGCCCTTTAAATACAGAGGGGTGCGCAATGCATTGCAAAGAGTTGCACCTCTCCCCCCGGCCCTAACAGGATTAATCTGTTTTGCATACAATTAAATGAAACCGCCTTCCAATCTGCTGACAAGAGGAAGACTGTTTGAGGCAGTGGGAAGGTGGCCCATACACTACAGGCCCAGATGTCAGATGGAAAAGCGGTGTAGAGCTGGCACCCTGCCACAAAAAGGCCTTTGCATGCTTAAGGTGGCACTGGTGCCCTTGGTTCACCATCCCTGAACTACTTTGAGAACTTTAGTCCCTATCATTCATGTTTTCCACCTAATTAGGTAGAAAACATTTTTTTTAAACTCTCAAGAGGGGGCCCGAGAACTACATGTTGGGCAACCAAGACTGGTGACTATTTCCAATTCTACAAATAGCATTACAGATCTCTTATGTCTAAATGTGAGACCTCTCAAACATTCAAGAGGATAAAAGTCCCATTCAAAACAATGGGGATTTTTATTTGTCTCTGTGGCTCAGTTTGTCCTGAATTGCTGCATTTCTTCTTAGGATTTAAGCCTCATGGGGTAAGATCAATAAGGTTCGATAAGAGTCTAGTCTGGCAATATAGAGGCAAATCTGACCATATTCTACCTCCTCATATCCAATAGTCTGCAATAAACATTTTGTCTCAAATATGTTCCTATCACAATGATGTCTTCACTTTTACAACATCCAAGTGTATTCTTTGCCACAAACCTATTAGAATATTTAACGCTTGGTTTTATGTCAACCCTTTGAGTGCCAGAGGGGGAAAACAGCATTAATGTGATTATACCCTGTGGGCCTTATGCTGGGCCGGATTTGCCATTAGGCAAAGTAGGCACCTGCCTACAGGCGCACGCCACCGAGGGGCGCCTGCCATTCGGATTTTTATTTATTTATTTAAAAAACAACTAGCCACCTCGCTGGCTGCGCCAGCGGCACCCACTTACATTGCCCGCTCCCCCCCCTTTGTCTATTTCCTACCTCCCCGGCAGGACAGGTCTGTGCCTCTTTTGGCACAGTCCTGTAGGTGCTGAGCTCCCTCATCGCCTCTTTAGGAATGCAGAGCGCTGGGAGATGACATCATCTCCCAGCGCTCTGCATTCCTGAATAGGAGACCGCGCGGGAGCTCCATCAGGTACAAGACTGTGCCAAAGGAGGCACAGATGACAGATCTCCTACCAGGGAGGTAGGAAACGATATAAGTCTTATCGCTCAAACCTTTATGGTTTGAGAGATATTCACAAGCAAAGTTTCCCCCTCCCGTCCCTTTTACCTAGTGTAAGCCATCTCTTCTCACATGTGGAATGCAGTTCATAGACCAGACAGATAACAGCAGGGGACAATCTTCTTCCTATGAGAACAATGAAAGCCCTGCCCCCCTTGACAAGCTTTTCAGTTTTTTCCCTTATCTTAACTGAAGATTGTCCCTCTCTGCAGTCTACCCGGGCACCTCCCTTTTGCTCTGGTTGAGCAGTGTTACATCAGTAAAAGGGGTGGGAGGGGGACATTGTCATTGAATTACTCTTGAACTACAACTCTGACAGTATTGAAATAACATTCTCCAAAGTCCAAATACTATGATGATTAATTAGAGCTGCTTTTATTATGAAACATTACTATCCCTTTAAAGACCCAGTGTACCCAACAATCAGAGAATCCCACCAAAACAATAGTAAAACAATAAAATCATAACACATACAAGTTCAAAACAATTCCCCAGTGGGTCCCCACATGGGAGAAAATTGCCCCCAAAAAAGAGAAAGCATGAAAGTATATAATGATATGAGACATTCTGCAAAATAAAAGGCCTTATTTGCTTAAAGCCAATCAAGTGGACAGCTACACTCAATCCCACACAAATGCATAACAGAACCTCCTAAACTCATACATATGTATGTTTAACAATTGTTACACTGTATCAAGACGGCAAAAGCAACACTGATGACACATTCAAAAGATAATACAATATAGATTCTGAGAAGTATATGACGTAAGTGTTTTAGCCGCAGGATGGCAGTACATTGTGATGCTTTCAGCATATTTTATGAACAGGGTTAATCAACCTTATTGTAGAAAAATGTCTATTATATACACAATAAGTGGAAAGGAGAGGTAATAACATAGAAAAGATCTCCTGTTGGTTGGACAGCAGCACATTGCAACGCTCTCAGAGGCCACATGCAAACCGAGTTGAAACGGTCACCACCGAGACAGTGGTACTCAAAGACAGGGAGCAGATTAAGAAGGCCGCATGGGAGCTACCGAGTGAGCCAGCTGTGGTGTCTGTATGACAGCAATACTCCAGAAGAGACAGGTTTCCCCCATCTGCTGTATGCATTTAAATTCCAGGATCAGTGGTGTAATTTATCTCTCTCATATGTTTATTACTGATGTATAAGCATTCTGGAAAATCAGAAAATCATACTCACATGACAATGAGAAGAAAAATAAAAACATAAGAGATTGCCAGGCATTTTCATGCAACAACTTAAAATGTAAAGGAGGTGTATTAAAACTGGGCATCCCCGACTAAGGCGGACCTTCCCTTGGGCTACAGTGAAAGGGAGGGTGGTAAGTTAACCCTTTGGTTGACAGAGGAGAGTACAAGTCATTGCAAAAGCAATGCTTTGCACACTCCTGTTGCACTCAAAGGGTTAAATGAAAGGGGCTGAGACAGAGAGAGAGACACAAGCGGAATAGTGCTGGCAAGGTGAATGGAGGTGTGGAGCTGTACAGCTGGCAGGGAGACACACGAAATGTGAACAGCAGCTTGGGTGGCATATAGACGTTTGTGCAATGTTGTGTGCTTTTGTTTGATTTTTTTTATGAAGAGGTGATAGAGAGGATGACCAAACTCGTTGCAGAGATTTTGACAGGACTGAGCAGTGAGGCTTCACCCACCTGGCCATTCCTGTCAAAATCATGCCCCTCCATGTTTTGGAGAGGCCTATCTACTCCTTACTGCCGCCCCATGGTGTGGCAGGCACTGACAGAGAATTCTCCATCATGTGACTGTCTTCTCTTTTATACTATACAAAACTTCAGGCTTCTCTATAGTGGTCTAATATGAAACCTCACTGCTGTTCAGTAGTTTGACATTACCCTGGTTATTAACCTGACTGCAGACTTATACACTTACAATATACAGTATAACAGTATTAACCTCTGTTCTAGTAACATAGTTGATGAGGCTGAAAAAAAAGACATGCGTCCATCAAGTCCAGCCCATGCCAAAAACACCCCTGTTGATCCAGAGGAAGGCAAAGAAAAGCCCTCTGGAGCCATTTCCAATTTAGCCCCAAGTGGGTAAAAATTCCTTCCTGACACCAAATGACAGTCAGAAAGTTCCCTGGATCAACATCCTATCTGCTTTGAAGGCATCTGTCATAATTTTTAATACTGTTCTGAGTTAGATAGGCATCCATTGCTTTTTTGAAAGCAGTTGCATTATCTGCAAGGACAACATTCCAAGGAAAAGAATTCCATAGCTTTACAGCCCTTACTGTAAGGAATCCGTGCCTTTGTTATAGTCGAAAGTGCCCTTTCTCTAGTCTTAATGAATGACATCTTGTTCTTAGCTCAGCTCTTTGTGTAAACATTTCATTTGATAGTTCTTTGTATTGACCTTAAAGGGATAGTAATGTTTCATAATAAAAGCAGCTCTAATTAATCATCATAATATTTGGACCTTGGAGAGTGTTATTTCAATTTTGTCAGAGTTGTAGTTCAAGAGTAATTTAATGACAAAGTATCCCCCTCCCGCCCCTTTTACCTATGTAACACTGCTCAGCCAGAGCAGAAGGTAGGTGCCCAGGTAGATTGCAGAGAGGAACAATCTTCAATTAAGATAAGGGAAAAACCTGAAAAGCTTGTCAAGTGGGGCAGGGCTTTCATTGCTCTCATAGGAAGAAGATTGTCCCCTGCTGTTATCTGTTTGGTCTATGGACTGCATTCCACATCTGAGAAGAGATGGCTTACACTAGGTAAATGGGCGGGAGGGGAAACTTTGCTTGTGAATATCTCTCAAACCATAAAGGTTTGAGAGATAAGACTTACATTGTTCATGTTTTTTTAATGCCTACAAAATAAAAGATAAAACGAAGTATTACTATCTCATTAAATATATTTGTAAATGGTAATCATATCACCCCTTAGAAGTATCTTCTCTAATGTAAACAAGCCCAATTTGGCTAGTCTCTCTTTATAACTCAGATCCTCCAATCCCTTTATCAGTTTTGTTGCATGTCTCTGCACTTTTTCCAGTTCACCAATGTCTTTTTTAAGAACTGGCGCCCAAAATTGTACTCCATATTCTAGATTAGGCCTAACTAAGGATTTATACAAAGGTAGGATCATAGTAGCATCCCCTGCATCTACACCTCTTTTTATGCAGGCTAGTACCCTATTTGCTCTTGCAGCAGCTGAGTGACTGCACATGACTGTGAAGTCTATCGTCTATCAGTAGTGTTCCACAAGATAAGAGCAAAAGGCTGTCAGGGGATGTATATATGCTGTGAAAGAAAAGTTCCATCTCCAGCACATTAAACCTTACTCCTAAATCTCTCTCTAATGAGGATTCCCCAAGTTGTACAGGAAATACATGAGTATTTTAGCAGTAGTTAGGGACACAAGACCAAAGTTTTAAATTAGTGTAGGTTTTGGGTTTAATGCTCCTTTAATATATTAATATCAAATGTACTTGAAAGCTTGGTGATACCAGTAACGTAAGACTGCCTTATTAGGTACAAGGTAATTGTATCTGATCCTTTTGTTTTTCGTAGAGGATATTTGGTTGTCGTTAGGATGACCACATTTTCTTCCCATCATTCAGAGACATTAGAGACACTAAGTGCTTCTCCTCCATTCTAGTGTAGCTGCATGGCTGGGGGGAGGGTCACCTAACCCTGTTACCCTGCTATCATGTAACTGGATGTCACTGTGCAATCTGCTTTTTCTATAGGAAGATATACAAACTGATTGCTATAAGCCTGTAACAGAAAGCGAGACAAGTGTTTGAGAGATATCACCCCGCTAAAGTTCCTCTCCTCCTGATGTCAGCTGTAAAGCTGACAGAAGGAGATCTGTGTCAGCCGACACGAGGAGGATCTTCAGTAGAGCCGCAATAGTGCGATTTAAAAAGAAATACTTCTTTGGAACAGTCTAAAAAGTGTGCTTGCAAACCAGGCCCACTTTGTAGACCGTTCCAAACAAGTATTTCTTTTTAACCCTTTCAGAGACAGAGGGGTACGGAGAGCATTGCAAAGCAATTCATTCCATACCCCTCTGGCACTGAAAGGGTTAAATTGCGCTATTGCGGCTCTGTTGAAGAGCTTCTTGTTGGCCTCCGGACCAGGAACTCCTGCTGTCAGCTTACGTCAGGAGAAGGGAGGGGAGAGGGGAACTTTAACAGAGGATCTCTCTCAAACCATAGTGGTTTGAAAGATAGGATTTGTGGCATATTGTTTATTTTTATAATCTCTACAAAACTCTAAGCAATTTTTATGGGACATTACTGTCCCTTTAAGCTAGCAGAATGATGTGCCTATCAAATGTATGAGTTGTATACATGCCTACTAAACTTCATAAAAATGTCTCAAACTGTACATTTACTGTGACATTCTGTGACTTTCTTCCAGCATTGTGACGATCTACATATCTTTCACATAGACTGACAGTATTCTGATAACGCAAAGGTGATGGGAAAACATAAATTAGAAGATATCGTGATTTCAAAAGGGATAGTAATACTTCATTTTAACTTTATTTTATTTTGTAGGCATTAAAAAAACATGAAGAATGATATAAGTCTTATCTCTCAAACCTTTATGGTTTATGAGATATTCACAAGCAAAGTTCCCCTCCCCGCCCCTTTTACCTAGTGTAAGCCATCTCTTCTCAAATGTGAGCCTGGTTGTATGACAGGACAGATAACAGAAGGGGACAATTTTCTTTGTATGAAAACAATGAAAGCCCTGCCCCCCTTGACAAGTTTTTCAGCTTTTTCCCTTATCTTAATAGAAGATTGTCCCTCTCTGCAGTCTACCTGGGCATCTCCCTTCTGATCTGATTGAACAGGGAAGGGATACTTTGTTTGTGAATATCTCTTAAACCATAAAGGTTTCAGAGATAAGACTTATATCATTCTTCATGTTTTTTTAATGCCTACAAAATAAAATAAAGTTAAAACGAAGTATTACTATCCCTTTAAAACTGTTGTACAATGCTACAATTTTTATCTGCAAAAAAATTTGTACTTTAGCCATGCCTACAAATTATGTTTCAGCACACAGAGAGCAAAGAAGGTTTTTTTTAAATGTGCAACTACCTTTATAAAGATATGCAGTACATGTCTTATGTGATAAGAGAGACATATATCTGAGCCACTTTTGTACAACTACACTGTACTGTATGCACTAGATCATACTTATAAATGTTTGCATGCGTTTTCTATAAGCCTATTAAGCTCAATTAAAAAAGTCTAAGTTGTGACTTTTCTGCAACTTTTTTCCAGAATTGTGACATTTTCTAAATATCTTTTACGTAGAATAACATGTAATTACAGCAAGAAAACGGCAGCAGAAACATTTTGGGGCAAAAAGTGATCTTAAAACTGTATCAAAATGCAACAATTTTTATACATTGTCAAAGGCAAAACTAATATTAGTTAAGCCCACAAATTATGCCAAAAACATGTTCTAGCACACAACAAGAAAATAAGTTTTTTTAATGCACTCCTTTATGCAAAATGTGCAACCAATTTTTATGTGAAAATATCTGCACCATTTTCATACATCTCCCATCATTTTGTTTCAAACTCTATGCACAGAAGTTATAATTCAGAGACTTTGTCATGACCTGGAAGGGGGCTGACCAAGATACTGGGAACAAATTTTAAGTTAGGAACTATCCAAGGCAATCTGGGACAGGGTCACCCTAGTTATAGTGCTTTACTACAAGAGACTGTATTAGAAATATTCCACACATCCAATAGTAGTCACAGAACAACACAAACACAGAGTCAATAGCTGCTCGAAAGCAATAGTCCTCGGACTAAGCACCGGTCCAGCAAGTTTTCAAGATATCCTTAATTGAACTCAGGTGGATTCATCTGCAGAACAGGGGAATGAATGACCCGCTGACTGATTCACTTTGGATTCACACGTTTGGAGACAACTGGAGACATGTAGCAGGTGTTTTTCATATGTGTCTGGTTTCAAACTGATGATCTTGCAACCCAAACCTTAGAGGTTTGCATGAGATGAACCGCACGGTCATTTGCAATATCAAACCATTAAATAGGGGAGGCCACCCCTCTCTGTCTGTATTTCAGTGGACCTGTCACCCTAAGACAAATTTAGTTTGTTTTACAGCAGATAGAGACCTGCCTATTTCTTTTACCAACCATTTTCTCTAAAATAAATAGATTTGTAAATACTGATCATTTGAGTGCCAGAGGGCTGAAAAATAAATTGTTAAGTAATGTGCTGGACACTCTGGCACTCAAAGGGTTAATATTTATAATTTCAAGTACTCATTGGGCATTCTTTAATAAGGAAGCTAAACAGGTCAAAACTGGGGCAACCCAACTGCAACACAGGGGTCAAATAAAAATTCAGTGATTTAAAGGAGTTTTTAATCCCTCAAATGCTATAGGCATTCAATACGTTGTTTCGCAATACACTGAAGACCTCTCTTCATTCAACTGGTTAAATGCCCCATTTAAATCAATGGGGATTTAGGGAATTTTTAGCTGCCCCCAAGGGCCAGCTAGTTTGCCCCGATTCTCTTTTAATTCATGAAGACTGCCCATTTTGCCTAAAAAAATATGAATATGTCACTGGATCCACAGCAATTCAGATTAAGAAATGCAATGAGGTTATGTACTAAGGTGTGAAAAAGATGTGATGAAGTGGAGAGGACTTCTCCACTGATATCACTACTCCAGTTCCTATGTTATTTTATAGAGTTTATCAGGCCCGGATTGGCCATCGGGCATACCAGGCATTTGCCCGGTGGGCCGGTCCGGGCGTTTAAAAAAAAAAAAAATTACTCATTAAACGAGTTTGGGCCACCTTTCACTTTCTGAAGACGGCCATCTCGTTACAAGTTTCCTGGTGGGTGGGCAGTCAACATGCGGCGCACTGCACGTGATAAGCTCCGGCCAAGAAAATGGGCTGCTCAGCCTTAAATACCCGGGCCTATTTTTTGTCCCAGTCCGGGCCTGGAGTTTATACACTAAGATTTCTAATACTGGAGAAATCCTAGTGCATTGGTTCCATAGAATAACACAGGAAATGGAGAAGTGATATCACTGGAGAAGTCATCTATGCTTTATCACAGGTTAGTGCATCTCCCACAAAGAATAAGGATCATAAAACTAGGACATTATGCAGTCAGCTTTCGCTCATCCCTATTTGTCACCAAAAGGCAGAATGAATTCAGTTACGTTACACTCATGTACTAAAGCAGAACTACCACCTTTAAACAACTTTAGCTTCAATAACTCCCCATCTGGCGACTAGCTGCTTAGAGTTTTGGGATTTCCCAGATTATCTATGAACCCCTTGAGTGCCAGAGAGGTATCCATCGGATTGCGTTGCAATGCGATGGATACTTCTCTGACTATCAAAGGGTTAAATAATCCTCTCATACATGAGCAATATGGTTAAAGTGGGCATGTCAGACTTAGGAACGTTTAGCTTGTTTTACACAGAATTCAAGAAAATATGGCAATTCCCTGAACAATGTGCTATTTTATTCTGTTCAAAACCAGACTTATCACTTGCAGCACTATCAGAATGGATCAGAAATGATCCCATCTATATTCACTCACAAACCTGGGAACTTTGTCCTCTTGAGCTCCGGGAGAGGGCTCGTGTTTTTGACCAGAGGGATGTAAATGACATGATTTGTGCAGAAAGTGGTTGCTGCTTGATCTGGTGGGTGGTACTTATCATCCTTGTGTCATAATGTGGGTGGGAAGTGGGCAGAACAGGGTGGGAAGCAGGAAAAGTAAGCAGATATGAGGAGAAACAGACTGGGAAGGAGAAGTGGGTGGAGTTTCAGAGGAAATTTACCAGCACCGGAGAATCAGCTTCTGTCCCTGGAGACCTGGTAATTAACTCTAAAAAATGGAGACTCCGGAGAGATCCCAGGTATGTTCATTCACAGCACACTGTAAGGTAATAATATTGGCCCAGCACAGAAACTAATTAGCCAAAAATGCTACACAGAGCCATCAACAAAAAAAAGGCTGAGTTATCCAAAACAATGTGTAAAACAAATGGCTAACACAACATATAGGCAATATTTAATCCTATTTCCTATTTAAAATTCACTAAACGTATCTTAAAATAACAAGTCCACTTTAAAACGATTTTGGTCTGTATTGACCAGAAAATCTGGCCTGTGATCAGCTCTGAAGAATATGACTGGGCATTCACCCCCCCCCCCATGATAAATGTGAGTGAATATGTCATCAGTGTGAGAGCAGACATTTTCTTTTACAGAGGCTCAGCTATGCATGACACCTAAGCACATTCTGCAGGTTTTTCCAGGCCCATGGTTAAATAGAAATCTACAAAATAAAACAGGATATACATTATACTTGTATCCTGTACTCCCAGTCTGTGTCTGTGTCATACGTGGTTTATGAGCAAGTTCGGGGCAAACCAAACACAATGCAGGAGAAATACTCCCCAAAATTCCCACTGATTAAACTGGGACCTATAATCTCTTGAACACAACATGTATCAACACACTGCTTTGGGGTTCTCTGCAACATTCAAAGTGTTAGGGAACTTTGGAGAATGTTTATTTGTCCCCCATAGTTAAGTTGGTTTTCTCCAGAATTACTCGGCTTTGTGCAACAACCTTAGACTTTCATGTTTCTGCTGATGACTGAATACGTCAAAGTTTCATTTTGACACATCTACATAGTTGATGAGGCTGAAAAAGGCTTGAATTCATCAAGTTTAGCCCAAGATATTTCAGCCCTGTTGATCCAGCGGAAGAGAAAAAAAAAACCTAATTTAGTAAGTAATTTTCAATTAAGCCCCGAGTGGGTAAAAATTCCTTCCAGACCCCAAATGGCAGTAGGATATTTCCTTGGATCAACATCCACCCTGCTTTGAAACCAACTGTCAGATTTCTTAAAAATGTTCTGAGCTAGAAAGGTATAAATTATTAATTGTATATGTGGGGTTTTTATTAGGATATTTCAGTTTTTCTTTAATCCCAGAATTGCTTTCATCTGTAGGGTTGCTTTTCCACTAGAACACTAGCAATGTTGCCTCATTCCATACCTACAATGTTTCTGGTTTCCTCCTGCAAGACCGTTACTGGGAGCGTGGCTGATGGCCGTACCACATCAGCATAATTGTCTGACACGCATGTGTTGGCCTTCATTAGTGGTGGCAATGAGCATCACACCTTCCTATGTTGTTCGTCAGAAAGATCAGGCCGTGTGAAAGGCACCCCCAGACTTAATCATTATGCACTGTACAGGCAACGTCTTGCACAAATTAACGCTTCTCTGATCTCACCTATCTGAAAGGGGTTTTATAGATATGGCTGAATGTCTTACCTCTCATGACCCTGTTATCGGTATGTATAGAGTTGCAATTTATAGAGTTTTAGAAGTAAAATGAACAAAAGAGACATTTGTTCAATATAAGACATTACAGGACTACAGACATTATTATTATAAAAAAAGAGAGAGAGATAGATAGCTTATCTCTCTGGAAATAAAAGAAATTCTATCCCAGATTAAGGCTGTATCCAGGAAGGTAAGGTACAAAAAAATATGCATTGCTTTAATCCTTTGAGTGTCAAAGAGGTATCCAAGGCATTGAAATGCAATGCCTTGGATACCTCTCTGGCACTCAATTGTTAAATTGAATTTTTAATCCCCCTCAGATTCTAGAGAGGACTCTAGTGCATTGCTTTGCAATACATTGATATTGCACTAGCATTCAAGAGGTTAAACTCCCCATTTAGGTCAATAAGAGTTCCCTGTGGTACTGCTGCTTAGTTCCAGAATTGCACCTGTTTAGCTTCTGTAATGTGGCCATGAGTGTATTCGTACCTACTTGGTAAGTGATGGCTGTTCTGTCACCATTTCCCCGCCATAGTCTGACCACAGATAAGTTAGTTTAAGGCAGGGGTGGGCAACAAGAGGTTCTCCAACCAGTGTCTGCAGAGGATGATAGGATTTGTAGCTCAACAGCAGCAGGGGAGCTCATGATGCCTACCACTGGTCTAAGGTCACATTCACACCATGTTATCAGATGTTATCATTCATATTAAGTACAACTTCTTTCTGGAGTTGCAAATAGTCATTGAGTGATCACAGGAACGTCTGTGGGGTTGGAAGATGCAAGGCTGAGTGAACATACAAAGCCAGACATGATTGTACACATTCATTTTCATGTAAACATCTGACCGGTGGCTCCACAGGCTGCGACACAGACTCTTCATGCTGCAACTCTCCAGTGACCATTATCAGTCCCTGGAAGTTACAGCAATCTGTGCTCAGGAACAATTATCAACAGTATCAGTGAGTTATGTGACCTACTATATGGGAAACAAGGCAAATTATTTTGGATGACTGATAGCTATGACTGTTGCTTGTTCACACAGACATCTATGCCAGAGTGACACTGTCGCGATGAGCAGTCATTTAAAAACAGAATGCATAGCACCCTATGGCACCATATACATGAGCGACTGTAACAAGACAGACACCCCAGATGCAGATCACCACAACTTCTTAGCGACTGGTGATAGCGGTGTCACTCAGCCAGTATTTTACCAGCAGGCTGGTAAAAAACTGGCTTCTGTCCAATGTTAAGTCTATGGAGGGAATGCCATGGCCGGTATTTTTTTTAAAGAAAAGGTGGCAACCCTAACTGGTGATGGTCATTAAGAAGTTGTAGAACAGAAATTTGTTACAGTACAAAGGTGCACATAAGTGATTAGACCAAATGAACTTTCTAATATCCAGTTACTGTGGGCCCCACGTGGACATCAACCAATGTGTAGCAGACATCCTGTGTGCAGGCCTACAATCACTAAGCTTGTCTTCCACTTGGATCTGTCTTTGTGATCTCTTTGCTGGAAAGGAAGCAAGGGCAATCGGAATGAAGAGGTAATGTTTCTGTAGTACATTTGCTTCTGTAAATGTATCCTAACTGCAATTCTACCAATGAGCTATAATTAACCCTTTGAGTACAAGAGGGATACGCAATGCATTGTTCTGCAACGCGTTGCTTCTGGAACGCAAAGGATTAAAGGGTTAGTAATGGCATATATAAATAAAAAGTATTATTGTAGATATTGAAAAAAATAATTCCATTGATGACAGTCCGGTCTCTCAATCCTTTATGGTTTGAGAGATATACGGTTTTAAAGTTCCTCCCTCCCTCCCCTTTCCCTGATGTCAGCTGTAAAGCTGACAGAGCAGATTTGTGTCAGCTGACACAAGGCGGTTCTTCAGCAGAGCCAAAATAGCACTACGTAGAAAGAAATACTTCTACGGTCTACAAAGTGTGCCTGGTTTGCAAGCACACATTGCAGGCCATTCCTATGAAGCATTTCTTTTTACATTGCTCTATTTCGGCTCTGCTGAAGAGCCGCCTGCCGGTCCCGGGTACAGCATCAGCTTCTGTCAGCTAGACGCTATCAATGAAAGGGGAGGGAGGGAAGAACTTTATCACCTTATCTCTCTCAAACCATAAAGGTTTCAGAGATCAGACTGCCATCAATGGATTCATTTTTTCAATATCTGCAGTGATACTTTTTATTTATATATACCATCCTATCTAATAAAACGATAGCGATGTTTGACAGAAGCCGTCATGCGCAGTACAGACTGCCCGTGTTCAGGCAGTCTCTACTAAGCATGACTGCATTGTGTGGAGCAGTGAGGTGGAGTCAGTACACAAAGCAGGACCAGTGCAGCGAGTCGGCGTCAGTACACAGAGCAGGACCGGAGTAGTGAGGTAGCGGCAATACGCAGAGCAGGACCAGAGCAGTGAGACATCACCCTTGGCCCGTGTACACGGGCTTTTACACTAGTTACTAATATTGGACAACATAGTTGCCTGTGTGTACATCCTAAAGATTTATACCGTGGTACATTACCAGTATCCTTTTACCTTAAAGGGTTAGTAATGCCCTCTTATAAAAGTGTATGCTATATTGTAGATTTTAAAGAAATAAATGACATGGAACTAGTGCTATCTCTCAAACCTTTATGATTTGAGACATTTGCAGCTAAAGTTCTCCCCCCCTCATGTCAGTTGTAAAGCTGACAGAAGGAGATCCGTGTCGGCCAACTCGAGGCAGCTCTTCAGCAGAGCCAAAATAGCGATATTTAAAGGGACATTAATGTCCCATAAAAAATCTTCTACTTTTATAGAGCTTAAAATAATAAACTATGCTCCACAAATCCTCTCTCTCAAACCGCTATAGTTTGAAAGATATTCACACTGAAAGTTCCCCTCTCCCTCCCCTTCTATTGATGTCAGCTGTAAAGCTGACAGCAAGAGATTTGAGTCGTGCAACTCGAGGAGGCTCTTCAGCTTAGCCGAAATAGAGTTATTTAAAAATAATTACTTCAGTGAAAAGGTCAACAAAGTGTGCTTGCAAACCATGTACACATTGGAGACCTTTTATTTATTTTTAAATAACGTGATTTCGTCTCTGTTGCAGAGCCGCCGGCTGGTCCCCAGACCGGGTTCTCCTGTTGTTAGCGAGACGTTGACTTCAGGAGAAGGGGAGGGAGGGGGGAGCTTTCCGTGCAAATATCTCTCAAACCATAGCGGTTTGAGAGATAGGATTTGTGGGACATAGTTTATTTTTTTAAGCTCTATAAAAGTAGAAGATTTATTTTATGGGAAATTATTGTCCCTTTAAAAATAACTACTTCACTGGAACGGTCTACAAACTGTGCTTGCAAACCAGGCTATTTTGGCTCTACTGGAGAGATGCCGGCTGGTCCCAGGACCAGGATCTCCTGCTGTCAGTAGAGCGCTGGCGTCAGTGCAGGGGGAGGGAGGGGGAACTTTAGCTGCAATATCTCTCAAACCATAACATTTTGATAGATGGGACTTGCTCCGCATATTTTTTTTTTAAATGTACAATATAGCTTAAAGGGATAGTAATACTTAAAATGTAAAAAAAAATATGTTGCAGGGTTTATCCCCCTGAGTAAAACAAGGGTACTCCCACTGCTGAAAATTGTTTCATTCAAAAGTTATTAATTTTCAAAGTTGAATTTTTTAGGTGCAATATTACAGTGGCCTGAAATTGTAGAGTGGCACTGTTGCTACACGATCCTATGGACAGCTCTGGTCTCGGGACCATAAATCTCCATAGGATGGTGTAGCAACAGCGCCACTGTACAATTTCAGGCCACTGTAATATTGCACCTAAAAAATGCAACTCTGAAAATTAATAACTTTTGAATGAAATACCTTTCAGCAGTGGGAGTACTCTTGTTTTACTCAGGGTGATAAACCCTACAACATATATTTTTTTACATTTTAAGTATTACTATCCCTTTAAACTTATACGAGGACATTACTATCCCTTTAAATTGTAAACTGCCAGGCTCTTCCCTGTCATATTTATATTGCACTCACTGATTATTTTGCTAAATGCACATTAGGTAATACAGCATAGCTTAACAATTTGGAGATAATCATAGCTGATAAAGTCAGATCTCCCTTGTACAATCAACATTTATCTTCTAACACAAAGTCTTTACTAGAGTTTACTTTTGAAGATTATTAATGACCCAGTAGAATAGATAGTAGATTCTGATAACACAGTAGAAAAGCTAACTCCGTACACAGATTTGGTCTCTCATGTCCACTGAAACACCACAGTTAACCCTCTGAGCACCAGAGTGGTATCCAATGCGATGCAATGCATTGGATACCTCTCTGGTACTCAAAAAGTTAAAATGTCACTATACATGCTTACAGTCAATTTGAAGCCTCAAACTTGCTTGTTAACGGAAAGAGGACCCATCTGTTTGTATACAAATAAGCCCCCGCCTTGCCATTTGCTCTTTTTTAATGTGACTGTTGTTATTTTTACATCTGCCCAACGGGAAGTAGCGAGAAGCTCCTTTGTTTATCTTCTTAATGTTCACAGACTATTTTGTTCTGCACTGAACACAGACCGGGGGGAGGAGTACAAGTGGCGGACAAAGGTCTGTTAGTTTATTCCAGGATGCCAATATACGGCCTCACCCATATTTCTCTCCTTACTGCATACCTCTGGCACAACCAGATTACATTAAACACATGCCGATATACACTATATTGCAGAGTTTCAATATATTCAGAAGTCATATAATAATATAAAACAAAGTTCAGGACTAACAGGATGTATACATAAATGTTTAAGATGTGTAAATATACCTAGTGATTTTATGTATGTTGGGCCACTCCTGCCTCTGTCCCCAATGCTGTACTTATTAAGAAAATTAAAATGTATCCAATAAGGGTCAATCCTTGTGCTTGAACCAGATGTGGGAACCTACTGTACTGGTGATGCTATATATGAAAAAAACATTTTGGCTACAACACAGTGGTTCCCAGCACGAGTCCTCATTGCTGCCAATATCCCAGAGGATGTTATCACATGAGTTCAGGGTAACGTCATCACCAGCCAATATATCATCCAATAAGAATAACTCACAGTTTAGACTAATTGGTGAAAAGCTGCAGCCAATTTTCTTAACCCTTTGAGGGCCAAAACGACGCGTTTCCTACCCCTCTGGCACTCAAAGTGTTAAACAAACATTAAACATAAATGTATTTTATTAACCTTTTGCATGCCAGAGGGATGTAGAAAGTATTACGAAGCCACTTGCCCAGTCCTTGAAAGTATACGGATGTTTAAAAACAAGTTTCACTTATGTGAAAGGACATGTTGGGGGAGATTCACTAAGTGATGATAAGGAGGTGATAAAAAGGAGAGTACTTCTCCAGTGATACCACTTCTCCTGTTCCTATATTATTCTATGGAGCCAATTCACTAAGATTTCTTAAGTTTTGAAGATCTTAGTGCATAGGTTCCATACAATAACATAGGAACTAGAGAAGTGATACCACTGGAGAAGTCATCTCCATTTTATCACCTCTTTATCACTCCTTAGTGCATAACCCCCTTTGTGATGTTGGGGAAACCTCTAGCAGTCCAGGGGTGTTATGCACTAAAGAGTGATGAAACGGTTATAAAGCGGAGAGGACTTCTCCAGTGATATCACTTCTCCAGTTCCTATATTATTCTATGGAGCCTATTCGCTAAGATCTCCAAAGTTGTGGGGGGGATTCACTAAGAGGTGATAAAGTAGAGATGACTTCTCCAGTTTATCATTTTTCCAATTCCTATGTTAGTATGGAGTCTGTGTACTAAGATTTCTTCAACTTTGGAGATCTTAGTGCATAGACTCTATAGAATAACACAGGAATTGGAGAAGTGTTAAAGTGGAGAAGTCATCTCCACTTTATCACCGCTTAGTGAATCTCCCCCTAGAAATCTTAGTGAATTGGCTCCATAGAATAACATTGGAATTGGAAAACTGATATCACTGGAGAAGTTATCTCCGCTTTATCTCCTCTGTATCATGCTTTAATGAATCTCCCCCAAGAAAACTACAGTGAGAATGTTCATCTGTCCCATGTAGTGTGCTTGGTTTGCTCCAGTTTTGCTCATCTTTAGCATCCAGAAAAGAAAGGGGACATATGGAGAAGTAACCACATTACCACAATCTTACTAACATTAGTAATGGTGGCTCTGTCATTAGCACATGCAGATCTGTCACAATGACTCATCCACTGATTGACCCACCTTTAAACCTGAAAACATGAAAGATGATTGTGAGTTTCTAGGTATGAGTTTAGGATTTCAGAGAGGCTGACCATGAGACTTAGGGTTTTGACCCATGTCTCAGGGTGACAGGTCAGATTCTCAAGGTGAGAGAGTCCAGTGTTACCTTATAAATAATCTGAGGCCATTTGTACCAAAAAATCATATAGGGACATCCTGCTTGTCTTGTGTTAGGCAGTGATACCACCAAGTTGTAGCCTGTAATGTAAAATATTCCTTGATGACTGATAGAAGAACCTCTGGGTTAGACCACGGAAGGACATATTGTCTATAATTTAAATTATGGGTACTTTAAGGGTTAATCTTTCAAAGATCTCAGGTCAGCGCATTTTGAAAGTCCCCAGGTGTGCCTACATTGTCTGCTTATCCTGAGGACTGGACTTTGAAAACTTTACCCCATGATGTATTGTGCCTGCCATAGAACAGGTATAAACAGGAATTTCCTAGACAAGATTAAGATGCTCTCCGCCTGATAATGACTGTCTCTGTCTCCTCTTTTGGCCACTAGATAACAGACCTAGTTACACAATCAGAAGTGACATTTGGGAACTTGAAATGCTCTATGGCACTCTGGTAATTTGAACCAAGCATTACTGTTATAGCTATCAGAATTTTAAAACAGTAAACCTAGCTTTTAACAGTAGCGATGTTTTACTTTTTCACCTTTTTTTCAAAATCTGATTTACCGATAATGTCTAACCTAACCCCTTTGAGTACCATTCGGCAACAAAATCCCAATGGCTCCTCTGAATTTTTCCTTGCTCCTTGATTCAACAGATAATACCTTCAGTCAGTCCTGGATGTCATATCCTTGGAGGAGGACATAAACGTTGCAAACATGACCAAAAGACAAAAACGCTGCCACTGCACATAATGGTTTTAACCTTATCAGGAACAGAACATACCTCCCAAGTGTCCCTCTTTTAGACCCAAATCCCTCTGTCCCTCTTTCCCACCCTGCTGTCCCTCTTTTTAGAAGATCAGATTGTTGGGTGTATATATAAATGTATCACATTTCTCTACAGCAATAAAACTCTCATTATTGTTTGTTTAAATGTCAGTATATGTGTTTATACATTAGTCTATGTAAATAAAATACTTTGGTCTTGTTATAAGTTATTTATTAGGTTACACAAGGAGGTATCAAGAGGTCATGAAATACCCTAAAAATTCCCGGTAATGCCCCGCCCACCAGCCATGCCCCCAGCAACACCCCCTAAAATACAAGTGTCCCTCTTTGGCAAATTGAAATGTTGGGAGGTATGACAGAAGGATGTACAATGCATTGCTTCTAAATGCGATATTCACCCCTCTAAGCCTTAATGGGTTAAATAGGCTCATGGGCTCCAACTGACAACATCAACTGTCAAGTCTGCCTCCATTCACATGGCATGCAGAACTGATTGTATATACCGTCTCTTGTACTGAGGTGCAAGGTGATATTAGGAATTTCTGGCCATGCAGTGTTGGTAGCGCTTAAGGACCAGGGTTGGCTGTCTTGGATTTAAATGCATCAGTTTTGGATTTCATACCTGCAATAATGTGCGTACATTAGGGTTGCCAGGTCAACCCTTTAAAGGGACAGCAATACTTAAAATGTAAAAAAATATGTTATAGGGTTTATCCCCCTGAGTAAAACAAGAGTACTCCCACTGCTGAAAGGTGTTTCATTCAAAAGCTATTAATTTTCAAAGTTGAATTTTTAGGTGCAATATCAAAGTGGCTTGAAATTGTACAGTGGCACTGTTGCTACACAATCCTATGGATATTTATGGTCCCGGGACCAGAGCTGTCCATAGGATCGTGTAGCAACAGTGCCACTGTACAATTTCAGGCCACTGTGATATTGCACCTAAAAAATTCAACTTTGAAAATTAATAACTTTTGAATGAAAAACCTTTCAGCAGTGGGAGTACTCTTGTTTTACTCAGGGGGGTAAACCCTACAACATATATTTTTTTACATTTTAATTATTACTATCCCTTTAAAAGAAAACAACCAGGAAAAATGCCCGCTGCATTGATACAAGGCAACCAGCAACCACTGCAACAAAATGATTAACCACTGGAGCCCTGCAGCAGGCATTTGTCATACTTTTTTATTTTTAACCCCTTAAGAACCGGGAAAATCTGAGGTGGATTTCACTTAAGGACCGGAGCAATTTTGACCTTTTTGACTATGTCTTTGTTCAACAGTGTTTTCCCTCTAAGTACTTTATTTTACCCAAGAAAATTATATATCATTTTTTACGCACAAATAGGGCTTTCTTTTGATACCACACTTATATGGATAACCCACCATTTATTTTAGTAAAACTAAAGAAAACTGTAAAAAAACGTACAAAAACGCCATTTTGTTTCTCTTGGGATCATTTGGGCACAATGGGTTAAATTATTATGGAGACTGCATGAAAGGTATGACCGGTCAGTCATACCTACGACAGTTTTAAGTGGGCACTGTCCCCCTGGGTGAAAATCCCCATGTCCCTTTTTCCCACCCTATTTTCCCACTTTTATTATTGATTAAATTTGGCGGTGTGTGTATAAATGTATTACATGGCTCCACAACAATCACACTTCCACTTTTGGTAACTGACATATTGTTTTTCTTTTTAAAAGGATAGTAATACTTCGTTTTATCTTCATTTTATTTTGTAGGCATTAAAAAAACATGAAGAACGATATAATGGTTTGGTTTATGGTTTGAGAGATATTCACAAGCAAAGTTTCCCCTCCCGCCCCTTTTACTTAGTGTAAGCAATCTCTTCTCAGATGTGGAATGCAGTCCATAGACTAGACAGATAACAGCAGGGGACAATCTTCTTCATATGAGAACAATGAAAGCCCTGCCTCCCTTGACAAGTTTTTCAGGTTTTTCCCTTATTTTAATTGAAGATTGTCCCTCTCTGCAATGTACCTGGGCACCTCCCTTCTGCTCTGGCTGAGCAGTGTTACATCAGTAAAAGGGGCAGGAGGGGGATACTTTGTCATTAAATTACTCTTGAACTACAACTCTGACAGAATTGAAATAACACTCTCCAAAGTCCAAATACTATGATGATTAATTAGAGCTGCTTTTATTATGAAACATTACTATCCCTTTAAATATATATTTTTTTTTGGGGGAAAAAAAAGTGTCTTTTTAAAAAAACACAAACAAAAAAACAAAAGTCGATTTTAGCAGGTCAAAAATTTACCTGCTAACAGCCAGCCTCCAGCACAGCAGTGAATGGGTTAATACCCCCAGCTGCTGATTTGTTTTAGACCAGTAGGTGTCTCCTCTCTACTTCTCTGCCCCTTAATTTGCTAGTAAAAGACAGACGGGTAGGGGAGAGACTCAGAGACAGTGTGTGAATCGCACTGTCTCATTCACTGAGAATGCCAGTGCATGTGATCGCTGCTTCAGTGATCACATGACCCGGAATAACTGAGAAGGGCTGAGACTGAACGCTCCGGTACTGGATCGTTCAGTCTCAAACTGGAATACATGATAGCAGCGTGCACGGAGGCACGCTGCTATCATTTATCCCACGATGATCCAGGACCGTCATGGGTCCTTAAGTGGAATCTACCCATGACGGTCCTCAACCGTCATGGGTCCTTAACGGGTTAAAGAGATGAACTGGCAACCCTCGTATATATGTATGTTTTTAACACACTCTTGCTTCATTTTCTCTTGTTTAATATTCTCTTCTGTCCAGCTCTGCATTATAAAACTCTAAAGACAGCCTTTCTATACTAAGGAATGCAATAAAATCTTTGGATAGTTCCCATAAAAATACACTGATAGTGAGAGACAATGGGAAATCACATGATTAGGTAAGAGAAGGTCCTTCAAGGATACATATCTAACTAGCCACATTGTGTTACCAACAAATACAGGTTGATGCGTTTGATACTTCTCTGGCACTCAAAGGGTTAATATTTTGTGCTAGGTAGCTCCTGTACTTTAGAAGTATAACTAAAACAGCTCACATTCCTCAAAATGCATGCTGAAAATTATAGATTTATAAATTGCAGTTGGTCTAGTATGGTGTAACTTGTCTACAACCAGTTTGGCAAAAGACTTTATAAAGACTTTTAATTAAGAGCAAATGTCAAAACATATCAGGTTTAGAAGCAAACACAAGCCAGGTGGCATTTCACATGCATGCACTCAGTATTACAGCTTTGCAATGTGTTGAAGGATTAAATCAGGAGTGTGCAACATGAAGCCCTCCAGCTTTGCCAAACTACATCTCCATCATCCCCTGCCAGCCAATGATGATGGGCGTTGTAGTCTGGCAACACCTGAAGAGTCATGTTACCTGCCCCGGGTTAAACAAATTAGAAATCGATA
Source organism: Rhinophrynus dorsalis (assembly GCA_037306005.1). NCBI lineage: Eukaryota > Metazoa > Chordata > Amphibia > Anura > Rhinophrynidae > Rhinophrynus > Rhinophrynus dorsalis. The sequence goes on along the minus strand of CM074724.1, from coordinate 83,364,425 downwards.
TAAGCCACTGGTCTGCCTAGTTTGGCAACAACTTTTACTTGAGGCCTTATGCATTAATCCGTTTGTAACAGGCCGTAGGCCGTTACTGGAAGGCCTTTCAAGGCCTAGGAACAATTGTGCAACAGGACTGTGAATAAAGTGTGCTAGTTGTTCTGAACTAGAGAGAGGACTTGTGTTGGTATTGTGAATGGTTTAAAGGGTCCCCTCTGACCCCCATTCATTGATCCTGTGTTCCAGATTGACTGTAGCCGACATCAGGAGGGGGAACCCTGAGACGATGGCTAAGAACAACCCGGCATCCTTAGTTACAGTTACACCTTTGAATGCCAGAGAGGTATACAATGTGTTGCACTCAGGGGGTTAAAGAAAAGTAAAGCAATTCTTCTAACCACTGTAGGGGATAAATAAAAATATCTCAAATTCCTATTGATTTAAAGTGGATTTAGTGACACGGGATCTACTTTTGGTCGTCATTCTAACATGATCTACCTTACCAGTGTAGGTCAGCTGTCCCTCACCAACCAGAGGCGTAACTAGAAGCCACTGGGCCCTGGTGCAAAAGTTGCCATATGTTCCTCCCGACCACACTGCCCCCCCATTGGCCATCTCCATTGGACACCTCCACAATGCTCCCAATCTCCACATTGCCCCCCTCATCTCCATATTGCCCCCATCATCTCCATATTGCCCCTCATCTCCACATTGCCCCCCCAGTGCCCGTTTCCTATGTCCCTGGAGGTCCAGTGGCATGGCAGGAGAGGTCTGTGCCTCCTTCTGCACAGAACTCTATACTGCCGGAGCTCCCGCACGGTCTTCTCTTCAGTAACGCAGAGCACTGGAAGATGATGTCGTCTCCCAACGCTCTGCATTACCATAGAGCCAAAGAGTGCAGTCAGCTGCTAGAGGTCTGTGCAGAAGAAGGCACGGGGGAGGGGGGTTTGCAGTGACTGGTCCGGTCGCAGTCAGTTACACCACTGTCACCATCATATTCAAACATGTTGCACAACACATTTCTGCTTATATTGCCTGCCTATATAGAATAAAATTGGACTAAAACTGCATGCACTATATTGTAAAGGAATCTGTTAAAAAATCATTCTGGGGAAAAACCGCTATACCACAGACAACAAATAAAATGTTACAAATTTCTTGTTTATTAAATGTGGCCTTTAACCTTTTGAATGCTAGAAACGTTCTACTCAACATTAATATTTTAGTTGTCTATCAGTGACCACTTTGTGGTCTATTGGTAGATCATAATCAGCCTATTGGGCAGCACCACTGATTTAAAAGGATACTAACACTTAATATGGGAAAAATTTATATTGCAGAGTAAAACAAGGGTCTTCCTACTGCTGATGGGTGTTTTATTTAAAAGTTATTACAGCTCAAACTTGTATTCTCTTTTTGGGGGGTTGGTACTTTCATGATTGGACAGCATTTTATGGACGTTCTGTTACTACAGCAGTTTATAAGGAGATATGGTCATTTGACCATACATCTCCATAGGATGCGGTTGCAAAAGCACCACAGTAACATTTCAGGCCACAGGTGTACTACCAACAGAAATTGTACATTTGAGCTGCAATCATTTTTGAATAAAACCTCTCTCAGCAGTCTGAGTACCCTGGTTTTATTTAGCATGATAACTTTGCAAAACATGTTTTTTCCTTTAAACTGGGCTTTTATCTCATTGAATGCTACAGAGATCCCCAACATATTTCAAAGCAATCAGTATGGGACCTCTCTAGCATCCCAGATCTCCAGAGCTACCAACAGTGCATTTTTTGGGATATCCCTGCTTTATTTATTAAAGGGACAGTAAAAAACTTTTTATAGTTTTGTAGAGGAGAAGAAAATAAGCTAAACGGCACAAACCCTCTCTCTCAAACGGCTATGGTTTGAGAGATACAGGCACTGAAACTCCCCCCTCCCTCCCCTTCTCCTGATGTCAACATCTAGCTGACAGCAGGAGATCCCGGTCAGGGGACCAGCCGGCGGCTCTGCAGTAGAGTTGAAATCGCATTATTGCAAAAGAATTACTTCATTGGAAAGGTCTACAAAGTGTGCCTGGTTTGCAAGCACACTTTGTAGGCCATTCCAATGAAGTAATTCTTTTGCAATAACTTGATTGCGGCTCTGCTGCAGAGCCTCCTCGTACAACTCGAATCTCCTGCTGTCAGCTTTACAGCTGACATCAGGAGAAGGGGAGGGAAGGAGGAACTTTCAGCTCCTATATCTCTCAAACCACAACTGTTTGAGAGATAGGATTTGTGCTATTCAGCTTATTTTCTTCTCCTCTACAAAACTATAAAAAGTTTTTATGGGACATTACTGTCCCTTTAATAAATAAAGCAGGGATATCACAAAAAAATGCACTGTGGATAGCTCTGGAGACAAGGGTTGGCTACCCAGATGTCATGCAAATGCCTAGGTTAATCTATTCCAAGGAATAGGAAGGGTTAACAAAGTGTCTTACTGTGCACCAGAGTGCCAAAAGGCATCTTTCTAAGAGCAGATCCTTCCATAAATGTGATCTAGAAACCTGGCCAGATCCCATTGTAAAATCAGCTTTCCAAGACAAGCATCCAAGCAGGGCAGATCCAAAAGATGCCAGATATCCTGTACAGAGCACCTAATGTCTGACCTAATGTCAGAAATATGCTTAGATTTGTTTAGTAAACTTATGGCATGAACATGTTCTATGTACTACAGTGTGCCCTCCAGACTTATAGGAAACATGGCAGGAAGGGGTTAGATATGTAGACAAGGGTTGCTTCGTATCTGTATGTTTGTATTAATATGGGCGACATGATGAACCCATTTTTGCTAACATGACGCATACTATAACAACCAAATACGACATTTTCAAATATCAGGCCAATATTTGGTGTTTGAGTTACAATTTAACTCATTAAGAGTGTCATAAATTGCCTGGGCTACACCCTCTCCTCCCATGTGACTATAAGTACTATACTATAGGTACTTTGGGATAGTATATGCTTTTTTTAAAGGGGAACATTCACCTCTTAAAAAGTGTATAGTATAGGTTTAGTTATTAAAGTAGTTTTAGGAAATGTGCATAAAGTACTGTGACTATTTTAAATCAGATAAAATATAGATTACAGTGCTATCTCTGTGCCCTAAATTAAACTCATAGCCTTTGGTTTTGTCAAGTTACAATTGTTCTAACATTTACAGTAACTCTTTTTGGCTAAATTCTATATAATTCTATATAATTGTAGTCCAAGGCGGTACCGAAGTCTACTCAGGTACTGGTAAAGCCTTAAACATAACTTGGTGGCAGCAAGTAATATTTGGGGAGTGGTGGGGGTCAGCCATTATTGGGGGCTGGTTTCCAGTAACCCTTTCAACCCCACACCCGTGTCATGGGCCGGCCTACACTCTTCTCCATGACAGCAGGCATTAAAGCATTTCTAGTATTCAATTGGTTAAAATGAGTCAACACATTGAACAGATAATACTGCACTCTCTCATGTTGCTAATCCTATATAATAATTTGCTAAAACATGTGTAAAGATGCAGTCATGCGCAGTAGAGACCACTGCGCGTGCTGCAGTCATGCGCAATAGAGCGTCCAGCTTTGTATCGGCCACGGCGCGGGCAGTCTCTACTGCGCATGACTGCCCTGCTACTGGCTGGCAGTGGCACTGTGGCCTGTGTAACAGGCTCTTCAACTAGTCTATAATGTTCTATGGAACTAGATTAAAGTGACCAGACCCTCGCATTAATGCAGAACAACCATTTCCAGTTTGTTATCTTTAACCTTTTCCTGACCGAATAATCCACAGCTGTGACAAAGGAATTGTTAAATCTGACCTGGACCTAAAATGAAGCAGAATACAGGCAGCAGCCATCCTCCACTATTTAACCCCTTAGCAATCCATAGAACACCCCTCTGGAATTCAAAGGGTTAAACTTTTTTTGGAAAAAAAAAAAAATAAAAATACAGTGGTATACAGCATTTTAACACATGAACAGATTTTGCAGAGTAATGGAAATCAGATTAGTTTACACAAAGGGTTGGTGGATGGGAGGGAGACAAACTTATTCCACATGTTAGGAAAGAGGAATAAACTTCCTTGTTCCCAGTCTTAAAGGGCAATTATCATGTTTTACTAAATCTGTTCCTATGAGAGCAGACTTAGTCAAAAGCCTGGCGCTATAGACAGCAGCCCCAGAACGGCTCCTATCAGCCATTTGGGGCATCAGAAAACTGCCCTCTTGCTGGAAAGCAGCTACAAACTTTTCTGGGTGTCAACAGGTTGCTCCGAGGGCGATAGTTGCCCATCCCTTTGAGTGCAGAGAGGTATCCAACACACTGAGTTGCAATGTATTGGATACCTTTAGGGCATTCAAAGGGTTAATCCCCTTGGGTGTTAGAAATGTCTCTGATTTATCACAAAGTAACACACTGGAGAAGTCTCTAGTATCAGTGAGTTTAAATAGCTGGATCCCAGGTGCTGCACCCAACCTACACCTGAGGATTATCCAAAGGAACAGTAATGCTTTAGTATGAAAAAATATTGTGTGGTTTCATTAACACTTTGAGTGCCAGAGAGGTGTGAATCCTAATAATTAACCACTGGAGCCCTGCAGCAGACATTTTTCATATGCATACTCTTTTGAAGGGGTGATTTGGCAACCCTGTCTGTGTGGAATAGTTGAATTTTGAAGCAATGCTTACATAAAAACTGATAGCAACTACACCTCAGTGATATTTCATATGCTAATCAAGCTTGTCAGTGGTAATTTACATGCTAATGAATGTTTCAATCATGTTTCATATGCTAATTAAGCATTTTTATTGACATGTTATATGCTAATGAAGGTTTCAATTACATCTCATATGCTAATTAAGCTTTGTACAGTACCAGGAAATTTCTACTTTCACTTTGCCCACAAATAAAAGTATGAATATCTCCTAAACTATACATTTGCTGGATTTTTGGCATTTTAGGCCTTTTTAGTACACAGTTTTCAAACATACAAATGTGAATTAAGGTGAAAGTTCAACTTTAATGCCCATAGAGATACCTTAGAAGCCTTTGGTAATACATTGCCCCTTCTAGCCATGGTCACTGTCCCCTCCTTTGATTCACCAGAATATACTTTCTGGAAATAGTGGGGTGCTTACAACTTCGGGACAACCACGTGTTCCTGGGAGAAATGTTGTATATGTTTCACCTTGGGGGACCCATATGTCCATACAAATTAAAAATAAGAAAGGATTAGCCCCTCGGATGCTACGCTTAAACACATTCATCCTTCTAACATCCAGCTGGTTAAACTAGAGCTTATTCATGACTTGCCATAGTTAAAACGAAAGCATTTTCTTCCTCTATGTACAGAAAATGCCTGATGTCTCATGTAATGAGTAGAGCGTTTTGACATCTGTTTAGCAGAAGGATGTCTAACCAGGAAGTATGATCGGTTTTTGGTCAAATGTTCTGTATAAATGTTTCTAGATTATTCATGTGACTAAAGGTGCTTCAGTTATGTAATATAAATATGGAAAATCACTTACGGCTTTTTTTCTGCCTAAGATAACGTATAAAACTTTGAGTACCAGAGGGGTATGCAATAATTCATAATGTTCCCAAATTCAAGACCATTAAAATGTTGGTTAAAAATGTGCATTCATTAAAAAAGTGAGTTGAAAACATTTGATAATTTGAAATAGTGAGATCAAAACCTTCTGCAATATAAAACAGTTAATCATCTGGGTGCCACTTGGACACACATCTCATATCCAAATAGTTAAAATGTTCAATAATATCAAAATGTGTTGTAAACACATGGTAACTCTTTGAGTGCTGGAGGCGAATGCAACTAATTTTAAAGGAAAACGAACACCTAATAAAAATTCCACTTGCCTTACCATGACCAGAAAATCCTAATTGCCAGAATTAATTTTCTTCTAGTGGCTTGGTTAACATTTTAACTAAATTCTAGATGCCATGCAGGGGTATTAACTAGAGGGAGTGCACTTGTAACTGGAGCACACAACCAAGTGGCCCCCATGTCATTGTGCACTGTTTGTGCAACCCCTTACAAACAGGCCAGTTTCCTATCTTGTCTGGCAGCTAGTACCAATGACACAAAGTTTGTGGAGGATATTAACCCAGCAGAGCCTCCGTGTCGGAGGCGGTTTGAGGGATAAGGTTTTTTGCTCTTTGGTCAACTTTTTAAGGATTACAATTTGCAAAATATTTTTTGTGGGACATTACTATCCCTTTAAGTTGCTCCCTGCCTGGTTATGAATTTAAACTAAACCCCCAAGTGGCTATTCGCAAAAGCTACATATCAGATTGATTAAGACTTGAGTGCCAGAGGGATTTGCTACATGGTGCTCTGCAACGAGTGAAAAGCATTGCTCTAGAATGCACTGCACACCCCTGGGGCAAATTCACAGTTCCATGCTAGCAGTAGCCCTATGTTTACTTGTAGCAGCTGGAGACCCACTACTGTGGGCATGTGACTCTGTATCTTCTATCCCTTTGAGTTCCACAGGGGTGTGCAATACATTTCTGTGCACTGGTACTTACAGAGTTCAGGGAAAGCTAATGTTCTCTCTGTTCTCCAGTACAATATATAGAGTACTATGACATGACAGTCCTCTGTGGAAGTCATGAATCAGCGTGTATAACATGAAATGCGTGGACTGTATATACCATGTGCTACTTTGAGACCTGGAGACTATGATCGGATGTTTGAGATGTGGTAAACGTTTAAAATTTTTTTTATTTCAATAAAGCTTGTATTTTTAAGTATGTCTCTTTGATACCTTGTTGTGGAAGCGTTGCAGTCACTCTTGTTTTCATACCGCTGTAGCATGAAGGTTGGAAGGAACCTTTGACTAGCACGCTACACAGTGGATCAGAATTTCTAACATAGTGCCGGATACTGTGGGACCAGTGTGTATTCTTTGAAGCACCTGATTGTTTCTCCTTCCAAGATCAAAAACTTGCCAAACTCAGGAAGGTAAATTTGTTTCTGTGAGCTGCATGTGGTAAATAGTCATATTAACACACAGTATAAACACTCCTTCAGGATACAAAGATGGCTCATTAGGCTATTCCAATATGCAAATGAGCCATTGGGGAAGAACATCACAATATCGTAAACCTGGCAAAGGCATGAAGATGAGGGTGTATTTGAGGTGTAATCACAGGGATGAGATGGCAATGGCACCTTATTGTATACCATGAGATGTTATTAGGTCCAGTTCACCACCATATCAAATCGAAGTGCATCTTCCCTTGATGTTACATCCATGGAGGCAGACTTTTCTGACTGAAGCAGGCAGAGTGCAATGCGTTGCGTACCACTTTAAGATTACCAAATGCAGTGAGTAGATATTGAGATTATGTGGGCCTGCTAGCAACTGTCATGTCTGCCTCCATGGACATGACATCTACAGCTGATTTAAGATATTATCCCTCGAACAATGGCACAAGAATATAATTCATAAGAGCCATTAGGATTTTCTGGCCCTAGTAAAGTAATTGGAAGTTTACTATTATTAGGAGTTGTTACTACTCCTTTGAGAAAGGGAGTTAGTCCGAAAATATCACTGACAGCAGTGATTTCCTGTATGTTGCCTAAATATGATACGTCAACTTCCAAAACCCTTCATACATGTATGTTCAGTTTTCAGTAATGTGATTACAGAGCATTTCTAAAGTTTGTCTGTAGCAGTATTGACCCAGAGAAAAATAAATTCTGTAAGCTGTGTTTGGAAAGTGGGAAGGCTGTTTAGAATTCATTAAGACCTTGTACTGAACACAACTAGGTCACTATTTGGACCACACATACATTAAGACTCTGTCAAGGAAGCAGAGTGAGTCAGCAAGTTTCTTATTTAAGGGACACATGCTTAAATATATGATGCTCTAACAAGAATCAGTATACTGTAAAACGAATGTGTAATATATCAGTTCCCAGGAAGGAACGGTTTTACCCACTTGGGACATAAATTTAAATAGCTTCAGTTTTGTTGTTTGTTTTCCTCCATCTGGATCAGCAAAAAACAAGTCTGCCATGACAAAGGTTGAACTTAATGGACACACCATTTTTAAACCTTATCAACTACATTAGTATGTGGTTACTCTACAGCAGTATGTGAAATTCCTTATAAAGAACAAGCAGGGATATGCTTTTGGCTAGGGGGCAAACGAATCTCATTGGCCTAGATATCCAGATATCAATAGACCTCATCCAGCTTCTGTATAAACAGGCGGGGTTGGAGAACCTATTAGTCTATTCAGCTGCAAGATGTCAACAGCTGCCGAATCTCTTGGGAAACAGAACTGTCGTTTACTATTCTTATTCCCAGTCATGGACTCAGGCCCGGTGCAAGGGTAATTGACAGTATGCAAACCCACCCCCTCCCCAATAAATGTATTCCTCTTGAACCTCATCCCAACTTAGTTACTGCCTTCTTTATTTTTACTTTATTTTTTCATTTTGCTAAGGAAGAATAAGTCATATTGCCTATACTTTTTTTATTATTACTTCATGCCTACACAAACTACACTACCAAGTTCACAGGGGGATTTAGGATTTTCTGGCCATAATAAACTAAGTGGGGTGTTGTTATAAGGAGGCAATAGTTCCCCTTTAATATACATGTCTAGGTTCAGAGAGGTTATAGCTCAATTACAGTCTTTAATGCTCTGGTTACTGTGGTAGAGAACAGCCAAGAATGTTCCTTTCACCCTTGACCCCATGACATACAAAATAGCTCTTGGTGCCTTGAGGCTAGAGACAGCTAAAACACATCGCTTCATTCTGGGACCTTTCTTATATCCAAGAGGCCAAATAAACTGTCCAGTGAAGGAGCATACAGATATATACTAGCAAATAAAATGACAAAATGTTAAAAAAACTGAATAATACAATAATATATAAACTAGAAAGTAAATGACAAACAAACTAGAAGAAAATTATTTGGTTTAAGGTGATTGGGTCGCACCCACAACTGAGAGCAGTGGCCCATGACCAGTACAGCCGAGATGCCTCTCACAATTTGTCTCGCCTAGGCAGTTACCTTCTCTGTCTGATAAGAAATGCACCCTGTCAATATGTACCTGCGTTTATCAATTCATATATTTAACAGTAGGTTGTACTCAGTCATTTATCAATGAATGTTTAAAAGGATATGTCACAGACCTGGTTATAACTAATTCATGAATTAACAATGGTATAAAACCAGGCAGCCTGACCATTTCTAGAATCCCATGTTTCTTCCTTTTCCATCCATCCATGACTCTGATGCCCTCATTACTCCCCAGCTGACTCTCTCTACCTGTGTCCCAAATGTATCTCCCATATCTAACGTTGTCCCCAAACTCCCTCCTGTCCCATCTTGTCTATAATAATTAATCTGCCAATGTTTATTAATAATTCTTCTGCCATTTGGAATCAAGAAGGTATTTTTTCCCCCATTCAAAACAGAATTTGAAATTGCTGTATTGAGGTTTTTTTGGCCTTCTTTCGCATCAACGACAGTAAACGGGAATAGGAAAGGAGTTGAACTTGATGGAAGCAAGTCTTTTTTCAACCTAAATTACTATGCAACTATGTAACCTCATCTCCGAACTATCTCCCCACCCTTTGTCTCTGCCCCATCATCCTCCTCCATCCCAACCTCCATGTAACAATTGTCTCTGCCCTCTGTCTCCCATTCCATATTCCCTCATTTTCTCCTTTGCCACACATACCTCCCAACATTTCAAATTGCCAAAGAGGGACACTTGTGTTTTAGGGGGTGTTGCTGGAGGTGTGGCTGGTGGGTGGGGCATTACCAAGAATTTTTTGGCTATTTCATGATCTATTGACACCTCCTTGTGTAACCTAATAAATGACTTGTAACAAATCCAAAGTATTTTATTTACACAGACTAATTTATTAACACATATACTGATGTTTAAACAAACAATAATGTGAGTTTTATTGCTGTAGATCAATATGATACACTTATATACACACACCACACAGTCTGATCTCCTAAAAAGAGGGACATCAGGGTGGGAAAGAGGGACAGAGGGATTTAGGTCTAAAAGAGGGACTGTCCCTCCTAAAGAGGGACACTTGGGAGGTATGGCCACACTTTATCTCACTTATTGCCACCACAGTCCATCGCCACCATCTCTCCATTGTCTTTGCTCTCCATCTCCCTTTTGTCTGTCACTCCTACCCACTATTGGTCAAATTATGCCTGACCAGCTGAACCCAAAGGAAGTTGCAGTCCAAAAGCTGAAGTGATATAGGTTGCCATTCTCTATGACAACTGGGTCCTTGTCCAAAGGAGGGGGTCACTCAAACATCCCATCAGGATAGCCGAATGTCTGTCAGTAGATACTGAAGCTGAGAAAGCTCTGTGGGAGTGTATGGGTAAGCTTGAGTCTTAAACCACAACTATCCAAAGTCATTTACAGGAACAGCTGCATTTGGCAACAATAGAAAATAAATATGGTCTGTAATAAGGGGAAGTACTCGTTTTACTGAACAAGAAAAACACTAACACTGCAATATATATTTTTTCATAATGAAAAATGGCTGCTTCTTTAACCATCTAAATGCCAGAGAAGTCTCTTGCAATCAAAGGGTTAAACAGGTGATAACTAAGAGTGTGGGGGTTGCACACAGGAAAATCTGGAGGAAAAAAAAAAAAAAGGACAACGGTTTCGTTAGCAAAGACATGCCCCAAAATAAACAATCCTTTTAAAAATTATTCACTCCTCCACCCCCCAAACATTTTAATGACTAAGAAAACAACAGCTAAGCCGGCTTCCCAAATCATCAATATTAAATCTATTTGATGTTTCGCTATTTATATCCGTTTATCTAATTAAAAACAGACTCTTGGGCAATGTCTCTTCTCGCTCAATTTTCCTCACATTAAACTTCAGTCGGAAACTGCCTCTGATGTGAATCCTGGCTCTGTTTAAACCTGGCTCTGTTTAAACCTGTTTCCCATTATTTTGGTTGTATTTGGTGCTATACAAAGTCTCTTTTGTAGGGCGCGATCTCAAAAATAAATTAGGGCAGGTCCAATTTTCCACATTCACAGCTTTACACAAACCAGCTCTTTGAATACCAAATCTTTAACAACATACAGTAAAAAGACACAAGTGATATAACTGTAAACTTGAACTAGGTCAACAATGATATGTGATTTCTTCCTGAAAATATTTGAAACCATGAAAGAAAAAGTGGATCAATTCTAAGACAAAACATATGTAACCTAGAGGAAAGATAACAATTCTGAAATGTCTAATTTATTTAAATGGGAATTTAAACCCCTTGAATAATAGCGAGTTCTCCAACAGACATCTCTAGCATTCAAGGTGTTAAAAGCCCATATTAAAATCAATGTGAATTTGTATTTGTCCTCTACTATGCAGCTGGATCACCCAGAATAGCTTTTACTTCGGAGTATAGGTCCCCGTGTATTTTTTTTTTTTTTTTTTTAATGTGTATCTATACTCATCTAAAAAATACCTAGGAATGCTCCCTATATGTCCCGGAGACTGTTTTTTCAGACTTAATTACTTCAGGGACAGAAGCTGATTCTCCAGCTTGCCGAGTTTCCTGCCCACTTCCAGCACAATTCTGCTTTAGGCCACTTTACTGACCATTTTAGGGCAAACTCGCATTTCCACTTCCTAATCCCACCCACTCTGATTAAGCCCCACCTACATTAGATGCAAATTGTATCATTTGAATACTCCCATCACCTTCCCTCCTTGATACTCTGAGGAGCTTGGCCTTGAAGGTTCCCAGGTATGGTCTAAAATCATGCATTTTACCAGACACACATGAAAAGCCAGTGCGATGGCTCAGTTGGTTACTGCACCAGCTGAAAAATCTGTTCAAGCCACAAGATCGCAGGTTCTAGTCCCGGCAAGGTCAGCTCAGCCTTTCGCCCTTCTGATGTTGATAAAATGAGTCCAGGACTTACTTGAAAACAAAAGACAATCTCAATGTATTCTCCCTAGTACAATACTTTCACAAAAAAATGGGAAAGTAGTGCATACCATTGAAAAAGTATACTATGCAGTACTTTGCTGGTTCAGTACAACACAGGCGATACATAGGCTATAAAATGCTTACTTTTAAAAGTTACTACACCTCAAACTTGCAATTTCTATGGCCTGTTACTTGGGGATTCTGCTGTTGCTATTGCTTGCTATGGGCGACTTTTGTTACTGATAGCCTTCCATAGACAGATGCGGCAACAGCTCCACCTTAAGATGATGGCTATATTAGTACTGCACCCAAAAAAATGTGCTATAGTGGGTGAAGTGTCTCCAGGTATGTGACTGCCCTTGTTTTAATCAGCAGTAAAAACCCTACAGAAAATACAAATACTATGTGGTACTTTCCATTTAGGTGATACAAACAGTTGAAGAGGACCTGTCATCTTTCCAAATCCGTACCCTGAGTGGAAAGCTCCATCTCGAAAGGATTTGCATGAGTACTCATCCAAAGTAATTTATTCCACCCTTTGAGGCCTACTTCACATGGGATACTTTATAGTGGTGGGCGAAAGGTCCTGTTGTGTTCCTGCAAATAAATCGCAAAACCCCTTGGTTATACACGTGTTCATAGAAAACTCCGCTTTAAATAAAGAGATTAAAATCTTTGCCATTTTCGCCCATTGCCAAAAATTTTCTGCTATTTTTTCACTGGCTACAAACTTTAATTGCATGTTTTTCACCTTTTCGCTATAAAAACATAACTTTTCCAAGAAGTGAAACACAAAACAAGCAGCTACAGTGAGAGAGGGTAACAGGCTGTTGAGCTGTGAGTTGTTTTGCAAAATTGAGGCAGGAGAGGCTCATAGCAACTGCTATTACTATAATCAACTGAAATACTAATAAAAGGACGATCTGGAAGGAACATTATGCATCCAATGAGTCGGAGGAGGAAGCTATCACAACCAACATTAAAGGGTATGTATGCCATGATTCCCCAGCCCCCCTACATCACCCCTAGGGATCTTGGGGAAATTTGTCTCACAGGCAAAGTACTGCCAGTGTGTATTGTGATTCTGAGGAGTGCGGGGGGTGGGATGATGCCAAGTGTGACAGCAGGGGACCCCAAGTTACACTTGCCATCCCCAAGAAGGTGTTAGGAGAGAGGGAGTGATCATACTACTGGTGAGAAGGAAGACTCAGGGACTGAAATTGATTGGTGTTAGTAGTAATAGTGATGGCAAAGCAACTGGTGGGACTAGCGATACCACAGTAGATTCTCCTACTGATATCCAGGTGGTAGGGTGAAGTAATGCAGAGCGCCCAGACTAGCGGTCAACGGAGCCCACAACATCCTTCTGCCCTGGGAGTCCTATTACCACGCGGCATTGTCCAGATGAAACATGATCATGAAGAAGGCAGAATTGTCTAGCAGAAATAATAATACCACCACCACCACCAGGAGCGCAGATCAGCTGCCTGTGCCTGCTGCTAGTGCTGCCAGTCTGCCTTCTTCAACTCAACAAGAGATGGCAAGTGTGACAGTAGGGGACCCTCTGTCACATTTCTCATCACCTCCAACCGGTGGGATGTCTGCTTAGAGCAGCAGCAGCAAGGAGTAACTGGTGGTGGTGATGATGATGGTGGAGAAACTGGGGTGAAAGAGACATTAATGGCCTTTTTAGCTTAAACTGAGAAGGAATGGGAGACAGATATGGGGATGAGGATGGGCATCACCACCACCACCAGCAGTGAGCTTTTGGAATTTGCAACTACTCTAATTCCTGCTGCTGCTGAGTTGCAAGGGCAGCAGGATGCTGAGGAGCAGGCTAGAGTGCCACAGACCACCGTGGACACAGTGGGAATGAGGTCCAGTGATGCGAGACTAGGACAGGTTACACTTGCCAGCAGCAATATTCCTGGTCCTAGCGCAGTGCTGATTCTGAGGCAGTAGCAGCACTATCCTCTGCCCCAGCCAGTGAAGGGGAATGTGGAGGAGGAGGAGAAGAAAGAGGCTATTATTCTCCACTTTTCCCTGCCCCTGAAGTCCTGTGTGTGGGACTATTTTTCTCATCTGGAATGCACAGTGCAGTCATCAGTGACGGCACTGTGCAAAATTTGTGATAAATCATTGAAAAGACGAAACATGGGAACGCACCTTGGCACAACCGCCCTCATCAGACATATGAAACACAGACACTATGACATTTATGTGAAGTATGTTAAAGCCAAACCACCACACAGAAATTGAGCACTGATGTGGAGTGGACAAGGGGCATAGTGACAGCAGCAGTGGTGGGATGATTTCACACTGGGGATCCTAAGCATCATGGTATTTGGTTACAGTTATGCCAGGTGTTTGATGTGAGTGCAGATGAGCTCATTGTTCCCAGTCCTTCCCTTATTTACCACACACAGGGCACATTGCAGTTGCTGATGAGAGGTACAGTTCCTTCTCTCAAGGGAACAAATTATATTCTAGCATTAAGCATTATTGGCAAACTTATTTCTCCACATATACTTAAACTGGTGGGCTACTTGTGGTGCTGCTACTGCCTCAGGCGCATCACTGGAGCTAGTAGTGGCAAGTGGCACCACGGTCATCCATCACCTATGTTACTGCTGTTGTTGATCCCATTCCCTTTGAGCTGCCTAATCATCCAGCTCCTTAAACAATTCAGCAGCAGCAAGAACAGCAGTCGTAAATTCCTCATTGACACTGGGGCATTTAAAAAAAAGTCTACTGGCAACCATAACATGACCTGCTGGAACTAGGCCATTAGGGCATATTTTCTCTCTTTTTCAGGGTTTGTTCTTTAAAAAAAAAAAAAAAAAAAAAAAAATTTTTAGGGGGTTAACAAGTCTAAGTTCTACAAATCACTGATTCCTCAGGGTTTGTGAAGCTAACAAGCCAAAGTCCTACAAATCAATGTTTCCACAGGGCTTGGCCCTAAAAAACCCTAAGTCCTACAAATCAATGTTTCCTTAGGACTTGGATCTAAAAAGTCTAAGTCCTACAAATAATTGTTTGCTCAGGGCTTGGGCCACTAAAAACAAGTCTTACAAATTATCCTCTACACAATACTCTATCCCGTCAAGTGTCAGTCTGCCCCAGTCACAGCTTATGTAAGGGGTCCCTGTGTCTGTCATGTTATGTACCAATTTCTTATTTTATTTTATTTTTTTTTTATTAACTGTCCCCCGAATACCAGTCAACAACCCCCCCAAATAAAATTCCCTGTTCAACTTATTATTTCCCCAGACTCCACCCACCAACAAAGGCACCCTCCTCAGAACACTTTTATACCATGTTTTTTTTTTTTTATTAACTGCCCCCCCAAACCCAGTCAACAACCCCCCCAAAAAATTCACTGTTCAACTGATTGTTTCCCCACACTCCAACAACACAAGCACGCTCATATCCCTTTTATATTATGCCTTTGGGAAATAAAATAACATTTGCTATGTGTTGTGTGTAAATTCAATGTTCCATTGAGTTCAATGCAATGAGTAAGGCGTAAAAAGCAGAAAAACAGCACTTTTCACTGGGAATTATTCACCAAGCGGAGAGTTCCATTATTCGCCAATTTTGGTTGGAGGCAAAAATTTTCACCCATACCTATTACTTTGCTGGAGATACTGCTGCAGCTACAAGCTGCCAGAATAGTTTATTGTTTTCTGTGTGGCAGTTCACATGGTGACTTTTACAGTCCTATCATTAATTAAGCAGCTTTATTAGGCAGACAGAGAACAAAGCTCTGCTGAGATTAGATTCCCTTACTACTATATCAAAAATCTCTAAAATGATTAAGCTGATTGAAAAACACAAAACAAAAAGTATAGCCACTATGGATAGATAAATCTAATGCAACTAAAATCTGCAAAAGGTAACAGGTCCAATTTAACCAAAGCAGTATCCATATAATAATAAAAATATCCTGCACGTAACAACCATGGGAAATTGCACAACAAAGTAATTAGTGTTTGTTAAATACATTGCATTGCAAGACTGGTCTGATGAGAAGTAACAAAGCATCTGATCTAATGATCTCCTCCCTGCTTTGTAAGAAAGATCCCTCCCCTCCCTCTGTAAGCTCCTAGGTAGTTGTATAAACCACCAAAAACTCTTTGCAAATTAAATTACATGTCTTCTTTGTATTTTATATGTAGTGATGCATTTTTAGCAAATTTTAGAGACCTTAGAACAGTGATTCTCAACTTTACTATACGGGGCACGCAAACAGGTACAATATTGATTACATGCTGGCTTGATAACAGGTGAGTAATCAGTGGCTCAGTCATTGGGATTGAGTGACCTTTGCTTAATTAAGGATATCCTGAAAACCTGACCTGTTGGTTCACCCTGAGGACTGGAGCCAAGTAACACTGCATTAGTACCTTATGTATCAAAGCAAACTGGATCAAATCTAGGACAACTCAACTACACGAAAGGGAAGAAATAAGCACCTTCAAAATGCCTTTTTTTTTTTTTTTTTTTTTTTTTTTAATGCAACTTTTAACCCCTTGAATGCTAGAGAGGCCTCAATGCATTGGAGACCTCTATAGCATTCAAGGGATTAAAAGCAGCATTTAGAACAAATGTCATTTATCTCTGTCCCCTATGGTGCAGTTATTTGCCCCAGAATTGCTCCAGTTTTCTTTGATACATAAGGCTCTCATGGTCTTACCATAAAATCTCAGGTATAATACGCATACCCAAGATTTTAGGGGAAAACAAGAGTGCCTGTATAAAACGCACCCTTGCTTTCCCCTGTCACACAAACACACAAAAATGAAATTTTTGCACCACTTCCCTCCCCGCTGACCCATAGCCGCCTCTCCCCCTCATAAGTCCAATTTCAGCATCCTGGCAGGGTCCCAGCGAGCGGCATGCTTGCATCCACCGTCTGCTTCCAGCATTGCCCTGCCAGGACCTCTTCAGCCTCTCCAATGGTTGTGTCTTGTGAGGACAGGGGAGGGAAGAGGTGCAAAAATGGCTTTTTTTTTTTTTTTTTTATAATTTTTCTCATGTATAATACACACCCCTCACTTCACATAAGGTGAAGAGGGGCAAAACTGTGCATATTACTATGAAGTAAAAGAGAAGCAATTATGCAGGAAACCAACTGTTCCATAGTGGTTAAATTAAATGTCCCATTGATTTAAGTGGGGCTTTAAAACCCCTTGAATGCTAAATACTTCTCTAGCATGCAAGGGGTTAAATCAGTCTGGATTTTGCGGATTTTTATTTTTAACACATAAATACTTCTCTTATTTCCCTCACAAGGGTTTTGTTCACATTGGACGTAAGGTAGTATCACCGCTTTTTAATTGCATTATACTAAACACGTTCATAGATTTGAGGCAGATAGGGGACTTGCCTAAATCTGGGGTGCTTTGATGGGACAGGCAAGCTTTTCATGCCTTTGGCCAAAGACATGTAACTGAACCCCACAGTTTATTATAGTTAGTCACATGTTATTTATTTATAAAGGTAAGGATTTGATGCTCAGATTTTCCTTTTACTTTGTATATGTAGCCATAATATAATTCTTGCTGCTCTCCTGACTACACACATATTTATGTATTTGAACATTATTAACTTGTTAATGACCCTGTGACGTGCCAGGACCTTCACCATTTTTTCTCCTTAAGGACCGGTGGTGTTCCTGGCACTTCACGTACTTTTTACTTACAGCTCTCCAAATAAAAATGGGGTCTGAAATTGACCGCTTCAATAAATGCTATTTTGAGTTTGCCAGGAACCTGTATATTTTATATTTTTTTACAAATAAATTAAACAGCTTTGTAATGTTGCTGCACAACAGTGATTTCTAGTACTAAGTCTTAACCCTTCCAGGACCAGAGGAACGTACAACACATTGCTTCGCAATGTATTGCATACCCTTCTAGTCCTTAGAGTTAAATATGTATCATTCCCTAACAGGTGAAGGAAGACCTGTCTGAGGGACACATCTGAGTTAGAATTTGTGTTGGGTTGTAGAGTGGCAATTGTGTGAGCATGCACACAAATACAGACACAGACACATGTCTCTGACCAAATAACTAGATGACTGAATTATTGCTTTATTCCATCAATCTTCCTAACACGTGGAAAGGTTATTCAATATTGTGTGTATAAAGAGGAGATAACTACACCTGTGTGATACATTCTCCAATTTAGTCTACGAAGTCAACGTGGTAATATCTCTCCAACTTTAGAGATCTTAGCAGATAGGATCTAAAGAAGAACAAAGCAATTGGAAGGTTTATCATCACACAGGAAACGTTATCTCCTGTTTATCACACCTTAGTGAATCTTCCCTTGATATTGCTTTGTAGTGAAATAGAACATTTTTTCTGACAGATAAAACAAGGCAGGGACAGTTATATACAGTGGATATAAAAAGTCTACACACCCCTGTTAAAATGCCAGGTTCTTGTGATGTTAAAGAATGAGACAAAGATAAATCATGTGAGAACTTTTTCCACCTATAATGTGACCTATAACAATTGCAAAACCAGCTGAAATCATTGAGGGGGAAAAATAAAAAACTCACAATAATGTGGTTGCCTAGGTGTGCACACCCTTAAACTAATACTTTGTTGAAGCACCTTTTGATTTTATTACAGCAATCAGTCTTTTTAGGTAGGAGTTTATTAGCATGGCACATCTTGATGTGGCAATATTTGCCCACTCTTCTTTGCAAAAGCGCTCCAAATCTGTCAGATTGCGAGGACATCTCCTGTGCACAGCCCTCTTCAGATCACCCCACAGATGTTCAATTGGATTCAGGTCTGGGCTCTGGTTGGACCATTCCAAAATGTTAATCTTCTTCTGGTGAAGCCATGCTTTTGTGGATTTGGATGTGTGTTTTGGGCCGTTGTCATGCTGAAAGGTGAACTTCCTCTTCCTCACGGACGCCTGCAGGTTTTGTGCCAAAATTGCCTGGTATTTTGGCACACTAACAAAGGCCCCGGTTCCAGCGCCAAAGCATGATGCTGCCACCACCATGCTTACCTGTGGGTATGGTGTTCTTTGGGTGATGTGCAGTGTTGCTTTTGCTCCAAACATACCTTTTGGAATTATGGCCAAAAAGTTCAACCTTGGTTTCATCAGACCATAACACATTTTCCCAGGTGCTTTTGGGGGACTTGATGTTTGTTACTGCAAACTTCAGCCGGGCTTGGATGTTTTTCTTTGTAAGAAAAGGTTTCCATCTTGCCACCCTACCCCATAGCCCATTCATATGAAGAATACGTGAGATTGTTGTCACATGTAGCACACAGCCAGTACTTGCCAGAAATTCCTGCAGTTCCTTTAATGTTGCAGTAGGCCTCTTGGAAGCCTCCCTGACCAGTTTTCTTCTCGTCTTCTCATCAATTTTGGAGGGACATCCAGTTCTTGATAATGTCTCTGTTGTGCCATATTTTCTCCACTTGATGATGACTGTCTTCACTGTGTTCCATGGTATATCTAATGCTTTGGAAATTCTTTTGTACCCTTCTCCTGACTGATATCTTTCAACAATGAGATCTCTCTGATGCTTTGGAAGCTCTCTGCGGACCATGGCTTTTGCTCTGAGATGCAACTAAGCAAATGTCATGAAAATCCTACTAGAACGGCTGAACTTTATTTGTGATTAGCGGAGTCACTTTAAATGTGTAATGACTTCTATTTAACATGAGATTGAATGTAATTGGTTAATTCTGTGCACACATATGCAACCAGGTTAATGTGAGTTTTTTATTTTCCCCCTCAATGATTTCAGTTTATTTTGCAATTGAATTGTTCACGTTATAGGTCACATTAAAGGTGGGAAAAGTACTGACATGATTTATCTTTGTGTCATTCTTTAACATCGCAAGAACCTAGCATTTTAACAGGGGTGTGTAGACTTTTTATATACATTGTAGTTATTCATTAGCTTTTGCAAAAGTATTGGGTAACTGAAGTGGAGTGTGTGTTAGTTCACTTTTCTCTCAGTACAAACTTATAACGCTGATTGAGTAGTATGTTCTGTTGCTAGATTCTTGACCAAACTCCTACAAGTTCTGAAGCTGCTAGTGGCATCCTCATTAATATTTTCTGTGCAGGTTGATCTTACAGTGAAATAGACAACAGAAACCATCAGGTGCCTCTCAAGTACATAGCATCAGTTCTGGAAAAGAGAACCGGGAAGGGGTACCTGTATACTAAGTATGTGAGTCTATAATGCAGAGGTGGGACTAGAAGTGATTTAAAAGTAAAAGACTGAGGTTTAACAGATTTTTGAACCAACAGAATCACCTATATGTTGAATTAGCCATTTTAGTTTATGCAAATGAAGGCATGTTATCCAGGTACTTCCTGTTTCAGCTCTATATTACATCCCTCGCTCACCGACCTGTAACTCCTTAAGTGCTAGGGGGAAGATATGTAATGTATTGCTGAGTAATGCTAATGAGTGGGGGAGATAATGTACAGCTAAGACAGGAAGTGCCTTCAAAAACGAGCTAACATTTGTGATTTTAAAAGCTATTTCTACAGCACAACACAGTAGTTTATAAGAGATAGGGTCCCTTTAGCCATTTTCCTTTTCGCAACAGACATCTTTAGACAAAGAAAAAGATGAAAAATCCAAAGGCAAGTCACCTGCACCATAGGGAACAAATAAAAATTCCTATTCATACATCAGCCTCATTGTGTCCTGTGGGAATGAAGAGGGCCAGATCTAAGGTGAGAAGCATCCATGAGATTATGGTGGGACCTTCCCAGCATGCTGTCTTACACATGAGGTGTCCCTAGGCAAAGACACCCAAGGCACATGGCCACACACCCTCTCCTCAAAAGGCTCCACCCTCTAACCCCATCCACTCTTGCCTGGCACACAAAATATTTTTACTGTACAACAAATACGCTCAAAGAAAACTCTTAGCCCCATGGCTACAAGAGAAGTCTCAAATGTATTGTGAAGTAATGCACTGGAGACCTGTCTAGCATCCAAGGGGGTAAATTATGGTCAGTAAATGGATCTGGTAAATAAACAGAAGGAGCACTAGAAACTTCCTGGCCACAACCTCAACTCAGTGGGCAGGGCTGGTGCAAGGATTTTTGCCACCCTAGGCAAAACCTAATTTTGCCGCCCCTTGGCTCCACCCCTTGTGCCATACCCATGTATGCCCCGCCTCTGTATGTGTTTAAGTGTCAGTGTGTTCCCTATATGTGCCAGTTTGTGTGTGTGTTCTCTATATGTGTATGTGTTCCCTGTATGGATATAAGTGTGTCAGTGTGTGTTCCCTATATGTATATAAGTGTGTCAGTGTGTGTGTCTCTGTAAGGATATCAGCGTGTAAGTATGTGTGTGTGTGTGCTTCTCTATATGTTTATCAGTGTGACAGAGGGTATGTTCTCTATATGTGACTCTCCCCCCCTTTGACTCTCTCCCCCTCTTGACTGTTGACCCTCCTTTGACTCTCTCTCCCCATCTGACTCCTGATCCCCCTCTTGACTGCTGATCCCCCTTTGACTCTCTCTCCCCCATCTGACTCTTGCTCCCCCCTTTGACTCTCTCCCTGTCTGACTCTTGATCCCCCTCTTGACTGCTAATCCCCCCTTTGACTCTCTCTCTCCCCCTCTTGACTGCTGATCCCCCCTTTGACACTCACACACTCTCTCTCTCTCTCTCTCCCAGTCTGACTGTTTATCCCCTCACTTGACCCCTGTTCCACTTACTCTTTCCAGTGCACGTCTCTCTCTCCCCCAGTGAGTACGTTAAGGTGCTCTCCCTTGGCTGGCTATTTTTTTTTTTTTAACCTTTTCAGTGCCAGAAGGGTTTACAACCCATTGAAAAGCTATGCGTTGAGTACCCCTCTGGCACTGAAAGGGTTAATGTAGCACAGCGATGCCCGTTTCTCTCTCCCCCTCCGCTTCTTCAATCCTGGTCCAGGATTGAAGGAGCGGAGGGGGAGAGAAATAGGTATCGCCGTGCTGCATTAAAAAAATAGCCAGCTGAGGGAGGGCACCGAAACGTACGGGGTTTTTTTGGGGGGTTTTTCGTTTTTTTTTGTTTTTTTTTTAAGTGGTGAGCGGCAACGGGGGCCAATGCGCCCTCAGAGAATGTGTGCCCTAGGCCGGCGCCTACCTCGCCTATAGGTGGTGCCGGCCCTGAGTGTGGGTGCGGCCAGGACAGCGAAGGACCCCACAGAACTTTGCGCATAGGACAGGGATGTCCAAGTTCAGTTCTCAATGGCTACAGGCCAGGATGTAAGGATTTCTCTGATTAAGTACAGGAGAGTTAATCAGTGGATCATTCATTGCGACTAATTCACCTTTGCTTAATCAGGGAAATCATTAAATCCTGGCCTGTTGGTGGCCCTTGAGGACTGAACTTGTACACCCCTGCACTAGGTAGTTGCCTACTTTGCCTAATCACCCCCGGATCTGTATAATAAGGTATGCCTGGGTGAAGGACATGTGTTTGCTCCCTTTTAATATTGAGCCTTTTTAGTTCCCATTGGTTTTCTTGTGTTCAGCTGCAACTTACTAATGTTTTGGGTTTTTTTTAAGTTAGTAATAAAAGACACTGTAAGGTAGCAGGGAGGGACAATTATGTTTTATTATTACATTATTTAGCAATTATTAAGCAAACACAATGCATCTACTGGCTAACTACCAAGTCTGATCCCATAGGAGCAGACATGCTTTTTTGGTAGTAATTTCCCTTTAAAGTAATTGCACCTGCTTAATTCCCCCTTTGTGTTTTTTGATGTGACATTTTATGTAAAGTCTCAGAATTGCTTGCTATATGCAAATTCAACAATTCTCATACATATTTCACATTTTAAAATGATTGTTTGCTTTTTGACGATACATTTATATATACAAGATACCTACCACTACATTCTTCTACCAGTATCAGGTATTAATCAAGTGGTAGCCAATTGCTGGACCCTAAGCTCTTAGGAACTAGAATTCCAGATTGGGGATGATGGGAGTTGCAGTCCCCAACAGCTGGGGGTCCAGCAATTGGTTACCACTTGATTAACACTTTGAGCACCAGAGGGGTGTCCAACACAGCTCTCTGGGACTCAAATGGAAGGTTTAATCAGTGGATGCATTAATAATAATACCAAATTACTTGATACGTTGACATTGTCTCTCCTTTCCATGTATGTCCTGGGGTATAGATGTTACTATTACCCAATTTAATGGTATTCATTTTATCTACCTCGGAAGGGTGAAAGGCCGAGTTGACCCTGAGGTTTGAACAAATTCTACAGTTGGTACATTAACCAACTGAGTAATCTCAGCTAAAACACTTCTCAACCCTTTGGTGTATCAGAGTTGCATACCCCCTCTGGCACTCAAGGGGTTACATCTTATAATGTACAAGCACAGAAAACACCCATTTCCCACTTGTTGTTACAATTATTTTTAGACGTTCTTTAAAGATGCATAATGAATCACTATAGAGATAACAACTTACATTGGCCAATTAACAATAATGTAACAAACTAGATCAGGATGGGACAACCAGAAGTGGGATTGACTTTTCCAATAGTTTCTCTGTTGTAAGAGAAGAGGCTAAATTCTGAAGCAAACCAACTATAACATAAGGAGCATACAACATTTCCCAAAGCCCCCACTGATTTACATTTAAAGTGACAGTAACAAAAGAGAGAGAGAGAGAGAGAGAGAGAGAGAGAGAGAGAGAGAGAGAGAGAGAGAGAGAGAGAGAGAGAGAGAGAGAGAGAGAGAGAGAGAGAGAGAGAGAGAGAGAGAGAGAGAGAGAGAGAGAGAGTAGGGTTTTTAAAACAAGGGTACACCCACTGCTGAGAGGGTTTTTTATTCAAAAGTTATTGCAGCACAAAACTTATATTTTTAAGTGCAGTATCTCAATGGTCTGAAATGTTACAGTGGCGCTGTTGTTACATTATCCTATGGACATTTCTGTCAGTTGACCATAAATCTCCATAGGATGGTGCAGCAGTGCCACTGTACAATGTCAGGCCACTGAGATACTGCAGCCATTTAAATACCTTTGGAATGAAACACCTCTCAGCAGTGGGTGTGACCTTGTTTTACTCAGGAGGATAAACCCTACAAAATATATTTTTATATATATTAAGTGTTTCTATCCCTTTAAGGTGACCACCATATTCCTTTAACTCTTTGAGTGCCAGTTGGGTGCCCAATGCATTGCAAGGCAATGCACTGGGCACCCCTCTGGCACTCAAAGGGTTAAATCAAGGAAGCTCATGAAAACATTCTGCTGGGCTGTAGTGTGTGTTTTTACAAGTGTCCCGATTTAACCCTTTAAGTGCCAGAGGGGTATGCAACGCATTGCTCTGCAATGTGTTGTGTTCCCCTCTGGCACTCAAAGGATTAAAGAGATTTGCAGTCACCTTATAAAGTGGGCTTTTAAATCATTAAATTCTAGGCATTTAATGCATGAGGCATTTAGCATTCAATGGGTTAAATGTAATGGGAACTTTATATTGTTCCCTTTATAGCGAGAATCTCTCCAGTTCTTTTTATTACATCAGAGTCAGTATGTTATTGCTTGGTGACATTTAAGCTTCCCATATGATTATACTTAAGGTGACAAGATAGCTCTTTAAATGCAGGACGGTTATGAAAGACACACCCTAAAGCGTTACACTGATTCCTGTACAGTCCTGCAGAGTGAAATTTTTATAAGCATCTGCATTTAAAGGAATATCTGGTCATTTTAACTATGCTACAATATACTGCCATCAGGCTTGTCACTGAAAGAGCCACAAATAATGTATATCTAAAGTACATCAATATCACAGGGCATCCTAAACACTTTCTTTGTTTGCATGGCTGCCAGGGCCTAAAACTGCAAAGTATAGTTAGGCCTCTTTCAGACTAGTGATTCAAAATAAGGAAAATATGGATCATGAAGTTTGAAGCCTGAAATTGTTTAAAATAATTCTATGCTGTACAATTGCTTAACCCCGTAAGGATCAGAGAGGTATACAACGAGTTGTACACACTCTGGTCCTTAAGGGGTTAAGAATGTATGAACTGTATGTATTATTGAGAAGCCTAAAGCACTATTCTGTTTTCATAAAATGTTTAATACAATCGTTGAGGAAAAAAAATCTCTGCGAAGCAGCTGCATTCAAAATAAATGGAGCAATGCGGGGAAAAATCAACTAAAGGGGAAGACATTGCCTTTGATTTATATGGAAAGCTTAAAGGGATAGTAATACTTCGTTTTAACTTTATTTTATTTTGTAGGCATTACAAAAACATGAAGAATGATATAAGTCTTATCTCTGAAACCTTTATGGTTTAAGAGATATTCACAAACAAAGTATCCCCCCCCCTGTTCAACCAGATCAGAAGGGAGATGCCCAGGTAGACTGCAGAGAGGGACAATCTTCAATTAAGATAATGGAAAAAGCTGAAAAACTTGTCAAGGGGGGAAGGGCTTTCATTGTTTTCATACAAAGAAAATTGTCCCCTTCTGTTATCTGTACTGTCATACAACCAGACTCACATCTGAGAAGAGATGGCTTACACTAGGTAAAAGGGGCGGGGAGGGGAACTTTGCTTGTGAATATCTCATAAACCATAAAGGTTTGAGAGATAAGACTTATATCATTCTTCATGTTTTTTTAATGCCTACAAAATAAAATAAAGTTAAAACGAAGTGTTACTATCCCTTTAACTCCTTACAATCTAGAGATCTTTTACGTTGGAGATCTGGCATTTAATGGGTTAAAGCCCATTTTAAATCAATCTATTGGAGATCTCTTAAGCAAGGTATTTCTCAATGTTAGTTCTCCATGCACACCAACAGGTCAGCTTTTCACTATGCTTGTGCCTAATTACAGGGTAATCAGTGGCTCAGTCATTGCGGTTACTCCACCTGTGCATAATTACGGATATCCCTGCCTAATCACAAGTGAGTAATCAGTGGTTATGTCATTGTGATTACTCCACCTGTGCTTAATTAAGGACATCCTGAAAACCTGAACTGTTGTAGTCTGGAGCTGAGAATCGCTGCTTTAACATTTAACCCCTTAACAACCGGCCACCAGTTAAGGTCCACGTGCTAGTCTCGTCATTAGTTCTTAAGGCAAGTTTATCCATGACTGTCCTGGCACATCATGGGTAATTAAGTGGTTAAAGCGGAACTACCACCCCTTCTAAACTTGCCCCTAAATAATTACCCATCTGGCAACTAGCTGCTCAATAGTGCTAGTCACCAGAATTATTTCCACGTTATTGAGAATTCCTACTGCTCCCGGACTGACAGCCAGGAAACAGCGCAGACATCTGTGCATAGTGACATCCGCGCGCCTGCGCACTAAACTAGTGGAACTGTGTTAGTAGATACGTACATTCACCTCCACCTCTGCTCATGATATTCATCTGTTTTCATGTGAAGAAATCATGAAATTCCGCATTGTTGATGGTTCCGAGTACTGGAGTTGAAGACTATGTGTCATAAAAATATATATATATTTTAAGTGATCATATAGATACTTGTATATGTCCTTGATATTCAGGAGTGTGTGTGTGTGTGTGTGTGTGTGGGGGGGGGGGGGTGTCAGGTATCACCCTTAGCACTCTCCATATCTTTGTCAAGAAGTTCTACTCTGTACTTAGTAAAACAGAACTGGAAGTGAGGAGTGGAAAAAGAAATGGCTTCCCCCAAGCTTGCTGAGAAACAGCACATGAGATCACCATACCTGGGAACTCCCTGGAAAGTTCCCAGGTATGGAGATCAAATTTTAACCCTTTGAATGCCATGGGGTATGCAACACATTGCAAAGCAATGTGTTGCATACCCCTTTGTCATTCAAAGGGTTAAGTGCTATGAAAATATGGAAAATGGCAAAAATACACATATCTGTGGATATTAAAACAAGCTATTTCATGTAATTAGTTGAATTTACCATTACCATTACCATTACCACAGAGTAGTGTCCAGAGCATTGAAAATCAAGTCACTGGGCAACTCTCTACAACGCAAAGGGTTAATGGCTCTGGTTATGCAGCAGCTAATCTTTCAGTTACACTAGCTGTATGTACAATGGGGGAATGTACTAATCTGCCGGCATAGCTAATTTCCTGCACTGCACTTCTGTGATTCCCAACTGTATTCATAGGGCTTTGTAACAAGCCATGTTTTTTGGATTTCCCTGCTTGAGTGCAGGTGATTTAATCAAAAGTTCAGTCATTTAATTTACTCATCTGTGAGCAGGTGAGGGGTAAGGAAAGCAATGTGTTGTGTAATTCTCTAGCACGTAAATGGTTAAAAACACAGCCTGTTAGGTGTCCCCAGGCATAGGGTTGGGAACCACTGTACTACAGCATATTACCTCTTAGTGCATTCTGGCGCACACCCCACCATGGGTTAGACTTTATTGCAAGCAAAACATGAACACCTCCCCTTTAGCATGCACAAGGTTTCACCATGCTACTCTGCTCCTTGTTAATACTTGCTGTTAAACAAGACACAGAGGAACAGCATGCTCAGAAACGCCCATACACTTTCCACTACCCCGCCCTCCTCTTGAAGTAAATGGCCTACAGAGGACAATTTTCAGTGTAAAGAGTTTAGTGAACTGGCATTAAGTAGGCATAGCACTAAGGTCATATGTTCAAAAGAAAAGTGGAGGAATTCTGGGGAAAACCATTTGTATTGTAGAGAAGAACTAAAAAATTCCCATAAATTTAAATGGGGAGTTTAACTCCATGAATGCTAGAGATGTCTCCAACACAATGTGTTGGAGGCCTGTCTAGCTTTCAAGGGATTAAAATGTTATGTCAAATTATATATTGCTGTATTTTGCTAAAATCTGCTGGTGTGCCAGCTCAGTGTTTTGTCGCTTGATGGGACTATGATTGTGTGACCCTAAGATTTTTTCTTTTCTTTTTTTTTTTTTTTGTGCATATGGTCATTGTGCCTAATAGTGAATTTATACACTGTGCTGGAAAGTGTTTTATAAGAAGGTAACTATTGGGTTAACACCTATGGCCTCATTCTGGGCTTTAAGCCTTGTTTTCTGATAGGCTTGAATACTCTTTGAGAGGTCTAACAGCTGTTTCTACTTTGATTGTTTACATTTCTTTTAAATAAGGTAGGTTATTTTTACCGTGTGTCTATGAGTAAGCGCAAAATGCGTAAGACAATGCCAGAACAACTGTTTCGTTGAACATGTATGTTAAGTGTCATCTCTGCCTTGGACATATGCCGCTTGGTGTGTGTATTTTTTATTATTGATGAATACATTTTTTTTGATTTTACAAGTTGGCTGTTTGATCTGGAGTGCCACCACAACTACGAACATTGTATCTTTCTACAGGATTGGAGAGCCTGTTATGGACTTTGAGCACCAGCTCTGCTACACAGTGGTGAGTCCCTATTTCTGCTTGCTAACCACATATTTCTTGTTTAAAGGCATAGTAGCCCCATATTATCTTTGGATTAAAATTCCCATTTAAATCAATGGGAATTTAGAATTTTTAGTTCCCCCAATAATGTCACTGGTTTGCCCCGGAACTCCTCCACTATTACTTTGAGCGTGCGGCCCCAAGAAATCCATTCCAGATCCAATTTTATAATTGAGCTGCGTAGACACTTACATGCTTTCCACCCCTGCATACCAAGGCCATACAAAAGAGTAACCCCTTTCATTTTTGATATAAAACTGTTTTACCAGGAAGGATACATTGAGATAGTCGCTCATTTTAACTACCTCAGAAGGATGAAAGGCCGAGTTGACCTTGCTGGCATTAGAACCTGCAACCTTGAGGTTTGAATAGATTCCAAAGCAAGTGTGTTAACCAACTGAGCAATCACCAATACATTTCTTCCCAATGGAGGCTTCTATATCACTCAAGATATTAATTTAAACAGCAACCAAAAAGGTGGCAGTTATCCTCTAGCGATTCAGTTTTATTTTACCCCCTCGTATGCTAGAGAAATATCCAATGCATTGGAGACCTCTCTAGCACTAAGGAGTTAAACGTTTTACAGCTGTGATTTAGACTCACACAGAATGAAACATGTGGCACCATAGTTATTTGTAACTCACACCTATAGCCATCTGGCTAGCAAATCCATGGTTTAGAAATCTTATTATGTAATATTTAAAAGGTGGTGCTCTAATACAAATGTTTTGCTTGCCCAGTCACACCCAGAACAAACTACAGTTTCAATAAATGCAGATTTCTTCTATAAAGCCTATTCACAACTTAACCTTCACAAAAAAACAACAAAGAGCATCATAATTATTATTTTACTGTCTCAGGTAAGCGCAACTGGCTTCAGTCATATGATCTTTAAATTCCATTGGATATGTATCATTTATGTCCATGTAGCCTAACCTTTTTCTTAATTGGGGTGGGGTATTGTTTTAGACCTAACTCTGCTGGAGGGCTAGTCTTTCAAAAAAAAAAAAAAAAAAAAAAGGGATCTAATTATACAATTCAATGGAAAAAAAACTTTTATTAAAACCACAGTTAAGTTATCCGTAAAATATACAAAAGACACAAAATACAGGTCGTATCATTCAAACTTAACTCTAGGCCCCCATGTACATTATCAGTTACATTACAAATTACATCACCTCATCAATGGCATCACTGGTGACGTCACAAATATCTAACATCAAAATCTCATCTGTGACACTGACATAATTTGTGGCATTATATCTGAAGTGATCTGCAAAGCACGTAGGAATGGAGTTAAGCTGCATTATTGTAACCTACATCTCCTGACTTCTGTGTGTTTTAGTCAGAACTTAACTGTGGCATTTATTGCCATAGAATGTTCATAGTCCTTTTCAAATGTTCAAATTAGTCCAGTTGGCTTAGTCCAGAATTGCACCACTTTTCTTAAATCAGTGCAATTCTGGAGCAAGTCAATTGCACTGCAAAGATCAAATGAAAAGCACTGTTGCTTTAAATGGGGCTTTTTTAAACTGTGTATTAGGCATACAGTTGTCCATAGAACAGTACATAGATGTAATTGCAGAAAGGACACATCGGTCTGCATACCAGTGCACAGAGACCACTGTGAAAAGTACAATATATAGTTGCAAATGCAAAGCAAAACGGTAAGCAGTAGAATTTATGCATCAAAATGAATAAGTGCTCCATCCCAGGCTACACACTGCCTGTGTACATGGATAGAGCAGTCCAGGACAGAGGTTCTCAACCCATGCCCTCAGTGGCCACTAACAGGCCAGGAGTTAGAAATTTCCCTGCTAGAACACAAGTGTGTTGATCAGGGGCTCAGTCATATTGATTAACTCACCTGTG
Organism: Rhinophrynus dorsalis; assembly: GCA_037306005.1. Classification (NCBI taxonomy): domain Eukaryota; kingdom Metazoa; phylum Chordata; class Amphibia; order Anura; family Rhinophrynidae; genus Rhinophrynus; species Rhinophrynus dorsalis. Next base: position 83,334,131 of record CM074724.1, on the reverse strand, counting down.
CTCTTAAAAGGAAATTCTCAAATCCTGGCCTGTTACTAGCCACTGAGGGCACGGGTTGAGAACCACTGGTCTAGGAGCAAATATACAAGGAAACATTAAGTTGTGAGGCCGAGACTAAGGTGGATGATGCCGCCCCAAAGAGGCACAGGAACAAACGATACTTATGGTCTTTTTGTTGTTGTTTGTTTGTTTTTATAACTACAACTAGTGGAACAAAAATTACAAAATAAATCAGTACAAACAAACAAGCCAACCAGAATGGTCTTCCCCTCAATGAGCCAATAAATAATATGCCACCATGAATGGTAATATCACTAGATATAAAAAGAGGTCAAGTAAAATAGTGCTAGGACAGCTATTAAGATAAATATGAGGTAATGGATATGGATATATCGTTAGTTGTACCAGGAGGGTTTCTTAAATCCATCCATGCACTATGTCTAAAACTGACTTTTGCTTTTGAATTGTCTTAGCTAATTGCTGAATGAAGGGCTTCCACACACATGAATTTTTCTCCCAACCCCCGTCTTGCAACGCTAACAGCCAATATATTCAAATGAAATGAGTGACCTTTTCTATCCAATGCTTCAAGAGAGTATCAGAGTTGGTTGTCCAGTGTGTCAGAATAAATTTAACAGCCATCAAGAATACATTTTCTAATAGTTTCTGAGTATAGTGGTTCATAGAAATTGCTGGGCCATAAAATCCAATGATACAAGCAGAGGCGTCTACAGATAGCGTGACTCCACACGTTATGAATACATGTTGCCACTCTTTTCCACTTCTTTTCCAAAATTAACCACAACTGGGCATTTCCAAAAGTAACTGGGAAGATTGGCGTGACGCTCTCTACATTTTAGGCAATTGCTAGGTGCGCAAGACCAATTTTAAATGCCACAGATGGAGCAAGGTAAACCCTATGTAGTAATTTATATTGAACATCATGAAAGCAGGCTGACAAAGAACATTTCAGTTTTGCTGTAAATGCGGCTTTTAACCCCTTAAATGCTAAAGAGTTCTCAAAGTATGTTAGTCAGTGACTACCAGTGAGCACTGAAAACAGACAAGGATGCCAATATTTCAGGTTCTACTGATATGTTTTTTTTTTCCTCAATGTATTTATTTTACGGCTAATAAAAGCATACAGTACACATCAGGGCCCTTCTCCCTGCCAGTTTTGGTGAGAACCCATTGGCTAGTTTGGGCTGTAGGTCTGACTAAATCCGGCTTTTATCCCCTTAAATGCTAAATGGTTTTCAAAGTATGTGACAGTGTTTGTTAGTCAGTGACTATCAGTGAGTACTGAAAACAGGCAGGGATGCTAATATTTCAGGTCCTACTGATGAGATGTGCTTTTTTGTTTTGTTTTGTTTAATGTATGTATTTTAAGGCTAATAAAAAAACACACAGTACACATCAGGGCCCTTCTCCCTGCCTGTTCTGGTGAAAACCCATTGGACAGTTTGGCCTGTAGGCCTGACTAAATTTTATCATAACTCCAAATGGGAAAAAAAAATTTCAAGCAGTTTGTTACTATGATATTACACAAGCAATTTGTATTAAACTTTCAGGCTTTTACAGGACTGTCAACCTGGAATGCAGTTTAAGTTGACTTCATTGCTGTAATCAAAATATTTGGCCAAAATAAAAAGGTTAGATAACACAAAACCTTCATCAAACTTAAAGGGATAGTGATACTTTATTATTACTATCCCCCATATTGTAGGTATTTGTAAAATAATTTAATAGCCCCCAGGTTCATCTCTCAAACCTTTATGGTTTGAGAGATAACCGAAGGCAAAGTCCCCCCCCCCCCCCCTTCCCTGAAGTCAGCGTTGTACTGACTGCAGGGGAAGTCTGTTGTACGACAGGCTTGCAGCTCTGCAGCTGAGCCCGAGATCTCGTGACAAAAAATTATTTAACTGAAATGGTCTTCTACATGTGCTTGGATTGCAAGCTCATGTATAAGACCGTTTCACTGAAATAATTCTTTGTCACTAATGAGATTGCGGCTCTGCTGCAGAGCCGCATGATGAAAGTCAGACCGATATCCCTGCAGTCAGCACAATGCTGACTTCAGGGAAGGGGGAGGGAGGGGGGAACTTTGCCTTTGGTTATCTCTCAAACCATAAAGGTTTGAGAGATGAACCTGGGATAGTATTGCTATCCCTTAAACTCTAAGAGCCCTATACAGGGATTCTATAATAAATGCCATGGAGTTCATAGGCAGGCCATGGTTAGCCAAGCTGCTAAAACTCTATATGGGCAGCTTCCAGTCAAAGGTTGGGCAAGCTTTATTTAACCCTTTAGTGTAGGCTGGCCAGATTTCACCTTTAATTGGGAATCATGAAAATGCATTCTTTAGCATATTAAATATTATTTCTTCACCAAAGTAAGAATTTTCACAAATTTCAGCAGGGCGTCCAGGATATATACATGTATTATGCACCCTTTTACTTTGAGGGGCCATATGCTCAAAAGAAAAGCGAAGCAGTTCTGGGACAAACCAACTGCACTATAGAAAAGGCCCAAAAATTCCCATTCATTTAAATGGAGATTTTAAACCTCTGAATGCTAAGAAATGCACTGGAGACCTCTCCAGCATTCAAGGGGTTAGAGTCCCCATTTAAATAAATGGAAACGTTAAGTTCTCCCCTATAGTGCAAATGGTTTGTCCCAGAACTCCCCCACTTTTCTTCTGAATATATGACCTCTACTAGGTGTTTATTTCCATTAAGCCTTTGATGCTAGAGATGTCTCAACATTCAAGGGGTTAATACATATTGATTTACTGTGGTTCACCTCAAGCTGCTGTTAACAGAATCATCATCAGACCTTAACCCTTTGAGTGCCTGAGGTGACCAATACATTACTGTTTTGCTCATGCCTCTGACATTCATATCAACCGTGACAGATAACCGTAAGACTTTAACCCTTTGAGTGCCAGAGAGGTATGGAACACATTGATTTGCAATGAGTTCTGTACCCCTCTCGCACTCAAAGGGTTAAAAATAAAGATACCGGAACACGCAACCAGCAATTCTAGACCTTTAAACCAATGTTTATTGGATTCCTTTTAGTCTAGCCTCATACACGGTGTCTCTTTATACATTGTATATACAGCGTGACTGATGTTTTTCTTCAGCATTTCAGTAGAATTTGTAAACTGCCTGAAAATCGTCCTAACATAAAATAACAATGTTGCTGTTTGACCTGCCGTGAAAGATGGCTATTTTAGAAAGTTTGAATACATCTGTGTCCATAAACAACTATATTGTTAACCCTTTGAATGCCAGAGGGATGCACAAAACATTGTTTTGCAATGCATTACGTACCACTCTTGCATTCAAACGCTTAAGCCAATGTGTATTCTAAAACCAGTTTTACATTTGATGGATTTTTTTTTTTTTTACAGAAAAGCATGAGAAAGCTCCAAATATACTTGTTAAACTTTTATACAATCTCCATACTCATTTGTTCTAATAATATATCACAACATATACTAGCCTGCACCCTCTTACATTCTGCCTATGTGAATTACCCCACAGAAAACATATATTCTATGCAACAAAGTTGACCTTAGGCCTTGTTCTCACTGGCAATTGCTGCAACAATTTCACAGAATAAATACCATGTTTCACACAGATTACTTTTAGGCTAGGTTCACATGTAAGATGTTAGCACAGCATTTCTAACACCGCACTAAGAGTCCAAAATGAGAACACCTTACTGTCTACAGGGCTGTGTTCATAACAGATTACAGGCTTGCATGTTGGAGTCCTAACGCAGCATGCTTCATCTTTACTGAATTATCTGCAGAATACAGGGAATATGCAGCAGAGATGATCTGTATATGGCCTATGATACCTCTGTGCAGATCAATCACAAGTGATTGTATTTTGTGGTGCTCACCATAATAATCCAAATCAATACAGATCCATGTAGGAATTATACAGTCATGTTTGGTTGATGATGATGTGTCCGGCCATTCAGCCACGCCTACAGAATGCCCTTCAGGGGCTGGATCACTGAGGGAAAACGGGTACATCAGAAAGGAGATAGAACAGACATCTTGATCTGCACTGGGAAGCTGGCTTTTTGAACCCTAGCTTGTTTATTCTAATAGTAACCTTGTGTCAATGCAACATCTTGCAACAGTTGCCTATGTGAACCAGGCCTTTCAAAAATTAAACAGTTATATAACTTAACCTGAAAAGCTAAAATTCCCATTCATTTATTGCATCATTTAACACCGTGAATGTGAGATAGGACTCCAGAGCATTGGATGCAATTCACTGCAGATTTCTCTAACATATAAGGAGTTAAAAGTCCCAATTTAACTCAAGGTGAAGTGTTCTATCCACTGTGGTGCAGTTGATTTGCCACATAATTATTCCGTCTGTTTTTGGGCATAAAGCCCCCTGTCTTGTTCTAGAACTGACATAATAAAATCCAATGTAAATGATACTCACTGACAGGGCAGCCTAGGTATGGGGCAAAGTACCCTTGTCTACACTCTTGAACAGCTCCACATTGATCAAGGTGATAATGGCATCTTTTATTTAATTAGGCTTCCAGTTCCCACAGACTAATCTGCTGAGGCCTCACACATCAACTAGAACAGCCCAGCACCCAGGGTGTCATTTGTCAACACACAATGCAAATATATGAATTAGGTATTGGCCATCAATACTTGTTTTTCAAGTAAGCTCTCATGAGCAGGGCCCTCTGATCCTTTTGTACAATTTAATATCTCTGTATGTCTATTGCCTATTGTACAGAGCTGCAGAATAGGTTGGTGCTATACAAATAAATACATAATAATAAAATTAGTATGCCCCCCCAGGTGCTGAGAGGTTATTAAAGGGCTCTACTGCAGCTGGTCATTTTGTTCCACTTGTAATTCTACTATTCACTGTCACCTATTCATGAACCCAGGCATAGAACACTGATCTGCACATTTACTGACACAAGATGAACGAAAAACAAAGTTAATCTGTTGAATGCCAATTGGGTGCACAAGAACACCCCTTTTGCAGTCAAAAAGTTCAACTGAGAATAAATAGGGGTGCCAGCAGAAAAGTAATACAGGGCACAGCCAGTTTAACTAGAAGGAAAAAAGGGGGCATTCCTTTGATTGCCAGAAAGATGTCCATTGCATTGCCTTGCAGTCTGTTGGGTAAAGCTTTGGCCCTCAAAGAGTTAACCCTTTGAGTGCCAGAGGGGTATGCAACGCATTGATTTACAATGTGATGCATACCCCTCTGGCACTTAAAGGGTTAATTACACAAACAAGAGGGGATGCTTAATATACCTTTTACAGGTCAAAAGATACAGCCTGCTGAGTAATTATAAGAACCCTAAAGATGAAAATTGGGCCTTAAAACTGATATTGATATAAATATAATTTCTTCCAGCCAGCACTTTAGCAAATAATTGTTTTGTTAGATTCCTAAAACATAATCTTACATTTGTGTTCTTAACCCTTTGAGTGCCAGAGAGTTATGCAATGTGTTGGCTACTTCTCTGGCACTCAAAGGGTTAATGCAACAGTAGACCATCCCTCTGTATACATCACTTTGTTAATTTTGTTTGTGCTGTTTGTAACTGGAGACAAGCGCTAAGGCAGTTAATTTACTGGGAATAATACCCACCGCTCTTGTGCTGTCAGGATTGCTATATTGGGAGTCAGGGAGCCCTGCAAAAAGGCAGGAATGGCTGCACCTACAGAGTGTATATATGACTAGATCAGTGGTTCCCAACTCTCTACTCAGAAGACATAGCTTGTTAGACACCCAGAAGAGGCGACTGGGAACCACTGCTAGATTTATAGGCCTTTGGGCCTTAGGAAGCAGTGTTTTTGCAGATGTTACCATGGAGTACAGGGTATTTAAGTGTATATAACACTAAATAATTTTTAGGTTTTAGGGTTTTCTTTGAGGGGTGGAAGAATTGACCAAGAATTTATTCCATGCCATCTGTATGCACTGTAGTAATTACTGCACAATTTAGAGCAGTAATGGCATCCATTATACACTATGTGACACAAGCAGATTTATTATGCATAACTAACTCTACCTGAGAATTACAAAGCTTTTAATAGACTTTTGAAATCCAGATCTACATTTAACCTGTGAAGAACCAGAATTATAAGGTATCGCTTCAAAAAGCTTTACACTCCCATCTGGTCCTTCAAGGGTTAATATATTCCTGTGCCGTGCATCTACTAATACGATGTAGTTTAAACCTTTTGGTGTCAGTGGAACCTAGTATATTGCCGATGGAAATGAACTTTAACCCTCTGTCAAAGGGGTACAAGATGCTGCAGTGTCACTATGGATTAATCCTTTAGATGTCACATAGGCCTATTATATTGCATTGTCAATGTAGTTAAACTTTAATCTGCCAGATTGATTTACAATTCAATCTTGCTGCAGTTTAACCATTGTTAAAACAGATGTGGTTCTAATACCTTGACGTTTACAAGGAACTTAACCATGATTTGCAATTCATTGTGTACCCCTCTGGCACTGAAAGGGTTAAACATTTCAGTGGCAATTCACATGTGCACAGACAGAATGATCTAATTTGAAATTTCTTCAATGTAATGCTTTCAGGGCCAGGATTCTAATATACTACATCTTTTCATTACAGGTGAGTGCATATATATATATATATATATATATATATATATATATATATATATATATATCATTATTATTGGGTGAATGTAACCCTTTGTATGCTAGAGGGGTTTATTATGACATGTCCATCATATATAAGGCTGTATAACTCTTTGAGTGGCTGATAGAGCTCGCATGCTCAAGAGTGATTTAATCCTATACGTACAGGTTAAACAGCTTGGTTTATAAATACAGTGTGGCCCTTTAAGCACCAGAAGGGTGTTATGGTACTTGAAAAGTTAATTTCTTCATTAGACACCCCTCTTGACACTCAACGAGCCCTGTAACCCCCTGGTTAAGGGGTCCCTGTGTGAGTTGTATGTGCCTGGCTTTGCAATTAGGGAATTCACTGTAATATGACCCCTGGCTGAACATATTAAACGTCTGTTAGTGACCCCCCTCTCCCACAACCAATAATAAAAAAAGAAAAAAAACAAAATCCTTACTTTGTAGGAGATCACTTTCCAGGCACTGAGTGCAAATTCATCCAGATGAGCACCACTAAAGCTTCCAGTCCAGTCTCACAGCCTGCCCGCAGAGCTCACACTTTTCCCCGAATCTCACTGACTGTGTATGTGTCTCGCCTTCTCCAGCCAAAGGGATAACTCTCATTGTCAGTTCAGCGCTCATAAGGCAGCTGTCCCAAATTACAGGCACAGGAGAGCACATCGGACAACCCCCTGTCTCCTCCCCACTGGCAGGAGCACAGGACAGGCCCACTCCTGGGAAGCGGCTCTGCAATGGGGCTCCGAGGAGGGACCAGCTGGGAGGGGGCCCATTGAGGGCAGAAGCGACGGACATCGTCTCATGGATTTAGATCATTTACTACTAATACAGCTTACTTATTAAGAGCTGGAGCAGTGTAGAGTAAACCAACTGTACCATAAGCATGCCTGGGAACCCTGAGACTCAGGGTTTTGAACCAAATCTCAGGGTCTCAAGGAGAAGGGCAAAGTTCTCAGGGTGAGAGATCCCACTGTTACCTACTATCGCATATGCGTCTTAACCCTTTGCGTGCCAGGGGGTCGTTGCATACCCCTCTTGCACTCAAAGGGTTAAGTCTCTAATTTAGTTCAATTTGTACCAGAAAAGCAAAGGAAGCTGTCCTGGTTATTTTGTGCGAATTAAATCGGTGATATCATTGTGTAGCCAGTAAACTGTTTGTTGAGCACTAATAGGATAACATCTTGGTTAGACCACTGAGAGACTTATTGCCTAGACAGAAGAATCTACATTAGGTCAACTTTTTGGGTCATCTCATTTTGAACGTTCACATGTATGGCCATAGGGAAAAGAGAACTTCACATTGATTTATGAGAAGAAATGGTGTTAGTCCATGAACTAAGTGCACACACAGGTCTTGTGAGATAAAGTGTCAATTTATTTGACAAATACATTGACATTTTTCTCACAAGACCTGTGTGTGCACTTAGTTCATGGATTAGCACCATTTCTTCTCTTATATGTTGTTATAAGTAGCACCCAGGCAATTGTCATACCTTTTTATTTTGTCAAATAGGAGTGCCCATTCTGTGTGTGTGTGTGTGTGTGTGTGTGTGTATGTATATATATATATAATATATATATCGAATTGAGCGTTTAACTGCCCATAACGTATTCCTCCTTTTATTTTAAAGTGTCCTCATCCTGCCCCTTTTCCCTACGTCACACAGACTTCCCTCAGATCTGAAAGCTGGTTGCTTGACAGGAGAGATTGCAACGAGGGACAATATTGTGCCCATCCGTATAAGGAAAACCCAGCCTCCCCTTGATGAAGTAGGGAAAGGATTTCCCTATGATCACACAAGATTGTCCCTCGTCGCGTGCCATGCAGACTTCTGACTTTCTGTTCTGCGGGAACTCAGCTTGACGTAGGGAAAAGGAGCGGGGATGGGAACTGTATAAAATAAAATGAAGAATACAATGTTATGGACACTTAGAAACATGCAGTTTGTTATAAAAAGTATAATGAATAATTGACGTTAACTCCATATGCACACATTACTATCACTTTTAGCAGGGATCTAACTCCCTTGAATGCTAGAGGGGCCTCCAAAATTCGTTATGGACCGGTTTAACATTCGAGGTGTTAAAAACACAATTTAACTAATTGATAATTTTCTAAATGTTTTAATTGTCAGTTTGGTGCAGTTGGTTGGTTCGCTCCATTTCTTATTAGATCAGTCTCTGTATATAGGCAGATGTATTATGAACGAGACCAGTTCTGGAGCAAATCAACTGCACCACTGCAGACATGTAAAACCTACCATTGATTTAAACTGGGCTTTTAACCCTTTGAGTGACAGAGTGGTGTCCAGTGATGATATTTATAAAAGCTTGTATTTCTTTTCAATGAAAGCACTAGAATTAATGTTTTATGTTGGTTTAAATTGAATAACAGTCTGAATACGGACCATAAACTAGTAAACATGTATCAAGGTTAACATCTAGTAAATGTGTAAAAATGGCATTGGGGTGCTTACATAAATAGGATTTCATGTTAACCCTTAGAGTGCCAGAGGGGTACGCAACGCATTGCTTTGCAAAGCGTTGCGTACCCCTCTGGCACTCAAAGGGTTAAATCAGGAGTTGGAATCCCATATGGATGCCTAACACAATTCACATAGCAGTTTACACTGAAAATTCTCCTCTTAACACTGCTATTAAGAAGGAGAGGGTAATAATGTAGTCAGTTATGTAAATAAATATTTTGGTCTAGCAATAAATCATTTATTCTGTTACACAAAAAGGGCATCAGTAGGCTATGAAATAGCCTTAACAATTTTGGTAATGCCCCACCCACCAGCAGAAACATTACTATCCCTTTAAACTAGTGATTTTCAATCAGGGCCGGATTTAAACCCCAAATGCCCCTAGGCAAGGTATACTAGGTGCCCTTAGCTCCACCCATAGCAACACAAAACCTTTGGCCTATAACAAGCAATAATAAAAAAAGCTTTAACTCCTTGTTTGCTAGAATGTTCTCCAGCACATTGCTTTCAATGAGTTGGAGATCTCTCTAGTATCTAAGGGGTTCAAACATATCTTTTAAAGGGGTATAAAGCTGGTGCAGGGACATTGAGATTTCTCTGACCACTCCCATAATTCTGAATGTAGGAATGACCAATACAGGTGAGGCACTCCTCAAAATTTGGAGATCTAGGAAGTTGCCTACTCTGCCTATTTGGAAATCTGTGTCTATTCTCAATCTTTTTTTTTTTTTTTTTCAAGGCATCCTAACATTCTGTATGGGCATTTTAGGGGCACCCCTAATCTTTATATAGGTTATTTATCAAGGATGTAATGTAAAGTACAAATATATGTTACTAGCAACGTGGGACGGTGCTGCCCGTCAGGCTATATAGGGAATTAATGCACACACACAGATGCAAGACACACACGCAAATACACATGCATGCACTGAGATGCATAAAGAGCAACACAGTCATACACACATACATGCAATGCACAACATGCAAACACTTCCGGTTGTCATCGAGAGAGGTTGCTGTTCCTGCTGACAGTCTATCCCTGCCGTTCCTGATCCGGTTGTCTACGCCTGCCTGTTCCTGCTCGGCTCCTGCTTCCAGTTCCTGCTATCATGGCGACATTGTCATCAGTCGTCTCGGCGACAGTCGCTATCCTGCTGGTTCCCAGTGTGCGGACGCTGGTTTGATCCGTTGGCCTTGCGGCCCAGTTACAATACTGTTGGTTCCAGTGTGCGGACGCTGGTTTGATCCGTTGGCCTTGTGGCCCAGTTACCATACTGTTAGTTCCAGCGTGCGGACGCTGGTTTGCTCCATTGGCCTTGTGGCCCAGTTACCATACTGTTAGTTCCAGCGTGCGGACGCTGGTTTGCTCCATTGGCCTTGCGGCCCAGTTACAATACTGTTGGTTCCAGTGTGCGGACGCTGGTTTGACCCATTGGCCTTGCGGCCCAGTTACAATACTGTTGGTCCCAGCGTGCGGACGCTGGTTTGCTCCATTGGCCTTGCGGCCCAGTTACAATACTGTTGGTCCCAGCGTGCGGACGCTGGTTTGCTCCATTGGCCTTGCGGCCCAGTTACAATACTGTTGGTTCAAGCGTGCGGACGCTGGTTTGCTCCATTGGCCTTGCGGCCCAGTTACAATACTGTTGGTTCCAGCGTGCGGACGCTGGTTTGCTCCATTGGCCTTGCGGCCCAGTTACTATACTGTTGGTTCCAGTGTGCGGACGCTGGTTTGCTCCATTGGCCTTGCGGCCCAGTTACAATACTGTTGGTTCCAGTGTGCGGACGCTGGTTTGACCCATTGGCCTTGCGGCCCAGTTACAATACTGTTGGTCCCAGCGTGCGGACGCTGGTTTGCTCCATTGGCCTTGCGGCCCAGTTACAATACTGTTGGTTCCAGTGTGCGGACGCTGGTTTGACCCATTGGCCTTGCGGCCCAGTTACAATACTGTTGGTTCCAGTGTGCGGACGCTGGTTTGCTCCATTGGCCTTGCGGCCCAGTTACAATACTGTTGGTTCCAGTGTGCGGACGCTGGTTTGACCCATTGGCCTTGCGGCCCAGTTACAATACTGTTGGTTCCAGCGTGCGGACGCTGGTTTGCTCCATTGGCCTTGCGGCCCAGTTACAATACTGTTGGTTCCAGTGTGCGGACGCTGGTTTGACCCATTGGCCTTGCGGCCCAGTTACAATACTGTTGGTCCCAGCGTGCGGACGCTGGTTTGCTCCATTGGCCTTGCGGCCCAGTTACAATACTGTTGGTCCCAGCGTGCGGACGCTGGTTTGCTCCATTGGCCTTGCGGCCCAGTTACAATACTGTTGGTTCAAGCGTGCGGACGCTGGTTTGCTCCATTGGCCTTGCGGCCCAGTTACAATACTGTTGGTTCCAGCGTGCGGACGCTGGTTTGCTCCATTGGCCTTGCGGCCCAGTTACTATACTGTTGGTTCCAGTGTGCGGACGCTGGTTTGCTCCATTGGCCTTGCGGCCCAGTTACAATACTGTTGGTCCCAGCGTGCGGACGCTGGTTTGCTCCATTGGCCTTGCGGCCCAGTTACAATACTGTTGGTCCCAGCGTGCGGACGCTGGTTTGCTCCATTGGCCTTGCGGCCCAGTTACAATACTGTTGGTTCCAGCGTGCGGACGCTGGTTTGCTCCATTGGCCTTGCGGCCCCGTTACTATACTGTTGGTTCCAGCGTGCGGACGCTGGTTTGCTCCATTGGCCTTGCGGCCCAGTTACAATACTGTTGGTCCCAGCGTGCGGACGCTGGTTTGCTCCATTGGCCTTGCGGCCCAGTTACAATACTGTTGGTCCCAGCGTGCGGACGCTGGTTTGCTCCATTGGCCTTGCGGCCCAGTTACAATACTGTTGGTTCAAGCGTGCGGACGCTGGTTTGCTCCATTGGCCTTGCGTCCCAGTTACAATACTGTTGGTTCCAGCGTGCGGACGCTGGTTTGACCCATTGGCCTTGCGGCCCAGTTACAATACTGTTGGTTCCAGCGTGCGGACGCTGGTTTGATCCGTTGGCCTTGCGGCCCAGTTACAATACTGTTGGTTCAAGCGTGCGGACGCTGGTTTGCTCCATTGGCCTTGCGGCCCCGTTACTATACTGTTGGTTCCAGTGTGCGGACGCTGGTTTGACCCATTGGCCTTGCGGCCCAGTTACAATACTGTTGGTTCCAGCGTGCGGACGCTGGTTTGACCCATTGGCCTTGCTGCCCAGTTACAATACTGTTGGTTCCAGCGTGCGGACGCTGGTTTGATCCGTTGGCCTTGCGGCCCAGTTACTATACTGTTGGTTCCAGTGTGCGGACGCTGGTTTGACCCATTGGCCTTGCGGCCCAGTTACAATACTGTTGGTTCCAGCGTACGGACGCTGGTTTACTCCATTGGCCTTGCTGCCCAGTTACAATACTGTTGGTTCCAGCGTGCGGACGCTGGTTTGCTCCATTGGCCTTGCGGCCCAATTCAATACTGTAGGTTCCAGCGTGCGGACGCTGGTTTGCTCCATTGGCCTTGCGGCCCAGTTACAATACTGTTGGTTCAAGCGTGCGGACGCTGGTTTGCTCCATTGGCCTTGTGGCCCAGTTACAATACTGTTGGTTCCAGCGTGCGGACGCTGGTTTGCTCCATTGGCCTTGCGGCCCAGTTACAATACTGTTGGTTCCAGCGTGCGGACGCTGGTTTGCTCCATTGGCCTTGCGGCCCAGTTACAATACTGTTGGTTCCAGCGTGCGGACGCTGGTTTGCTCCATTGGCCTTGCGGCCCAGTTACAATACTGTTGGTTCCAGCGTGCGGACGCTGGTTTGCTCCATTGGCCTTGCGGCCCAATTCAATACTGTAGGTTCCAGCGTGCGGACGCTGGTTTGCTCCATTGGCCTTGCGGCCCAGTTACAATACTGTAGGTTCCAGCGTGCGGACGCTGGTTTGATCCGTTGGCCTTGCGGCCCAGTTACTATACTGTTGGTTCCAGTGTGCGGACGCTGGTTTGACCCATTGGCCTTGCGGCCCAGTTACAATACTGTTGGTTCCAGCGTACGGACGCTGGTTTACTCCATTGGCCTTGCTGCCCAGTTACAATACTGTTGGTTCCAGCGTGCGGACGCTGGTTTGCTCCATTGGCCTTGCGGCCCAGTTACAATACTGTTGGTTCCAGTGTGCGGACGCTGGTTTACTCCATTGGCCTTGTGGCCCAGTTACAATACTGTTGGTTCCAGCGTGCGGACGCTGGTTTGCTCCATTGGCCTTGTGGCCCAGTTACAATACTGTTGGTTCCAGCGTGCGGACGCTGGTTTACTCCATTGGCCTTGCTGCCCAGTTACAATACTGTTGGTTCCAGCGTGCGGACGCTGGTTTGCTCCATTGGCCTTGCGGCCCAATTCAATACTGTAGGTTCCAGCGTGCGGACGCTGGTTTGCTCCATTGGCCTTGCGGCCCAGTTACAATACTGTTGGTTCAAGCGTGCGGACGCTGGTTTGCTCCATTGGCCTTGTGGCCCAGTTACAATACTGTTGGTTCCAGCGTGCGGACGCTGGTTTGCTCCATTGGCCTTGCGGCCCAGTTACAATACTGTTGGTTCCAGCGTGCGGACGCTGGTTTGCTCCATTGGCCTTGCGGCCCAGTTACAATACTGTTGGTTCCAGCGTGCGGACGCTGGTTTGCTCCATTGGCCTTGCGGCCCAGTTACAATACTGTTGGTTCCAGCGTGCGGACGCTGGTTTGCTCCATTGGCCTTGCGGCCCAATTCAATACTGTAGGTTCCAGCGTGCGGACGCTGGTTTGCTCCATTGGCCTTGCGGCCCAGTTACAATACTGTTGGTTCCAGCGTGCGGACGCTGGTTTGCTCCATTGGCCTTGCGGCCCAATTCAATACTGTAGGTTCCAGCGTGCGGACGCTGGTTTGCTCCATTGGCCTTGCGGCCCAGTTACCATGCTGTTGGTTCCAGCGTGCGGACGCTGGTTTGCTCCATTGGCCTTGCGGCCCAATTCAATACTGTAGGTTCCAGCGTACGGACGCTGGTTTGCTCCATTGGCCTTGTGGCCCAGTTACAATACTGTTGGTTCCAGCGTGCGGACGCTGGTTTGCTCCATTGGCCTTGCGGCCCAATTCAATACTGTAGGTTCCAGCGTACGGACGCTGGTTTGCTCCATTGGCCTTGTGGCCCAGTTACAATACTGTTGGTTCCAGTGTGCGGACGCTGGTTTGCTCCATTGGCCTTGCGGCCCAGTTACAATACTGTTGGTTCAAGCGTGCGGACGCTGGTTTGCTCCATTGGCCTTGTGGCCCAGTTACAATACTGTTGGTCCCAGCGTGCGGACGCTGGTTTGCTCCATTGGCCTTGCGGCCCAGTTACAATACTGTTGGTTCAAGCGTGCGGACGCTGGTTTGCTCCATTGGCCTTGTGGCCCAGTTACAATACTGTTGGTTCCAGCGTGCGGACGCTGGTTTGCTCCATTGGCCTTGCGGCCCCGTTACTATACTGTTGGTTCCAGTGTGCGGACGCTGGTTTGACCCATTGGCCTTGCGGCCCAGTTACAATACTGTTGGTTCCAGCGTGCGGACGCTGGTTTGCTCCATTGGCCTTGCGGCCCAGTTACAATACTGTTGGTTCAAGCGTGCGGACGCTGGTTTGATCCGTTGGCCTTGCGGCCCAGTTACAATACTGTTGGTTCAAGCGTGCGGACGCTGGTTTGCTCCATTGGCCTTGCGGCCCCGTTACTATACTGTTGGTTCCAGTGTGCGGACGCTGGTTTGACCCATTGGCCTTGCGGCCCAGTTACAATACTGTTGGTTCCAGCGTGCGGACGCTGGTTTGCTCCATTGGCCTTGCGGCCCAGTTACTATACTGTTGGTTCCAGCGTGCGGACGCTGGTTTGACCCATTGGCCTTGCGGCCCAGTTACAATACTGTTGGTTCCAGCGTACGGACGCTGGTTTACTCCATTGGCCTTGCTGCCCAGTTACAATACTGTTGGTTCCAGCGTGCGGACGCTGGTTTGACCCATTGGCCTTGTGGCCCAGTTACAATACTGTTGGTTCCAGCGTGCGGACGCTGGTTTGCTCCATTGGCCTTGTGGCCCAGTTACTATACTGTTGGTTCCAGTGTGCGGACGCTGGTTTGACCCATTGGCCTTGCGGCCCAGTTACAATACTGTTGGTTCCAGCGTACGGACGCTGGTTTACTCCATTGGCCTTGCTGCCCAGTTACAATACTGTTGGTTCCAGCGTGCGGACGCTGGTTTGCTCCATTGGCCTTGCGGCCCAGTTACAATACTGTTGGTTCCAGCGTGCGGACGCTGGTTTGCTCCATTGGCCTTGTGGCCCAGTTACAATACTGTTGGTTCCAGCGTGCGGACGCTGGTTTGCTCCATTGGCCTTGCGGCCCAGTTACAATACTGTTGGTTCCAGCGTGCGGACGCTGGTTTGCTCCATTGGCCTTGCGGCCCAGTTACAATACTATTGGTTCCAGCGTGCGGACGCTGGTTTGCTCCATTGGCCTTGCGGCCCCGTTACTATACTGTTGGTTCCAGCGTGCGGACGCTGGTTTGACCCATTGGCCTTGCGGCCCAATTCAATACTGTAGGTTCCAGCGTGCGGACGCTGGTTTGCTCCATTGGCCTTGCGGCCCCGTTACTATACTGTTGGTTCCAGTGTGCGGACGCTGGTTTGCTCCATTGGCCTTGCGGCCCAGTTACAATACTGTTGGTTCAAGCGTGCGGACGCTGGTTAGCTCCATTGGCCTTGTGGCCCAGTTACAATACTGTTGGTTCCAGCGTGCGGACGCTGGTTAGCTCCATTGGCCTTGCGGCCCAGTTACAATACTGTTGGTTCCAGCGTGCGGACGCTGGTTTGCTCCATTGGCCTTGCGGCCCAATTCAATACTGTAGGTTCCAGCGTGCGGACGCTGGTTTGCTCCATTGGCCTTGCGGCCCAGTTACAATACTGTTGGTTCCAGCGTGCGGACGCTGGTTTGCTCCATTGGCCTTGCGGCCCAATTCAATACTGTAGGTTCCAGCGTACGGACGCTGGTTTGCTCCATTGGCCTTGTGGCCCAGTTACAATACTGTTGGTTCAAGCGTGCGGACGCTGGTTTGCTCCATTGGCCTTGTGGCCCAGTTACAATACTGTTGGTCCCAGCGTGCGGACGCTGGTTTGCTCCATTGGCCTTGCGGCCCAGTTACAATACTGTTGGTTCAAGCGTGCGGACGCTGGTTAGCTCCATTGGCCTTGTGGCCCAGTTACAATACTGTTGGTTCCAGCGTGCGGACGCTGGTTTGCTCCATTGGCCTTGTGGCCCAGTTACAATACTGTTGGTTCCAGCGTGCGGACGCTGGTTTGCTCCATTGGCCTTGCGGCCCAGTTACTATACTGTTGGTTCCAGTGTGCGGACGCTGGTTTGACCCATTGGCCTTGCGGCCCAGTTACAATACTGTTGGTTCCAGCGTGCGGACGCTGGTTTGCTCCATTGGCCTTGCGGCCCAGTTACAATACTGTTGGTTCAAGCGTGCGGACGCTGGTTTGCTCCATTGGCCTTGTGGCCCAGTTACAATACTGTTGGTTCCAGCGTGCGGACGCTGGTTTGCTCCATTGGCCTTGCGGCCCAGTTACAATACTGTTGGTTCAAGTGTGCGGACGCTGGTTTGCTCCATTGGCCTTGCGGCCCCGTTACTATACTGTTGGTTCCAGTGTGCGGACGCTGGTTTGACCCATTGGCCTTGCGGCCCAGTTACAATACTGTTGGTCCCAGCGTGCGGACGCTGGTTTGCTCCATTGGCCTTGCGGCCCAGTTACAATACTGTTGGTCCCAGCGTGCGGACGCTGGTTTGCTCCATTGGCCTTGCGGCCCAGTTACAATACTGTTGGTTCCAGCGTGCGGACGCTGGTTTGCTCCATTGGCCTTGCGGCCCAGTTACAATACTGTTGGTTCAAGCGTGCGGACGCTGGTTTGCTCCATTGGCCTTGTGGCCCAGTTACAATACTGTTGGTTCCAGCGTGCGGACGCTGGTTTGCTCCATTGGCCTTGCGGCCCAGTTACAATACTGTTGGTTCAAGCGTGCGGACGCTGGTTAGCTCCATTGGCCTTGTGGCCCAGTTACAATACTGTTGGTTCCAGCGTGCGGACGCTGGTTTGCTCCATTGGCCTTGCGGCCCAGTTACAATACTGTTGGTCCCAGCGTGCGGACGCTGGTTTGCTCCATTGGCCTTGCGGCCCAGTTACAATACTGTTGGTTCCAGCGTGCGGACGCTGGTTTGCTCCATTGGCCTTGCGGCCCAGTTACAATACTGTTGGTTCAAGCGTGCGGACGCTGGTTTGACCCATTGGCCTTGCGGCCCAGTTACAATACTGTTGGTTCCAGCGTGCGGACGCTGGTTTGCTCCATTGGCCTTGCGGCCCAGTTACAATACTGTTGGTTCCAGCGTGCGGACGCTGGTTTGCTCCATTGGCCTTGCGGCCCAGTTACAATACTGTTGGTTCCAGCGTGCGGACGCTGGTTTGCTCCATTGGCCTTGCGGCCCAGTTACAATACTGTTGGTCCCAGCGTGCGGACGCTGGTTTGCTCCATTGGCCTTGCGGCCCAGTTACAATACTGTTGGTCCCAGCGTGCGGACGCTGGTTTGCTCCATTGGCCTTGCGGCCCAGTTACAATACTGTTGGTTCAAGCGTGCGGACGCTGGTTAGCTCCATTGGCCTTGCGGCCCAGTTACAATACTGTTGGTTCCAGCGTGCGGACGCTGGTTTGCTCCATTGGCCTTGCGGCCCAATTCAATACTGTAGGTTCCAGCGTGCGGACGCTGGTTTGCTCCATTGGCCTTGCGGCCCAGTTACAATACTGTTGGTTCAAGCGTGCGGACGCTGGTTTGCTCCATTGGCCTTGCGGCCCAGTTACAATACTGTTGGTTCCAGCGTGCGGACGCTGGTTTGCTCCATTGGCCTTGCGGCCCAGTTACAATACTGTTGGTTCCAGCGTGCGGACGCTGGTTTGCTCCATTGGCCTTGCGGCCCAGTTACAATACTGTTGGTTCCAGCGTGCGGACGCTGGTTTGCTCCATTGGCCTTGCGGCCCAGTTACAATACTGTTGGTTCCAGCGTGCGGACGCTGGTTTGCTCCATTGGCCTTGCGGCCCAGTTACAATACTGTTGGTTCAAGCGTGCGGACGCTGGTTAGCTCCATTGGCCTTGTGGCCCAGTTACAATACTGTTGGTTCCAGCGTGCGGACGCTGGTTAGCTCCATTGGCCTTGCGGCCCAGTTACAATACTGTTGGTTCCAGCGTGCGGACGCTGGTTTGCTCCATTGGCCTTGTGGCCCAGTTACAATACTGTTGGTTCCAGCGTGCGGACGCTGGTTTGCTCCATTGGCCTTGCGGCCCCGTTACTATACTGTTGGTTCCAGTGTGCGGACGCTGGTTTGACCCATTGGCCTTGCGGCCCAGTTACAATACTGTTGGTTCCAGCGTGCGGACGCTGGTTTGCTCCATTGGCCTTGTGGCCCAGTTACAATACTGTTGGTTCCAGCGTGCGGACGCTGGTTTGCTCCATTGGCCTTGCGGCCCAATTCAATACTGTAGGTTCCAGCGTGCGGACGCTGGTTTGCTCCATTGGCCTTGCGGCCCAGTTACAATACTGTTGGTTCAAGCGTGCGGACGCTGGTTTGCTCCATTGGCCTTGTGGCCCAGTTACAATACTGTTGGTTCCAGCGTGCGGACGCTGGTTTGCTCCATTGGCCTTGCGGCCCAATTCAATACTGTAGGTTCCAGCGTACAGACGCTGGTTTGCTCCATTGGCCTTGCGGCCCATACATTATACTGTTGGGTTCAGCGCGCGGGCGCTGCTTCACTCCATTGGCTTTACGGCCCATTTACAAGACTGTTGGTCTCAGCGTGCGGACGCTGGTTTGCTCCATTGGCCTTGAGGCCCATTTGCAATACTGTTGGTCGCAGCGTGCAGATGCTGGTTTGCTCCATTTGCCTGTGGCTTTACTCATTGTTGGTGCCAGTGTGCGGACACTGGTTTGCTCCACTTCCTGAGCTATCATTTTGCGATATATGGATACTGAGTGTCAGAATCTGGTGAAACCACTGACCAGTAGTCATTATAGTCAGCTCTACTGTCTATTGTCCACCTGACAGTGTCTGGAGTCATTCTGGTTGTCACCTTCCTATTGGGGCTGCCTTGCCCGGTATATTGGTAAGGCCGGTAGAACCTATTATCATTATTCCAACTCAAGGTTGCCTTACCCGGTATTGGCAAAGCCGGTAGAGCCCGCTACCTCGGTATTCCGTTTGGCTACTCTGCCCGGTATATTGGTAAGGCCGGTAGAACCTCCTATTATTCCATCATAATGTTGCCTTACCCGGTATTGGCAGGGTCGGTAGAGCCAACTACATATATTTATCAAGCTGCCTTTTCCGGTATATTGACAAGGCCGGTAGAGCCTAGTTCTCAGTTTTCGTTAGGCTGCCTTGCCCGGTATTTGGCAAGGCCGGTAGAGCCACCTATTGGTCTTCACCCAGGTTGCCTTGCCTGGTATATTGGCAAGGCCGGTAGAACCTGCATTGCAATTGTTATGGACATTTGCCTCTGCTTTATATTATTTGTATGTGTATAATACCCTATGGGATTGTCTTAAACTTTTCAATAAAGTTTTGTTTTTACCTAACCTCACGTCTGAGAGTCATTACAAACCGTGACAGAGACGGGGTGTGAGTGAGTGAGAGGGGGTGTGTGTGAGAGAGTGTGAGTGAGAGGGGGGGTGAGAGGGGGTGAGGGTGTGTGTGTGAGAGGGGGTGTGTTTGTGTCTGTCTGTGGTGTAGGAGCGAGTGATTTTGTTTTATCAGTCACTTGGATAGTGGTGGGCGGGCTGGATAATGGGGGCATGCCAACTCCCTGCATGATTAAAATCACTCCCCCACTGAATCACCCAATGGGAGCAGTAACTCCTCCTTACTTAAGCTGAGGTAACATAGCAACACATGGTGGCTCTTCAGTTGAGGAAACGTAACAGTATGCTGAGGGAATGAATATAAAGTGGTGTTTGAGGCTTGCCCTCTGTAACATACAGCAAAGCATATCCCTCCCTTTAAGGAGAAAGGGCGGGAAGCAGGAACAGGAGGAGTGACAGTTGAAAACAGACAGTTAGTGAGGTTGACTGAAGAGATGAAAAGAGTTAAATAAAAGAGTTGCTATTAAGTTTATCCCTGAGTTTGTATTTTATGGAAACATTATACCCTCGTACTGAAACAGAGTGTATGGAGGGTTACAGTTATCTGTGGGAGGTGAAGGTGGGAGGTGAAGGGTTATGATCCTGAGTGAAAGTTTGAGTGGACCAGGAGAAGTTATTGATATCCCTACTTCAGGATCCAGTGGCAGCTATATATATATATTTTTTTGTCAGTTGGATATTAGTGGGCAGGTTGGAGGGGGTGGGCCAACTCCCTGTATGATAAACATGCCCCCATTGAACCACCCAATGGGAGCAGTAATGTCCCCATTTAATCAGCCAGTGGGAGTTGTCTTCTGATGAGACATAAATTATGTAACGAGGCATTCTGTGCAATGTGTGTTTGTTTTCTGAGGAGGCATAAATTATGTTCTGTGTATGAGGAACCATAAATTATGCAATGAGGCTTATTCTTTTATATATATATATATATATGGATTTAGGTCTCAAAATCAAAAAGTCAAACATGGTACATTACAATAGAATAACTGTTATGGTGCTCTACCCCCCACTTCAGTAGCCCCCTTCTCCAGTCAATTAAATATTTACTATAAACCTATATTGGGGTTATGTAATATATGATCTTACTCCCCCCCCCCTCCCATCCCCAACCTTAGCCACTTCAATTGCTAAGGTTTTATAACTCCTGTTTTGTAGTTCCTTATTCTGATGTACAAAGGAGTGAATCTGTGACTATTGGCATCTACTTTAATTCGCTGCTGTTTATCCTGATAGATATTTTATGACAGGTTGTCCCTATAATTGTCACATCCACCTAAAGGGTTTTGCATAGCTTAGTGTAACACCTCTAAATAGACAATCTACAAGTAAGAAGCCAGAGTTGAATAGAGTAAAACAGAAAGACAACAACACTCTGCTCTGAAAATTCCATCTCATGAGCAGAATACCACACTGCAAACAGCTGCAGATTATGTATTTGTCACAGAACCTTCCTTCTACTATGATAGTGTCCCTGGATCTGTTCCTTTTCACTTTTTCATCCATTCTTCTATAAAAATCACACTCCTTTGCCTTCCATCTCCTGCAACTGCATTCACATTGCTCATCCCTTCCACTGCTCACATGAACTCCTCTCATGTGCTAAATCTCTACTTGCCAACAGGAATGACATTCCCATAACTCTTTATCTCGCCTATCACTCTCCCTTCTACTAATTCTCACTGATGGGGACATGTCTCCTAACGTAGGTCCTCCCTTTATTCCTCTCTTCTCTCAAACCCCTAAAGTCTACTCACACCTTTAATGTCATTAAGCTATCTGTTCCTTGCCTCCCACAATGCAATATTCCCTTCCCTCCACTGACATCTCCACACTCCCCACGAGCAATTTCAACATCCCAATGTACAACTTTAATGCCCATTCTGCCTCCCACACCCTTTCACTCAAATCCTCCTTTATGTCATTGTTGATACTTCCCCTACAGAATGTGAGGGCCTGTCCCTTAACCTTGCCTTTTCCCACATCTGCTTAGGATCTGACTTCTTAAAGTTGCCCTTCCGTTTCTCTGGTTACAACATATCATCTTTAAACTCACTTCTACCCACTCAACATGCTAAAACCACCAAGTTTTTCATATATATCAAACAGTAATACACAAATATCCACCTGTTTTGAAATTCTCTCCACTCTCATCACCACCTCCACCTGCCCCAAGTCTGCAACTTCATTGTTCGAAGACAGTTTTAAATCTTCCCTTGATAAAGTAGCTCCTGCTATGCCACAAGCCCCTAGACAAAGCAAGCTGCAGGAATGGTATACAAAAATTATAAGATACTTGCTATGATGCCAGTGCTCTGCTGAGAATCACTGGAGAATACCAAGCTCAAATTCTGACTTTCTACACTATGTAGTAATCCTCTGTTCCTATAATTCTGCCTTCACCCTGGCCAAACACTCATATTTCACTTCTCTCATATCATTTTTATCATCCAATCCACAACACCTGTTTTGCACTTTCAAATCCTTACTGTGCACTACCCCATCACTCCCAACCTCCACTTCCTACAGTCTTGCCAGCTTCTTGAAAGAACAGATGTTTATAATCTGGAATGACCTCCATCCTAACCATAGTCCACATCATCAAAATTGCCCCCACCTTACACACACAGCTCTGTCATCCATTTCTTTACCCCCATATCAGACGAGGAGGTTACCAAACTCTTCTCATCCTGCTACCGCACTACCTACCACTCCTCCCAGTTCCATTACAACTTCTTAAATCTTTCCCCACCTCATTACTCTAAAGTCTTACCCATCTATTCAACCTGTCCCTTAATACCGGATTTCCCCCTCAGCATTCAAATGCACACTAATCATACCAATTCTAAAGAAACAATCTCTTGACCTTGTCAGTCTATCAAACGTTCATTCCATCTCCTTACATCCCCTTGCCTTCAAGCTTCCCAAAAGGTTTGTATACAACTGTCAAACTGAGTTCCTCTCCTTTAACAATAATCTTGAACCCATACAATTTGGATTACACTCACAGCAGTCCATTGAGATTGCACTAATAAAAGTAAAAAACAACTTACTTACAGCTAAATCCAAGGTACACTTCTCCATATTAATTCTTCATGATCTCTTAGCCGTATTTGACAAAGTTGATCACCTACTTCTTTTACAAACACGCTGCTCCATTGGTCTCTGTGATAAACCCCTGACCTGGTTCTTATCTTGCCTTTCATGCCTCTTTCACTGTCTCATTTAATAGCATAACCTCCTCTCTTCTACCTGTTTCTGCTGAGGTACTACAAGGTTCAGTCATCTGATTTTCTCTAGCGACACTTCATTCCTTGGTAATCTAATTAACTTCAATAAACTATAGCACCATCTGTATGCCAAGGATTCTCAAATCTCCCTTTTCTCACCTTACTTTCCCCCTCCTTAGTGATGGATGTCATCAATTATATCTGCAATATTCTCATGGATGCCCTACTTTTTCTTAACATTTCTAAAATAGAACTAATCTTGTTCCTTCCTTCTGCCACTGCTGCTGTACTAGATTTCTTTCAATGTCAACAACTTGATCAGAACACCGATATTCCAGGACGACTGCCTGGGTCTCTGTTCTGCCATGGCATTCCTTCCCTGCGTTCAATCAATTCCTTCCATGCGTTCAATCACTTGCAAAATACTGTCGCTTTCATTTAAGGAACATCTAAAAAAATACAACCTTGCCTCACAAAATATACCACCAAGACACTAGATCACACCCTCATCATGTGGTGTCTTGATTATTGTAATCCCCTACTAACTGGTCTTCTACAGTGACTAGTACTACTCTGAATGCTGCTCCAGACTTGTTCATCTCACTAAACACTCTGTTTCTGCTGTCTCAATCTTCCAAGCACTACACTAATGCCCCATAGCCCCCATGGTCAACCATAAAATAATAACACTGACTTACAAAGCCATTCACAAATCTGCTTCCCAACATATCCAACCTCATTTCAAAGTATTTACCAAATTGTTCTTTAAAGCAGAACTTTCACCCTCTATAAATTCGCCCCCCAATAATTAGGCATATGGCGACTAGCTTTATAATAGTTCTATTATCTGTCATAAGTACCCGGTTCTGAAGTAATCCTTATTCTTCTTGGATTGACAACCAGGCTTCTTGCTTTAGAGCTGTCTGCATGCCTGCGCCATCAGTCCCTTCCAGTGCCTTAAGGCACCATGTAATGCCTCCTAGAGGAGACCGGGATGGACAGGTGCGCAGACGTCTCTAAGCCAAGGTGTCTGCATGCAAGCCTGTCTTCCGGTCTCAGAAGAATAAGGATTACTTCAGAACCAGGTACTTATGAGAGATAATAGCACTATTATGAAGCTAGTCGCCATATGCCTAATTATTGGAGGGTGACTTTATAGAGGGTGAAAGTTCCACTTTAAGCTCCAACAATGATGCCCAGCTCCCTTCTTCCCTTTAACCATCTCTTATGTCTCCAAGCGCTACTTCCTGTGTTTGAAACCTGCTACCCCACTCTCTCAGACTCTTACCCAGCTTCAAAGCCTTCAAGCATTCTCTACAGATTCATCTCTCTAGAGGAGCCTGCCCTCACATCTCACACTATCCTCCTTACTCGGTGTTGCTATTTCTCTCGACTGTACCCCAACAAACTATCCACCCATACCTATCCAACCTGCCTGTGACCCACCTTCCAGTTGACCTACCTATTTCCTCGACTGTATAACACTACCACCTACAGCCACCTTATATTTCTTTTGCCCCTATTGTCCCTCTAGATTGTAAGCGCTCATGATCCGTGCCTTCTGTCCACATATTTCAGTTTGTGCATGTGTTACTTTGGTTTGTTTGTATATTCCCCTATTTTGTCCAGCACCAAAGAATATGTTGGTGCTTCATAAATAAAACTTAATAAAAATAGATCAAGGGGACCGCTATTAAAATTTAAAATAAAGATTAAAATGCAATTTTTTTTTTCATTAATGCAGTAAGCTGTCTCTGCCAAAAAGATTGCTGCTTGCTCCAAGAGGAGGGCTATGGGAAGTGCATGGGAGTTTTGGGGCATTCCATTCCCACGAGTTTGCGTATGCTATAGGAGTGACAGTCGGGGCTTGCTCACTTTATAAACGTGACAGACAAGTGCTTCCACTCCAAGAACTGCATATGTGTCATTCAAGGGCTTAAAATTCCCATTTAAATCATCCCATTTAATAAACTACTCCTGTTTCTGTATTATTCTGTGAAGCCTCTTTGTCAAGGTGGATATTTCTTGCAGAGGGTCTAGAGAAGATCACAGAAACAGAAGAGTTTATCATAGTGGAGAGTTTCTCAATTTAGTACATCTCGATCCTGGAATCCTGCAACAAAGCATGAATACTTCAGTGGGAGGAGTTTTGGGTGCTGGAGTCCAGCAACAAAGAATTATGACCAAAAACAGACATAATATTCTGTGCTAATTAAGGAAACATAGAATCTGATGGCAGATAAGAACCATTCGGCCCGTCTAGTCTAAAGATTCATTCTGGATAACCAATCCTTAGAAAATGGATTCAAAGTTGTTTTTAGGATTTTCTGCCCAGATTAAGTATTAGGAGGTGTTGAAGAGATAGTAATGTTTCACAAAAAAAGCCGCTCTGATTAAACTTCATAGTATTTGGGCCATGAAGAATGTTATTTCAAAACTATCAGAGTTGTAGTTCAAGAGTAATTGAATGATAAAGTATCCCGCTCCTGCCCCGTTTACCTAGTGCAAGCTGCCTCCCCTCAGATATGGAATCTGGTCCTGGGACCAGACAGCTCACAGTAAGGGACAATCTTCTTACTGAGGACATAAGGAAAACCCTGCCCCCCTTAACAGGTTTTTCCTTATGCTCAATAAAAATTATCCCTTGCTGCAATCCATCCGGACAGTCTTGCTGCTCTGAGGTGAGCAGTGTTACATCCGTAAAAGGGGCAGGAGGGGGGATATTTTATCATTCAATTACCCTTGAACTGCAACTCTGACAGTATTTAAGTAACGCTCTCCACAGCCCAAATACTGAGGATTAATTGGAGCTGCTTTTTTGTGAAAAATTACTATCCCTTTAAGTGTTCGTTTAACCCATTGGATGATAGAGACAACTTTAACACACTGAAACCAAAGCAATGGACATGTTACTATCCAAGGGGATAATATACCTGCAGCTGACTCAGGATGCTTAGTGAGTTATAATCCACCAACTTTTGGGACAATCACAGTTTCTTTCACAGCAACAGTGTAATGAAATTTACATTGAGGCACTGCAATGCGTGATACATCTTTCTGGAATTCTCAGGGTTAATTGTGAGTGAGACACAGAATCTTTCAATCTCTGTTATATAACGTATAAGAGGCAATCAGAGTATATGTGTGTGATACTGTAGGAAGGATTATCTGCTATTAAATTACTAAAGATTAAATGGTTTGTGGATGACAGACCAGAGGCAATATGATTATTGAGAGTAGGAAAGGAAATCAGAAAAGCTTTACTGTTCAGAAAAGGCAAAAAAATGAAAATACTGCTCACATTTCTACACACTCAGGCATCTGTGGTTTTAACCATTTGAATTCCAGGTGCTTCAATTATTGTTAAATTCCAAATACTTAGATTGTAAGCTCTGTGGGATAGGGACCTTTTATTCTAATGTATACTCACCTGGTGTTCCCATTATGATTGTCTATATAAGCACTTAATTACTGCACTTATTGTACCCCTTCTATACTAAATGTAAACTGTAAAGTGCCAAGTACACAGGTTGGTGCTATATACATACATACAAATACTGGGACTTTTTTTAAACTCCTGGGGAGCTAGAGGGATCTACAACACATTTCTCAGCAATGTGTTGCAGACCTTTCTAGTGTACAAGGGGTTAACAGCTTGAATCTGGGAAATTCACTTCTCTGTCCAGGGTGTATATTCAATAATCTAAATTTGGTGGCACAAGCTGCTTATAGCAACAGGCTAAAGCTTTAGGCGATTCTCTCTTAAAACATAGGCTACAGATGGCTCCTAAAATCCTTTGCATGCCAAGGAGTGTGCCATGTATTGCAGTCCCTTCTGTGACTTAAATAACTAAAACTGAGTGAGTATAGAGTATATTTAAGGAAGAAACAGTACAGAACAGGCAGGGCAACGTGGGGCCCTCCAACTCCTGCCACAATACAATTCATATAATTCCTGTAATTATGGAAGTGGTAGTCTGGCAGAATCTGGAGAGCCCCGCATTACCCAACAGTGGCATAGAATCATATTCTGATTTTTTCCACCTAGCTCATTGCATTGAAATGAATGGTGAGACAGAATTACCCCAATACCAAATGTGGAAAGGTTCCCTTCTTTTCCAGCAGTGATAATGTAAAAGGGGTTCCAGGAGCATGTCTAGTTAGGACAGGCAAATAAAGTAAAGCTGCAGTGTAGTTTAGAGCAGTGGTTCTCAACTCCTGTCCTCAGGACCCACTAACAGGCCAGGATTTGATGATTTCCTTGTTAGAGCACAGGTGAGTTAATCAATGTGAATTAGCCTCTGATAACCACACCTGTGCTCTAGCAGAGAAATCCCTAAGTCCTGGCCTGTTAGTGGATCCTGAGGGCAGGAGATGATAAGCACTGGTTTAGAGGGTCTTTTATCTTGGCAATTTATTCTCTGTGTTAAAAGAGACTGGGGTAACTCTGGAAGAAACAAGGTTTACTCAAAATATCCCAAATTCCTTTTTGACTGAGACAGGCAGATGATCCAATTTGCTTCTTGAGTTGGCTTTTCTCTGTGTTAGGGGAGTCTGGGATTGTGGGAGGGGAGAAAAGAAATGTACCCCCGTATACCCCAAAATCTTGTGTGACTGAGAAGAGACAGGCAAGCCATTCAAGTTCCTTTGTGAGCTGGCTAAGCCTTTCACACTGACTGACAGAATATTTAGCAGACTGACACTGCTTTTATATGGCCAGTCTCTGTTCAAAATGGCTCCCAGACATCCACTGGCTGGATGTGTGCTTACAAACCTCCCAGCCAATCATCTCCTAGCGGGGGGATGACAACTCTCACAGAAGAGAAGAAGACAGAAGATAGAGAGAAAGATGACAGAAGACAGAAGATTGAAGAAGACAGTCAGTGACTGATGAGGGTACTGAAGACCCCACTGGACATCAGGATTACTGGTAAGTGTTTCTTAGCAAGGCATTTTTTAAAATTTAGTATAATAAACACTGTCAGTACCAGTGGGGTATGCATACCTCACTGGCACTCATAGGGTTCGTTTTACTAACCTTTGATGATTTTTTTCATACTTTGTATTGATATGGGACTTAGGGCCCCATATCAATACATCCACTGGCCATTTAGGTTCTTCTTTTTTCTCTTTTCAGTTCCTGCGTCTGCAGGATTAACATGCTTTAGGGGACTCTGCGCCCCAAAAAAATGGGTGCAGATTTTCCCCTATTAGAGTGAATTGCTTAACGCATCGTAATGCTTAGCACATTTTTTTTAGCCAGTATTTCTTCATAGCACTGGTGCAATGTTCATTGTCTTTAGGACACTATATAATGCCTGTCAGACAGTCTCTCTCCATTAATGAGTAAACCTGACAAAGACTCCGCTCTCCGGATAAAGTAAATTACGGTTAGTAAATGCCTAAAATAGGAGAGATTCAGCTCTTAAGACAAAGCATATTAAGGTTAGGTACTTGCCAAAAATGAGGAACCTTGGCGTTGGTGGCAAGCTTAGCATTCTATGGCCATATGATGTGACTAAATCCTCATCTTTAATATAGCAGTGATATGCAGGCACAATGCCGCAAAGTAAAGGGTTAATGGTGATGAAAATTTGGATGTGCACCAATACCTTGTGTATTTGCTTTTAGCTATTTTGGTCAAAATTTGTTGCACTCCAGCAATTTTAAATGTGTTTTTTCTTTGGTTGTGCTTAACAAGACCTGACTGGAATAGCACTGGTAACTTAATTGTTTTCCGTGCTAGAAAAAAATGCTGGCAGGGTTTTTTTTGGTGACAGGATGTTTCACAAAAACAGCAGCTCCAATTAACCTTCATAGTATTTGAGCCATGTAGAGTGTTAGTTCAATACTGTCAGAGTTGTAGTTCAAGAGTAATTGAATGATAAAGTATCCCCCCCCTGTTCCTTTTACCTCGTGTAAGCTGCCTCCCCTCAGATGTGGAATGTGGTCTTGGGACCGGACAGCTCACAGAAAGGGACAATCTTCTTACTGCATACCTCCCAAGTGTCCCTCTTTAGGAGGGACAGTCCCTCTTTTAGACTTAAATCCCTCTGTCCCTCTTTCCCACCCTGATGTCCCTCTTTTTAGGATATCAGACTGTGTGGTGTGTATAGAAGTGTATTACATTGCTCTACAGCAATAAAAATCAATGCCACCTAAAACACGTGTCTCTCTTTTTGGCAATTTGAAATGTTGGGAGGTATGTTACTGTGAGCAAAAGGAAAACTCTGCCCCGCTTGACAAGTTTTCCAGGATTTTCCTTATGCTCACTGAAGATTGTCCCACTGTGCTATTAATCCAGACAGTCTTGCTGCTCTGAGTTGAGCAGTATTACATCAGTAAAAGGGGCGGGAAGGGGATACTTTATCATTCAATAATTCTTCTACTACACCTCTGACAGTATTGAAATAACACTATGTGTGCCCCAAATACTATGAAGATTAATTGGAGCTGCTTTTATTGTGAAACATTACTATCCCTTTAATAAATATGGCTCAAAATGTTTTAATCTTTTTTAATGATATTGTTCATTTCTTAAAAACTATTTATTTTACAGAAAATTATAAGTACAACATATAGACAAAATTTAATGATCGGTACAATAATTTAAATGGCTTAATAACTTTAAAATTGTAATATTTATCAGCCATACCATAACTTGTTGTTTAAGATGTATTCAGCCATAACAGAAGCTAGGGAACAAATACACTGTCACTGCCTGTGCTTGTCAGTACAGCGCACATTGCAATGACTACCCTGACCCCCCAGCATGATTAGAAATGCCTAATTTATTCAAGGGCTGAAGGCTTCTCCTTTATTAGTGCCAGGCAGTATCCAGTAATTAGAATAGGTCACAATCGTCCTGTATGTCAGGCTGACATAATAGCTCTGCATTGATTAACTGTGGACTCCTCTGTCTTTTGCCCCTGCTGAGAAATCTGCTTTTTTTTTTACTGACAGTGAAAATTATAAAGAAATGCTTTATGTGACCACAAATCAAACATGGACAAGTGTGAGGACGGATGTACAATGGGAATAAGAGCTAGAGGGACCTGTAACATACCTCTTAAAGGAACACTAACACCTCCTAAAAAGACATCCGCTTAACTTAAAGGGACACTAACACCAATATTTAAAGTTGTCCCTGTTATCTGTATACAAGAAAAAAGCAGCCTGGAGCCTCCTAACGTTTTCTGGGGGTTCTGTGTACAAGATGAAGTCCCCTGACAAAAACCCAAAGCAGCAGCCATCTCCCTTGTTTGACAGGCCTTCTGGGTTCCAGTTCACATGATGATCCATGGCAGACTTGTGCATTACCCATTCATCTCTATGGCTATGCTCCTAGAACTAGCTGTATGCCCTGGAGCACACATTTTCTTTTGCAGATACAAGAGAGATGATCTTTCAAATCACTGTCTCATCTCCTAAGAACCCCCCCTCCCCCAAAAACTTTAGGAGACTCCATATCACTTCTTTCATAGAGGTAATTCGGACAGCTTTTGATACTACATATGCTGAAGAATGAAGTGACCAGATAGCCCTTTAAAGGTATGGGGATAATTAAAATGTAAAGAAAAATGTGGTAGGGTTTATTCCCCTGAGTAAAACAAGGGTACTCCACTGCTGAAAGGTGTTTTATTCAAAAGTGATTACAGCTCTAAGTTGAATTTTTTAGGTGCAGCATCACAGTGGCCTGAAATGGTACAGTGGCGCTGTTGCTACACCATCCTATGGAGATTTATTGTCAACTGATCAGATCTGTACAAAGGATGATGTAGCAACAGCTCCACTGTACAATTTCAGGCCACTGTGATATGCACCTAAAATTTCAAGTTTGAGCTGTAATAACTTTTGAATAAAAAACCTTTCAGTAGTGGCAGTGTCCTTGTTTAACTCAGGGGGATAAATGCAGGGCACATGAAATTCACATACTACAGGGTTGCACTTATTCCTGTGCAGACCTGCATAAACCTGCATTTAACCATTCAAAGGGTTAAAGGGATATCTGGTGACCTTGTACAAGTCCATGCTATGAAAAGTCAAATTGATTATACGTTTTATTTTTTATTTTACCTTCAGCTATTTTGTTTACTCTTATGTGCCTGATTATGAGCTCCCTGGAACTCTATTTCTAGAAAGATTTCTGTCACGACTCTGGCAGTAGCGAGAGCAATACAGTGTAACACTACCCCTACAGCAGAAAAGCCTACTTCCAGTCTATTAAATACATCATATAGAGCACTCAGTACTGCAGGGATAGTGTTACATTAGAAATATATTCCCCTCCAACTTTGGTGATGTGACTTTCAGCTGTATTTACACCCCTTAAGTGCCAGGTCCATGGAGAAGTGTTCCCATATTACCAAGCCTGTATGGTATTGATTGCAAATGAAGCAAGTGGGTATTCCTGCTCCTCCCACTCCAGACGAGACTTTGAGGAATACCAACTTCAGTGAGTCAGAGATAAAGCAGCAATTGCCTTCCTGTCACCATTATTGATTATTTGCACAATTGTATAAGCGACCAATACCACTGCAAGGGGTATCAGTAGGGGTCCTGATGCCCCCAACTAGTTCTGAAAACAATAATGCTGTGTGTGCCACAAGTGTGTCCAACACATTGATCTTCCATGCGTATGACACCCCTCTGGCATACACACATATACTGCTTGCTTCCCCAGCCTGTTTCCACTTCCCACGGGTTCTCATACTCAGCCCTTATTGCAGTCTGGTCATCTGCTCATATTTTGTCCAGCTCGTTCAGGAAACTCCAAAGCTCTGAAGACTAGGGAGGACAAACTCTGGGCATTTCTTCTGTCGATCCTTCCCCTAACCATTTTTTCATGGTTCCCATTAAGCTTTGCTTGGAGGGCCATTCCATGGTCAAGCAAGCCTATGTGAACTCTGGAACTATGGGAGTGTTTGTTTCCCAGAACTGGGCAATAGCTGTCGGCACTTTCTAAAAACTCAAGTCAGTTACCCTCTTCATCAGATCTATTGATGGATCTCCATTGGAAACAGGTACCCTCTCTCAGCCATCTATTCCACCTATTCCTCTCTAGATGACAGCTGGAGTCCTACATCAGGGCCGGCTCCTTATGCCCTTGAATTGATTACTGGGAGCTAAACAAAATCACAGTAAAAATGGTCTTCCTTTCCATTTATCCTAGTGTTTTTTTAATACAGGAGCTACGGTATTTTCTGAATTGGACCTCCAAGAAGCATATCACTTTATCCATATCAAGGTAGATGATAAATGGAAATGTAACCCATATTCAGAGTGCTTGGTTTGAATCAAGATACAAAGATTAAATATAAGTACAATTTGTCGCATTCAAGACTTCAACAGCCTGTGGTATAACGTTATTGATGCTGCCTGCCTATGTTAAGTCCAATGTTCCAATTGCAAGGATTTTTTCCTGCTTTATTTATTGCTTTGTTGATTACTGAAAAGGTGATCCTCATCATCATCATGGGCCAAATATCTGGCAGTGGTGAAACCTGAAGCACCAGTCTGCTTCTCTCTACTTCAACATTTATCCTACTAGTTGTATCTATCCTGTATCTTAATCCCACTACATGTGCCTTACTTTTGATAACTTTACACATCTCCTCTTCTAACTATGATACCTTTATTGATTAGATCTGCCTCAGCATCTACCCCTTCCTTATATGTACCTCCTACTTTTCCTCTACTGCCTATGTCTATACTCCAAAGACAAAGACCACTGATTCAGGTTAATTTCCATATTTACTATTATCCCCCCAGTCAATCTCCCTATTTCCTATTGTCTCCCCAGTCAATCTCCCTATTTTCTTTTGCCCCCCTAATTGATTTCCCTATTTTCTATTGTCCCCTCTAGTCAATCTGTTGGCGCTTTGCCAGGTCCGGTCGGGGCATTGCCAGGCAACCACATCGGCATCTTCACTCATCCTCGCTTCGCACTTTCATGACATCAGCCGCCTCTAGTGTGGCTCCACAGTAGAGTCCGTGCTCAGTTCTTCAAGTCCTTCCCAAGTGTAGCTTCACCTGCTTATTCCTGCGTTTACTGTGTATGACCATGGCTGCTCTACTGGACCTTGCTACTTGTGCTGCCTGCCCTGACCTGTATTCTGCCTACTGGACCCTGCTACTTGAGAAGCCTGCCCTGACCACTGGCCTGGATTCTGACCCTGCCACTTGAGTCACCTGCCCTGACCTGTTTTCTGGACACTTGACTCTGCCTCTGGAGCCTCTTGCCCTCCTGCAGTTCCTGTCATTATATAGCTGAGAACTCTGCTCCCCGTGGACTCACCCCTGCTAGCTAAGTTCCGGCTGTTCCTGTCTCATCAGGCTGAGCACTCTGCTTCCTGTGTACTCCAGGTATCCCAGCTTGTTTGCATATATATATATATATATATATATATATATATATATATATATATAGATCGGGTAGTCGGACAAAGCCACAGGATTGATCAGGAGAAAACAGCCAAGCAAGGGTCAAACGAGAGCAACACTGAAGAAACGCACAGATACACCATGAAAGGGCAACAAGTCCTAGCCTCAATGAAGTTTATAAAGCAGCAAAAGCAGGCGGGACCCAATTAGGCCCAACAAAATAGGTCCATAAACAGGTGTCCATGCCAGTGCCTGAAGCATGACTTTAGCAATGAGGAAGTGGCCGAAGGCCATGCCGGTCGGTGGCCATACAGAGGTGAGAACACAGGATCGCTTAGGCCTCAAAGGGAGACTGTGATACTGGCAAAGCGCTGACAGATTGATTGTGGGGGGCAATATAAAATAGGAAAATCGATTAGGGGGACAAAAGATAATAGGGAGATTGACTGGGGGGGACAATAGAAAATAGGGAGACTGACTGGGGGATAATAGAAAATATGGAAATTAACCTGATTCAGTGGTCTTTGTCTTTTGAGTAGAGACATAGGCAGTAGAGGAAAGTAGGAGGTACATATAATGAAGGGGAAGATGCTGAGGCAGATCTAATGAATAAAGGTATCATAGTTAGAAGAGGAGATGTGTGAAGTTATCAAAAGTAAGGCAGATGTAGTGGGATTAAGATACGGGTAAGATATAACTAATAGGATAAATGTCGAAGTAGAGAGAAGTAGACTGGTGCTTCAGGTTTCACCACTGCCAGAGATTTGGCCCATGATGATGATGACGATTATGAGGATCGCCTTTTCAGTAATCAACAAAGCAATAAATAAAGCCTGAAAAAATCCTTGCAATTGGAACACTGGACTTAACATAAGCAGGCAGAGTCAATAACATTATACCACAGGCTGTTGAAGTCTTGAGTGCAACAAAGTGTACTTATCATATTTAATCTTTGTATCTTGATTCAAACCAAGCACTCTGAATACTGGTTTCATGCCAACATTTAACCCTTTGCATGCCAGGGGCTTGGGCCATTTGTCACCCGTGGAGTCCGGTCACATTTTCAGCATTTTTGCTATTCATGTGTTTAGCTATGATTTCCACAGTTACCTTTCTAGCTATATGTAGTATATAGTCACTGGTACCTTTATCTACATTTTGTGTAAAATACATATATATATATATATATATATATATATATATATATATATATATATATATATAATCACTAATAAATTGAGCTTTTGCAGGGTGAATGAATGAATATGTTTATTTATATAGCACCTTAAGTGTATGCAGCTCTTTACAATTTAAGTTTTTAGACAATACATGGTTATTAAGTTCCTATTGTCCCCCCTCTTTTCTATTATCCCATTAAATTAATTCCCCTAGGGCCTCCCTTTTTTATCCCCCTCCCAGTTAATTCCCTTATTTCATCCCCTCCATGTTAGTTCCCCAATTGTGTCCCTCCATTTTATTCCCCTGATGTGCTCCCCTGTGATGCCACCCCCTCTTTTATCCTCTCCCCATTAATTTCCCTGGACCTTGGACCTTGAAGCTGTTCCACCTGTCCTGTCTTTTTAGCTACAACTATGAGCCATACCTTCCTGTCCTGACCTTTGGTTTCATCCTGACTACCAGTCCATTCTCTACCTATGCACTGGAGATCCAGTGTTGTGATCTCCACTAGTGTCCACAGGACCTGCTATCCTTCAAAGTGTAGGTAGGTCATCTTGTTCCAATTCCAGCTCAACCGGCACTGGTTATTCAACTTTGATGTTGGACTCTGTACCTTTAGTCACAGCCAGTGGCAGAAGCATGGTTTCACATACCACTGCACTGCCCCTAAGCCTCACCCTCTAGAGTCACTTTCAAGCTTGCATCATAGTTAGTAGAATTAGGTCCTGTTGGGCACCAACTTCAGAGATCAAAATTACGTGATAATGATACTCTTCTTACAATATTCTGCTAATGTGGATGCACTTTTTTATATGGGTTTTATCATTCAGAATGTTTATAACTATTAATAGAGGGGAGGGGTAAGCATAAGCAATATTCAGACTTCAAATAGAAATGAAGATTCATTGATTATATATGTCTTTCATACAACAGTCAGTTTTAGCTATTTGCATTGTGTATCCTTTTATTAAACAAAATAAATAAAAATCCTTATGCATATAGTTATATTTTCCTGTGTTATGTGGGAAAAATGTTTTTATATGAAGAACTTTAAATGAGAAAATGGAGGTTGGTGAACCAGGCAAACAACCTGCGAAATATTCTGTGTTTTTATCTAGAAATACTGTGACCTCATCATGTGTTTAGCTAGTTCTTATCAGGAATTAGTCACATTAATAGCTACAAGAGAAGATCAACAGGAAGTGTTCACAATTTGAAGTGTACTTTTATGGAAGATTTGTACCTTGCTCTGAGCTACAATTTTAAAGGGCAGTTTTCCTAAGTCTGCTCCTATGGCTGCATTGTGCAGTTCGAAAACCTATCAGCCATTCAGATAGAGTGAGTGTGGGAAAACTGTCCTCCGTCGGCTACAAAGCAGCCCAGAAGTATGTGGCATTTGACCATCTGCTCCTTGGTTGCATTTACAGTCCTCATAGAAGCATGTGCTGGACTTTCAAGCCCATTACAGTGGGTCTACACGAAACTGTATTACACTGGACAGGATACTGAAATGCAAGACTTCACTGGACCCCAAATTTCTTAAAACCTGATTCTGCTGCTGGTTTTTCTTCAGCTCAGTAGGATGCACTTATCACTAAAACATTCTATGCAAGTCTTCTAACTTAAAGGAACACTAGCACCTCTCAATAATAAAACCTCACTTAACTTAAAGAGGAACTACCACTTCCACTAAA
Organism: Rhinophrynus dorsalis; assembly: GCA_037306005.1. Taxonomy (NCBI): domain Eukaryota; kingdom Metazoa; phylum Chordata; class Amphibia; order Anura; family Rhinophrynidae; genus Rhinophrynus; species Rhinophrynus dorsalis. The sequence continues at coordinate 83,297,755 of CM074724.1, read as the reverse complement.
GTCGCCCTGCAATACTTATGCAGGTGGTGACTAGCTTTGTAATCATTATTTTACCTCTCAAAAGTGCCCACAAATAAAGTTAGCCTTAAGTTTCCGAGACTGACGGCCAGGTTACTGCAGCCTGTGCACCTGCGCATTCTAGATGTCCGCGGTGCTTCCTGGCTTCTGTTCTCGGAAGCTTAAGGATAACTTTATTTGTGGGCACTTTTGAGAGGTAAAATAATGATTACAAAGCTAGTCGCCACCTGCATAAGTATTGCAGGGCGACGTTAGTAGAGGTGGTAGTTCTGCTTTAATCTGAGCAAAAAAAAACTTCTTGGCTGCTATGCATCAAGTATGTGTGGAATGGTTAGCCAAATGAATCCTAAATGACAACTGGATATCAAGTCCGTGGAGGAAGACATGGCTTTTTAGACATTCCTGGGGGAATAAGCCAAGTAGGTAATGATTTAGGTAAATTAGAAGAATGGATTAGAGTGTGGCAGCTGTAGTTTAATGTTGATAAATGTAAATTAATGCACTTGGGAAGTAAAAATCCAAATGCAGAATATGGTATTTAGGGCACTGTGCTGTCTGCGACATTAGTAGCAGAAAGAGGGAGATGATCACGCCACCACAGACCTCTGGTCAGACCTCATCTACAGTATTGTGTACAGTACTTGAGACCCCCATCTCCAGAGGGATAGATATTCTAGATCTAATTCAGAGAAGGCCTACTAAAATGGAGAATGGTTTGCAGGATAGAAATTATCAGGACAGATTAAAGGATCTCAACATGTATAGCCTGAAGGAGAGAAGAGAGTGTGGCTATGATAGAAACATTGAAATACATAAAGGGAATCAACAGAGTACAGGAGTGAAGTACATTTCAAAGGAGTAGTTAGGTCAAGAGGCCATAGTCTAAAACTAGAGTGCCAGAGGTTTAGATGAAAGGTAAGAAAGTTTTACTTCACTGAGAGGGTAGTAGATAAGTGGAATAGCCTGCCAGCAGAAGTGGTAGATGTTAATACATTGAGGGAATTTAAGCATGCGTGGGATATGCATAAGGCTATCCTGAACAAGGACCAAATAAGATCTAAAGTTTTTATATTAGGAAAAATGAAGAAACTAGGGGCTGGATTCTGTTGTAGGTGCTAATGTTATCACTGCTTTTATTTCCAGGTTTCCCCATAGACTTAAATAAGAAAATGTTTGCTAAAACGTGTGTTAACATTTATCACCTGCAACAGAATCCAGCCCCAGATGGGACGAATGGTTTTATCTGCTGTCAAGTTCACTTTATATGTTTTTTCTAGGCCTCTGGAGCCCCAAACTCTTCTTACTTATGTCTTTTTATGAAACCTATAGTAGGTAACTGAATAATATCTACCTTTGTGAACATGGAATATAGTACTAATTTAAAGAGATATTTGTATAAATAATCTACTCAGAATGTATTCAAACTAGCCATTAGGATTTTTTACCCAGATTAAGGTACTTGAGGGTTTAGCCTTAGTAGGTAATAGTGTTCATTTAAGTAGTTTACCACTTACTGACAGACATTTAAATAAAGCTGTTTGGAACCAAAGAACACATAGTACACCTGTTTATATAGAAAGTGAGGGTTATGTTTGGCAGTTGTTTTATGATTTAAAAACCTTTTGAGTGCCACAGGGGTAGCCAATGCATTGCAAAGCAATGCGCTGGCTATCCCTCTGGCATGTAAAGGGTGAAATTCTTTGTGTTCCATAGAGATGTGCACACAAATCACCTGGCAAAACACTGCTCTTCTCCCTGGCACTTAAAGGGATAGTAATGTTTCACAATAAAATCAGCTCCAACTAATCTTGATAGTATTTGGGCCATGGAGAGTGTTATTTCAATACTGTCAGAGTTGTAGTTCAAGAGTAATTGAATGATAAAGTATCCCCCTCTCGCCCCTTTTACTGATGTAACACTGTTCACCTCTAGGGTTACCACCCACCCAGTATTTTACCGGCAGGCGCTGCTGTTTTTGTGAAACATTACTAACAAACATCCCTTTAAAAGTATGAACATAGGTATTTCCAATGGACAGAACCTGGCTGTGCCATTTTCCTGTTCCATCACTCAGCACATTTTGATTCGCTGTCCCATGAGAAAGTTCTTATAATACGTGACACTATTTAGTCAAAGCATATTAAAGAATACATATGAGCAGATGTAAGAATTCACAGGATAAATTGTAAAAACACAGGTGCATTCACAAAGCAACAGAGAATGAGGGAGAAAAGGGTTCTAAATAACAGTTCCAAACAACAGTGCTTCTGTGTTGAACCCTTTGAATGTCAGAGAGGTATCCAATGCATTACTTTGCAGTGTGTTGGGTATCTCTCTGGCACTCAAAGGGTTAACTACTGTTACTGTTTCTTTAAGGATTTACTTGTATGCACAATGGAAAAACTGTGCAGATTTAGAGGGGCACACCAGCTGCACTATAGGGAACAAAAACATATCCCCATTGCAATGTGTTGGTTATCTTGCTGGTTCTGAAAGGGTTATGTTCTTAACCCCTTAAGGACCCATGACGGTCCTGGACCATCATGGGTTGTAATACCCTTAAGGGCCCATGAAGTTCCTGGACCGTCACAGAATTCCGGGCTCCCCGCACAGGTGCAAGCCGTTCGGGGAGTCCGGAATCGGATTTGCTAAAAAAAAAAAAAAAAAAAAAAAAGGTCCCTGGTCCTTAAGTGACAGCCGTGTGCATATGCAGCTAGTCCTTAAGGGGTTGACCCATTGAATGCTAGAGGGGCCTCCAAAGCAATGGGTTAAAAGGGGTTAAAACTCAATTTAAATTAATATGAATATTTTTTATTTGTTCCACTTCAGTGTGGTTGGTTTGCCCTAGAATTGTTGCACGTTTGTTTAAATATATGGCCCATGAGTAAGTATCTAACTTGTTTAACAAGAAATTTCAACCTGGTTACCGTGAAATGTTTGTTGCTTGCCTTACGGCCTTGCATAAATGCACTCAGTAGCTCTAATTGAAGCATAGATCCTGGATGCTCTGTTGTCATTTCTGCTGCTCAAATAGGGTGTCCATGAAGCTGAACCATGCAATGGTTCAAGTGCGTCTCTTCTCTTATTTCTAAGAACAGGTTAAAGGAACAGTTAACTTTTAATGAAAAAAAAATGTTGTAGCACTTTTTCCTGCTGAATTAATAAATGGTACCTATGCTTCTGGGACACTTAATACAGCTCAAAATGTTTCCCACTTTAAATAGCAATTTTCTGTTGTGGTCACCATATAGCACTCTTCCTATCACTTATTATGGAGCGCCATGATCTATGACTCAAACTCTCCAACAGAGTGCAATATAAAAAAACTGCCCTTTGGACACTAGCTGGCAGTGTAAAAATAATATACAATGTTGTGATTTAAAGTTTCCCAGTTGAAATACCATTGTTTTACTCAGCAGGAAAAACTCCATAACACTTTTTTAAAAGGTTAACAAAAATGTTTATTTTTCAGATTTGTTCACACGTGAAATTAGCATAGCGTTTCTAATGCTGTGTTACGGCCTGAAAGTAGAACAAATAGCTTGCTCATCAATTTTTTCACATGGGCAAAATCTGCCTCTCCTGCTGAAGCCTGCCTCAGCTTGGCGAAAATATCCTGTACCCAATGTAGAATGCAGGAAAGTTGCACTGGAGATGTTATGCACTATGAAGCCACCACGCAGATCATCCAAATGGTTGACTTGGAGTTTGTAACACTCATCCCAAACTCAAATGAATGGCACCCAGGAGCATAAGCCATTCGTGTATTGCTGACCTGGATGTTGTATGGCCATCAATCACTCGCTCCCTGAAATGAGATCATTAGGAAAATGCAGATAAGTAAGCAAGCATTTTGTGCTGAGCAGCACTGCAGCTCCATTTAACCCTTGATGTGCCAGATGGGTATGTAACGAATAGTCCTCTGGCACTCAAAGGATTAAGTAGGCCTTGTGAAAAGAGATCTAATAATAACCTAAAATTTACCTTATTATGACCAAAAATCCTAATGGCCCCTATGAATAAGCCCTGAATATCATGTCTGTAGGTGAAGGGGCTTATTAGAAGGTGATACTTCTTTAAAGGGGCAATAAAGAGTTGTAGGAAATATGCATAATAGAAGATAATGCTATAGCCAAGGGAACTTGACCTACATTCCTAAAACTCTGAAACAGATATATAGCCCCAGTAGTAGTAGCAGCTCTGAGGAACTCCTCATTCCTCACTCCTCAGAGAAAGCCAGGCTAAATGTATTAACAACAGCATAGATGAGGAGGAGGGATGGTGGTGGGCACCCATCACCATTACCATACATATCTGCCACATTGTAGACAGGGCCGGATTTGCCATTAGGCAAAGTAGGCACCTGCCTACAGGCGCACGCCAACGAGGGGCGCCTGCCATTTGTATTTTTTTTTTTTTTTTTTTTTTTAACATTCTTAAAAAAAAAAAAAAATAGCCGCCTTGCTGGCTGCACCGGCGGCACCCACTCACATTGCCCGCCCCCCCAGTCTTGTACCTGATGGAGCTCCCTCGTTGCCTCTTTAGGAATGCAGAGCGCTGGGAGATGACATCATCTCCCAGTGCTCTGCATTCCTGAATAGGAGACTGCACGGGAGCTCCGTCAGGTACAAGACTGTGCAAAAGGAGGCACAGACAGATGACAGATCTCCTACCAGGGAGGTAGGAAACGGACAATGGGAGGGGGGAGGTAATGTGGAACTAATGGGGGGCAATGTGGAGCTAATGGGGGGCAAGTTGGAGCCGATGGAGGGCAATGTGGAGATGGTCGGGGCAAGTTGGAGCTGATGGAGTGGAGGGCAATGTGGAGCTGATGGGGGGGGCATTGTGAGGGTAATGTGGAGCTGATGGGGGGCATTGTGAGGGCAATGTGGAGCTGATGGGGGCAATATGGAGCTGATGGGGGCATTGTGAGGGCAATGTGGAGCTGATGGGGGCATTGTGTGGGCAATGTGGAGCTGATGGGGGCATTGTGAGGGCAATGTGGAGCTGATGGGGGGCATTGTGAGGGCAATATGGAGCTGATGGGGGGCATTGTGAGGGCAATATGGAGCTGATGGGGGGCAATGTGAGGGTAATGTGGAGCTGATGGGGGCATTGTGAGGACAATGTGGAGCTGATGGGGCAATATGGAGCTGATGGGGGGCATTGTGAGAGCAATATGGAGCTGATGGGGGGCAATGTGAGGTCAATGTGGAGCTGATGGGGGCATTGTGAGGGCAATGTGGAGCTGATGGGGGGCAATGTGAGGGCAATATGGAGCTGATGGAGGCAATGTGGAGCTGATGGGGGGGCATTGTGAGGGCAATGTGGAGATGATGGGGGGAGCAACATGGAGATTAGTTGCATTGTGGAGGTATCCAGTGCAGATGGCCCACAGGGGGGGTGGGGGGCTTCAAATATCTGTACCTACAGGCTCCTGAGATGTAAATCCAGCCCTGATTGTAGATTGTTTTTTGGTTTTAGTTTTTTTTTATCTCTTGACATCATCATAAATATGTGCCAGTTTAACTTATGCAGAAAAATATTTTTCAAGGCATATCTTGCTGTAGGTCTCCCAACTTTGACTTCCAGACACTTTTTTCTCCACTGCAGCCCACAGAGGAAGTAATATTGTGGTGGGAAATGTTGCACCATAGGAAACATAATTTGTTGGAATAGGTGAAAGATTTGTTGAAATCGGTGAAAAGGGGGAACATTTTGCATTGAAGGACAGGAGAAAACTTTTGCGAAAAAGGAGAAAAATAGTCAGCTCTTCACAAATGTCATATGGGAAATTTTTCTCACTTTTTGCCCATCCCTACATAACTCAACAAGTCTTCAGTCAGTACTCGATGTCATATGTATGGTGGCAGACATTAGAGTTGCTGGCAGTTTTCTTTCTTTAACTGAAGCAAGCAGGGTGCATGAACAGTGGAGTAACTATAGGGGTCACAGGGGTCGCACTTGTGACCGGGTCCGTGCACTCCAGGGGCCAGGCCGCCACCTGAAATCCCTCCGCCTGGCTCCCGCAATCTCCCTCCGGCGCTCTAGTAATGCAAAGTGCTGGGAGATTACACAATCACCCAGTACTCTGCATTACTTAGAGGGCCGCGCAGGAGCTCCAGGTAGGAGGCAGGAGATGGGGACATTGTGGAGATTGAGGGGTATTGTGGAGGGGGTCAATGTGGTTGAGGGGGGCCAATGTGTGTGTGGGGGGGCGTGGCACTTCTTGCACCAGGGCCCGGAGGCTTCTAGTTACGCCTCTGTGCATGAACCTACTTAACTCCATCTTGTTTGCTGAATGAGCTTAATTAACTATTTAAGGACAATATGGGTGTGTCCCTAAGGGTTAAGATTACCATGTTCAGTGGGGTGGAGCTTTTGTCCTGTGATCCTGCTACATGTCCGCCTTCATTGACAGGACATCCAGTACTGACTGAAGCTGACAGGCATCTCTTGAACAAAAGCACATGTGCAAAACTAAAAGGTGCCATTAGAATTTTCTGATCATAGTAACATAATTGGGGGATGTTATTAGGAGGAGTTACTTCTCCTTTACCAAAAAAAAATTAAACTCTTCTAAAATGGTCACTATTCATTCAGTCACTGCCATTCTGAGTTTAGATGTAGTACCTGCTGCCTTCGTGGCATTTAGACGGTTCTCCAAGAAAAACTGAGGGGTTTATGGTCAGGTATCACATTTGTCTAGAAAATGATATATACTACTGCTAGCAATATGTGCAGAAAGACCTGTAGTTTATATACTCATGTTATTGCTTGTTTTGTTTTCATATTTACAGTTTTTACTTTGAAAAACATGTAATGTTAGAAAACCCAAATTATGATCTCTATCCTCAGCAGCGAAATCAATGGAAGTAATGGATAATATTTTTTCAAAAAGTCAGAGCCATGTTAAGCCTCTGTTTGGTCCCTTAAATCCTTTGGATGCTAGAGACATATCCAGACCTCTCTAGAATCCCGGGGGCTGTATAATAACTACCTCCTGCTAGAAGCAAGATCTCAAGCTTATAATAGTGTCACATAATTTTGAACTGACATTAAATTAGCTTAATAGACTGTTGATGTTCACAAAATGTCCTCACAAATCTTTACAAATGTTTTCACACCTTGTTTCACACATTCATCAGACTATATTGTCAGACCAAGATCATCAGTGAAGGAGAGATCCAGATGGTTACACAGCGTTATATTACAGTTAAGGTTTCTCCTTGATTGTGGGACCCTTCCATAGGTGGGCTCTGGGCAGCTGCTATACACATAAGATGCAAAATAATGTATGTCCATAGACAAGGTGAGCTCCACCACAAAACAGGTCCTAACATTCCTTACAGATCATCTCAGATAGAAAAAGGACATTAAGTAGTAAGGTGACAATAAGTAGACAGTTGCTTCTCCTCCTGTGTGTGGGTTATTCACATAGAAATGTCACCAAATAGAAATGCAAGAAGAGAAAAGCAAAATATCGCATTTAAGTTTAGATGACTCTACTCCCCAATAATTAGATTTTTTGTTGTTCTTACAATGTGGTACTCAGAAGAAGGCCACTTTTGCCTCAATGAATACATTACAGAAACTCAAGACTTCTGTTGCTCATATACCACTTCTTATTCACATTTATTCAGAACTGTGTATTCATCACCATACCTGGGAACTCTCCGGTTTTGCCCCAGAGACTCCAGGTTTGACAATGAATTACCGGGTCTCCGGGGCAAAGCCAGATTCTCCGGATGTGGGGAAACCCTGCCCACTTGTGCTCAATCCCACCCTGTTCCTGCCACTCCACGCCCTCTTCTAGCCCTCCCCTAGTATATTCTATATGTTTTTTTTTTTTATGTTTAGTAGTCCGGCCCCTCGCAATTAAGCCCTGCCCCTTTTTAATGATGCGAATCGCGTCATTTCTCTACCCTCATCGGCACTAGAGGGTTGTCCTCCGGGCAGCCCAAATTAAAAAGTTCCCAGGTATGTTCATCACCTATGTACCCAATGAAATAGAAGGTGAGGCTAATTCTAGCCTCTCAGCTTTTAAATGATCAATAGATCTCCTACTTCTACTTCTGGTGAAGAAACAATAAGAAAACCAACCGCAATAATTCTAAGTGTTGCATACTAATAGTGACAGCTTGGGTCTCAAAGAACCCCTTAAAGGACCCCCCCAACAGCACAGTACTCACCTTCAAACAAAGCAATAATCTGCTTAATGGTTGGAAATAGGATGCTGGACAATCTGCTGTTCTTCCACTAAGAGTTTCACATCAAACCATGGTTCTATCCTTTCTTTCCACTCCACCCATCACATCTGGGACTGGGAAGTTAGATTCCACACCTACCATAAGATCTAAGAGCAGAAAATAATTAAAAATTGGTATGTGTCTGCCATGTCTGATGCTATCTAACATTATTATAGCCAGAGTGTCATGCCGCCTGCCTCTGCTACTGTCACGCCGCCTAGCTTTGCTTTGTCTCTCAGCCGGTTCCGGATTCAGGTTGTCCGGTTGCGTCTCTGTGGTCTCTGGCTCCTCGTGCATGCGCATGGCCAGTGGATCACTTGGTTCTTTCCTCTCTATGGTCCTGCCAGCATCCATGCCTTGTTCTCATCTCTATTTCTGGTCCTGGGCTATATAACTCTCTTCCTGGTTTTCGCTGATGCATTATTATAGCGTTTTACTCTTACCTAGAGTCCTGTATCCTGCCTTGAATCTTAGCCTGTGTTTGACCCGGATTGTTGCCTGACCTTGCCTCTTCTTGCTTCTCCAATCCAGTCTTGTCCAGCCTGTGTATGACCCGGATTTCTGCCTGACCCTTCCTCTGCCTGCTCCTTCTGTCCAGTCTTGTCCAGCCAGTGTATGACCCAGATTTCTGCCTGACCTTGCCACTGCCTGTTCCTTCAGTCCAGCCTTGTCCAGCCTGTGTATTACCCGGATTGCTGCCTGACCTTCCTTCCGCCTGCTCCAGTAGGGGGATCCATCGTTCCAGTCTTGGGGTTCCTACCTTCTTCTTGTTCCTGAGTGAGTACCTCTGTTCCAGTTTGGAGTGTTTGCCTATTCTCCCTGGGGATTACTTAGTATAGTTTGCCTTGGGTGGGGTTATCCGGGGTCACCCAGCAGCTCCTCTGTTGGGGACCACTACATCTGGCTTCACAGCCCGCACCTATAGGCGGCTCAGCCGCAGCACACCCCCGTCCATGGCAGCCCAAGCACCCAAGCTCCGCTCCCCAGCCTCGCACCCCAGCTTCTTGCTCAGTAATCCCTTGTTGGAGGAGTCATCTGTTCCTCCACCTGGGTACTCGGGATCTACCTGCCCTATTCGGCGTAGGTGCTTGACACAGAGCTGTCGAAAGCTGACTTTGGAAGATACACAGTCCTTCATGTCAATATTTACCACTCCTACATATTATTGTTTTCTGGCCATTTTGATTTCCATGACAGAACTGGAACTCTTCAGTTATGAGAACTGATCTATATTTCTGCTTCCAGTGGTGTTGGTCACAATTTTGGTTTGCCTTGGTTTGTTGTCTTGTCCAGAGGAGGATGTCTTAGCAAAGGATGTCTGCTGATTTTGGTAGACACAGCTGTATGAGTGACACTCTGTAGGTCTACATTGCATATGTTGGTTCTTGTGAAAAGGGTCACACAATAGCAATTCTTATAGCTAAAAATCCTCAATAGCTGTAGTTCAACACTATGATTCAGTTTCTGACCACCAAGTGATTTGTTGTTTTCAAAGTCAGTGGAACCAACTTCATTGCAAGGTCTGAAATCCTTGAAATATGGTGTGAAAGGGTAGCATTATAATCTAACCTGATATAGTCTGATAAACATTTACCTCCATTGTTTACCTGTTGATGATAATCTTTACATCATTTTATCACAGTCATGTTATGAAGTGACCAGCAGCTGAAAATATACTGTTAACCCTTTCAATGCCAGAGAGGTATCCAACGCATTGAAACATAAAGGGTTAAATGTCTTATGAGCCATAGGCATTCTTCTTAGCCACTTCTGATCTATATACACATCTAGCTGTTACCAATGTGACCCGTTTAAATATAATGATTTGCAAATCCCAAAGTACACATTTCTTTCTGGGATTTGCATGGCTTTACTTTTTCACTGTATAGCAGATGGAATTCAGTTCTGATAAATGTTTAAAAAACTCTACCAATATTGCTGTTGATATAACCGGCTGCACTGAAAACCTGCACTCTTGCTGGGGAGCAACTAATGGTTTCTACTGAGGTACCCATCAATGCTGTACACATACACATCCTGTTTTGTTTGCCAGTACTCAAGTGGCTCATGATTTTGGCCTAGAACATAATTATTCTGCAGGCATGCTGTAACCATTTCACATGCAGTGGGGCCACTCATTGAAGCTTGATGGCATTTGTGTGCATCAGTTTTCAATATTCTGGATGCAAGTCCCAAGGAGATGTGCCAGTGATGCTACCACCACCACCACAACAAATGTTAAACTGCCAACCCTGACAAACATGAATTATTTTCTTTGAAGATGTCAAGTGTTTTGATGTTGTTGCTGATGATGGAGTATAATACTTTAGCTTTCTTCCTTCCCACTATGCTTTCTAATAGTTCTTGTTTTGTCCCTATATTTCTCTCTCTCATTCTTGACAATGCAATCTCCAGCTAGATTTATAAGACCTTCTTTATATGCTTCCACAGTATCCAGTTCCTCAGAGTGCTGCTCCTCACACTTTGGCACAAATTCGGGAATTTTTTTAATTTAAAGTTGGGGATCCAGCAGTGTAGCAAGAACATATTCCTCTTTGCTTTTAATGGGAACTATGCAATGATCCTGCTCAAATCATGCTAACGTGATTAACCAACTGGTTCATGTCTGTGTTGCCATTATTATAAGACTCATGAGTCACACGCTTTATTTCTTCTGCAATAAATATATTAGTACTTGCACAACTAACCAGCAAGGTGGCCTTCTCAAAAGGCTTCAGCACCTCATATACATCACACACATTAGCTGCCTCCTCCAAAGCCTTCCATTTATGCTGTATAAATAATAGACCAAGGTGAGAGAGCTCCTCAGCTCCTTCTAACAAGGCTTCCACTGCGTGTGACTGCCCCGCGACTGGCTGCCAGAGGCTCTGTATCAGCCGAGGCGCGGGAGACCCGCGACCGGCTGCCAGAGGCACTGTGGCCCGTGTAACGGGCTGTTCAACTAGTACTTGTATAATATCCCTGTAAATATAGCTGATTCCATCACTTGTTTCATATTTTGTGTGTACTTATGGTTGGCTTTAACAGGGCTCAAAATTTCCACTCTCCACTAGCCAATGGTGAGTGAAAACTTAGCCCTGGCGAGTAGAAATTCAGCCCTGGTGGGTATGCTATGTCTTGCAGTGGCAAGTAACTTTTCAGGTCTGGCTAGTAGCAAAGGACTTCACATTTTAAGCCCTGGCTTTATTACACTTTTGCTATTACAGTATATAAGTGGAAGCCTGGATTTCATTGCAGCTGATATCTTTATCAAACGTTTCCCTACACATTTCTCCATAGACTTCAATAGCAATCTGTTAGATAAAGCTATTAAGAACATTTATCAACTGCAATGTAATATAGGCCAGAATAACATTTTATATTTCAACATTATACATAAACGCATGGAAAGCTTATTTGTGGGATGGAGGAGGACGATAAAATAAAAATCTAATCATATCAATTTTAAAAATCATAATCAGCTTGATGATGGGAACTTTTAATTAATTAATGTATTTATTTATTTAGTTACATTTAAGGAAACACCAAATACACACATTTTTTCTTCCCTAGGACCATCGACTTGAAATACAGATGTATGAAGTGTGCATTGATTTTATTTTTCAAGCTTTCTCTTAGGCATACAACTTAAAAGGATAGTAATGTTTCATAATAAAAGCAGCTCTAATTAATCATCATAGTATTTGGACTTTGGAGAGTGTTATTTCAATTCTGTCAGAGTTGTAGTTCAAGAGTAATTCAGTGACAAAGTATCCCCCTCCCGCCCCTTTTACTGATATAACACTGTTCAGCCAGAGCAGAAGGGAGGTGCCCAGGTAGACTGCAGAGAGGGACAATCTTCAATTAAGATAAGGGAAAAACCTGAAAAACTTGTTCATGTTTTTTTAATGCCTACAAAATAAAAATAAAAAAAATTAAGTATTACTATCCCTTTAAAGTTGTTGTAAGAATTCAGCCCTGATCTTTTTTTTCCCCCTATCTTTTTGCTCCTGGTCCCACCTTTTGCTCCTTTAAAGGGAGAGTAGCACCTAATATATAGTAAAATCTATATTGTAGGGTGTATCCTCCTGTGTACAATAAGGGTTCTCCCATAGCCGAGATGCGTTTTTGAAATTATTTAGGTGCAAAATCTCAATGGTCTGAAATTGTACAGTGGAACTTTTGCTACACCATCCTATGGAGGTTTATGGTCAACTGACCAGAACTGTCCATAGGAATATGTAGTAACAGTGCCATGTGAGATACTGCACATAAATAATTGAAGTTTGAGCTGCAATAACTTTTTATTAAAACGCCATTCAGCACTGGGAGTACCCTTGTTTTACTCAGGAGGATAAACCCTACAATATATATATTTTTTAAATTAAGTGTTACTCTCCCTTTAATCCTCTTCTTGGTGCACTGCTTTGCGCAGTCAGACATTTTCTCTGCTCCTGTGTTCCAGTTTAAGCTTGAATCCTAACTGATTCCTGTGTGCTGACCTTGGCATTGTTTCCTGGATTTCGTTGTCTGCAGCAACCTCTGCTTGTGTCTGACTATGCTGATTTCTCCTGCCCAGACTTTTGTCTAACCCTGACTACTCTAGATTGTTTTGCTGTTCTGTCTCTTCCAGTTATGCTGCCTTGGAGCCTTTTTTCCATTAACTCCCTTGCGAGCCATCCGGCACCTTTGGCTCCTACTTGTTCTCCCTGCGGGTTACCATTTAACCCCCATTGGAGTTTATTCCTTCCACATGCTTCCCAGGCTGTCCCTTGAGGTTTATTCTCTCTCACTGTGTGCTACTTATCCTGACCCCTTGCGTTTATTCTTTCCTCATGCTTCATTTCTAAGAAGCTCCTTTTGTCTCTCTTTCTTGTTTTCCACTTGCTTCCCTAGCAATAGTTACCTTTTGGTTGCTTTAATTCACCACTTTAGTTTTGAGCTCCCAAATTTTCACTTGAGCTCTAGCCTTGACTGTTCCTTATAATGTCACTCCTTAGCTTGGAGCTCCCACTTGTGGGCATTCTATGTACTGCATTTCCCCTTTTCTTGCTTTTATAATTAGTATCTATTTCTTGCAACCAATGGCTGGCACATGGTCTTTGGCTATTGGTTAACTGTCTTGTTATCAGATATCAACTGGCTACTGACTGATATTTTGCTTTTGTGGCTGGCATCTTTAACTCTGGCCCCACTGGCCATAGCAAGGTCTCAATTATGTTTATCCATGCACCCCAGCTTCTCTCTAAACCTTGCACTTTAGCATACTATGTACTAGTTGGTATTTTACTTGTGATTGTTCTGCTTCCCTTACCTCTGCTTAATGGGTGATTCTACCTTTTCCTGGATCATGATAGTTGTCTTATATTTTGACAATGTGTATATTAAAAAAATATAACATAGAATGTATGTATTAATCCTATGCTAATAAATTGTTAATAAAATGGAATTGTTGTTTATAAATGTGTATTACACTGTTTGATATTAAAACAAGAAATATTATCTACAGTTATACATATAAAATTGCAGGAAGTTGCAGGAAAATATTAGACTGTAATATTTGTTGAATGTACTGATGTTTTGATATCATTAATATTATAAGATTCAGACATGACTTTTTCAGTTATTCACTGCCCACTACCATAGATTTTTCACTCAGTGTTTAATATATTAGCAGTATTGTGATTGGACTGCTATTTTGGGAATAGTGGAGGTAAAAAATAATAAAGTTAATTTTGAAACAGAGTAGATTATTTAACCGCACGCGGCTGTCACCTTAACGCCCGAGGAACTTTTTTTTTTTTTTTTGCAAACGAGTCCGGAGTCTCCGAGCGGCGTGCAGCCACACAGAGACACGGACTTCCGTGACTTAACAGGTACGTCCTCTGTCACTAAGTGACAGTTTCTGCGGGACGTACCTGGTAATTCATCTGTCGTTAAGGGGTTAAAATGAAAGTACCTTTTTTCTAAAGTACAAAGAAAAGATATTATGGAATGTTTAGCATCCTATAGCTCTGCAAGCTAGGGTTCTCCTGATGTCATTATTGTGTGTAGATCTCCACGGGGAGATGCACTAAAGGTCGATGCTGCTGCAATATGATTTTGTTGATGCGTTCAAAGCACTGAAATTTAGGGATGCAAGTGGATCGCAAGAGAAGTTCCCCATTGTCATACAGGGGTGTTGAACTGCTGTCAAAGTGGAAGGAATGCCCTCCCTTGTACATCACCAGCAGTACGACAATCCTGGAGTCTGAGAGCATTCTCTCTGCTTAAAGAGGATACTTTCAGCACCACAAACAGCATCACTCCCTTAACCCTTTGGATGTGCATTGTGCACCAAGCAGTACCCAATCATCCCTCAGCCTTCTTCCCTTGCCCAGGCAGTGCCCATGGGGATCTGTGGCTACAGTAGGCAAGGGAACAAGGCTGGGGAGGTCAGCAAGTGTTCATGGGGATCTGTGGCTACCAGTGGGCAAGGGAACAAGTCTGGGGGTCAGGCAGTGTACATGGGGTTCTATGGCTACCACTGAGCAAGGGAACAAGGCTGGGGGTCAGGCAGTGTACATGGGGTTCTATGGCTAGCAGTGGGCAAGGGAACAAGGCTGGGGGGGCAGCTGTTCCCTACGGAGTGCATAACATGTATGAAATAAGCTATATGTATAAAGAAAACAGCCCCACTCCAAGACTGACAAAGACAATTCTTCAGAATAAAACATCTGATTTACTGGCATCATAAAAAACATATATATGTGGAAAGGCAAGGTGAGGGACACTAAAAGGAGCGCTTAATCATCGACTCATGAATGAATATGATAACGGCTCATTATCCTGCATTTCCATATAGAAATGACTCATTATGCTGCATTTCCATATGGAAATAAGCAATTGCCGATGTGATGAGTGAAAATGTGTAAATCTGTCAAAGGCATGTCAGATTGAATTCGATGTGGGCAGATTTTTGTCGGATTGACACTGCTCCAATGGGACATCAATATTATGAGGCCACTTTGTCCTTTAGTGCATCTTGGCCCACATGTGTACTCCGATAACAGTAAGATACAGAATTATATGTAAAAAAAAAAAAAAAAAAAAAAAAAGCAAGATGTGTAACAGGAGCCTGTAGAGCATAACTCACGAAAGTTCTCAGGTAAACCACAATTTGGCAAAATATACACATTTTATACTAATGTGCAATAGTTGTAGGCATTTTCAGTTTAAAGTGGAAGTAACCCATTATGATAACTTAGGTTCATGTGGAAGCTTTCAAAAACACTTTTATCTTATGCTAGACATTTTATGCAAATTATTAGGATATATTTAGTTTTATTTATTTGTCAGTTAATGCAAGTTTGACAGTACAGGCTGCCAAGACCCTGTGCCATATAATAACATCCTACACTGCTCTCTCTCTCCCAGCTGTCAGTAAGTCTTCCTTACTCACACCTTCTTTATTTGTTTCACTTTAACCCTTTGCGTGCCAGAGGGGTATACAACGCATTGCTGGCACTCAAAGGGACACATTTTCTTTACTTGCATGTTCTCTTAAGTCACAAATAAAATTTACAAACGCTAGGGAAAATATGAAACGTAAATATATTTATATAAAGGCATTTTCAAACTGAGGCATAGCCACATAACAACTGATTAAAGGGATAGTTATGTTTCATAATAAAAGCAGCTCTAATTAATCATCATAGTATTTGGACTTTGGAGTGTGTTATTTCAGTTCTGTCAGAGTTGTAGTTCTAGAGTAATTCAATGACAAAGTTTCCCCCCCACCCCTTTTACTGATGTAACACTGCTCAGCCAGAGCAGAAGGGAGGTGCCCAGGTTGAAATATAAACAAATCTTTGCCATTAAATGAGTTAACCCTTAGAGTGCCAGAGGGGTACGCAACACATTGTAGAGCAATGCATTGTGTACCCCTCTAGCACTCTAAGGGTTAATAATGAACAATGTAAACAACTACATGTCATTCTTCTTATCATAATTATGTTCAGCAGCCTGTATACAGTACATGCCATCAGGGTCTGGAAAGGTGCTGCCAACAACATTTACCACATAGACCGGAGTCCTGCACCCAACGCATTGTGGACCATGTGCTGTAGGAAACTTTACGTAGATATATAAGTAGAAAACCACTAATAAAAATAAAATACTACATTTGTGTTTTGTTAAAGGAAAGTACCACATATATTATATTTTGTACATATTTTAAAAGAAGGGATACTGTCTATAAAGGGCTTTTCTGAGGGACAGTAACTCAATAGTATGGTGTAGGAACAGTCCCGCATTAAAAAGACAGGGTATGGAAACACTGTACTCAAAAAATGCAAGTTTGAACTGGAGTTAGTCTTGAATGAGCAGTTTGATTACTGTGGTGTACTTGCAAGGCAAGCTGTACAGAATATACATTTTCCATATCACACGGTACTTTCCCCTTATAGAGATGGAAGTACAGATGCAGCATATGGTATTACAACTATATTGTTATATTGTAATTTTACAGAAAGTGTAACCTCACCATTATGCTTGGAAAGATAATACATAATACTCTTGTTTTAATCCCTTAACCCCTTAAGGACCGGTTGCGCACGCACGTGGCCGTCACTTAAGGACCACGGAGCATTTTTTTTTTTATTTGTGCTCATCTGATTCCGGACTCCCCGAACGGTGTGCAGCCACTCGGGGAGCCTGGAATTCCGTGACGTACATGTACGTCCTTGGTCCTTTAGGGACATCCACCTTCTGACGTACATGTACGTCATGGGTCGTTAAGGGGTTAAGGATCAGAAGGACATGCAGCACATTGCTTTGTATACATTACATGCCCCTCTGATCCTTAAGGAGTTAAAAACACATTTGTTGTAATTTCTACATGTCTCTAAAATTGTCTTATAAAACATTTCTATGTTTTCTTATTTATATCCCAGCTCAGTGTGTATTTGGTGGTGAACGACTGCAATTCAGAAAATTGTGGCTCTGTATTGCCGGTGTTTGGCGTTTTATCATGTTTTTATTGTATTTGGGTATGGTAACCAGTGTCAATATTATTTTAATTTTAGAGCATGAGCATTACCATGTTACAAAAACACATAAGGGTTGGTATGTGAGCGTCTGTGTATGTTAGTCACTTTGACTCTATAGCCCACTGAGGATATATTAGAGACATCAGTCAGTGCTAGGGACTGTTCTCTTCTTTGGTGATATGGCAGCTGTTTTTCAAGGTAAGGTTTTTCGATATGATATAAAAATGATACAAAAATCTGCAACGTTTTTGACTCTCCATGATGGGTAAACCAAATGCATAATGATTTAGGAAAACTGGAGGAATGGATAAGATTATGGCATAATATAAAGACAATGCTGAAAAGTGCAAGATAAAGCATTTAGGACACAGAAAACCAGAGCAGGAATACAGGCTTAATGGTACTGTGCAGGAAAAACATCAGAGGAAAGGAACTTTCGAGTTATTATTTCAGATGAAAGGAGGAAATGCAGTAAAGCAGTGGGAAAATCAAACTGGGTTGTTGGTTGTATACGAAGAAACATTAGCATTAGTAAGAGGGAGGTAAATAGACGATAAAGAGATGAAAGGGAGGAGATGACTTCTCAAGTGTTATAAACTCTCCAGTTCTTATGTTATTCTATGGAGCCTAAGCACTAACATTTCTCAAGAGAAAGAGATAAACATGGGGATTGGAGAAGTGATAATACTGGAAAAGCCATCTCTACTTTATCATGACACTTTAGTGAAATTCCCCCTACAGTACTGTATACAGTTCTCAACACCATGTCTCCAGAAGGACATTAATAAATTGGAGAAAATTCAAAGAAGTGAAACCAAAATGATACAGGGTCTTCTTGGCAAAGGGTGACAGAACAGACTCAAAGAACTTAATATTTACAGCTTGGAAGAAAGGAGTGATCTGATAGAAACCTTTAACCCCTTCAGTGCCAGAGGCTCGGGCCATTTTCTGAACCCTGCAGGCCAGACACTTTTTCAACATTTTTGCTATCCTTCCGTTTAGGCTTGATTTCCTCTGGGGATTTTTAGTTAAATATGGAAAACTATATATTGTTTTTTTCAGAACGAATTGTGCTTTCTCGTGATACCTTACATGAAGAGAATTTTACATCGTGCAAAAAGCTATGATGTCATAATGACAAAAAAAAGTGAAAATTTACTCATTTTGCTAAAATCACATACTATGTATCAAAAACATTTACCTTGATTGAAAAAGTTTCAATTATTTGAAAAAGCCCAGAGTCCCCCGAGTAATAAATTACCAAATTTGTATAGTTTTACCCAAGTCCAAGGCTAGCGTAGAGCCCTAATCACCAGCAGCGCAAAATGACATTTTCAACTTTATAAACTAAAATGCACATTCTAGGGTTTTTGTGGTAAAACTACCCTAAAACAGTGGAATAACTATATAAAACTTATATTTCTGAAAAGTAGACAACCTGCCGCATCTAATGAGGGGTAACTTGCCTTCTTGCCCCAAGCCTGTGGTACCCAAATGCTTCCAGAAGATGGCACTATAGGAAAAAATTGGCATTTTCTTACATTTCTGCCCCTTCAACTGTACTGAAATCTGTGAAAACCATGGAATTTACAACTGTATTCATTAGCTAGTGCTCTTGGGAGAAAAATTACACCCCATTGGTTTGGGTTCACCTACCACAGGGGATGCTAGAAGTGCAAAAAGACACCTACTACAACCTCTAAATTTTCTAACATTTTCTCAAACATTACTTGTCTATACAAAAATGGTTATAACAACTAGAGAATTAAAGAAAGGCTACACAAACCATACCATTTTGGAAAGAAGACAACCTGCCGCATCTAATGAGGGGTAAATTGCCTTCTTACCCCAAGCCTGTTGTGCCCAAATGCTTCCAGAAGGTGGCACTATAGAAAAAAAATGGCATTTTCTTACATTTCTGCCCCTTCATCTGTATGGAAATCTGTGAAAACCATGGAATTTCCAACTGTATTCATTAGCTAGTGCTCTTAGGAGAAAAATGACACCTCATTGGAATGAGTTCCCCTACCTTAGTGGGCGCTACAAGTACCAAACTACACCTATTGCAACCACTAATTTTTCTAACATTTTCTCAAACATTACTTGTCTGTACAAAAATGGTTATAACAACTAGAGAAGTGAAGAAAGGCTACACAAACCATACCATTTTGGAAAGAAGACAACCTGCCGCATCTAATGAGGGGTGAATTGCCTTCTTACCCCAAGCCTGTTGTGCCCAAATGCTTCCAGAAGGTGGCACTATAGGAAAAAAATGGCATTTTCTTACATTTCTGCCCCTTCATCTGTATGGAAATCTGTGAAAACCATGGAATTTCCAACTGTATTCATTAGCTAGTGCTCTTAGGAGAAAAATGACACCTCATTGGTATGAGTTCCCCTACCTTAGTGGGCGCTACAAGTACCAAACTACACCTATTGCAGCCACTAATTTTTCTAACATTTTCTCAAACATTACTTGTCTGTAGAAAAATGGTTATAACAACTAGAGAAGTGAAGAAAGGCTACACAAACCATACCATTTTTGAAAGAAGACAACCTGCCGCATCTAATGAGGGGTGAATTGCCTTCTTACCCCAAGCCTGTTGTGCCCAAATGCTTCCAGAAGGTGGCAATATAGGAAAAAAATGGCATTTTCTTACATTTCTGCCCCTTCATCTGTATGGAAATCTGTGAAAACCATGGAATTTCCAACTGTATTCATTAGCTAGTGCTCTTAGGAGAAAAATGACACCCCATTGGAATGAATTGACATACCTTAGGGGTGCCAGAAAAGCATAACTACACCTACCTGTTTGCTTCTTCGAAAATGGCTGCTTGTACTAAAATGTTCATAACTGTTAGAGACATGATGGAAATGTATAAAAGGTATACCATTTTGGAAAGTAGACATTCTCCCGCATCAAATGAGGGGTCACTTGCCTTTCTACCCCTGGGCTGAAGTGCACAAATATTTCCAAAAGGTGGCGCTATGGGAATAAATACATGTTTTTTTTACATTTCCACCACTTCAAAGATACTAAAATCTTTGAAAACCATAACATTTCCTGCTGTATTCAGTACCTGCTACCAACATGAGAAAAATGGTAGCCCATTTGTGTGGCTTAACATACAATATGTGGGTGCTAGGAACACGTACGTAAACCTGACACTTTTGTTTCTTAAATTATCTGCTTGCACTAAAATGGTTATAACCATAATAGATATGCAGGAAAGGTAGAAAACAATGCCATTTTGGAAAGAAAACAACCTGACGCATCTAATGAGGGGTCACTTGCCTTCATAGCCAAAGGCTGGCATGCACAAATGCTTCCAGGAGGTGGCGCTAATGAAAAAAAAGGCATTTTCTTACATTTCTGCCCCTTCAAATGTATGGAGCTCTGTGAAAACCATGGAATTTTCAACTGCATTTGTTAGCTAAAGCTCTTAGGAGTCAAACGACACCCCATTGGTATGAGCTGAACTATCTTAGGGAGTGCTAGAAGTAGAAAACTACACCTACTACAAACTGATGTTTCTAACATTTTCTCAAACCTGACTTGCCTCTATGAAAATGGCTATAACACCTTCAGAAGTGAAGAAAAGGTAGATAAACTATACCATTTTGGAAAGAAGACAACATGCCGCATCTAATGAGGGGTCACTTGCCTTTTTACCCCTAAGTTTGTTGGCACAACTATTTCCAGAATGTGGTGCTACAGGAAAAAAACCAAACATTTGTTTTACACATCAGTCACTTCAAAGATACTAAAATGGTTCAATGGCGTGGGATTTCCTAGGAGGACTTCTTGCCAGCCTAAGAAAAATGGTACCCCACTGCTGTGGGTTGACATACCAATTTACACTACAGGAGCGTAGCTACCAGTGAAACAGGAATGGGAAAGCAAACAGTGTATGTGTGATTTTATGGCTAACAAATGAAAGAAGCTAGGGCATCAGCCAGTGTACTCGCGGACCTGTGACTACCAGTGTAACAGTGTGGGAGGGTGAGGGATTAGGCAGTGTGTGTGGGTATGAGCAGAGGAGGAAGGATGGTGGAGATGGTGGGGCAGTGTCTGAGAGTGTGTATGGGAGATCTGTGACTACCAGTGTGCACTGTATGTCCCCCTCATACAAAGTTTGATTCCCAGCCTGAATCTAGTGCATACTGGTACTTTGAGTCTACCAATAGGCAGTGGAAACAGGCTGGGGGTCAGGCTGGGGAATGGGACTGCCAGTTGGCTGTGGAACCAGGCAGGGGAATACGGTACGTGTGTGTGTGGGGGGGGGGAATCGGAGGCATTTTTTGTGCATGCCACAAGGGTGCCCAATGCACTGCAAAGCAATGCGTTGGACCCTCTGTTGCACACAAAGAGGTTTTTTTTTTAATTATTATTTTGTATTCATACCTCGTTGGGGAGGCGGTGTCAGGAACATTCCTGGTGTCCCCCATCCAGGTCTAAAAACAGAATAATAAAAAAAAAAAAAAGTGTGTGTGTGTGTTACAGGGGGTCCAACGTATTGCAAAGCACTGCGTTGGACCCCCCCTGTGGCACGTGCATTTTTTGGGGCTTTTCCCCCAATATTTTTGTGTAGACCTCATTGGGGGCATCAGAACCCATACAATGAGGTCTAAATAAAAAATAAAAGGGGAAAAAAAATAATCCTTTGGGTGCCACAGGGGTGTCCAATGGATTGCAAAGCAATGCATTGGGCCCCTGTAGCACACAAAGGGTTAATTTTTTTATCGATACTTTGTATTCAGATGGCCACCAAACAAGCTCTGATCACAAAGTAATGATAAAAAGTCCTGTGTGTGTGCCACAGGAAGGGGGTCTGCATTGAACCCCTATCCCAGTGGCACACACAGGGTTAAATTTTTTTAAATTTATTTATTTTTTTTATTATATACCTGATTGAGGGGCATCAGGATCCCCTGATCCCTCCCCAATGAGGTCTTAGTAAAAAAAAAATATATATATGTCCACAAACGGAGTGACCCTGTGAGTGCCACAAGGGTCTCCAGTGCATTGCAAAGCAATGCATTGGATCCTTGTGGCACTCAGAGGGTTAATTTTTTTTACTATCATTACTTGGTAATCAGAGCTTGTTGGGGGGCCATCAGGACCAATCCTGATGACCCCCCCAACAATCTCTGATAACAAAGTAATGATAAAAGCCCTGTGTGTGCCGCAGAAGGGGGGCTGCATTGCCCCCCCCCCCCGTGGCACACACAGGGTTCATTTTTTTTTTTTTTTTACTTTTTTTTATTATAGACCTCATTGAGGGGTATACAAACCCCCCTGATCCCCCCAATGAGGTCTTACCAAAAAAAAAAAAAAGTTATTAAAAAAAGTTTCCCTGTGAGTGCCACCGGGGTCTCCAGCGCATTGCAAAGCAATGCATTGGACCCTTGTGGCACTCGGAGGGTTAATTTTTTTTTTATCATTACTTTGTAATCAGAGCTTGTTGGGGGGCCATCAGGAGCAATCCTGATGGCCCCCCAACAATCTCTGGTAACAAAATAATGATAAAAGCCCTGTGTGTGCCACAGGAGGGGGGGGGTGCATTGGACCCCCACCTGTGGCACACACAGGGTTAAATTTTTTTTTTTTTTTTTCCAATTATAGACCTCATTGAGGGGCATCAGGATCCCCCCTGATCCCCCCAATGAGGTCTTTAAAAAAAAAAAAAATCCCCCCCCAAAGAATTGACCCTGTGAGTGCAACAGGGGTCTCCAGCACATTGCAAAGCAATGTGCTGGGACCCTGTGGCACTCACAGGGTTACTTTAATGTAATTTTATTTTTTTTATTTTTATTAATATACTTTTCAGACCTCGTGGGGGACATCAGGACCCCTCCTGGTGTCCCCCCAGTCATTGATCTCCCAGCCGATAGGCTGGGAGATCAATGATGCGACCGCAGGAGAGCAAGAGCTCTCCTGCCCTTCACAGGATCGGGGAAACTTCCCTAACGTCATCGGTGACCATGTCACCGATGACGTTTGGAGGATTCCCCCGGTCCCGCCCACTCCTACCCGGAAGTTCGGGTAGGAGAGAGGGGGAAGGAGAAACTCAGTTTCTCCTTTTTCTTTATTGATCTCCCAGCCCGATCGGCTGGGAGATCAATAACTGGGGAGGCATGAGGAGTGATCCTCATGCCTCCCCATGAGTGCCAGGATTTTTTTTTTTTTTAATGCGGCCACTGCATGCCGGTTATACCGGCTCATGCAGTGACCGCATTTCACTCTTACGCCGTACGAGCGTGGCACAGCAGGTACAGCTGTGTCCACTCGTACGGCTTAAGTAGCTGGCACTCTAGGGGTTAAATGCAGTAAGGTATTTAAAGAGGAACTATCATCCACTTTATATTGAGTCCCAAATCCTAACAATTATAGCGATATGCATCTACGTACTTGTAATTTCAATAATAATTGCAGCATTAGTGAAAAATAGACCTTTTTAGGCAGACAGGCATCAGCAGGGATCTTGCCATAGGAGCTCTCTGCACCTGTTCCATCAGTCCCTTCCTGTGCCTTAAAGTAACCAGGCATTGAACTTCCCAATCGTGGAGGAGAAGGAGACGGACAGCGCAGACTCACAGATGCTTTCTCTGCAAGATGTCTGCACTGTGTGCCTATAAAGATCTCTTTTTCACTAATGCCGCTATTATTATTGAAATTACAAGGATGTAGATCCGCTTTAATATAGTTTAGGATGGAAACCTTTTTCAGAAAAAGAGCAATATTAGAAAAAGAGGTCATGATCTCAACCCTTTAATGACCGATGACGTGCCAGAACTGTGATCGTGGATGTGAGTTAAAGGGATAGTAATACTTTATTATTACTATCTCCCATATTGTAGATATTTGTAAAAAAATTTAATAGCCCCCAGGTTCATCTCTCAAACCTTTAGGGTTTGAGAAATAACCAAAGGCCAAGTTCCCCCCTCCCCTGAAGTCAGTGTTGTACTGACTGCAGGGGAAGTCTGTCGTACGACAGGCTTGCGGCTCTGCAGCTGAACCGAGATACCGTTAGTGAAAAATAATTATTTCACTGAAACGGTATTCTACATGTGCTTGCAAACCAAGCCGCTCCCATTGGGTGATTCAATGGGGGCGTGATTTCCACAGGACTATCCAGCCTGCCCACCACTATCCAACTGAGGAACAAAACAAAATGGCTGCCACTTGCTCCTACACCACAGACACACACACATGCCCCACTCACACAGCACCAAATACATACACAAAACCAGAAAGAAATATGGCTCACACACACACACACACAGTCGCTCACTCTGACTCCCAGTGGCCTCAGCAGGACCTGTAGTACACCCACTGAAGGGAAGCTGCAGTACCAGGGGAACAAAATAGCACTCAAAGGGTTAAGGTAAGCCCTCATTGATGAATTATTTCTTGACTGTCATCATTTGCCATGCAACACAGAGGACAGGCAGCCATCAGATTCACACTTAACCCAGTGACTGCCACAGGGTTGTGTATCAAGTTTTACCCCTCAGGAAGTGTGTTCAAACCCCTCACACTGTAAAATTGCATTTCCTTCCTACTTCTCCTCCTTCCCCAGCCTATTACGAACACTTTTCCACATTTCTCTTAAGCCCTGCCCCCTACTCGGGATTAAATCCCGACCACTTTTAAACCAAATTGTCCCACTGGCCTCTCCACATCAGTCCCCTCCAGGAACTTCACAAGTCAAAGTTCCCAGGTATGAATACACTTCCCACTGCTATTTAACTCTGACATGCCTCTCTATATCTTAACCCTTTGAGTGCCAGAGTGATGCACAACTCATGCGCTCTTGTGTTTCTGCGCATATATGTTGCGTGTGTGTGTGTGTGTGTACATCTCTGTTACATTTGTGTGTGCATCTCCAGTGTGCCTGTGTGATCTGGATGAGCATTTGAGGGCACTCCGTTCCTCGTGGGCACGGGTACAGCATACCCTACATGGTTCCGAGCAGCGGCAGAAACAGCAGGCTGACCGTAGGTGACTGCCGGCACCTATTTTCCAAATGGGAGATACAGTATGGCTGTCTTCCCTAAACTTGCACCTCCAGGTTCCATGTATTAAGTTGGCTGCTCGTTTTGTTGGTCCGTTCTGAGTGATATGCAAGATTAACCCTGTGGCTTATGCTCTTGATCTTCCTGCCAACATGCATATCCACAACGTATTTCACATGTCATTGTTGAAGCCCTTGGTCTGCAACCGGTATACCTCTGCTCTTGTTCGTCCAGTTCCCGTGAGAGTTGCAGATCACGAGGAATATGTGGTACAGAACATTCTGGACTCCTGTGTGAGTAGAGGGCACTTACAGTATATTATTCACCGGAAGGGCTATGGTCCTGAGGAGCTCTCCTGGATACCTGCCATTGATGTCCTCGCTCCTGTATTGGTATT
Organism: Rhinophrynus dorsalis; assembly: GCA_037306005.1. Classification (NCBI taxonomy): domain Eukaryota; kingdom Metazoa; phylum Chordata; class Amphibia; order Anura; family Rhinophrynidae; genus Rhinophrynus; species Rhinophrynus dorsalis. Next base: position 83,272,042 of record CM074724.1, on the reverse strand, counting down.
CAGGTTTCATGCTCAATTCCCTAACAAACCCCGGCCAGCTCCACGGAGGGGGGCCTTTGAGGAGGGGGGTACTGTTACAGATTACCTTGGTTCCAGCGCCGCAGCTTCAGGCGCTGCTCAAAATGATGCTTCTGCGTCAGTGGCCGTCCATGCAGCACGGATGTTGCAGGAATGACGCATGGTTGGACGCATCAAAGCTAGATGCGTCATCTGCAGGTGCAAGGCTTCAAGCATGCAGCAGGCCTCTGTTTTATGTGTTTGCTTCCTGTAGTCTCCTCCTACATACTTTCTCCCTCTGAGCTGCTCCTCCTACATACTTCCTGAGGAGGGATTTAAAGAGTCTTGACTCAGTTGCCCTTGTGTTGTTGTACAATACAGTTCTGTTTCCCTCGAATTCACTCGAGGCTCCAGTGGGCTGAGGCCTAGTCTCAGACTGTCTGGATCTATTGTTGGACTGCTATTTCTGATACAGCGTTTGCCTCTTTGATCACCCTCAGTGTGTTATCTGTTTACATGCATTACTGTGATTTTTGCTCAAAATAAGCTTTCCCATCAGAGACCCGCTAGATTACTTCAACATTATCTGTGCCCAATTCTCCATGGACTCACTTGGCTATGGACTTCATTACTGATATGCCACCTCCAGACCACTGTAGCATAATTTTGGTGGTGGTTAATCGATTTTCAAAGCAAGATCACTTCATTCCTCTCCGAGGTCTACCCAATTCGCAAACTTTACCAAACATCTTGCTTCGAGAAATGTTTCACCTTCATGGAGTCCCTCTTCAAGTTGTTTCTGACAGAGGGACCCAATTCACCTCTAAGTTTTGGAAGGCGTACTGTGCTTGCCTAGGGATTCAGTTGAATTTCTCTTCTTCATACCATCCTCAAGCCAGTGGCCAAACTGAAAGAACCAACCAAACTCTGGAAATCTTTCTTCGCCATTACGTCAATGCCCATCACAACAACTGGGCATCGCTACTTCCTCTGGCTGAGTTTGCTTTTAATAACCAGTATCGCTCTTCTATGAAATGTTTTCCCTTCTACGCCGCTTTGGGATACCATCCTCAGATGCTTCCCAAACTCTCCCCCATGGATGTTCCCAAAGCTGATGCTAGAGTACAAGACCTTCATCTGCATTGGTCCTCTGTTCGCCGTTCCTTGCAAACCGCCTCTTCCAGGTTTAAATCCACCGCTGATAAGAGAAGACGTCCAGCTCCTTCTTACCAAATTGGTGACATGTCCACTATCTTTAAGGGTGGGGGCCCTCCACATGGAGACCCTACAATTTCAGGTCATAAGTTCTCCACACTATGCTATCATTCTGGGGTTCCCTTGGCTTCAGACATACAACCCCAGAATAAATTGGGAGACGTGTGACATTGTGTCATGGTCATCCTACTGTACTAAGTCTTATCTTCAGCAGCCAACTAATATCCTTTGTACCTCCTCCTCATTACCCTCAGAGTATCAGTGTTTCGGAGAGGTATTCAATAAGGTGGAAGCTAGTAGTTTACCTAGGCATAGGGCATAACAACGCCGCTCCACCAACTATTCCGTAAGACTTGAGAAAGTAACATTTGACCGTTACGAAATGCGTAGCACTGTGGAAATCATAGTCATTGTTTTACAGTTTTATATTTGTATATTTTTAATAAATTACCCTTTGTGGAGATCGTTGGTGGAGAGGTGTTCTTCTTTGAGGTGATTCTATCCTTTATGAGAGAAGACTGGAATCGATGAGAAGGAATTGAAGAGTCGTGAGGAGGATACATGAGCATAATACCGTACAGGGATGGTTTACCCTGATAGCCCACTACGCTGTATTCTTACATAAGTATTTGTACAGCCAGTTTTTAATGTGAGTGTATTTATATCAGCACTGTGGTTATTTTTTATACACTTGTGATAGGGCACTATTGACGCCTTCTGTTTTTTTGGTTTGTTGAAGATTTAACCCTCTGTGGGGAGAAGTTGTGGGGAAGAGCAGCCAATGGTTTACAGAGAAATGTGGAATCAAAGAAGCTATTTAAGGGACGGCTTTAAGATCCCTGAGTCTGGTTGCTAGTCTACATATATATCTTAGTCTAGCCATTTGCTTTGTGAGTACGGTTCCACTGGTGGAGGTGTGGTGATTTGAAACATTGACGGTATCACACAAGGAAGCGCCTCTGTTTTTTCCTTTTTCTTCTACTCATCATATAAATGATGTCAATCTTCCCCTGTGGGCGGCATACTTCCATTCGCCGCCCGCTTCCTTCCGGCTATGGTACTGCCCTGTGAGGACCATCAGATCCTCACAGGGCATTACCATTGGCTGTAGCCGGTAGATCCTGAAAGCCAATTGAAGGCAGAGGGTGGAGAATGGAATCATGCCGCCTGCAGGGGAAGATTTACATTGTTTATCTGTTGCCTGATAATCTTGAAAATGTGGGGACTTGACTTTTAAAAAAAGTAAGTGGTATTTTAGCATCGGATAAGGCCGGTTGAGGGAGGGAAGGGTTCTGGCAGGCTTAATTTTTTTTTTTAAATAAAAAACTGTTGGGTATAATACGCACCCCCCACTTCACATAACGTGAAGTGGGGTATAATTGTACGTATTATACCCGAGATTTTATGGTAGTAACGTCTCTTTAGAAGTCATTTTCTGAGTCTTCTTTGTATTACAAGAACAGATTGCATTATGTCTAACAACTTACTAGCATGTAGTTCAAAAGTTCTTAAGATATAAAGAGCCCCCACCTGCCCCTTCTGGCCTCCTCCCACGGAATCTCTAGTCAGGTTGTGTGATTCAACGGCTGCAGCAAGGGACAAACTCCAGTAAGTATAAGGAAAATCCTGCCCCCTTGACGAAGGAGGGTAGGATTTCCCTATGCTTACTGAAGTTTGTTCCTCTCTGCAGCCGTCCTGACCAGACTGTAGCTTCTGCGTGATGTAGCCAGAAGGGGCGGGCAGAAGATCTTTTCTCTTAATAACTTTTGAGCTACATGCAATTAGTGTTAGACATAGCTTAATCTGTTACTTGTAATATAAAGAAGACTTGGCAAATGACATTTGAAGGGATAGTAATGGTTGCTTTTAATAATGTCTCTCAAACACATTTAGTTTGAAAGATATAAGCTTCTAAAGTTCCCCCCTCCCGCTCCTTTCACAGACGTCAGCACTCTCTAGCGGACAAAAGGACATCCTGGTCACTGGACCAGCCAGCGTCTCTTCAGCAGAACCAAATAGCACTATCGAGAGAGAAATGCTTAACTTGAATGGTCTACAAAGTGTTCTTGCAAACCAGGCACACTTTGTAGACCGTTCCAATGAAGTATTCACGACAGCACGCCCATCTCCTACATCTGTCTTGTGTGGTTGTAGATTAGAGTAATGAAAGGGTATCCTGCTAGATACTGTGCCATCTGGATCAAGGTAGAGTCGGTACATTATCCCCATACCGGGGAACTCTCAGGGTTTGACTGTGAGACTCAGGGTTTTGACCCAAATCTCAGGGTGAAGGGCCAAATTCTCAGGGTGAGAGAGGTCTGTGTCACTTACTATATGAATTTCCCCAACTAAATGTTTCCTTAGTCTCTAAACTGGTGCCATTAGTACCAGAAAGACAGTGGGAGATGTCCTGCTTGTCTTGTTTGTGTTCAGGCAGTGAGTTATCCAAACTGTAGCATGTTAAAGGTCCCTCGCACACTGACCGGAGCACCTCCGTGTTAGAGCAAGCAGGCACATATCGCATAAAATCTACATTATGGGAAGATTTAAGGGTTAATATTTCAAAGATCTCAGCGTCAGCTCATCTTGAAAGTTCCCAGGTATGATTATCCCTTTGAGTGCAATGTGTTGCATACCCCTCTGGCACTCAAAGAGTTAAAGTTTATATAGGTGGATACCCTTCGGTACTGGTATGACGCTTTGCAGCTAGAAGATTGGAGGTTAAGATGCTCCAGGAGAAATGGTTGCACATGATCTTGTTCAGTTCTGCAATTGTGCCCTCCATACGTTATTCCCACCTCCAAAAAGAACTTGGAGATCTCCACCTCCCAGTAGTGATGGCCTACTGCACACAGCACTTGCCAAGGCTGGAAAGTTTTGGGGAGTCAGGACACACCTTGACCCGGTTTATTGACTTTATGCCAAGTCTTGTAATTCACCCGCTGTGGGAGGACACAACTCGGGTAAACGGCTCCATGGCCATGAAGAAGGGACCTATTCTAAAGTGGTTCAAGGTGCACTATCACTATCACAAAACGTGACAACCATAGCTTATACCCTGCACACTTTGTGTTCCTGTTCAGTATATAGAGAGCACACTCTCCTGCAAAAATGGGAAGGTGTTGTGGCTGGGATTCTATTATAAATGGGAAGGACAGTCTTACAATTAGCATGCCTGCAGCATGGCTTGTGCCGCAGGCAACATCAAGGAAGTTTAAAACACTATTTCTTAAAAAATATAACAAATTAAAAAAAAATGGAAAACTTAGTCGCTTTAACCTTGTAATTTATACGGATGTAAGTTGTTTTGAGGTGAACGTTCCACCCTTTAAAAATTGTATATAATTTATGTGGCTGTACTAAATGAATTAGCCCTTTGAGTGCCATTTAATAAAAGGGTACATTTTCCTCTTGTCCTCTAGTGTAAAAAAAAAAAGCCCTCGTCACTGTGGAATTAACCCATTTTTGTTGTTGGCTGTGAAGCAATGCGATACACTCAAGCACTACACAGACTGCTCTCCTAAAACGAGAGACAGTGGGATTTGGGTCTCAGAGAGGGACTATCATTTCTAAAGTGAAACACTTGTGAAAATCCACACATGGAGGGACGTGAGAGAGAAAGCATGTGACTGAGTGAGTGAGTGAAAACTTTCCTGTTAAAAAGTCCCAACAAACAAAATAAGACTTGTCTTATATGAACCGTCACGTCCCCTTTTATATGGGTATTAATAACGGACTACACTTCCCAGCGTTCCAATCGTTCCCGCATGCGCACAATGATGCCGGGAAAGGAACACAGTTTGTCCTACAGTAGTGTACTCTCGCGAGTCTAGCATCAGGTGGCGGGTGCATGGATGTAGGTTTTGGTGTGTTGGTGCACTCCAACTGGGAGACGCACGGGTTTGAAAAGGAGAAGAAGGACTTGGTTTACAAAAAGCATAACTGGCTCGCTTTTCGTATTGATAATAAATGTAGGGTGTCCAGCGGGCATGACGAAAAGATAGAGGAGCAGCTCGTGGGAGACGAGGCCAAAGAGGTGAGAGGGTGGAATGGGACTGAGTGGAGTGAGTATGCCTCATAGAGCTCTAGGTATTAGATATAAAGTAATCTGTGTATTAGATGAGAATATGCACTTTGCGTGCAAACGGGGAAAAAAGCATCCCGCTGGGTTAAAAAGCCAAATATGTTGGGATTTGTAGTTAACGAAATTTATATTAACATAACCGCAGCATTTACGCATTTGCATGAATTAGAACTAATTATTGGGTTCGATGATGGTACAAAGTTAACTGGCACTCTAAGCAAATCTTCACGCTTGTCCCCAATAACCAAACAATGTGAAAAAAATGTACTTGTCCAAATAAAGAAGCGTAAATACGCCACCCTCTTAAAGTAATCATAGTGATACTCCAAGTCAGTGCGCTACACTGTCTACGATGACATGTCCATACTAGGCATGCCTGAGGAAGATACCTAAGGTCTTGTTGCATTTAAATCTGCTTAGTTAGCCAATAAAAGGTATCAAAAACTATATTTGCCTCCTGTATTTCTATGGCTAACACGGTACCAACTCTCATCTGATGTCCATACTAAGTCCATTGTAGATCACGGGGTTGGGCAACCAGAGGAATTTCAGCTGTTAAAGACTACAATTCCCATCTTCCCTAGACAGCGAACGGCTGCGTGTGGATTATAGTAATTGTAGACATGTAGGGTGTCGGGTTTGCCCACCAATTGTATAGATAGTGACACTGTCTCCCAACTGCATTCCCTTCTTTTTTCTATGTCTGTCTACTTTCCAGAGTCCCCTTCCAAGATGTCAGTATATTTTGGAGGCTTTGGAAGCTCAAGTCATAGTTTTCATTGTTCATTTATAAAGTTTTCTCCAATAGGAGCAGACTTGGTAGAATGTGACAGATGTCTACTGCAATACAAATATTAAAATATATGCATGTTTGGGAACCTTTTGCCATGCTATGACATATTTTAAGTGTGTGTAAATTAGTGCCCCCCTTCCTCGATGGACACTAAAAATTGTTTCAATTGCCTGGGTACAAGTACACTTATAAAAAAACACAGACGTGGAAAAAAATACTATAAAAAGCACAATTTGCTTGCTCAAAGACTAGTTACTACTCTGGCAACCCTACTTTAATTCTCTAGAGCCATTGCAGAGGGAACAAATTCTGGTGCTTAGATAAATATTAACCTCAATATGCTATGTGTCATAAAAAAAAAAGTATTTTAATCATATAGATACTTGTATATGTCCTTGATAACGAGCTACCTGTATTTGTTTGCAGAGAGCTTTCTGTCAAGCAACATGAAAGCAGGTATAGTGATGCAGTGCAAAGAGAGAACAGTCAGTTCTGCCCGTATATTTAAGTCTTGGATGGTGTTGATGAGGTGCAGCTGGTTTCTCTAGGCCATTTGTTCCCAGCCAGCATAGAAACATAATTTGATGGCAGATAATCATTTGGCTCATCTAGTCTGCCCATTTTTCCTACTGTAAAAACCTCAAACCTTACTAGGTCCTTGGTTTATCTTATGATCGGGATACTTATGCATATTCCATGCATGCTCATATTTCCTCACTGTGTTAACCTCTACCATTTCGGCTGTTAGGCTATTCCATTTTTTTACCTCACACTAGAGATGCACCGATACCAATTTTTTTAAGACCGAGTACAAGTACCGATACTTTTTTAAAGTACTCACCGATACCAATTACCGATACCTTTTTTTTTGCTGTCATTTGCCAGTTTTCTAAGTACCTACATGTTTTAGGTACTTGGAAAACTGGCAAATGACCGCAAAAAAAAAGTATTGGTAATTTGTATTGGTGAGTACTTGAAAAATATTATGTGTGTGTATGTATACACACACACACACACACACACCACCTCTTGATTCTCCCTTTTTGACTTTCTCCCACCTTTTGCTTCATTCTACCCCCTTGAGCCCCCTTTTGTCTTGGCTTTTGATCCCCCTTTCTCCCACTCCTCCTTGACTCACCCTTTTGCCTCTCTCTCCCTCCTGATCACCCCTCCTTTTTCCTCTTCTTGGCCCCTCTCCTTTGGTCTCCTGATCCTTCCTCCTTTTGACTTTTTCTCCCTCTTCACCCCACTGTCTGCCTCCTTTACTCTCCTCTGCCGGGTGCTCGCTGTACTCTCGCGAGCCCCGGCAGAGGTCAGCGTCGGAACGTTGCCATGGTAACCCGCGGCAATGCTTCGACGCTGTAGGAGTGAGAGAGGTGACCGGGGAGCATTGTGAGCAGCTCCCCGGGCTCCCTCTCTGCAGCACCGACCCTGACACAGGGTATCGGTGCTGGCATCGGCCGCATTTGCGCGAGTACAAGTACTCGCGCAAATGCTGGTATCGGCATCGGTGCAACCCTACCTCACACTCTGTGAAGTAAAACTTTCTAACATTACACTTAAGCCTCTGGCCCTCTAGTTTTAGACTACGACCTCTTGTCCTAACATTTCTACTCCTTTTGTATTTCCTTTATGTATTTGAATGTTTTTATTTCTGTCTTTCTTTCTTTCTTTCTGTCTTTCTTGTTTATCCTGTAAACTATTCTCTGAATTCTTTCCAGAATGCCTATATCCTTCTGGACATAGTTGGGAACGCTTCGGATTTGCCCGGTGACTCCAGTTTTTGTAGTGAATTGCCGGGTCTCCAGGGTGAGAGGCATATTCTCTGGGGGTGGGGACTTTTCTCTGAAACTTTGCCTGCTTCTGCTGCTTCCAAGCCTCTTCCTTCCACTTCCCTCCCACTTCTCCCCATCCTGTTCTGCTCACTTCCTGCCCACTTTATTTGACAGCCCGTTTAGCCTCACTCCCAGCAACGATTAAATCCCCCAACCCTTTATGATTTGAATCCCATCACTTATAGCCTTCCACCGGCGGAACTTCTGTTCCCTCCCTTGAATCTGGAAGCACAAGTACTGTACAGCAGTAGTCTAGGTGAGGTCTAACCAGCGATCTGTAGAATAGTATAACCACTTCTCTCTTTCTGCTACTTATTCCAATAGCTATACAGCCCTGCTTCCATTCCCTGCTGCTTTGTTACATTTCTTGCCTACGTTTGTTATGACATTGGTATTTCACTCCAATAATAACATAGAATTTTTATTAATCTTGAGCTACAAAATGTAAACTATTGAAATGCAGCACTACATGACCCTCGTTATGAGGATCAATCAGAGCTGCTTTTTTATTCAGCTCTTACTATCCCTTTAAAGTTCCAAAATAGATGTGTGTATTCGGTACCAGGGTATAATCAGGCTTGCTGCTTCACATGCCAGGGTACATATTAGCTTGCCATTACTGATCTTCTTAATCCCTTAAGGACCCATGACGTGCGAGGACCATCACAGCTGTCCTGCGCTTAAGAACCAGTGACGGTCCTGGCATGTTGTGAAATTCAGAGCTCTCCACGCAGCTGCACTCCGTTTGGGGAGCTCTGAATCCAGCCGCAAAGAAAAAAAAAATGCCCCTTGGTCCTTAAGTGCCGGCTTTGCGGCTGGCCTTTAAGGGTTTAAAGTAGTTAAGATGTGTGTGTTCTATACCGGGGTATAATCCGGCATAACACTTCTAATATAACAATTTAGTGTACCGGGGCACATGCCGGCTTATCACCAATTATCTCCTCAAGGCTATTACATGAGAGATGTGTGTGTATGTATATAATATTTATATTCCGGAAACAATCCGGTTTACTACTAATATATAGTTATTCAACAGGTTGCTGTCGACCAGGACATATAGTCAAATTGCAACCTTTGGTATGAAGAGATTAGTGGGGGGGAAAAATATATATATATATTACATAATTTGTCTCCTCAGGAGACACACACACACCCGGGGTGGCAGTAAGGAGGAGTTACTGCTCCCATTGGGTGATTCAAAGGAGGCGTGATTTTCACAGGACTATCCAGGCTGCCCACCGCTATCCAGCTGAGGAACAAAACAAAATGGCTGCCACTTGCTCCTACACCACAGAGACACACACACACACACTCACACAGCACCAAATACACACACAAAACCAGAAAGAAATATGGCTGACACACAGTCATTCTGACTCCCAGTGGCCTCAGCAGGACCTGTAGTACACCTGCTGAAGGGAAGCTGCAGCACCAGGGGAACAAAATGGCACTAAAAGGGTTAAGGTAAGTCCTCATTGCTGAATTATTTCTTGACTGTCCTAATTTGCCATGCAACACAGAGGACAGGCAGCCATCAGGTACACACTTAACCCACTGACTGCCACAGGGTTGTATATCAAGTTTTACCCCTCAGGGAGTGTGTTCAAACCCCTCACAATGTAAACTTGCATTTCCCTCCCACTTCTCCTCCTTCCCCAGCCTATTACTAACACTTTTTCCACATTTATGTTAAGCTCCGCACCCTACTTGCGATTAAGCCCTGCCCACTTTTAACCCAAATTCTCTCATTACTCTCTCCACATCAGCACCACATGAGGGACTCCACAAGTAAACGTTCCCAGGTATAAATACACTTCCCACTATCCAACCTGCCCACCACTATCCAGCTGAGGGAAAAAAAATGCCTGCCAGTTGCTCCTACACCACAGACACACACACGCCCCACTCACACAGCACCAAACACATATATACACACACAAAACCAGAAAGGAATATGGCTGACACACACAGTCACTCACTCTAACTCCCTGTGGCCTCAGCAGGACCTGTAGTACACCCACTGAAGGGAAGCTTCAGCACCAGGGAAACAAAATGGCACTCAGAGGGTTAAGGTAGGCCCTATGCTGAATTATTTCTTGACTGTCATCATTTGCCATGCAACACAGAGGACAGGCAGCCATCAGATTCACACTTAAACCACTGACTGCCACAGGGTTTTGTATCAAGTTTTACCCTTCAGGGAGAGTGTTCAAACCCCTCACACTGTAAACTTGCATTTCTCTCCTACTTCTCCTTCCCCAGCCTATTTCCACATTTCTCTTAAAGGGGATCTCTCACCTAATTACACTTAATGCTCTTTAGTTAGAGCATTTATCTAGAACACTGAAAATAGTGTTCATTAGATTTAAAAAGTAGTTACATGCGCAAAATGTAAACTTTAAAAAGTGTCCGGCAGCCTACTTCCGGCTTGCCGAACTTTGCCGACCAGAGACAGCTCCGTCCCACTACCCATCATCCTCGCATGACGGAGGCTGTCTGTCACTAAAGTGGAGCAATCGCATTGGCTAGATATCGATCTCTGCCAATGCGATCGCTCCACTTTAGTGACAGACAGCCTCCGTCATGCGAGGATGATGGGTAGTGGGACGGAGCTGTCTCTGTTCGGCAAGCCGGAAGTAGGCTGCCGGACACTTTTTAAAGTTTACATTTTGCACCTGTAACTACTTTTTAAATCTAATGAACACTATTTTCAGTGTTCTAGATAAATGCTCTAACTAATGAGCATTAAGTGTAATTAGGTGAGAGATCCCCTTTAAGCCCCATTGCCCTCTACTCGCGATTAAGCCCTGCCCACTTTTAAACGAAATTACCCCACTGGCCCCTCCACATCAGTCCCCTTCAGGGACCTCCACAAGTCAAATTTCCCAGGTATGAATACACTTCCCACTGCTATTTAACTCTGGCATGCCTCTCTATACCTTAACTCTTTGAGTGCCATAGGGGTGCACAATTCTTGCACGCTTGTGTTTCTGCACATATATGTTGTGTGTGTGCGTGTACATCTGTTACATGTGTGTGTCCATGTGTGCATCTCTGGTTTGTGTGTGTATCTTTTGCATGTTTCTGACACACACTGTGTGTAGGTGTCTGTCTGTGCGTTGCATATGTCTTTGTTCATCAGTGTGTCTACATTTCACACCCGTACGCCCAACAGTCATAACATGACAGGCAACGCCATCCCACATTGCTAGTAAATAAATATAATTATTACTGGGACACAAACCGGTTCGCCAAAATGTATACCAGGATGCTACCCAGCTAAACACTAAGAATGTCAATTGCAAGCAGATGAGGTATAAGTTATAATTGATGGGGCATTATCCAGCTTGCCACTAAAATTATTCTGAACTCAAATAAGTTACTATGTGCCAAGACAGATATTAACTAATAATGACTGACTCCAAAATGTATCTTTAGTTGGTACTGGGTATTATGTCTACAGGTACAGACTTCATTCTTTTTGCAGGACTCAAAGAAACAAAACTCCTCCCACTGAATTTTTAAGAAGTCCATGGCGTAGACAAAAGACAAACATAAGGGTGCACTGTGAGCCATAGTTAACACATATAGTGAAGGTTAATCTCGAATATTTAGGTGTTACTCAATCTGAGCATCCACGGGTGTAGCCAGCCACTGTACCAGTAACAATTCTCCTTGTTTACCTGTATGTTGCTACTCAGACAGTTTGCAATATTCCAAGTATAATGGCAGAAGATAAGACGCACACCTTCTTCATGTCTAAGCCAAGCTATTTGTATGTCCTGTTCATGTGCTGTGTTGTGAGAGTGGAGCAGAAGGTAATTCTGTAAGGTTTGCATTAAGGCTGACAGTAGGAGGTAGGTGAAGTACACTGAGGTTTGTCAGCATGCTGGGGGGGGGGGAGGAAGGCAAGCTCCTGTCTTGTGGACAGGCTTAGGGTAGAAGGGGGGGTAGAGCGCTGTTAATCATACTAAACTTAATCAAAATGGCGGCATTTTCCCTCTCTCTCTAACGAAGAGGGATAAGGTTAGATTTTTTAGGCTGAAGGACAACTTGTATAGATTTCATGAGCATTTTTAAGGTTTTGGGGAGGTCTACTCTGATTTGGAGGGGTGAAGTTGGAATGTAACCATTCCACTTTAAATTGTTGCATATTGCTTTCCTGGACCTGTTAGCCTCCAAGCTGTGACCACACATCTCCTTTATTGAACTGTCCAACCATTTCGGATTCTTCAATCATTTTTTTTTTTTTTAACACCGTTCACAATACCTCGTGGATTGATTGACTTGGGAGTTAGAGATCTAACAGCTGCAAGAGGGGAGAGCAGACCAAAAGGCATTCCTAAAAAAGGAACAAAATTCTGTGAATATTACAGATGTGGAAACAGGTTTGTCAGCTAACCAGGAAATCTGTCCAGCATCATCCAGGACAGTGGCACCATCCCTGTCCTTCTCAGTCTTAGCTTATCTAGCCTAACTGCTGCAAACATCCACTGTTATTCCAATTCTTATCGTGGGTTCTGTCCACTTTCTAAAGGGTACAATAGCGATCCATAGCACACCATCCACAGGGGAGCACAATATTAGGATGAACATCAGCCAGCCAATTCATGAGTTAATGTGAACGGTAAAAAAAATAAAAATACAAAGTGAAGAATCTGACAAGGGAGGACAGCTCAATAAATGAGGAGAGCGTACACAGCTTGGAGGCTAAGAGGCCCAGGGTGACAATATGCAACAATTCAAAATACATATGTAAGTGCAACTTTTTAGCATGTCTGTCTGACATAAACAAACAAACACTACTTTTGAATACTGGTTTAGTCACGGGCAATTGCATACTTGTCATGTGTTTCCCTTCGATTTGGCCTGCCTCTCTGTTTGCAGTCCTGATGCAGGAAACACAGGGTACACACATAGAGAGGAGAATTAGCAGCTCCTCAGTGGCAGAGCACTGCCAGCCGTTCTACACGTTATCAAGATGGCAGAACTCTCCCTCTTGCTGCCGAACACAAATCGGGTAGATTTCAGTCAATGGCAAATCAAAAATTAAGATTGCTTGTTTTGTTTTTTTAAATTTAAGCGGGGGGGGGGGTTTTGTAGGAATGTGACAGTTCCAGTTTAAAGGGATAGTAATACTTTGTTTTATCTTTTATTTTATTTTGTAGGCATTAGAAAAACATGAACAATATAAGTCTTATCTCTCAAACCTTTATGGTTTAAGAGATATTCACAAGCAAGGTTTCCCTCCTCCCACCCCTTTTACCTAGTGTAAGCCATCTCTTCTCAGATGTGGAATACAGTCCATAGACCAGACAGATAACAGCAGGCGACAATTTTCTTCCTATCAGAACAATGAAAGCCCTGCCCCTCTTGACAAGCTTTTCAGGTATTTCCCTTACCTTAATTGAAGATTGTCCCTCTCTGCAGTCTACCTGGGCACCTCCCTTCTGATCTGGATGAGCAGTGTTACATCAGTAAAAGGGGTGGGAGGGGAATACTTTATCATTGAATTAATCCTTAACTACACCTCTGACAGAATTTAAATAACAATCTCCATGGCCCAAATACTATGATGATTAGAGCTGCTTTTATTATGAAACATTACTGTCACTTTAAATGAAATAACACATACCTATATAAGAGATAAATATAGGCACAACAAGACCTTAATGGTTAAATTTATCTCATCTCATTTTTCCTATAAAATATTCTTCCATCTACCATAGGAATTTTCTTTTGCAGAAAACTTTTAGACCTCAACAACACACTTACATCAACTACAGTACAGTGTATTAATACTCTGAGTGGCGCTGTGTATCATCTTTGTTTTCTCTGTACGTTACCAGTAATACCATTGATGTAAGTTGTGATATTTCTGATGTGGTCTCTGGTGTCCTTATCAAATCACATTTGGTTATCTAATTAAAATAATTTTTGTGCATTTGAATGAGAACTTAATACTGACTTTAATGCATGTCTTTTGTCATTGCCATCTTATTTATTCAAAATTTTTCATCGTGTTATAGAATGCCCACCAAGATTCAGCAGATACGTATAAAGAAACGTAGGCAATATCTGGAAAGGAAAGCTTGGTTAATGCAGATGGTACAGTCTTTCTTTAAGAATGACTATAATAAGCACAAAAATATAATTAAAAGGAAAAAGAAGATGAAGAAGAGTCCATTTAAAGAAAATATTGAGGTAAGTCATACAATAGCAGTTGTATAAATAAATGCTGTGGCAAAAGAGGTGAAAGAGAGAAATTATTCCAGAAAACTAAGCAGTAACATTTTTGTTCTTAAAAGTGCAAAGGAAGATAAAATCTCAAGCAGAATGTTCATACACTTTTACACTCTAGACAATCTATAATTTGATGGAACTGGTTCTAAACCACATAACCTAAAAAACAAAATAATTGTATTATTTCAGTGTTGCCAACAACAAAACCTGTTTGTCACTAAATTCCCTAGTGTTTACATTTTGTGCACTCCCTATTCATCTATGTAAACGCATCCCTTCACTTGCTTATCAAGTGTTTAATAATTTGTAAGTGTAATGTATGATGTGATTAAGGTAAATTTGCAAATAGGAAGTAGTCTTCCAGTATTTAACATTCCTGTGATATTTAAATTGTATTTTTATTATGTTTTTATTTGCAGCGCACGATTAAGTTGGCTGACTTGAATCCCTACATTCTGTGCTCGATATGTAAGGGTTATTTAATTGATGCCACAACCATCACCGAATGCCTTCATACATGTAAGTATATTGTTTAGTGAAAAGTGTATAAAAGCTATGCCGGGGTAAGCAGCCCTGTAACTTTCTACATTACATAGGGGACAGTAGAGAGACGAGGGGAATGCAGTGAAGGGGGGATTGGTTGGTCTCTCTTCTGTTGTCAGCCTCCGCTACTGGAGTTAGATGGGTCAGAAGCCAGCGTGTGTGTATGTATGTATGCCAAACGAGGTAGTATGTTATACCTTATTGTGATATTCTAGCGGTTACATCTTATTCATGCTTGCTATTGAATCTTGCATTCAAGTTTATGCTCCAGCCATTAGAAGCAGTAGTAAGTTGGATCTTGATTTATATACAATTTTCCAACTTTTTTTTTTTTTTTTTTTGTTTTCTTAAGGTTAGTGATGATCTGCCAGAGGCTTATTTAAATCCATGGACATTTTGAGATACTTTATTTCTCTGTCGTCCAATACAGGTTACTGGTAACTTTGGGTAGGCGATCCGCCCCTTTAAGTAGGCAGGAACAATTCTAGAATTGATTGCAGGGGGTGGAACCTACCTTCCCTCCTTGGCTGCAGCTAGCCAACCAGCTCCAGAAAGATTTGTTCCTTGTTGAAGACACAGGCAAGAGAACAGTTCTGGTATAGTTTGAGATTTTTTTTATATTTCTGTTAGAAATGGAATGCCACCATTAGGCAGATTACCATAACTGACAATGCCCATAGATGTGGCTTGCTCAGTATCCAGGTGCTTTTTGTGGACCTTAAGCCTCTGGGCGGAAAACCTTGGGTACAAGTTCGTTCTTCAGGGGTTGCCCACCGAGGCATATTCTTTAAACATGGTAATCTGAAGACAGAAGATCTGCAGGAAAGGTGAGCAACCCTTTGAGTGGTGCAGGTCCACATGTCCCACAGTGCCCCTCCGCACAGGGGTTTTTTCCTTGAGATTTCTTACTGCACACTCCTGCACTCATTGGGTCTATGTCTATTGGGTGTTTGGAGCTGGTTTATGTGGTAACTTAACTCTTTAGCTGCTGGTTTGCATATTTTGGGGGGTTATTGTCACTTTCTTCTGTGTTCCTCGCAAGGCATGTAAAAAATAGGGATGTCTCCGCCCTCCAGCTGGGTAGGACCAGTCGTGACAAGGTTCAAAAGGCGGATCCTTGCCCCTGTCCACAGTTTTTTTTGGTCGTAGCAGCGCTAAGGCCGCCATGAGTGCGCCATAAGGCTTCCCATACCTTGTGCCTCCTCTGTGCGGGCCTTCCCGTCGGCCGCATCACCGCTCCCCGGACAGCCAGCACCAGCGTCTCATCGGCAACACGAAAAAGGTTGCCCTTTTAAGACGCTAAGCCACGTTTTCCTCATGCCGGATGTGGACTCTGACGCTGCGTTCCAGAGTGACACGCAGGGAAGCCAAAGCGAGCATGCGCTGTGCCATCTTCGGAGGCCATCAAGCTGCAGCCAATCCAGACACAGGGGGCAATATTTAAAGAAGACAAGGTAAGAATTTTGTCTTATTATAGTCTGTTGTGCCTTATTGTTAAAGGGTCCCTATTCTGCTAAGTATGTCTGCTCCAGCCAAAGCATCTGCTAAGGAGAAAAACATTGACCCCCCCCCTAACAAAGAGGAGAAAACTACTACCAAAAGTAGACAGTGCGCAGGCTGCAACGCTAATCTCCCAGTCTCTGCCACTAGCAAACTGTTTGATGAATATCTTAAAAGGGCTGCCTGTTCTGATGTCACGGCAATTTCAGGACTTCATATCCTGGATGAAGTCTTCAATGCAGGAAACTTTCAAAGCCATGCAGGGTGAACCGGCGCACAAGCGGCAACGCAGAGACTTCGGGGAAGGTACTTCATGTTAACAGGGGACGACTACGAATTAGAATCACCTCTGGATGATCAAGCATCAGACGTGGGGTCAGAAGAAAGCGAGCTTGTAGAACATTCAGCAGTGTTTAACCTAGAACGTATTGATCCCTTTATAATTATGATCAGGAAAGCTCTGGGTTTATCTGAAACTCGGCAAGAACTGAATATCATGGACACGGCATTCTTGGGAAGCAAGAAGTCTGTTCCAGTTCTACCGGTCCACCAGTCCATTTCCGATTTAATCTCGTCAGAATGGAAGTTGGGTGACAGACGGGCCTCGGTTCCTAGGAAATTCAAACATATGTTTCCCTTCAACGATAAGGAAGTTCAGCACTGGGCAACCTCACCTAAGGTAGATGCCCCTATTGCTCATTTAGCCAAACACACCATCCTACCCATGGAAGATGGTACATCTCTGCGAGACCCAATGGAGAGAAAATTAGAAGCGGCTTTCAAAAAACAATTTTCAGTAATTGGTGACAACATGAAAGCAGCCATGGCTATTATGGCATGTGTATCCAGAGTCATGCGCATCTGGCTGACGGAACTAGAGCACAAGATAGAAGAAGCTAATGTCTCTAGATCTAAGCTCCTAAAAGAAGTGGCTACAATCAAAGAAGCAACAAATTATTCATGTGACGCCTCCCTAGATATTATTCGCCTGATGGCAAGATCATCAGCCCTTTCCATCTCGGCCCGCAGGTCACTCTGGTTAAAACCTTGGAAAGCCGACACCATTTCCAAAAACAAGCTTATTTCCCTTCCTTTCACTGGAGCATCTCTCTTTGGCGAACACCTAGATGACATCATCAAAAAGGCCTCAGGGGGTAAAAGCCCATTTCTGCCACAAGAAAGAAAATGCAAGGCATCTCCTCCATTTCAGTCCAGATTTAGGGGACAATCCTTTCGAGACTACAAAAGAAATTACTCAGATCGGCAACAACAGAGGAAGATATTCTCAGAGGGGAGGCTTCAAGCGTACCTATTCCAAGAAGCCTCTTTTTAAGCCTGGAAACCAATGAATCACAGCGGTCCCCGACAGGGATCCCAGTAGGGGGCAGGTTGGGATCCTTTCTCAAGGTCTGGGAGACCCATGTAAAGCCAGATGCCTGGGTCTCCCAGACTTTTGACCAAGGGGTACACGCTGGAATTCATATTTGCCCCGCCTCCTGTGTTCAGCTGATCACGTATTCCAATCAGCAGCAACACCAGAAATGCCTTCCACTTGGCAGTCAACAACATCTTGACTCAGAAGGTTCCTGTCCAGGAGAGAGGTTTGGGAGTCTATTCTCCTTTGTTTCTGACCCCCAAACCCTCAGGTGCATTCGGGACCATTTTAGACTTGAAGAAAGTCAACCTTAAACTCGGACATCTTCATTTCAAAATGGAAACAGTCTAATCAGTTCTACACTCTTTCAACCGGGATGTTTGACATCCATAGATCTCAAGGACGCCTATTATCACATCTCGATTCATCCGGCACACAGGCGCTTCCTTCAATTTGCGGTTGGTCTAGACCATTACCAGTTTACAGCCCTGCCCTTTGGTCTATATACGGCCACCAGGGTATTTACAAAAATACTGGCTCCAGCACTGGCATACCTTAGAAGACAGGGAATCGGCATTCTAACTTATCTAGACGACCTACTGATCATGGCACCTTCCAGAGAAAGTTCCCTCAATCACACACAGACTGTCATCCAGTTCCTACAGAACATAGGGTGGATTATCAATCACGACAAAAGTCACCTATTACCATCTCAGAAAATAGACTTTCTGGGATTGCGAATCAACACAAGGACCTCTCTAGTTCTACTATCAACAGACAGAATTCACAAACTACAGACAAAAGTACGGGCCTTTCTAAGGAAACCACTTTTGAGACCAAGTGACTTCCAAGTGTTGCTCGGCCTGATCTCTTCTTCCACTCAGATTCTTCCTTGGGCAAAACTTCACTGCCGTATTCTCCAACACAAATTTTTGTCCTATTGGAATCCAAACCTTGGATATCCATTGCAAAAGATACCTCTTTCCAGATCAGCCAGACAGGAACTGCAGTGGTGGCTTCATCCTCCCAATCTTCAGGCAGGCAGATCATTGTTAATTCCCCAGTGGGAGATCGTCTATACAGATGCCAGTCTCCAGGGCTGGGGAGCAGTCTGGAAGTCCAGGTCAATCCACGGGCCTTGGTCCAAGAAGGAAAGATCCCTTCATATCAATATTCTGGAAGCAAGAGCTGTCAGGAATGCACTTCTGCAGTTTCAGCAGGATCTCACAAACAAAAGTGTTCTCATAAGAACAGACAACACACCCGCAGCCATGTACATAAAAAAACCTGGGGGGGTACCAGGAGTCGGTCTCTGTCCATGGAAATCAGGCCTCTCCTCCTCTGGGCAGAAAGACACCTACTTCAACTGTCAGCATCCCATATAGCAGGGAAAGACAACTTAGAGGCAGACTTCCTCAGCAGGAACAGACTAGACCGGGGGAATGGTCTCTAAACCAAGATGTCTTCAATCAACTCACAAAAAGGTGGGGCCTCCCAGAGGTAGACCTCATGGCCACAAGCAGCAACAAGAAAACAATGGAGTTCTATTCCAGGTGGCAAGATCCGCGCACTCTGGGCCAGGATGCGTTGACCATTCCTTGGCACTTCAGACTGGTAAACATCTTCCCGCCTTCTCCTCTACTAATGCAGGTGTTGAAGAAGATACGGACAGACCAAGTGGAAGACATCCTGATTGCCCTCAATTGGCCCAGGAGGGTGTGGTACTCTCTCCTGGTACAGATGTCAGTTCAGGATCCATGGGAACTTCCCCTGAGGAAAGACCTTCTACATCAGGGTCCAATAATGCACAACAATCTCAAGATGTTACGCCTAACGGCGCGGGAATCGCTAAGAGAGCAAGGGCTTTCAGATCCTGTGATCAATACCATCCTCCAAGGAAGAAAACATTCCACAGCTAAGGTATATTGCAGGGTCTGGGCTACCTTCTCAAGATGGTGTAATGAGAAGAAGATATCTAGAAATAATATAGATGTGGCTTGCATACTGAATTTCCTGCAAGACGGATTCCAGGGAGGCCTCCGGCCAGCCTCCCTAAAGGTCCAGCTTTCGGCTCTCAGCCATCCTAGCAAAGCCTCTTGCGGAACATCATCTTATTAGACGATTCGCTAAGGCTATAGTCAAGGTAAAGCCCACTATCAGGGAAATTGTAGCCCCTTGGGATCTGAATTTGGTTCTTAGAATCCTATCACAACCAGAGGGCTTTGAACCATTGATGGACATCTCCCTCCGTCTCTTAACTTTGAAAACGGTCTTCCTGACCACAGTCACTTCAGCCAGACGAGTGAATGAGCTCCAGGCCCTGTCTTGCAAGGCTCCATTCTTATCTTTGCATCCAGACAAAGTTGTCCTCAGGGCACAACCATCTTTCAGACCTAAAGTGGTCTCAGAATTTCATATCAACCAGGACATCGTTCTCCCTTCCTTTTGTAGCAACCCTTCCAATCCTAAGGGGGCCCGCCTTCATAATTTGGATCTGGTACGTTGCATCTCCACCTATCTTCAGAGAACAGAAGATTTCAGAACTTCTGACTCCCTATTCATCTATTTTCAGGGTAGATTTTAAGGGAAAGCAGCCTCAAAAGCCTCCATTTCTAGATGGATAAAGGCATGCATAGACTCAGGGCTGAAGGCACCCTCTAACCTTGAAGCACACTCTACCAGGGCCATGGCCACATTTTGGGCAAAATGGGCTCAGACCTCTCCAGTAGATATTTGTAAAGTGGCTACCTGGTCTTCTATTTCCACTTTCATGAAGCACTACCATCTGGACGTGCAGGCCTTGGTTGATGCAAGCTTTGGCAGGAAAGTCCTGGAGGCGGTAGTACACCACTAGGGGTAAGATTGTATCCCTCCCTTTTTCTATATGGGTAACTGCTTTGAAGTCCCTATTTTTACATGCCTTGCGAGGTACACAGAAGAAACGGTTAAATTTACTTACAGATGTTTGGGTTTCTTCTGTGTACCTCCAAGGCATGCCCACCCTACTAACTTAGATATGTTAATATCTTACAGCTGAGTCAATAGAGAAACTGTGGACAGGGGCAAGGATCCGCCTTTTGAACCTTGTCACGATTGATCCTACCCAGATGGAGGGCGGAGACATCCCTATTTTTACATGCCTTGGAGGTACACAGAAGAAACCCAAATATCAGTAAATTTAACAGTTTCCCTGCTGGGTTCAATGTTTTTTGGGTCTTCTAATTTGCTCTAGTGATGTCTCATGTAATTTTATTTTGCAGTTTTAACTTTGACAAAATTTGAGTTCTGTGCCTTTAAGGCGCGCTTTACTGCATAGACTCAATTGCTACATTCACTCCTATGAGACTGTACAGTTTGGGACATATCTCTGCAACCGCTCAACGTAGCGACTTCAGAGAGGGCTCATTTTAATTGTCTGACCTTGCTCTATCATCCGGTTACCATTGCAAGTGTGTTGTAGGGATCAGGGTCTTCGGGCACTGTTGGGGTACTTATTCTGGGAAAAGTACATTTCCCATGAGCACTTGCTTCGCAAGCTCATTTCAGATTGGCTCCCGCTACGGCAGCCATTTCGTGCCTTTTCTAGAACGAGTATCCTACGTAGGGCTTGAACTCTCCCTTCTCTCATCTGCAGGTTAACCCTTCGTCTGCCAGATAAGTGTATTTTAACGATTTCTGGGGTGACATTTTAATCTTTCACACTGTAATTGGGTGATTCATTATACTAAATGTTTTTTGACACTGTGAGAATGCCTAATCCATTGGGGCTAGGCTAAGGCTAAGGACTCTGGGGTCTCTGTGTCCCCTATTGCGCACTGTTCCTCATGTCATTCAGGGTTACCTAGAGAATTCTCAGGTCATTTATGCCCAGCATGTTCTGATGTCCCTGAGTCTCTCCCAGGGACCTCCAGCCATGCATTAGAGCACGCTTGGGTGCAAGAATTCAAGGCTGCTACTAGGGACCTTCGGTCTACATAGCAACTCTTAACATCCCAGTTACAGGGGGTCTTCCATTCATGGCAGACCCCCTCTTTAGTCAGTTTTTCCCTGCCTAAACCGCAGGGAGTATCTGACGTATCCGATTCCTCTGAGGAGGAACTGTTAGGGGATTCAGATGTTGAGGAATGTTCGGCTATGGGCTCCTGTCAGTTTTTTTGGGGGGACCCCTTTGAGGCTGATCCTGAGCCCTCGGCTGAGGGCCTGATCAGGGCTGTCTTGACCACCCTAAACATTCCCTTATTTCAGGAGGTTCCTTCAGATCCCTCTGATGTTTTCCAGGAGCCTAAAAAAAAACAAACCCTTACTTGTTTTCCACCTAACACCAACCTTGACCGCCTTTTGTCTGATAAGTGGAAATCTCCAGACAGAAAGCCTTCTGTTGCCAAGAAGTTTGCTAAGCTTTGCCCCTTTTCTGAGGCAGCGCTTTCTCAGTGGGTGAATGCTCCTATATCCAGGCTATCTAAGTCTACTGCATTGCCAGTTTCTGATGCATCCGCTCTGAAAGACTGGACTGACAAGAAGCTTGGTTTCCCTCAAGTCCATTTTTGGCACTGCCATGCATCCAGAGTTTGCTGCGGCATGGGTTAACCTGGCCATTGCGGTCTGGACCGAATAGCTCACCCTGGCTGTATGTCAGGGTGCTTCGCCTTCGGATATGTTGTGGCTTCTTGCCAACATCTCTGAGGCCCAGCACTATGTTTTTGCTGCCTTATTTGATGCCATCCGTTTGGTGGCACGGTTTTCTACCATGTCTGTGGTTGCCAGACAAGCTCTTTGGCTCAAGATCTGGTCTGCTGACACTGCATCCAAGAAAGCCTTGCTTTCTTTACCCTTTCAGGGTACATCCTTATTTGGGCCAGATCTTAAGGATCTGATTGGTGAGGCCACAGGGGGTAAGAGTACTCCTCTGCCCTTGGTCCCCAGGAAGAAAACTCCTCTCAAGAGTAACAGGTTTTTTCGTCCCTTCCAAACTGAGACACGTCTGGCGAACTAGGCGGTTCCATCAGCTCCACGTGCCTCCTCCAAGCCCAAACAGCAATGGAAGGCCAAGGTCTCCTCCAGGCCTAAGGCTCCCAAGACTTATTCGGCATGACTCACTGAACCTGGGTCTCCCACTCGGCTGTAGGTGGCCGTCTGCGTCACTACCACAGCATCTGGGAGGGTTCAGTGGCGGACCCGTGGGTTTTACAGGTGGTGATGGAAGGATACAGGATCCCTTTAGTCTCTCTTCCTCCCTTTCGCTTTTTGCCCTCTCATACACCCCAGGGCACAGAGAAAAGTCATCTGTTCAGTGGCGCTATCAAGGCCCTTCTGGACAAGGATGTTCTGTATCCTGTTCCAGTTCAGGACAGAGGTATGAGTTTTTACTCAAACCTCTTTGTGGTCTCCAAGAAGGACGTCGGTTGTCGTCCCATTTTGGATTTGAAAGATCTCAGTTCCTTTGTCATCAGGACTCATTATCACCAGGAGTCCTTAAGGACGGTGATTGCTGCTATGTCCCCGGGGGAATTCCTTGCTTCTCTGGATCTTCAGGATGGGTATCTACACATCGCCATTCATCCAGAGTGCCGGCAGTATCTCAGATTTGCCTGCGACCGAGGGTACTTTCAGTTTTCAGCTCTTCCCTTTGGTCTGACTACAGCTCCTCAAGACTTGAACCGTGTCCTGGGAGCTTTAGTATCTGTCCTCCACCGGGACGGCATCAGTGTTACTCCATACATGGGCGACCTGCTTCTGAAAGCCCCCTCTGTGGAACTTCTTCATCAGCAGGTTCAGGACTGCATTCCTGATCTCACCCATCAAGGGTGGGTCATCAACATGGACAAGTCTGATCTTGTCCCATGCCAGCGTCTGGTCTTCCTGGGCCTTATCTTTGACACGCAGCAGAGCATGGTGTTTCTCACAGTGGAAGTGGCTCACCAGATTGCCCAAAGAGTATCTGCTGTTCCGGCTCTCGATCCAGTTCCAGCCAAGAAGCTGTCTTCTCTAGTGGGGAAATTCATCTCCATAGAAGCAGTCCCTTTTGCCATGGCTCACACCAGGGAACTCCAGAGGTTCCATGCCCTTCATCATTGGACTTCCCAGCTGATAGAATGTCCAATCCGGGTACAGTCCGACAACGCCACGGCCGTGGCATAATCAATAAGCTGGGCTGAGCAAGAAGTCTAGCCGCTTGGTTATTGTTCAAGGCTATTTTGTCCTGGGCAGAAGAACATGTTCCTGCCATACCCACAGTACACATTCCTGGCATAGACAACGTTATGGCAGACTTCTTCAGTCGACACACTGTAGACAGCGGAGAGTGGGAACTGCACCCAGAGGTGTTCTCCCTCATTGTTCAGAAGTGTGGTCTTCCTTGCATCGACCTGATTGCGACAAGACACAACCGGAAGGTGCCGAGGGTCTGCTCTCGCTGGAGGGATCCTCTAACTCTAGAGGTGGATGCCATGTCCATTCCTTAGTTATTTCCTCTGGCTTACATCTTTCTTCCCCTCCCCATGTTGCACATAGTGTTACGGAAATTGAGACTGGAGCGCTGTCCAGTCATTCTGATTGCTCCATACTGGCCTTGGCAGGATTGGTTTCTGTCAGTGGCGGAGCCATTCCGGATCCCTTGCCATCCGGATCTTCTTTTACAGGGTTACCTTTGGAAGGAGGATGTTCATCGTCTAGCTTGACAGCTTGGAAATTGAATCCTCAATACTGAAGAAGGGTTTTTCTTCTAGTATGGTGGCTTCTATGCTTAGTGCCCGCAAGCAGGTTTCTTCTAACGCCTACCATCGTGTTTGGTCGACCTTCCTATCTTTGTGTGCTGATAGGGACCTCTCTCAGGATTTTGATCTGCCTACGGTCCTGGCCTTCTTGCAGGACAGTGTGGATAAGGGCCTCAGCTTGAATTCCCTTAAGGTTCAGACTTCTGCTCTCTCTGTTTTCTTTCAGGGGAGCATTGCTATTCTTCCCGATGTCAAGGTTTTCGTCCAGGGCGTTACTCATATTCGTCCTGTTTTCAAGTCTCCCGCTCCTCAGTGGGACCTTAATTTGGTCTTGGGCGTCCTTCAGCGCTCTCCCTTTGAGTCCTTGGGTACTATTTCTCTATGCCTGCTGATGTGGAAAATGACCTTTCTCCTGGCAATCGTGTCTGTTCACCGTGTCGTGGAGTTACATGCTATGTCTTGTAAACCACCCTTTTTGGTATTTCACAAAGACAAGGCGGTGCTTTGCACTTCTCAGGAGTTTCTCCCGAAGGTGGTCACTGAGTTCCACATTAATCAGGAGATTGTGGTGCCTTCCTTCTGCCCTCACCCCACCTCAAGGGATCTCCACTTGTTAGATGTGGTGCTTTGTCTTAAGTTTTATGTACATGGCACCAAGTCCATTAGACAATCTGATGCGCTGTTCGTCATTCCTGAGGGACCCAGGGCAAGAAGACCTGTGTCCAAATTGACTATTGCGTCCTGGATTAAGTCGACTATTTTTAAGACTTACGAGCAGAAGAAGAAGCCCGTTCCCTTTCCAGGTTACGGCTCGTTCTACCAGATCTATTGGGGCTTCTTGGGCTTTCAAGAATCAGGCCTCCGCTGATCAGTTGTGCAAGGCTGCCACTTGGTCATCTGTGCACACCTTTTCGAAGCACTACCGTGTTGATGAGCTGGCATCGTCTGACGCCAGCTTTGGAAGGAAGATCCTGGAGGCAGTCTTGCCTGTCTAGGATCTTCTTAGGTTCTTTGTGCTTCCTTCACTTTTGAGCCCTGTTGGCTGTAGTTCCGTGTGCTGTGTAACAGTTCTTGGGGTGTTATCCCTGTTCAGTGTCCGTTGACACTTCAGTTGCTTTGTTGGGCTATCTCTGATCTGATGCTTCATATCTGCTCTAGTGACTTTGGGGGCATTGCGCCTGGTCCTTGCCTTCCCGCCTCTGGGAAATTCAGTGGTTGGACATCCAAAGTTACCAGTAACCTTTATTGGACGACAGAGAAAAGAAGACTTTAGTCTTACCTGTTAAATCCTTTTCTCTTAGTCCATACAGATTACTGGTCTCCCACCCTGTCAAGGGACCATGCTTGGCTGTCCTGTGGCAGACCGTGGGGGTCCTTCAGGGTCATGCTTACAGGAGTCTTCCCTTCCACTATGTAGTCAATAGTGTCTCAAATCTTTCCACAGCTGGTTGGCTAGCTGCAGCAAAGGTAGGCTCCACCCCCTGCAATCAATTCTAGAATTTTTCCTGCCTACTTAAAGGGGTGGATCGTCTGCCCAAAGTTACTAGTAACCTGTATGAACTAAGAGAAACTGACTTAACTGGTAAGACTAAAATCCTCTTTTGCCTTCTTTAAGGAAGTTGAGTTTTCCACAGAATTGCTTCACTTTTGCTTTGTTCACTTGGATGTTTTTTGTCTTTACCTGTTAGTGCTGTGTGACCTGCCAGGAATCCCCCCTTTACTCTGTAAGTACCAGAGGGGTATGCAACACATTGTAGAGCAATGCACTGCTTGCCATCTTGCACTGAAAGGTTTTAGGATGGATGCCTGTCCTGGCACATCAAGGGTTAATGATCGCAGAGGTCATAGCAGCCTTTGCTGCCCACATTTTTCTGGGATTTTTTTCTTATTCCCTATTTGGATGAGGTTTTACTCAGTGCTCTCTAATGTTCATATGTTTGATTAGTCTCTACTGAGACTAGTTTGTGTTTTGAGGGATTTTGAGCAGATCCAAACCAGGAAATTATAGATCTGTGAGCTTGACTTTCATAGTGGTTAAGATACTAGAAGGGTTACTAACTGACACTTCTCAGAACTATGTGAAGACAATCAATATTATTAGTAGGAATCAGCATGGTTTCATGAAGAATAGATCATGTCAGACTAATTTACTTGCATTTTATGAAAGAGTAAGTAGTAATTTGGACAGGAAAATTGCTGTAGGTGTAGTATACTTGGATTTTGCAAAAGCCTTTGGTACAGTGCCTCACGGTTTGGGCGGTGTTATCTGTACATGGATTGAGAACTGGTTAAATGATAGATGGCAGAGAGTTGTTGTAAATGGAACCTTTTCAAATTGGTCTAAAGTTATAAGTGGGGTTCCGCAGTGTTCAGCCCTGGGCCCAATGCTTTTTAATTTGTTTATTAATGAACTATAAGTGGGAATTGAAAGTAGCATCTCAATCTTTGCTGATGACATTAAGCTATGTAAGTAAATACATGCAGAGCTGGATGTTTTTTCTCTGCAGAAGAATTTAGATAAACTGAGTGAATGGGCAGAGAAATGGCAGATGGCATTTAAGGTAGATAAATGTAAGGTTATGCATTTGGGCTGTAGAAACATACATGCTACGTATACTCTAAATGGGAAACGACTTGGGAAATCCTCATTGGAGAGAGATTTAGGAGTACTAATAGACGATAGACTTCACAGCAGTGTGCAGAGTCACTTAGCTGCTGCAAGAGCAAATAGGCTACTGGTCTGCATAAAAAGAGGTGTAGATGCAAGGGATGCCAATATTATCCTACCTCTGTTTAAATCCTTGGTTAGGCCTCATCTAGAATATGGAGTACAATTTTGGGCGCCAGTTCTTTAAAAAAAGACATTGTTTAACTGGAAAAAAGTGCAGAGACGTGCAACAAAACTGATAAAGGGATTGGAGGATCTGAGTTATAAAGAGAGACTAGCCAAACTGGATTTGTTAACATTAGAGAATTGATGTCTAAGGGGTGATGTCATTACCATTTACAAATGCATTCAAGGTCAAAGAGCTGAGCTTAAGAACAAGAGGTCACCCATTAAGACTAGAGGAAAGGTGCTTTCGACTAAAACAAAGGCAGGGATTCTTTACAGTAAGGGCGGTAAAGTGATTCTCCTTGCCTCGGCATGTTGTACTTGCAGATAATGCAACTGCTTTCAGAAAAGCAATGCATACCTATCTAGCACAGAACTATATTTAAAACTATGACAGATGGCTACAAAGATTTCGATCCAGGGAACTACTTGACTGCCATTTTTAGTCAGGAAGGATTTTTTTTTTACTCACCTGGGGCTAAGTTAGAAATTGCTCCAGAGGGCTTTTTTTCCCTTCCATTGGATCAACAAGGGTGTTTTTGGCACGGGCTGGCCTTGATGGACACATCTCATTTTCATCCTCATCAGCTATGTTACTATGAATCTTGGTGGCTAGCTTTGGCAGTTCCTTTGATTCCTGTGTTTTACAGTGGGTGAAAGAGAAAAGGTTTTTTTTTTTTTTTTTCAGGGCAGTACTCATCAAGCTCACTTTATCGCCATTTTTAATTCTTTACAACACATTTTCAAAAGTGATGGAAAATACAGCCCTCCTTTTTCAACCAACTTCTGATTCAACAATTTTTCATTGACTATATTTGAATATCTCACCCTTTGACATGAAATCACAAATGAATTCAATGTCACTGGGATTTGTGATATTACTGATTTATTTAATGTCACTAATGATGACATTGAGGTTCTATGTGATGACATGTCTGTCAGCAGCAAAGTACATAGGGGGACATGGAAGAATCCAGCCAGTATTTTTTGGTTTGAGTGAAGAGAACTTACCTTTGGCTATAACCCATTGAGTTCCAGAGAGGTACGGAATGCATTGCTTTGCCATGTATTCTGTACCCCATGTGGCACTCAAAGGGGTAACAAAATTTGTTTTTCAATTGAATAAAGATACATTTTGAAGAAACATCTTACAGATAATTTGTACATAGTTGCCATTGGGATTTTTTGCACAGATCAAAATATCTGGAGGGAGATGGTAGTTGTTATTCTTTATTTATATAGCTCCAACTAATATGAGATGATAATGGCGTTCCTTTTAACCCTTTTAGTGCCAGAGTAGTGTACAGTGCATTGCGGAGCAATGCTGGACACACAGCTCTCAAAGTGTTAATTATTGGCTAGTGGCGAGTGGAAATTTTGAGCCCTGATATAGTTAAAATATTTTAATTACTTTGTTTTGATGCTTGCTTTGATTTTTAAACAGAAGTTTTTAACTTGTCCATTAAAAATCATTTTACTGAATAAGAATGCATTTCAAATGTCATCCACTACTTTTACTTGTGCATGCACAATACGCTATACATTAAAAGGCTTTATTAATTCTTTGTTTTCCTCCACAGTTTGTAAAAGCTGCATAGTAAAACATTTTTACTACACAAACAGATGTCCAAAGTGCAACATTGTGGTGCATCAGACACAACCACTGTACAACATCAGGTGAGCAGTTTTACTGTAAGTGCTACTCTTGGTATAATCCAGGGAAACCCAACCACTTTCCAGCTGTTGATCTGTATACGTGCATCCAGCGTGACCAGCATGAGAATCTAAAGCTGATGACGTAGGTATTTTCATGTAGCCGGGGGGAGTTTCTAGAGAGCCGATCGGCTCTGTTGCTGTCATGAGCAGTGTGCTTTTCTGGGGGAAGACGTCACCAGGTACTTTTTGCAATTACGGTTTATTCTTTAATAACACTTTTTAGAAAGAAAAAAAATTACACAGCACGTTATAACGGATGATAACACTTTAATTGAGGCTACATCTTGTAGGGGTGTTAGTTCCACTTTAAAGCATTAAACTGGAGCATTCATTTAACCTTCCATATTTTTCTAAGCCTCTGAGTGCAAAACAGTCCCATCCGTCAGTCAGTTTAATGTCCCTAACATTAACAAAAAGCATGTAAGCGCTCTCGAGCCAGGTCCTCTGAAACCATTTTTATCTGTTTATTAAGTTTTGTGTTTCTAAGAATTTGAGTTCCCTAATTGTACAACACTGATGTATATCCTTGCTCTTTATAAATGGTTGTGTAACTAACTTCCCTTTTTACACACACATACCAGCAATGTCCTATATGCATATGATAGTGCTTCTGTAATTTAATATTGAACATTTGGAATTTTGTTTATAGGTTGGACAGACAACTGCAAGACGTTGTCTTCAAACTAGTAGTCGATTTGGAAGAAAGTAAGGAATTTCTAATTTTTTTTTTGTTTTCAATTTATAAATTATTTTAGGGGTACATTGGCACCTTAGGGGGAAAAAACGTTATATACAGTTGGATGCTAAATAGTCTTCAGACGTTGGTTTTCAGTGCATTGGAAACCTCTTTAGCATCCATGGGGATAGAATGTATTGTTCTCCGAGCTATAATCAGTTGAAATGCTAATGGTTTTTATTAACATTCTTTTAAACCCCTAGAAAATAAAGTGGCTTTTGATATATATTTATAATCAACTTGTATATCCCCTTTGTTTTAGGAGAGAAAAAACAAATGTGTGAATTTTATAAAGAGAGAGGTCTAGAAATTCCAAAACCCAGTAAGTATGGGGATACATTTTTGGTGTAATTAAATTTGACTCTTAGAGGAATTTGTGAACACCTCTTTAAAACAGGTTTTAAAGTAGTTATGCGAAATTCAAGTGGATCTGTCATACCTAATAGAATCTTCTAGTAAACTTGAACTGTGACTTTTTTACCTCAATGAATAAAACTAAATTACCACCTTTGCTTCTCCCCATTCTCCTGTCTGTATAAGCCAACATTTTCCTAATTTCTTCCCTCGCAACTCCCTTTCATTACTGAACTGACATAGTTTTATAATATATGTAGCTAGCAAAAAATATATGGGTTTGCCTGTACATCAAGAGAGGCAGACTGGGACACATGTTTTGGTCCCAGGCTTCCTACAGGGCCAACCTCCTCCTGGAAGTGGGCGGACTCATCTACCTCTGTATTGTCTGATTTGAGGTGGAGTGGGTAGGTGGTGGTACTGATAATGTCTCTGGAGCTGTTCTCCATGGGCCTGGCAGTGTCATACAGTTCCTGGCTTTCTTTAGCTTACCAGGCTGTCGGCTCATATCCCCACCGGGCTGAAGGAGGGG
This sequence comes from Rhinophrynus dorsalis, assembly GCA_037306005.1. Taxonomy (NCBI): domain Eukaryota; kingdom Metazoa; phylum Chordata; class Amphibia; order Anura; family Rhinophrynidae; genus Rhinophrynus; species Rhinophrynus dorsalis. Next base: position 83,241,573 of record CM074724.1, on the reverse strand, counting down.
ATGGGGAACGATTGAGTGAGATGATATAGATGAAATGTAGGGATTGATGAATAATATGATGAAGTGAAGGAGAGGGATTGAGGGATAATAGAAAAAAACGAAGCAAAGTGATTTCATGGCAAGCAGGATCAGGTGGAGGGGAGTGGTTGAGGACCTAACAAGATGGCTCATAGAGAATGTGAAGGAAGTATGGGTGTGAGATGTGGCAAATGGGATGGCTGAGAGGATGTGGCAAATGGGAGGGAGGGGTGATGGCCAAAAGCCCTTGTTTTGTGAAAGTCTGTTTATTTTTACAGGAGTGGTCGGGGGGGGGGGGGGGCTTTGACCCTCTTCCCTCTCCTGTCAAAATGAATGCCCCTTTGAAATTCACTGCAATGATTTTGCCAGGATTGGGTAGTAAGGTTTTTATAGATATAAAATATGTTTAAAGCGGAACTACCACTCGACACAATCTTTAGCTTCACTAAGTCCCCATCTGGCAACTAGCTGCTTAGTAACACTAGTCGCCAGAATAATTACCTTATTTAATAGATTTCTGCTCTCTTCCGCAGCTAACAGGCAGGACGGAGCCCGGACTTCTTGCCATTGTGATGTCTGCGCTATCAGTCCCAGACGGAACCAAATGACTCCTAGCAACGCCTACTAGACCCGGCTGGGGCTGACAGCACAGGTGCACGGACGTCACAATGGCAAGATGTCCGTGCTTCATCCTGCCTGTTAGCCGGGTAAGAGAGCAGAAATCTATTAAATAAGGTAATTATTCTGGCGACTAGCACTACTAAGCAGCTAGTCGCCAGATAGGGGCTTAGTGAAGCTAAAGATTGTGTCAGGTGATAGTTCCACTTTAATGTTATACACAATTTGTGTGCTGTCTCCCCCCACCCCCTTTCGAATGCATGCTTTGTGTTTGAAGTAAGAGGTTTTTGTAGTGGGGTTAGTAGTGGTGCCCAAGTCATTGAAATTCATTTTGGTAGCAGCTCAATGAATTGAGTGAGTGAGACTGGACTGATCTAGGAAGTATGGGAGAGGAAATGAGACTATGTAAAAGACTGCAGTAACACCCAGTTGTGACTCATGTAAGAATATTTACATTCTCTTCCTAAGGTGTAGCATTGAAATGAGAGGCAGATATCACCAGAGAGGAGAAGTTTGTTTAAAAAAATAAAACGTATACTGTACACTGCTTAACACAACTTACATGCAAGATGTTATGCTCTTTCCAATTGTATAGCTCAGGGCTCAAATTTTCCACTCTCCACTAGCCAATGGCGAGTGAAAATTTAGCCCTGGCGAGTAGAAATTCAGCCCTGCTGGGTATGTTATGGCTTGCAGTGGCGAGTAACTTTTCACGTCTGACTAGTAGCAAAGGACTTAAAATTTTAAGCCCTGGTATAGCTTATATGTTGCATGTTTCTCTTACATCCAGTATGGAACCACGGGTACCATAGGGTTGAATCCCTTCTCCTGGAGGGTAGGGCACATCACAAAAATCAGGGTCTTTGGGGTGGAGACTCCCTTCTCTACCTCTGCCCCCCCGCCTACAACCTCCCAGAATTCACGTGTCCTGCGAAGCAGTTGGAGGTGCAGTGGCCATCCTGTTAGTTTTTATTATTTTTTTCTATAGATATGGGGCTGTATAGGTCCTCAGTTAGGTGGGCTACCATCACTCTGCTTCCCTGGAGTTTGATTGCCCAGTTCACTGGTGCTTTGTGGATCCTTCTGCTGTGGAGCCGGACTTTGACAAGTTTGTTCCTCATGGCTAAGTCTCTCTGAGGTTTTGCCTTCTCCAAAGATGGTAGCCTGAAGAAAGAACATTGGTACGTAACCCTCTGAGTGCCTTGGTCCACTATGTTTACCATTCTGAGCTACTCTTACAGTGTACCTATGTTCTGCGTTCATCTTGCGAGGAAAGCACGTGGATTTTGTCCCTCTGGTAATCTGAGCAGCAGAGAGGGCTCCAGCACCTCAGATCGGTCAAGAATTCTCTTCTGTAAAACCCAGATGGACCAGGCAGCTCAAGCGATGAGCTGCAAAATATAAGTCTGACAAAGCAACCTTCTGCATTACTCGCCCGTTGTTGCTTGTAAGGGGGCCATCTATCTCTTTAGAGAAGGATCTTCTGTAATGGACCAGTGGGTTTTGTGGGTGGTATCAGAATGATTTAAGAACCTTTCCTCCATATCGCTGATTCTCTTCAAAGGTTCCAAGGAACCCAGAAAAGATAAAGCTGTTCCACGATGCCGTGGTCACTTTGCTGAAAAAACAGGTGCCAGCCTCATTTCAAGAGCACTTTTCAGGTTTTTATTCCAACCTTTTCTTGGTTCCCAAGAAGGACTGCCATCCTATACTGGACCTAAAGGTCCTCAAGCAGTACGTGGTTGCTATGAGCTCCAAGATGGAATCTTTGCTTTCTGTCATTGCAGTGATGTGCCATATGGAGTGCCTGGCCTCTGGATCTTCAGGACGTGCACTTAAACCTCCTGATTCATTCGGAGAGCCAACTCTTATCTGCGCTTTCCTTTCAGTTCCAATCACAACCAGTTCATGGCTCTGCCGTTTGGCCTGGTTTTTGCTCCCAGAATCTTCACAAAGATCATGGCAGCCTTAGTCGCACACCTATACCCAGGGCATTTCTCTGACTCCGTATTTGGCTGATTTCCTACTCAAGGCTCCCCATCTCTTATAATATGCCTGAATTCTGGTGCATCATGGCTAGATTCTCAATCTCAGGATTCCAGGTTTTGGAGGTCCTGGATATGAAATTCGGCACCCTTCAGGGGGAGTCTTTCTTATGGAGGAGAATATTATGATTTTGTTCCAGGACATGTCCTAGGCACTGGAGTGGCAGGCGGCCATGATCAAGGATTAAATGAGTGTCCTGGGTAGGTTGGCATCCTTTCTGGATGTTATGGTTGCACCGATACTGGTATCGGCATCGGTGCCGATACCGGCATTTGCGCGAGTACTTGTACTCGCGCAAATGCGGTCGATGCCAGCACCGATACCCTGTGCCAGGGTAGGTGCTGCAGAGATGGAGCCCGGAGAGCTGCTCATAATGCTCCCTGGTTGCCTCTCTCCCTCCTGTAGTGTCGGAGCGTTGCAGCGGGTTACCATGGCAACTCTCCGATGCTGATTTCTGCCGGGGCTGCGAGAGAACAGCGAGCACCCTGCAGAGGAGGGTAAGGGAGGCAAGATGGGACATTGAGCGGGTGGTGAAAGAGGCAGAGAGGGGGGCCAAGAGGGAGAAAGAGGCAAAAGGGACTAAGAGAAAAAAAAAAAAGAGGCAAAAGGAGGAAAGATCATGAGACAAAAGGAGGGGGACCAAGAAGAGGCAAAAAGGAGGGGGGATCAGCAGAGAGCGAGAGAGGCAAGAGAGTGGGATCAAGAGTCAAGGAAGGGGAGAAAGGGGGGGATCAAAAGGGAGAGAAAAAGCCAAGGCAAACGGAAGGGGCTCAAGAGGGGGAGAATTAATCAAAATGTGTGTGTGTGTGTGTATATATATATATATATATATATAATAATGTGTGTGTATAATATTTCAAGTACTTTTTTTTGTAACTTTTCCGGTCTGGCTAGTAGCAAACTACTTAAAATTATAAGCCCTGATATATATAATAGATATATATTGCGCTTTAAGTACTTGGAAAACTGGCAAATGACCGCAAAAAAAAAAGTATCGGTAATTGATATCGGTGAGTACTTGCAAAAAAGTATCTGTACTTGGTCTTAACAAAGTGGTATTGGTGCATCTCTGCTGGATGTGGTCCCTTACCTGCAGTTCCAAATGAGAAAACTTCAGAGGGACGTCAGTGAGACCTTTGTCATTCTGGAGTGGACCTTCGGGTTGACAGACAACATCTGGGGTGCAGTCCTGGAGCACTTGGGAGCCCAGGGCAGGTGGACAGGGGAGGAGAGCCTAATCTCCACCAACATTCTGGAGTTCAAAGCAATTTGTTGGCTCTTTTGCATTGGTCCCAGGTTCTCATGGGGATTCTGGGGAGAGTGCAGTCTGACAATGCCATAGCTGTGGTGTAAGTTACTCACCAAGGGGGAACCTGCAGCGAGATATAATGGAGGTATGAGAAGGATCTCCACAACTGGTTGAAAGCTTACATTCCAGCCATCTCAGAAGTTCACATTCCAAGTTTAGAAAATGTACTGGCATACTCTCGGTCTTCAAGACGTAGACCAAAGGAACGGGGAGCAAAACCTGGAGGGCCTTCTACCTGATGGTTCAAAACTTGGGGGGTCCCAGAGATGGACCTCATGGAGACCATTAAGGTTCTGATGATCTGTTTCCACGAGGGATCCTCTGGCCTTCGCGATGGATGCAATGTCCATCCCAAGGAGTTCTCACCTGTCCTGTGTGTTTCCTCTGATTCCTCTCATCCCCAGGAAGATAAGAATGGACACAGTGCTGGTCATTCTGTTTGCTCCATTCTGGCCCAAGACGTCATGGTTTGTGGACCTGGTCAACCTGTTCATTCAGGATCCAATTTGTCTACTGCTCAGACTGGATCTGATAGTCCAGGATCCCTTGTTGTACTAGAATGTGGAGAGGCTGGCCTTGACTGCATGGTTCTTGAGGCCACCGTTCTGAAGCGGAAGGGATTTCCTGATATCTCCAATATGCTACAGGCATGAAAGGAAGGTCGCTCCTAAGTCATTCCATAGGGTCTGGTTCATTTTCCACCAGTGATGTGTGGACATGAACATGTCCCCAGAGGTCTTTGACCTTCCTATTGTGCTGTCCTTCCTTCAGGATGGAGTCAGCAAGGTCTCAGGTGAGTTCCCTCTAGGTTCAGATTTCGATCCTCTGTTCTTATTTTAGAGACTTTTCTTCAGGTGATGGCTCACGCTATTCCTTTTGTTTTAGGGATCCCACATCTCTGTGGGATCTAATCTAGTACTGGTCATTCTTTAGAGGCCTCATTTTGAGCCTTTAGCTTCTCTCTCTCTCTCTCTCTCTCTCTCTCTCTCTCTCTCTCTCTCTCTCTCTCTCTCTCTCTCTCTCTCTCTCTCTCTCTCTCTCTCTCTCTCTCTCCTCTCTCTCTCTCTCTCTCTCTCTCTCTCTCTCTCTCTCTCTCTCTCTCTCTCTCTCTCTCTCTCTCTCTCTCTCTCTCTCTCTCTCTCTCTCTCTCTCTCTCTCCTGTTACGCTGAGTTGCAAGCTGTGTTGCACACCAGGATAAGGCTGTACTTCATACCTCTCAGGAGTTTTTTTTTTTTTTTTTTTTACTAAGGTTGTTTCTGTGTTCCACATAAATTAGGAGATCATTGTGCTGCCGTATTATCCTGACCCTGCATCTGCTCACCATTTGCTGGATGTTGTGCATTGCCTTACATTTTATATGCACTGTTCTAAACCTTTTTGTTATCCCTGAGGGTCATAGGGCAGGTCAGGCTGCATCCAAAGTAACCATTGCCTGTTGGATTAAGCTACCCATATGTCCAGCGTATGATATTAGAAAGAAAAGTTGTTCTCTTCAAGATTGGAGCGCATTCCACCAGATCTGTGGGTGCTTCTTGGGTCTACAAGAAACAGGCCTCTGCTGAACATCTGTGTAAGGCTGTAACTTGGTCCTCCTTGCAGACTTTCATGAAACTTTACTGTATTAGTGTTGTGGCCTCGAATTAGGTCAGCTTTGGCCCAGAACTTACTTCAGGCAGTCTTGCCTGTTTTAAGGATATTTTTTTCTCTCTTCATCTGCTACTCTTCTCTGTTGCCAGTTGTTGTTCAGTGGTTTGTTGAGTCTTTTTGGCTCTTGTTTGGTGTGCTGTGCTAACTTGGTGTCCGATGACACCTTTGGCTATTAAGAACCAGAATAGTCTTAGGGAAATCTGGTATCATGGGGACATGTGGGTGGTTGTTTTTGCCCCCCCCCAACCCCAGTGAATCTCCACTTTTGGTATATCCCCCTGTGCCTGTATTCTATATTGGACATAAGAGAAAATAAGATGTTGGTGTTCTCACCTGTTAAACCCTTTTCTCTTTAGTCTGTATGGAACACAGGACACACACCTGGAAAAAAAAAACCTTACTTGCATTTCTTTCCTCTGGCTGAGGACTCCTCTTAGGATCTTGGGAGATTTTCATGTTGTCTTACCTGCTTTTTTTTTTCTTTACTTTGGATTTTTTGTCTAGTTGAGCTGGAGGAAGGATTCTCCACCCCAGAGAACCTTTTTTTGTGATGTGCCTTGCCCTCGAGGAAGAGGACTCAACCCCATGGTGCCTGTGTCCCATATGGACTAAAGAGAAAAGGATATAACAAGCAAGAACTCTAAACTCCTATTTTTCTCTTAAATGCTGCCTGGATTGCACAACAGGCTATTTTCATAACTTCGTAAACTACAGCCATCATGTAGTAGTGCTTAAAGGAGTAGTATAACGTTCATATTAGAACCTTTTCAATGCTCTAAACTCCTACTTTGTGTTCCAGTTTGCTTTGCAGATTGTTGATCTGCAAGGCAAACCGAAGCACAAAGCAGATGTTCTGAGCTATGTGTTCCCATAGCTTTTTACAGTAGAGCCAAGCATTTAAAATGGTCTTGTATGGAGATTATACTGCCCTATTAAATACAATTTACGGTTTCTATGTAAAGACAAAAATAGATCTAAAATGGTGCAAAGCAACTACCACAATCGTTATTACATTATCTCTTAATGTTAAAGATGTTTCCATCATATTGCTGAAATCTCTAGCTCACAAGGGTTTAAAAGCTCAATTAAAATAAATTGGTAATTTTTAATTTGACGTACATCAATAGCATTTGGCTTGCTTGCATAATTGCACCTTTTCTCTTTATGGTATTCTCCACTTTTTCTTAGGAGGATTTGTTGTAGTATTTCAGCTCTTGTGATGTTTGAAGGGATCACTGTGGGTTGGAACTCCATAAAATGGTAGAATCGTATTCCTTCAGTTTGAGATGCAGTGTTTCCTCCTCAAGCAGATTTAAGGTGGTACTCCAAAAAATATACAAAAGGTTCTCCAACGTTCATGGCTTTTATTTTCCTCAAATCTTTTCTTACAGCTGTACCACAACCTATATCTACTGGTCGTGGAAGACAAAAAAAATTAGGACCTGTGTTCCAAATTCCACCAGAGCTGGACGTGTCTCTGCTCCTAGAATTCATGGGGTATGTACAAATTATTGCTATTTTAGAGTACCCTGAACTGGTTTTTGTTTTTGTTTTTAAATCTGATTATATTACTGTTGTAGAAATTATTACAAAAATATAACACTGTACAGGTAATCCAGGGTTACATGTGAGCGCTTCAAGCTGTAATAAAATAATGCTGGGATGGGCAATGTATGTTTTGTATGTGTTTGTGTATATCATTTATTTATTTAAAAAAAGTTGAATGTAGCAACACTCACTCATTAGACGTTCCTCTCTTGTCCATGTGCACAGTCCCAGTTGGTTGGATGCAAATGTAAAAAGCACCCCCATTGGATGTGTTCACCTTGAATCCAAGGCAATTTGTATTTAATCCTGTGGTTAGTTCAGTCTAACATGGACCTTTCTAAAGATGCCCCCCCCCCTTTTTTTTTTTCTTTTTTTTCCTCTTTGTATTTACACACACACAAAGCAAGGCATTGCCTGTGGGCACTCACCGGGCCTGGGGCTGTTGTGCTTTGCAGTTATAGTAAATTCAGTGCCAGGGATGCTTTAGTGGCTTCTTATGCTGAGAGGCACAGACTGTGTCTCCACTGCAGTGTTTATAACTGCAGTGGGGTATAAATTTCTCTGCATGGTGATTTGGTCTGGCAGTGAGCTGTGAGGGCCGAAGGCACTCTGTGGCCAAACACACAGATAACCTTACAGCTCCGTGCAGTCAGGAACAGCATGTACAGGTTTACACCACACTACAACTGTAGACATTGGTTACGGGCTCTCAGCCTTTGGTTGATAGGCCTCCTGTGCTTGTGTTGGTGATACAGGGTGGCAAATGAGGAAGTCGGTGCTGTGAGGAGAGGGGACAAATGGGAAAGTGCGCCCTATGACTCATGAGAGCTGCTTAAATAATAATAATAATAACTATATATATATATATATATATATATATATATATATATATATATATATATATATACATATACACACACACACTATGACTAAAAGTTTGTGTACACTTGACCATCACACCTAATATGAGCTTGTGGGCATTAATATCGCTTCTGAAGTTATCCTCCTTTTGAGACCGTAAGCCAGGCTTGCATGCAGACATCTTGGCTTAGAGATGTCTGTGCAGCTGCACTGTTTGTCCCACTCTCCTCTATGTGGCATTGCATGGTACCTTAAAGTACTGAAAGGGACTGACGGTGCAGGCTTGCAGATGTCTCTAAAGCAAGAAGTCTGGCCTGTCTCCGTAAAAGAAGGATTACTTCAGAACCTAGTACTTGTCAGATAATAGCACTATTAAGAGGCTGTTCTTCATATGCTTAATTATTGGAGGGGCTTTTTATAGTGTGGCATTTCCACATTTAGGTCAGGGCGACTCGAGTTTCTCCACACCAAACCCATCAAACCATGCCTTTATGGACCTTGCTTTGTGCACAGGGGCACAGTCAAGCTGGAACAGAAAGATGTTCCCCAAACTGTTGTCACAACGTTGGAAGCATACAATAGTCTAAAATGTATTTTTGTTTTCTGCAGCATTAAGACTACCCTTCACTGTAACAAACAGCCGCAGACCATTTATCCCTCTTCCACCAAACTTTACATTAGGCACTATACATTCCAGTAGATGGTGTTCTCCTGGCATTGGAACTCTGTAGTGGGTGTTGCTACAGAGGGCAGCTTATTTTTACATGCTATGCATGGCATCGCTCTGTGAGTGAGCATGGTCTACTGCTTTGTGGCTGAGCTGTTACACCTAGATGCTTCCACTTCACAATAATAGCACTTACAGTGGACCAGGGCAGATCTATCAGGGCAGATGTTTCACGAACTGACTTGTGGCAAAAGTTGCATCCTATGATAGTGCCACGTTTAAAGTCACTGAGCTCTTCCATAATACCCATTCTGCTTCCAGTGTTTGTCTGTGGAGATGGCATGCCTGTGTTTGGTTTTACCTGTTGGCAATAGGTGTGGCTGAAACACCTAAACTCAATTAGGATGTGTCCACATACTGTTGGTCATATAGTGTATACACGTGTGTGTGTGTGTGTCTGTCTGTCTGTATACATATATATCCAACACGAAAGGCTAACACTCTCAGGACTTAAACATCTAAATACTTTTATTTGTTCAACTTTTTGGTCCTGCAGGGACCTTTGTCAAGATAATAATGATAAAACACAAAATCTTAGCTATACATTCCCATGCCTGTGCTTAAACCTGCATATCAAACAATTTGACGTGCATTTCCGGTGTAGTGGTTAACATGAAACGAAGTTAATTAGGAAGAGAGCGCACAGGTTAACTGAGTTGAGATTACACCTAATTCAGTATGCTTTCTCTAGTGTAGCGATTTCCCACTTATTGACAGAAATGCTTGTCAATTTGTTTGACACGAGTTTACGCATGGGCATGGGTATGTATAGATGAGATTTTATGTTTTATCATTACGTTCTTGACAAAGGTCCCTACTGGACTGAAATGCTGAACAAATAAAAGTATTTAGATGTTTAAAGGGATAGTAATACTTCGTTTTAACTTTATTTTATTTTGTAGGCATTAAAAAAACATGAATAATGATATAAGTCTTATCTCCCAAACCTTTATGGTTTAAGAGATATTCACAAGCAAAGTGTCCCCCTCCCGCCACTTTTACTGATGTAACACTTTTCAGCCAGGGCAGAAGGGAGCTGCCCAGGTAGACTGCAGAGAGGGACAATCTTCTATTAAGATAACAGAAAAACCTGAAAAGCTTGTCAAGGGGGGCAGGGATTTCATTGTTTTCATAGGGATAAGAGTGTCCCCTTCTGTTATCTGTCCAGTCTATGGACTGCATTCCACATCTGAGAAGAGATTGTTTACAGTAGGTAAAAGGGGCAGGAGGGGGAAACTTTGCTTGTGAATATCTCATAAACCATAAAGGTTTGAGAGATAAGACTTATATCATTCTTCATGTTTTTTTAATGCCAATAAAATAAAGTTAAAACGAAGTATTACTATCCCTTTAAGTCCCGAGAGGGCTTGCCTTTCATGTTGGATATTTTTGTATTTCTAATGCACCCAGGCATTTGTACGGAGATGTGAGTGCTGATCTTTGGAAGAAATATATATATATATATATATATATATATATATATATATATATATATAATCTCCTTTAGAATTAATCACCTCTGATATTTGCAGCAATAAAAATGACCACTGGGGGGCAGAAAAATACTTGTACAATGTGTTGGGCGGTTCCTCTACAAAAGTATGCTTTTATCAGATTTGTGTTACTTGGCTTTTGAAAGTATTGTAAATTCATACCTGTTTTTGCCAGTTTAAAATGACAGTAAACCTCCTGTTTGTCTTTACGTATTCAGAGAGCCTTTTTGCACTTATGTCCCTGATGGGGAGATCAATTAAATTCTGTTGCCAGGTGATTCCTGTCAGGGACTGTGAAGGCAGGGATAGTAATCAGACTGTCACAGCAGCATCTGGATGTTTCCAGTGTTCTAGTGTTCAGCAGGCTTCCCTGCTGCAGGTATAGTGCAACTTTGTCACTGACCGTAAGCCCTCTGGAAACAGCAATTCAATACTTTATTGTATATGTAAAGTCAAAATGAAGGTTAGATTAACACTTGTGATAGTATACCCATTTTTAACCCTTTGAGTGCCAGAGGGGTACGCAACGCATTGCTTTGCAATGCGTTTCGTACCCCTCTGGTACTGAAAGGTTTAAGAACCTTTTTACTTTTTCTCTGACAATTATCCTAATGTATGTTTGTCAGAAGCGGTCATGCGCAGTACAGACTGCCCGCGCCGTGGCTGATAATGGAGCGGGGTGCTCCAAATTCAGACCGTAATCCTCTCTGTGCAGTGCCCTGCTCCGTTATGTGCTGTGGCGCTGGCCGTCTCTACTGTGCATGACTGCACAGTGGCCGTTGCTACCTGGCACTGTGGCCCGTGTACATGGGCTGTTCAGCTAGTTTTTTTTATATCTTGCTTAACCATCATAATGTTAACACACAGTGAAAGGTTGCATATTAACCCTTTGAGTACCAGAGGGGTAGCTAACACATTACTTTATGCCACCGTCTCATCCTCCAGGAGCTGAACCTAAAAAGTAATTTATTTTTTTTTTCTTGTCTTTTGATTTAAAGTTAATGGTAAAGTGCATTGTTTTTTATTTTGAGCATCACTGTTTCTCAGACATTTTTGCTGTGGAAGAAGACTTTAAATCTGTGTTAGTAAATTGTTGGACCTCCAGCCTTTGGACTAAATCTTTCATCATCTCAAACCAGCCTGCACAATGCTTTTGAGACCTTTATTGCATATTCAAGGGGTTAAAAGCCCCGTTTAAATTGGGATTTTTTATTTGTTCCACTGTGGTGCAGTTGGTTTGCTCCAGAATTGAGATAAGCCTCACTCTCTGTAACATCAGCCCTGTTCTGTTGCTAGTTACTTGAATTTACTCTTTGTAACCAGTTTTACTGTGTACACCAGGTAACAGTGGCGTTCTTTGGAACAATAAAAAAAAAAAAAAAAAAAAAAAAAAGGATTCTTTGTTCTGCTCTGTTGCTCATGTGCATTTTATTTGAATAGATTCATGTATTTGGGATTAAAAATTTGTTGCTTAATTCTCTTGAAGTGTTTTCTTAACCCTTTGAGTACCAGAGGGGTACGCAAAGCATTGCAGAGCAATGCATTGCATACCCCTCTGGCACTCAAAGGGTTAACACTACATGCTCTTGCTATAAATGGAGTTGTCAGGCTGTTCTGTAACCGAAGCACTGACTTGCAGAGAGCTGCATTATTTATGAAAATGAATTGGCTGTGGGAAGTGCATTATATAGCCTCAAAGGAAAAGAGCAATGTGCTGAAAAATACTGATTATAAAATCGAAATCTGTAAAAGCCTAAAAAAAAAATTGCCATCTGCCATGAGAATTATTGACACTTGTTTGTGACCATTTAATTAAATAATCAATGTAAAGTGTTCTATTCATTTTTATTTAAAGAGTTTCATTCTCTTTCAGAGCTGAAGAAGGCACTGGAAGCTTTAAGGTAAATAATGGTTATGTTTAATAGTTATTTTTTCATACCAGTTTGTTTAAATGTTGCGGTTCTGATGTTGCTACATTGTTGGGCCGTTATGTTTTTCACATGGGCGTCTCTCATTTGAATGCACCAAAATCCAGCATACTGCATGTTTGTTTTGTCTGAAAAGGAAGGCAATACAGTTGAGGTGTAGAAGGTCTGCGTAGCAGCCTGTGAGGCCACTGGCATACAGGTTGCAGTGCCCTTTTCAACCTTCAGTGAATGACTGACCGCATGAGTGCCAGCCATTATTTTTGGCTGGTGCTCTTGGGCCAGTACCTGGATATGCCTCTTCTGCCTCCTGGTTATATTGGCAGAGGAACACAGCAGAGAGAGAGAGAGAGAGAGCAACAGAACTGTAGCTAGGGTCCTGCTAGAGTTCTTTCTTCTGTGTGAGAAGCCAAATGGGATTTTTTCTATTTGTTATTTCTGTCGTCCAGTTATAACTCCCAGGTACTATGGGTGAGGCGACACCCCTCCATGTGGGCTGGAACAATTGTAGAAGAAGTGGAGGGGTGGAGCCTCCCCCTCCTCCATATCAGGCTACCTTAGCCACTTCCCCACCAGATATTTGTTCCAAGGTCCTGGTTAGAAGGCTGAGAACAGTTCTGCTTAGTTTTTAGTTATTTTATTATTTTCTGTTAGATATGGGGGTGTCCAAATTCCCCCATTAGGCAGATTACCATTACTGGCTTCCCCTGGGGCATTGCCCAGTTGTGAGGTTCTGTTGTGGACTGTTTGCAGCCCTGGGAGAAAATCATCCATCCCATGTCTCTCTCTCCAGAAGGAGTGTCTCTGAGGCTTCTTCCTTCCCAATGGTAATCTGAAGAAAGAAGACCTGCAAAAAGGTGAGTAACATCTTGAGTACCATGGTCCACTTGTCTCACAGTTCCCTTCCGCACAGGGGTCTTTCTGGAGTTCCTTATAACTCCTGCACTGCTGCTTTGGGACATATCTCTGGAATCGCTTCACGTACCGAATTGAGACCGGGCTCATTCTTCTTGTCTCCCCTTGTCCTCTACTCAGTTTTGCCTCTACAGTGTCTTAGGGGTCCCTGGGGGGGTTCAGTTTCTGTTTTTTTTTGTGATACCTACGCAAGACTTGGATTCCTCTACTCCCCTCCTCAGGTTAACGCTTCACCTGCCAGTTAAGTACATTTTAGGCTTTCTGGGGCAATTTTATTAATCTGGGTGACAGTATTTGGGTTCCTTATTACTGTAAGACACTTATCCTGTTAGGATGGCGGATCAAAAGGGACATGGGGCTAGGCATAAGGCTAAGGACTTAGGGTCATCTTTGACCCCACCCTCCTTGCTTATTGTTCCTCGTGCCAAGTGGGGCTTCCCAGAGAATACTCAGGTCACTTATGCCTGTCATGCTCTGTGGCCCCTGCTTCTCCGCCAGGTACCTCCAGCCATGAACAAGAGCCACATTGGGTCAAGGACTTAAAGTCCTCTATGGCACAGTTTCCTCTCTCTCTTCAGGAGGTTCTTAATCTTGGAGCCCCCCCCCCCACACACACACACTTTTATCAGGTTTGTGACCTCTAAGGCCACTGGTATTCCTGATCTCTGATTTCTCTGTGGAGGATTCTTTTGAAGAATCAGGATGGCGAGTGTGCAGAAGGGGCTTCTTCCCATAACTATAGTGACCCCTTTGAGGCTGACCCTGAACCATCTGCTGAGGGTTTCATCAAGGCAGTTTTGACTACCCTTAACATTCCTGTTATCCCTGTAGAAGCACAGTCTACTTCTGACATCTTTCAAAGGCGCAAGAAGTCCTGCACTATGTTTCCGCCTAATTCCACTCTGGATCAGGTTATCCTGGATGAGTGGAAGACTCCAGACAAGCGTCTCGCTCTCTCCAAGAGATTCTTTAAGCTGTATCCCTTTTTTGATGCAGCCTTGGCTCAGTGGGCTACACCTCCTCAGGTTGATCCCCCTATTTCCAGACTGTCAAAATCCACTTTTTTGCCCTTGGTGGATGCCATGGCACTTGAGGATTTAACTGATAGGAAGCTTGAAGCTATCCCGAAGTCTGTTCTTTGCTGCCTTAGGTGACTCCTTGAGGCAAACCTTTTGCTTCTGTGTGGGTTACCAGAGCCATTGCTGTTTGGACTGAACAGCTTACTGACACTTTCTGTAAAGGTACCCCTATGGAGGACCATTTGGTCATTAAGGCCAACATGTCTGAGGCTCAGAACCTTGTGACTGATTCCCTCTTTGACACTGTCAGGCTTGAGGCTTAGGCTTCTGCCTTTTCTGTGGATGCTAGATGCACTCTGGCTCAAGATTTGGTCTTCTGATTTATCTTCTAAGGAGTTGCTAGTTTCTCTCCCTTTACAAGGTATGTCAGATTTTTGGTCCTGAACTGATGAATATCATCTTGAGGCCACTGGGGGTAAGAGCACTTTTTTGCCTCAGGTTCCCAAATGCCCTAATCTGGCAAGGAAGCGGCGTCTTTTTTTAGTTCCTGCCAAAGTACAGCACAAAGGCCGAATCCAGGTGGGTCTTAGGCCAACACCCTGCTCTCTACCCCCAAGCCCAGGCAACAGTTGGAGGGCCAACCACTCCTCCACCAAATTCACCAAACCTACTTCGTCATGACTCTCTGAACCCTGGTCTGCATACACCTGTAGGTGGTTGCCTGTGACATTTTTCAAGCAAATGGGCAGGCTCTGTAGTGGATCAGTGTGTATTTTCAGGTGGTTTCAGGAGACTACAGGATTCACTTTACATCTGTGCCTCCCTTCAAATTCTTCCTTTCTCATACCCCTCAGGATCAAGAAAAGTTGCATATTTTCAAAGGGGAGGTGCGTGCTCTTGGACAAAGGAGTTCTTACTCTGGTTCCTCTTTGAGAGGTTTAGGTTTCTATTCAAACCTATTGGTAGTTCCCAAGAAGGATGGCGACAGCCGTACCATCCAGGACCTCGATTCTTTTGTGGTCTATACTCCCTACAAGATGGAGTCTTTGCTCTCTGTCATCACAGCTATATGTCAGGGGAATTTCTGTCCTTTCTGGATCTGCAGGATGCTTACCTGCATGTTCCAATTCATCCAGACAGTCAGAAGTATCTCTGGTTTGCTTGCACTCTGGGACACTTCCAATTCACCACTCTCCACTTCGGGCTTACTACTGCTCCTCAGGTGTTTGCTCGTGTCTTGGGCACCTTGATTGCCTTCCTGCACACCAAGGGAGATTCAAGTGACTCTGTACATGGACGACCTTCTTCAGAAGGCTCCTTCCAGGGACCATCTTGACCACCAAGTCCAGGAATGTGCCCAGATCCTTCTCCAGCATGTATGGATTCTGAACATGGACAAGTCTGCTCCAGAACATGGACCAGTCTGAACATGGACAAGTCTGCTCCTTCTCAGAATCTGGTTTTCCTGGGTCACCTGGGAGTTCAGGGACGAAGGAATGAGGAGGAGACCGTCCTACCCTTCAACATTCTGGAGCTCAGAGCAATTCGCTATGCTCTGGTATATTGCTCCTCTCCACTGAGGGACTGTCCAATCCGCTTCCAGTCAGACTGTGCCACGGCCGTGGCTTGCATCAGCAAGCAAGGAGGGACAAGAAGCACTTCTGCTTGGTTAGCGGTCAAGGCTATTTTAGCCTGTGCAGAAGAATGCATTCCATCTCAGCTGTGCAAATATCAGGCGTAGAGAATGTTCTGGCGGACTTCCTCCATCACCAGACCGTGGACACCGGGGAATGGGAGCTCCATCCATAGGTCTTCAATCTGTTAGTCCAGAAATGGGGTTATCCCTGCATAGACTTGATGGCTACCAGGGACAACAGGAAGGTCCTGCTGTTTTGGTCTTGCTGGGGGGATCCCCTGGTGTTTGCTGTGGATGCCTTGTCCATTCCTTAGCTTTTTTTTGTCTAGCCTACATTTTTCCTTCTCTTCCTTTCATCCCTAGGGTGCTGAGAAAGATTCAGATGGACGGTGCTTCAGTCATACTGATTGCCCCTCATTGAACAAGGCAACCTTGGTTTCCAGAGTTGTTGGAGCCATCTGTTCAGGATCAGTTTTCTCTGCCAAGCAGATCGGATCTCCTCATCCAGGGTTACCTCTGGACAGAGGACATGGACAGTCTGGCTTTGACGACATGGCTGTTGAAGCCTCCATCTTAAGGAGGAAGGGCATTTCCACCTGGAGTGGTCTCTACCATGATTCAAGCCATGAAGTCAGTGTCATCTAAGGACTACCACAGGGTTTGGACTACCTTCCATTCTTGGTGTGTGGACAAGGATGTGTCCTCACACGAGTTTGATCTTCCGTCCATCTTGTCCTTGTTGCAGGATGGTGTGAACAAGGGTCTTTGCCTTAATTCCTTGACCTCTGCTCTCTTGGTCTTTTTCCAGAGATGCTTTGCCATGTTGCAGGGTGTCTGTTTTTCTTTCAGGGTGTTGCTTATTCTTTCCCTACCTACAAGGCTCCCACTCCCCAGTGGGATCTTATCTTGGTTGTGGGAGTCCTGCAGCGGCCTCCATTTGACTCTTTGGCTACCATTCCTCATTGTCTTCTGACGTGGAAGATGGCTTTTTTTTTTTTTTTTTTTTTTTTTTCAGTGGTTTCTGTCCGCAGAGTTGCGGAGCTGCAGACTTTGTCCTGCAAACCACCCTTCCTGGTGTTTCACAAGCATAAGGCTGTTTTCCGTACCTTCCAGGAATTTCTTCATAAGGTGGTCTCTGAGTTCCGGATCAGTCAAGAGATTGTTGTCCTGACCCTAAATCTGACAAGAAGAGGGATCTCGACCTGTTGGATGTAGTTTGTTACCTCAAGTTCTATGTGCAACGTACTAAGTCCATTTGTAAGACGAATGCTTTGTGTGTCGTCCCTGAGGGTCTCCGGGCTGGCTTGGCTGTGTCCAAGGTGACTATTGCATATTGGATTAAGTCTGCCATCCACAAGGCTTATGAGCTCAGAGGGAAACCTGTTCCCTTACGCATTACAGCACACTCCACCAGGTCTGCTGTGGCCTCATGGGCTTACATGAATCAGGACTCTGCTGAACAGCTGTGCAAGGCGGCCACCTGGTTTTCTGTGTACACCTTTGCGAAACACTACTATTTTGATGATCTGACTCCGGCTGATGCCAGCTTTGGCAGGAAAGTCTTGGAGTCAGTTTTGCCTGTCTAGGGCTTTGATTTTCCTGTGCCTTATAGCAGTATGAGCCCTGTTGGCTCTTGTTGTATGCTGTGTGATTTGTTAGTCAGTGTCCATTGACACTTTGTTAGTTTGTGCTGTTCCGTGTCCTGGATAGTCCATGGGAACTCTGGTATCATGGGGACCAGCGCTTGGTCTTTTCCTTCTCTTTCTACCCCTGGGCGCTCAATGGTGGTACATCCCCATGGTACCTGTATGTCATATGGGACGACAGAGAAAAGAAGATTTTAGTCTTACCTGTCAAATCCTTCTCTCTTAGTCCGTATAACTCCCAGGTCTCCCACCCAGTGAAAGTGACCATGCTGGGTCTCCTGTGGCTGGACGTGGGAGTCCTTATGGGTTCATCGCTCATAGGAGTTTTCCCTCCTTTCTTGTTATCTTAGATTTGAGACAATAAACCTATCAACTATCTGGTGGGGAGGGGTTAAAGTAGCCTGATATGGAAGAGGGGGAGACTCCATCCCTGCACTTCTTTCAGAATTGTTCCAGCCTACTGGGAGGAGATGTCGCTTCCCCATGGTGGTACCTTTTATGTCATATGGACTAAGAGAAAATTATTTAACAGGTAAGACTAAAATACTTAAATAGAAAACCTGGTACTTTGCCAATAACATTTGTTTAGCCCTTAGAAAAGAAGTTTGTGCGTGTGTCTGGAGAAGCGACAGTCGGACATGTTGAGAAATTCTTAAGAAGAAAAATGGAAATCCACACTGGCTGTCAGGTAAGGTGAAGGTTGGTGGTAGAGATGCACTGAATACTTTATTTGTGGTATGTTGTTTAATTTTGCAGCATTGAAACTTGGTTTAATATTGATGGCTACATTCATGTTTAATCTCAATAAGGCATATAGCTGAGGATCTCAAATCGTGTCTACTGACCAGGTCTGTTGTTATTTTAAGACTATCAAAAGGGGCACAGCATTGCCCGTTGGGATTAAGTCCTTTCAGTTCTTCATGGGTTGGGTATGCTTGCAGCGGTGAAATGGTTAAGTGTTTGACAGACAAAGCGGTATCCATCCATCCATTGAAATGTGTTGGATAGCTCTTTGGAACTGAACTAAGGCAACACACATTTTTCTTTGGTTTCTTTAAACCCCTTTACTGGCAAAGTTTCCAACACATTGCACTGCAGGGATACCTCTTTGGGTCTCAAACACTTAGGTACCCAGACCATTGTCAGTCAATGCATTTAATACCACTCAAGCAGTCAACGGACTTAATCCCCACGGGCAACGCTGTGCCCCTTTTGCTAGTGTTGCATAAATGCCTTGACCAGTGTCAGAGCAGTGTGTGACAGGGCAATTTGCAAAGGGTTACCTGGAGCTGAGGGAAAGGTGCAATTGTCAGTATCAACAGAGAGGAGGTGAGAGTCCTTAAATATAGTAAAAGAGGATTTTAGTCTCCCTGTTAAATCCTTTCTCTTAGTCCATATAGGATACTGGTAACTTTGGGTAGGCGATCTGCCCCTTTAAGTAGGCAGGAACAATTCTAGAAGTGAATGCTGGGTGGAGCCTACCTCCTAGCCACTTGCTCTCCAGAAAGATTTGAGACCCTAACTAGTGACCAGGTATTAAAAAGGGAAAAGAAGACTCCTGTGAGCATGAACCTGTAAGGACTTCCACGTACAGTCACAGGAGAGCCAAGCATGGTCCCTTAACAGGGTGGGAGACCAGTAACCTATATGGACTAAGATAAAAGGATTTAACAGGTAAGACTAAAATACTTTTCTCTGTCGTCCAATATAGGTTACTGGTAACTTTGGGATGTACAACCATTAAGTATCCCAGGGCGGGAAGAAAGGCCAGGACCAGACGCAGGGCCCCCAAAGTCACCAGAGCATATATGAACCATCAGATCATAGACAGCTCAACAATAACAACAAAGTGTAAACAGACACAAAAACAGGGGTACAAACACCCCAGGAACTGTTACACAGGCTAAATAACGTTCCGTGGCACACAGGCCACTTTATCAAATCAAAGCAGCTTCAACACACACACATTTAGGGAGGGAAATTTAAATGTGTGTCTGTTGAAGCTGCTTTGTCTTTGCATTGTTAGCCAATTGATTTGATAGTGGCCTGTGTGCCACGGAGCATTATTTAGCCTTACAATTGGCTTGTTGTCTTTTTAAAACATTTTATATTGCATAATAAGTTTTTATGAAGACTTAGTTTGAAGCAGCTTGTGGATTTTTTTATTTTTTGTTGTTTACCTGTGGCACCTTTGGAGGATTTATCCTACAGATTTCTGGATGATACTGGAGAGCCCTAAGCTGGGACAGGTATAATTTCCCTGCAAGTGAGTTTGCTGGTTTCTGACATGCGCCATTTACCAGCCTCAGAAATTCGAGTATCATTTCTATTGTTCTATTGTTTATTCCCTATAAGCTTTACAGGCACTATTAGGGCGTCCTCTGTGTTTTCTCTTTCTCCAGGAGAAAGGCCATTTTCCAAGTCAGCAGGTGTAGAGGAATAGTAGCCAAGGACTCAAATAGAGGGCGCTTCAGGGAAGTCTTAAACATCTTGTCAGTCCAGTCTTTAAGGACAGATGCGTCTGCCACAGGCAGAGCAGTGGACTTAGAGAGTCTAGAAACAGGGGCGTTCACCTTGGGTGGATGAGCCCACTGAGCTAATGCTGCTTCAGAGAAGGGAAACAGCTTGGCAAACTTCTTAGATACAGAAGGGCTTTTGTCAGGAGACTCCCACTCATCAGACAACAGACAGTCAAGAGTGGGGTTGGGTGGAAAACGGGTAGACAGCTACTTAGGCTCCTGAAACATGTCAGAGGGATCCGTGGGGACCTCCTGAACCAAGGGAATGTTTCAGGGTATTTAACACAGCTCTGGTAAGGCCCCCAGCAGAGGGATCAGGATCAGCCTCAAAAGGGTCCCCACAGAATTGTGAAGAGACCACTGCAGAACATTCCCCTTCATCAGAATCCACCAACAATTCCTCCTCAGATGAATCTGATACTTCAGGTACTCCCTGCAGTTTCGGCAGGGAAGACATGACAGGAGTAGGGGGCTGCCAAGATTGGAAGACCCCCTGAAATTGGGATGGAAGGAGTTGTAAGGTAGACCGCAAGTCTCTGGTAGTAGCCTTAAACTCTTGCATCCACACTGGCTCTAGTGCATGGTTGGAGGTCCCTGGAAGAGACGCAGGGGTAGCAGCGCATGCTTGGGCATAAATGACCTGAGCATTCTGTAGGTAACCCTGATTGATATAAGGAGCAAAGCGCAATGTGGGTCACAGACACCTTAGTCATAAGTCTAGTCCCAGGTTCCAACAATGTTGACATCCTAACAGTGTCACAACGTTATAAGTATAAATCAACATAAATAAAGTGTGTAATATTAACATTTCACCCCAGAAATTGCAAATTTGCACTGATCTGGCAGATGAAGGGTTAATCTGCTGAGGAGAGGAGAGTCCGAGCCCCGCATAGGATACTCGTCAAGAGAAAGCAGAAAATGGTTGCCGTGACGGAAGCCAATCAGAAACGAGCACGCGAAGCAAGTTCTCATGGGAAATGTAGTTTTCCCTAAAAAAGTACCTCAACAGTGCCCCAAGTCCCCTGAGCCCCCCAGAACAAACAGAACATTGACCGGATGATAGAGCAAGGGTAGATAAAATGAGCCATCTCAGAAGTTGCTACGTGGTTGCAGAGATATGTCCCAAACTGTAAAGTCCCATAGAGGTGAATGGAGCATGGCGTCTATGCAGTAAAACACGCCTTAAAGGTGCAGAACTCAATTTTACAAAAATTACACTGAGGTAAGAACACTACAAAACATGCTGAGTTAAATAAACACTATACCCTAAAGGGAAAAGTGCGAAAACCCCCAAAGAGATGCCAAATCGGCAGACACAGGGTTAAATTTACCACACAAAACTTGCTCCAAACCCCCAACAGACATACAGACAAACCCAATTAGTGCAGGAGTATGTAATAGGAACTCCAAAAGGAGACCTGTGCGGAGAGGAGACGTGGGACAAGTGGACCTCAGCACTCAAAGGGTTGCTCACCTTTTCAGCAGGTCTTCTGTCTTCAGATTACCATTTGTAAAGAAGAAGCCTCAGTGGGCTTAAGGTTCACCATAGCACCTGGAAACTGAGCTATCCACTAGGGAACTGTCAGTAATGGTAATCCGCCTAATGGTGGTATTCCATATCTAACCGAAAACAAAAAATAAGCTAAAACTATAGCAGAACTGTTCTCTTGCCTGTATCTTCATCAAGGAACAAATCTTTCTGGAGAGGAAGTGACTAGATGCAACTAAGGATAGGAGGTAGGCTCCACCCAGCATTCACTTCTAGAATTGTTCCTGCCTACTTAAAGGGGGTGATTGCCTACCCATAGTTACCAGTAACCTATATTGGATGACAGAGAAAGGTAGTGTTGAAACACCACCCTTAACCATTTGAGTGGCAGTGGTAGCACACTAGCAGTCAGAGTTAATGTGGTAAAACGGAGAGTGTATGTGATGGGGCAGAGTGCGTGTATAAGGAGGATGAGACGTAAGAGTTGACTGTCGATGCAGCCTGTGCATACAGCATAAAAGCGTAAATACAGAGCAGTGGCCAGGGCAGTTAATAATACTATATATATATTAATCAAAGGAGAAGGAGCAGTAAGAAACATAAATAGGCAGATGTGTGTTGGCATTCAAAGTGTTAAGCATGCCAGGGGACATTTTGGTACAAAAAAGAATGACCGTTGCCATGTGTGGTGGTAGCAGAGAGGACGTGTAGTTAACCCTTGAAGTGCCAGAAGTGTATGCAAGGCATTGTGTACTTACTGTGAACTCTCTCTGATCTGATGGTTCATATATGCTCTGGTGACCTTGGGGGCCCTGCGTCTGGTCCTTGCCTTACTTTCTGCCTCTGGGAAACTTAATGGTTGGACGTCCCAAAGTTACCAGTAACCTGTAGTGGACGACAAAGAAAAGAGGATTTTAGTCTTACCTGTTAAATCCTTTTCTCTTAGTCCATACAGGTTACTGGTCTCCCACCCTGTTAAGGGACCATGCTTGGCTCTCCTGTGCCAGACCGTGGGAGTTGGGGTCATGCTCACAGGAGTCTTCTTTCCCTTCTACTATCTAGTCAATAGTTAGTGTCTCAAATCTTACTGGAGCTGATTGGCTAGCTGCAGCCAAGGAGGGAAGGTAGGCTCCACCCCCTGCATTCACTTCTGGAATTGTTCCTGCCTAGTTAAAGGGGTGGATCGCCTACCCAAAGTTACCAGTAACCTGTATGGACTAAGAGAAAAGGATTTAACAGGCAAGACTAAAATCCTCTTTTACTCCATGGTGGTTGTGTTCCACTTGGAGTGAGAGAAGGATTGGTACACAAAATTCCTGTTCATATTGCAAGATGGCATCTTTCCAATAGATTCTTAAAGCAAGTTGTCCCCTTGTGATTAAATGTTTTATACATGAAGCTCATCACCTATTCGTATGACTAATGCAATCAGCAGATATGTGTTTATAATTCAACATGTCCTCTAACAGGCTGAGCTGTTTGAATGGAAGGGAGAACGTACACTTTTCTGATGCTCTAAAGATAGACTTGTAACTACAAATCATTTGAGGAAAATATGCTTTATGGGCTCCGTTCACTTGTTTTATAAAACCTAAACTATGTTTTATGCTTCACTAATTGTGGACTTCATAATGTCAAAACTGCAGTTTCGGGCAGATGTTTAGAAGGCGGAATGGCTTTTAATAAGTGTGTGCGTTTGTGTTAGATATATTACAATTCCATACTCTAAACCTATATAACATAGATGTTAAATCAGTCCTAACTTCCCAGTGTCTGATTTCCAGAGACTGGCCCCAATTCTGGCCCCCTTATCCTGGATTCTAATAGAAATCCTAGCAATATGAGCTGTGCTATTTTTTGAGCAGTGAATAAAACTACAACATGTCAGTATCACCTTTGCATCTCCTGTTGCGGAGGAAAACCTGTTTTGCTGGCCTTCCACTCTCTCTAATCCTTGCCACCACCTCCAGTGATTTTTTCCTCCCTCCCAGCCAAACTAAGTTTATGCAGCATAGTTTACCTGCTGTACGTCACTTCCTGGAAGATGTTAACAGTTCTTTGTGTGTTTGTTATAGTTCCAGATGGGTGCCCAGGTCCCTGCAATTAACTTTTGGGAAGGATTGACTGGGCTGATATAAGAAATATGGGTGGGGAATGAGTGGATTTTAAAATAAGCCCAGTACCACCCCGCAGTTACTCAGTAATGAACATTTAAATGTTATGCTAAAGACATGGCATTGAAATGAAAGGTTGATATTACCGGAAAGGGTTTGGATCGTTGACAACACTTTTACTGAACACCACAAGTATATGGAAAATGCAGTTCTCTAATGATAAAGTGTATCCTGCATGATATGTTCCCTTTAATCAGTTATCAGTTTCTCAACACATTGATGTTGCTTATTTATATCACTTTATGTAGTGTTTAGCTGTTGGTAATGCTTCTTCTGCTGCAGAAGTACCATATTAAGTTTATTGCATGAGTTCTCCTGCTGGTATCTGGTTACACGGCACTGTTGACCAATAGTGACTCCCCTCTTTGACTGCCCACAGAGGTGTTTTTGAAATGGCAATTTGCAGTGGTCTTCACCAGCCACAAGCACAAAAATACCTTACACTGCAAATATTGTGCTTCTTTATTTTTCTCATCTGCACTCCTGCATGCATTATTTTCAGTTGGTATGGCCTTAATTTCATTGTTTACACTTCTGACTCAAGAAGTCTTTCTCGACACATTGTGTCACGATGCTTTGCAGGGCCTTCTGTTATCCAGTATGTGAAAGGGATAGTAATACTTAAAATGTAAAACAATATGTTGTAGGGTTTATCCCCCTGAGTAAAACAAGGGTACTCCCACTGCTGAGAGACATTTTATTAAAAATTATAACAGCTCAAACTTGAGTTTTTTAGGTGCAATATCACAGTAGCCTGAAAATTTAGTGGCGCTGTTGCTACACTATCCTATGGACAGCTCTGGTCTGTAGACCAAAATATCCATAGGATGGTGTAGCAACAGCACCACTGTAAATTTTCAGGCCACTTTGATATTGCACCTAACAAATTCAAGTTTGAGCTGTTATAATTTTTTTTATTAAAATCTCTCAGCAGTGGGAGTACCCTTGTTTTACTCAGTGGGATAAACCCTACAACATGTAAAATATATATATATATATATATATATATATATATATATATAATAATATATATCAAGTATTACTATCCCTTTAAAACCTAACTACACCTTATGAATGAGTAGCTGTTAATTTGTTTAGCGGGTTAACTTGTTGTCTTGTTAGATATTTTTCATACACCAATCCAGTGTCTTTATTTTTATTTATTTTGTCATTGTATCTGCTGTTTCATTTATATAGTGATGATATTTGTTGAATTCTGTCTCTAGGTCACATATCACAAGTCAGTACACCTGAATGACTTGTAAGGCACTCACACGCTATCAGATTGTAAACAAACTATTAGCAGTGGAATGCAGATGATATTGCAGTCAACAAACAGTGTATAGATACAACTGACTGCTGTTTGAAGGCAATCTATTTAGGCATGTCTTTATGCAAATTGAGTTGCTTATTCTTTGTGGTAATTCCTACTTTAAAAGGATAGTAATGTTTCTTCATAGTATTTGGGGCACGGAGAGTGTTATTTCAATACTCTGAGTTGTAGTTCAAGAGTAATTGAATGATAAAGTATCCCCCTCCCACCCCTTTTACCTAGTGTAACACTTCTCCCCTCAGATGTGGAATCTGGTCCTGGGACCAGACAGCTCACAGCAAAGGACAATCTTTTTACTGTGAGCATAAGGAAAACCCTACCCCTCTTGACAGGTTTTTCCTTATGCTCACTGAAAATTGTCCCTCTCTGTGATCCATCCAGACGGTCTTGCTGCTCTGAGGAGAGTAGTGTTACATCAGTAAAAGGAGCGGGGGGGACTTTATCATTCAATTACTCTTTAACTACAACTCTGACAGCATTGAAATCTCTCTCCATGGGCAAATACTATGAAGATTAATTGGAGCTGCTTTTATTGTGAAACATTACTACCCCTTTAATACATTAACCACGTGTTTATTTTAACCTTTTAAGAACCAGAGTGGTGTGCAATGCATTTTACTGCAGTGCGTTGCACACCCATCTGGTCCTTGAAGGGTTATGAATCTTTTAGTAAAATATGGTCTTATTTCATACATGCATATAACAATCTTGACAAGCCAAATGCCAACATAAAGTATGTGCTGAGGCTTTAACCCCTTGGGTTCCAGATACTGAAGGGCAGTCTGGACTGAATTACTGTTCCCATCTGAGGTTGGGGTGTCTGTTTCTATTAAGCTCTATATGTCCGTGTGCAGAAAAAAAAAGTGGAGCAAGCAAACTGTACCATGATGGTGATTGGAATAAAATGTATCTTTGCTTTAAATAAGGCACTTAACTCCTTGAACACTGGAAACATCTGCACTGCATTGAGAGTAGATGCACTGGATACATGTAGTATCAATTGTGTTAAAAGCCCCATTTAACTCAAAGGTACATTGTGGCATTGTATTCGTCCACTCTGGTGCAGTTGGTATGCTCCACAGTCATACGAGTCTTTCTGCACAAGCCCATGAAGGTGGATTTAGTAAATGGAACAAGCCAACTGGGACACTCAAAAATCCCTGCTGATTTACTGGAACATAAATTCCTAAAATGAAATTAGATTATATCATTTTAAATACATTTCCATCCAGCACATGTAAAAATTAGTTTTTGTTAGAGCCCTAAAATCAAATCCTAGCCTTGCACTTTCATTGTATGTGTAGACTGTCCTATATAGATGTAATTTGAGTAGCCATGTAAGGATCAGAAGGGTTATCCATAAAAAAATCAGTTGTATGTGTTCTGTGTACTGAGAGAAAACCCAGCTTGGATATGTTACCTCATCTCAGCCCATTCACAGAGAATAAAGTACTAGCACTTCTTGGGTACCAATTAAGATTTCTGTGTTTTAGGGGTGGTCCTTCAAAAGACTAGAATGGTCATATCCTGGGATTACATGTAATAGAATTTTTACAGATGCTTTCATTGAGCGAAGAGTATTTATGTGAATTACCCCTGATCACTTTTAGGTGTTGGTGTCCCTTTAAATGTAAGTTAAATGCTAGAAGTCTTCAATTCAGTACAGTGCATTGAAGATCTCTAGCACTCAAGGGGGGTAAATTGAAATCGGAGGAATAACTGGAGTTTTTATATTCCCCCTATGGTGCATTGGGTTGGCTTCAATTGTTGTTCAGTCAGCCTATGTATTGAAATTCAGTTCTGTCATAGATTAACATAATTAAGATATGTGTGTGGCTTTCAAAGCTTTGTATTTCCTGCATGACAAACAATTGATCTGATGCTCTTAAGGATCTCACTACAGTCAGCTTTTCTAGGTGGTCAACAGCACAATTCATGCACCATACCACATACTCTTAAGGTGTTACAGCTGATTATTTGTATGTTCTAATTTTTGCAGGTGGACATTGTATGTGGAGATCACTTGCTGGAGCATTTTCAGACTTTGAGGGAAATTCTTACCGTAATTGGTGAAAGTGCAGTTCAGGTACAGTAGGAATTCCTTCATGAACAATGGCAATTTTATTTATTTTTGTCTTTTCTGTTTGGCTGTTTTAACACAGGAGACTTGAAAGTGCTTCAGTCTGCAAATTTCAAGCTAACTGTGTTTACTTACCTGTGTGTGTGTATGTGTGTGTCTGTGTGTCTGTCTGGCGGTGTGTCTGTCTGTCTGGCGGTGTGTCTGTCTGTCTGGCGGTGTGTCTGTCTGTCTGGCGGTGTGTCTGTCTGTCTGGCGGTGTGTCTGTCTGTCTGGCGGTGTGTCTGTCTGTCTGGCGGTGTGTCTGTCTGTCTGGCGGTGTGTCTGTCTGTCTGGCGGTGTGTCTGTCTGTCTGGCGGTGTGTCTGTCTGTCTGTCTGTCTGGCGGTGTGTCTATCTCTTCTCTGTTTTCTCTCTCCACTGCCCATGTCCAGTGACATCGCAGCAACCAATAGGCATCACCTTATGCACTCTAGCATTCATAGCATCAGCTCTGTGGAGAAGCCCAGGGTGAACCTGTACACTAAGGACCAGAAGTTTTATAAAGTTGCTTCGCAAATTCAGACATTTGTCCTTCTCAGCCCTCGCGCAGCCAATAGCCGATCAGAGTAGAAGTGGAACAGCTTTCACCTTACCCTGCTAAAATCAGCACGGGATCAGGTGAGTGTTAACCCCTGATCTACTAGTGCATTTAGATGCTTGTCAGGGGTATATGAAACAGCTTTTAAGTTAAATCAATGATTGGGCTTACTGTTCCATTAACTCGGGTGCATTGTATTATTCAGCAGTGCATCACATCACCGGCCCCTTCTTAGCATTTGATGTGTTAAGGGGAAGGAATGTCAGCATGAGAACTGTAGCTTTTTTCCCCCCATTATTTTATATATTTGATATAAAGCGATTTCCATTTAAATATATTTTTAAAGAATCTGTATACTGAAGGAGCGGCTTGTTTTTGATCCTTTTTGGCATGGACGAGGGCATCTGTCTGTAAGCACCGAGCAGAGATGGTGGATATTCTCTGCAAGTTTAAATTGCTGTATATACCTATATGCATGTAGGCAGCCACTATACAATTTGAGTGTGATATATATCCTATATCATAATTCGCTAGGATGTTTGTCAGAAGCCGTTATGCGCAGTAGAGACTGCCTGCGTTGCAGTCATGTGCAATACAGAATGCCCGAACACGCCGCTGCTGATGCTGGGCGCTCTGAATTAGGACCGTAGTCCTCTCTGCGCACCTTCCTGGCATTCCTTTTGACTTCTCTGAATTGTAGTTTTGTAACAACACACCTAGAAGTATAATTTCACACTCAAGACAGTGAGCATAGTATTGGTAAATGTAAGATTACATTGCCTGGAGGTAACAAGGGGATTAAGCTGTGAGCAAGTAACGTCCATGCCCACAGAGATGGACAAAATGGCACTTGTCAGGTATTTTTACAAATCTGCAGATGTTATTGATAAGCCTGTGGTGCTGTGCAATCTTGTGCTGTACAGTCCTGTGCTTCCACCTTCCCAGCTGTGCTCTGTGCCCATGAAGGTGACAGTGGAGTCCAAGGGGCCGGGTCAGCGTTCAGCTCCCCGCACAAGTCCTCTATGTGAACAGCCCCTTATGACAGTGATAACGAATGCATTCACTGTAACGCTGCTGATGGTGCAACAGTTGCCTGCTTGAACAAAGCCTGAGCATCGAAGGAGCATTACCACCTAAAGATTAGTAGTTTTCATGTCCTTATTACTGCTTACTGCAACATTTGTAGATCATACAGTACATTGTCGCCTTCCTCTCACATCCAATGGTGACCCAGGCACCGTTGGTAAACTTCTATCCACAAGGAGACAGGTTCTCTAAGAGTTAATAATATAAGTAACTATGCTTCTTCCACTTCCTAGCCCTAGTTTATCCCTATACACCACCCATTAGTCTGTTTTTATTTAAGTGCTTTTAAGGAAGCAGAAGATTAATTTCCTCTTGGAAACTTTTTTCATTTCTTTTAGTTTGTATTCTACTTTTACCAAATGAGTTCTTAAACTAGCTAAGCTTTCAGCAGTGCAAGTACAAATGCTCTCTATTCACCCAGAATATGTATAACATATTTATTAGGTGCATAAATACTATGGCCCCAACTCCTGACACAAGTGCAGCGATGCTGAGTTGGTTATGTTGCCTTTGGTGAAAGGTATCAAGATGGTGTATGTTGCCTTTCACACAGGTGTCAATGCATCAGAGACCAGCATGCTCCGCTTTAATGCATTCTCTTAGGGATGCAGTTAAGTTCCAGTGCTGCATGTTTGCATAGTGGTCTATGGGACAGCTCTCATATTTTTCACACAATCATTAATGTAGTTTGTGATGCTGATCACAGCCTCCAAAGAATGGCACCAGCTAGTAATATTGGCTGAGGCCGTAAGACGTCTGTGTCCATATCGGCAGCGGAACGCAGGAAAGAGGTGACTCAAAACACAAACAACATAATTGTTCCACTGATCTGCAACAGTTCTGTCAGCTGTGTGAAAGAGGCCTAAAATATGACAAAATATGCTTCTCATGGATATACCTGCAGCAGTGCATTGCTTTTTGTTTACTCAGGCTCACAAATAGTGAGTGCAATGTGATTGATTCACAAGCCACACGTATCACCAGCATATGCACTTGTTAGCTGGGTACTAACAAATGTAATGTCTGAGGTATTACATATATATATTCCTCAGCAGAAGGTTGGTCTCACTGCCCCAGCAGCAGTATAAGGGATCTCCCCAATGATTATATATAGACAGCTCTTCTCTGAATATCACTCTCCAACAACGACAAACATACAAAACCACAAAAGGTGAAGGCACGCAA
The DNA here is from genome assembly GCA_037306005.1 of Rhinophrynus dorsalis. Classification (NCBI taxonomy): domain Eukaryota; kingdom Metazoa; phylum Chordata; class Amphibia; order Anura; family Rhinophrynidae; genus Rhinophrynus; species Rhinophrynus dorsalis. The sequence continues at coordinate 83,211,722 of CM074724.1, read as the reverse complement.
TGATGCTATATTGTTACAAAACTATTTGTGTTCTATAAGAAATTGAAATTCCACTCGCATGATATGATGGTCAAAGTAGGACAAACTCTTATACAGACAATGTTGCCTTTCTGCGTTCAAGGATCCTAGGACCCTGGAGCAAATTGCTGCTGTCTAAGTACATTGTATCAAAATATATAAAATGTTTCACTGCTGTACCACTTCTTTATCAAAGAAAATGGCCTTGATACATTGTATCTAGAGCACAGCATTCTCCATATGTGAGTTTGTCAGATGATTGGGAATACTCCCACTGGCCCTCATACCTTGTACTCCACGCTATCATCTGTAATGTAATGTATATTTACATTCTCTATTTGTTTCCTGAGGCCTAAAATCTTGATGTACATATGCTCTGTGGTAGCAACCATTCCTGCCTTTTTCAGGGCTCCATTGCCTAGTAATCTTGAAAGGTGTCTCAGAAGTGATGTGCAGGATGGGCTGAGATAAGGAGCTGTGTTCCAATATCAACACAAATTTAACTAAATAGTGTCTTAAGATACGCATGCATTAAAAAGAAAATGGGGACCACGCTATATAATTTTTTTTTTATATATAAATGTTAGCTTTAAGTACTTGATATTCTAAGAAGCACATTGATTTCATTATGGATTGATTTCATTATTAAAGGTCAACTATCACGTTGCACACGCCATGAGAACATACTTTTTACAAAGCCCTGGGCTACCCCCAAATGTCCCAAAACATTGGTGTTGTCACTGAAAGGCTCTATGCTGGACTCCTTTCACACTGGTGACTGCTTGTATGAACACACCAGAGTCTGTTATACTGCATATTTACTTTGTTCACACAGGAATTCAGTAGGAAGGACTGCATAGCAGCCTGTGGGACCACCAGCACACCTTTCACGTGAACACTTGATGGAGGTTGTTCTGATTGCAATCTCCAGTAATTTCTTATCTGCATGAGAACCATCTTGTAATATTTTCCATCAGACTTGCCCTACTAGTGTCCAGAGCAGTGGTGGAATGCAGGAGAATGTGACTGAAGGAACATAGAGAGAACTGTAATATACAGGTGCTACAGCTATCACCTAGATTTGTCAGAGGCCTTAGTCATCTATGGCGCTATGCAAGAAATGTGCACATCTGATAGACATTTTTGTGCGCAGATTTTGCGCATGTTCTAATCCAGGAAGCTGAATACCGAACGCTTCTTGAATTGAGCATAAAAAATTCCTTTTTACAACAACACTACACAGATGTATAAATTCATTCACAATACCACTTCCTGCATTAGGTGCATTCACTATTCCACTCGCACAGATTCGTTAATCCTGGCCATGGCCACAAAAAAAAAAAAAAAAAAAAAAAAAAAAAAAAAAAATATATATATATATATATATATATATATATATATATATATATATATATATATATATATATATATATATATATACAGCTGTTCGCTAATCTTGATTTTTTTCATGCTCAATTCAACAAAATCATGCACAAATCCATTCCCTGGTGGTTGCATTGTGAGTGGGTGGGTCGAGAGACACCATGGCAACGAGCTATGTTGAAAGGCTAAGGGCAACATAATTTGATGACAGTGGACTTGTACAGAAACTCTTAACTACTACTGTCCAGTAACACTCCTTTAAACTTCATTATGACTTGTTGTAATGAACATGATGGGCATTAAAGGGTTCATGATGTCTACTTGAGCTGGTGAGATAGCTCAGTGGTAAAGTCCCTGACTCTGGAGCCTATTCCAACCGCAAGGTTGCAGGTTCGAATCCCAGCAGGGTCAACTCAACCTTTCATCCTTCCGAGGTCGATAAATGAGTACCATTAATTGGGTAATAATAACATCTATTATTTCAGCTGCCGATTTGGTTCATTCCGAGAGCGTGCGCTGACAGCGCTTTGAGTCCCACTGGGAGAAAGGCGCTATATAAATACTAGTTATTATTATTATTATTACTTTAAACTTTACCTCTGTGTCTTCTGTAATGTTTTTATAACCTATAGCACTATGTTTAATTACTTACATGTTTGTGTTTCATAAGATATTAATGCTGAAAGGAACCCACTCCCGCCCCTTCTGGCTGCCTGCCGTTAGAGCTGCAATCTGGACGTGGGACCGGACGGATGCAGCAAGGGGCAATCTTCGGTAAGCATAAGGAAAATCCTGCCCCTCTTTACAGAGGAGGGCAGGAGTTTCCTTTTACTTACTGAAAATTGTCCCTCGCTGCATCCGTCCGGACCAGACAGAGGCAGAGTGATGCAGCCAGAAGGGGCGAGAGTGGGATCCTTACAGCTTTAAGATATTATGAAATGTAAATATATAAGTAATTAAACATAACGATATATGTTATAAAAACCTTATAGAAGACTCTGAGATAAAGTTTAATATAGACCTTACTATCCCTTTAAATTATATCTCTGGTGTAACCAACTCTAGCAAAGTGACCTGCTTAAAATGTATTGTGCCATCTAGACTTATGGTTATCTTGCCTTCATTTTTATAGATATTTAGTACGGATTAAAATCTGAGTTTCCATTCTGCTATAGTAGGTGTGGCCCCAAGCACCAGACATGAATACTGTATGGGAGTGCAGCAGATTCTTCCCTATCTGCCAGAAGACATGTATAAAAAAACGCACACAATAAAGCATGTAGAAAGATTGTGTTACATGAGTACTGGAGACACACCCCTAGCATGAAAGGAGTTAAATTTAACCTTTTACTTTATATAGCCTTACATATAAAGCCATCATTGATACATTTTGGGGCAATCCATCTACACTGAAGGAGATGAATACACATTTCCAAAATTACCTTTGATTTAAACTGGACTTTTATATCCTTGAATGCTAGAGAGGTATCCAAAGTTCTACAAAGCAGTGTTTTTGAGATTGTGCTGGCATTCAATGTGTTAAAACCCCCATTAAAATCAAACGTGTTTTCCCACCTATGGTGTGGTTGGGTAGTCCTATAGACCAGTGAGTAGATTGCCTTTCAAGAAATAAGTTTCATGTTACTTCTAATTCTAATTAAATGCTTTTTTTTTTTTTTTTTTTTTTCTCCTCTCTAACAAGCAATGAAGGAAAATGCTAAAAATAAGTTTCTTGCTGACACACAATTTATCACTTAGAAATCCGAATCCCTAATTACTGTAGTCTGAGGCTTTTCATTGAGGCTGTTTTCGGAAGGTATAATGAAATATAATTCTCTGCTCTGTCAATATTAAGACAAAAATATCAGCTGTGGACGAGATTAGTGACCTGCTGCTCCATGGAACCGGATTATGATTAAGCAGCACATGGTTATCATTCATTCTTTGTTTCCTGAGAGCTCCAAGTGACTGTTTCTAATGCTCACACTCTCTATCCTCCTGATAATACACATAGTGGATGTAGTCTCCTCCCCTGTACCGAGTAGAATAAATAAAAAGGACAGTCGGTTATACAAGGCCAGAAATGTGATAATTGCCCTTTAAACTCTAGAATGCAATGTATTGGAGACATTGAGCATTCAAGGTGATACATTTGTCTGGTGCACAGTTGGTTGCCCCAGATTTACTCCACAAAGCCATCCATATGTGGAGGAGTAAAAAATAAAAAATGGACGCAGCAGGTGAGATCACATACAGCACAAAGCAACCCTTGCCTAGAGGGGAACAAGAGTAAGAACAACCAGAGATTGGGGTCAGCCAGCTGGATCACATTTCCACAAAATATCTTCCTCTTGAGGAGAGGGTCACGTGTGGGACTAAGCCGCACAAATCAAAGCTGTCCATACTTGCCATAGGCAAGAGATCGGGCTCAACACGCTAGATCTCATTTAATCAGTCTATAACTTCCTCTTGAGGAGAGGATCACGTGTGTGGGAACTGTAAGCTGCACAAAATCAAAGCTGGCCATAAGTCATTGTGGGTATGTGCTAAAGGGAGGCATTCCCATACAAAACCAGAATTGAGAGGGGGTAACAGGATCCAATCCCCATCAGAAGATAACTGGCAGCACAGTAGGAGTCGGGTTAAGCACCTGAATGCTTCAGTTACCTCTGCATAATATGAAGCCCCCGTGCTTGCCATAAAATTCAGAAACAGAATTGTTGGAGAAAACTGCGATTATGTGTAACATGCGCAGCATGAATCACTACTGTGAACAGGCCCATAAAACACCATTTTACTTATGTTGTTTATTTATTTTTTTTTCCATGTGTTCAAAATACTGCATTAAAAACAAGTGTGGATGAGCCCTTCGAGACAGCTTGCATTTGTAAATGTAAAACCCTATATATTGAAAGGTCAATACAATTTGGCTGCTTTGTGGGGGGGGGGGGTTGTTTTTGTTGTTTTTTTATGGCATGTAATGAAAATGGACAATAAAGACACAGTGAATCTCCCAATCCTATAGCAATTCAAAACAATTGTCATCTTGATTTGTGTGCAGAATTATAGCATTATGGAAAATGTAGCTTGTTTTGTAGTCCTTAGAACAGAGATCACCTGATAAAGCACTACAGTACAATAGATCTGTCAGCAGACTAGCAAAGAATGATGCCCTTTAGTAGCGTATGAAGTCACTTTTTATATGCAGCATTGATTCCTACAGATTGAATGGAGCTGGTATAGCGTTTCATTTGCACATAGACATGTTTTTTCTGCACAGAGTTTTAAAATAATCCTAGTACTAACTTTGATAGAAGCTAATACCAGATGAAGTTTAGTGCAGTTGATGTAAAAGATGGCTAGAAGTACGTAATATGTTTAAATGAAGCCATGCGTCGGATCCTGCTTTTCCTACATTGTTGCTGCATTAGAACTGCCATCATACTCCGCTGGCCCGTGAGTTAAATGGGGTTTTAATAATGTGAATGCTGGCCTTCTCCATCGCGTTGTGAAGCTATGGTGGGGACCTCTAGCATTCAAGGGGGTTAAAAATCCTGACTTAACCCCTAGAGTGCCAGGTGGGTACAATGTACGAGTGAGCACAGCTGTACCTGCTGTGCCACGCTCGTACATTTGACAGCTAAAATGCGGTCACTGCTTAAGCCGGTATAACCGGCTGGCAGTGGCCGCATTTCAGCTGAAATGCAGCCTGGCACTCTTGGGAGGACATGAGGATTACTCCTCATGTCCTCCCAGGTATTGATCTCCCAGCCGATCGCGCTGGGAGATCAATATCGCCAAGGGAGAAGCTCTGAGAAACAGAGCTTCTCCCTCCGCCGCCCTCCTACCCCGAACTTCCGGGTAGGAGTGGGCGGGACCGGGGGAAACCTCCTAACGTCATCGGTGACATGATCACCGATGACGTTAGGGAAGTTTCCCTTAGCCGATTCACTCCTACCGGTGGTAGGAGTGAAAGGCAGGAGAGCTTCTGCTCTCCTGCAGTCGCCAAATTGGTCTCCCAGCCTATCGGCTGGGAGATCAATTACTTGGGGGACACCAGGAGGGGTCCTGATGTCCCCCACGAGGTCTGAATACATAAAATAAAAAAAAAAACAATAGTAACCCTATGAGTGCCGCAGTGGTCCCCAGCACATTGCTTTGCAATGTGCTGGAGACCCTTGTAGCACTCACAAGGTAATTTCTTTGGGTTTTTTTTTTTTTTTTTTTTTTTTTTTGAAAGACCTCATTGGGGGGATCAGGGGGGATCCTGATGCCCCTCAATGAGGTCTATTATTAAAAAAAAATAATAAAAAAAAATTTAACCCTGTGTGTGCCACAGGGGGGGTCCAATGCACCCCCCCTCCTGTGGCACACACAGGGCTTCTATCATTACTTTGTTACTAGAGATTGTTGGGGGGCCATCAGGATTGGTCCTGATGGCCCCCCAACAAGCTCTGATTACAAAGTAATAATAAAAAAAAAAATTAACCCTCTGAGTGCCAGAATGGTCCAATGCATTGCTTTGCAATGCGCTGGAGACCCCTTTGGCACTCACAGGGACATTTATTTTGATTCCTTTTTTTTTTTTTTTTAAGACCTCATTGGGGGGAATCAAAGGGGTCCTGATACCCACCAATGAGGTCTATAATAAAAAAAAAGTAAAGAAAAAAAAATTAACCCTGTGTGTGCCACAAGGGGGGCCAATGCAGCCCCCCTTCTGCGGCGCACACACAGGGCATTTATCATTACTTCGTTATCAGAGATTGTTGGGGGGCCATCATGATTGGTCCTGATGGCCCCCCAACAAGCTCTGATTACCAAGTAATGATAAAAAAAAAAAATTAACCCTCTGAGTGCCACAAGGATCCAATGCATTGCTTTGCAATGCGCTGGACACCCCTGTGGCACTCTCAGGGTCCCCTGTTTGTGGACATATATATATTTTTTTTTTTTACTAAGACCTCATTGGGGAGGGATCAGGGGGTCCTTATGCCCCTCAATGAGGTATATAATAAAAAAAAAAATTAAAACACAAATTAACCCTGTGTGTGCCACTAGGAGGGGATTTCAATGCCGACCCCCTTCCTGTGGCACACACAGGACTTTTTATCAACACTGGTAGTCACAGATCTCCCATATAAACTATCAAACACTGCCCCACCATCCTTGCTCCTCTGCTCATACCCACACACTGCCTAATCCCTCACCCTCCCACATACTTTGTTACACTTGTAGTCACAGGTCCGCACGTACACCGGCTGACGCCCTAGCTTCTTTCATCTGTTAGCCATAAAATCACACATTCACTGTTTGCTTTACCATTTCTGTTTCACTGGTAGCTACGCTCCTGTAGCGTAAATTGGTATGTCAACCCACAGCAGTGGGGTACCATTTTTCTTAGGCTGGCAAGAAGTCCTCGTAGGAAATCCCACGCCATTGAACCATTTTAGTATCTTTGAAGTGACTGATGTGTAAAACAAATTTTTTTTTTTTCCTGTAGCACCACATTCTGGAAATAGTTGTGCCAACTAACTTAGGAGTAAAAAGGCAAGTGACCCCTCATTAGATGCGGCAGGTTGTCTTCTTTCCAAAATGGTATGGTTTATCTACCTTTTCTTAAATTCTGAAGGTGTTATAGTCATTTTCGTACAGGCAAGTCAGGTTTGAGAAAATGTTAGAAACATCAGAGGTTGTAGTAGGTGTAGTTTTCTACTTCTAGCACCCCCTAAGGTAGTTCAACTCATACCAATGGGGTGTCATTTGACTCCTAAGAGCACTAGCAAACAAATGCAGTTGAAAATTCCATGGTTTTCACAGCGCTCCATACATTTGAAGGGGCAGAAATGTAAAAAAATGCAATTTTTTTCCTATATCGCCTCCTTCTGGAAACATTTATGCACACCAGTATTGGGGTAAGAAGGCAAGTGACCCCTCATTAGATGCGGCAGGTTGTCTTCTTTCCAAAATGGTATGGTTTATCTACCTTTTCTTCAATTCTGAATGTGTTATAGCCATTTTTGTACAGGCAAGTCACATTTGAGAAAATGTTAGAAACATCAGAGGTTGTAGTAGGTGTAGTTTTCTACTTCTAGCACCCACTAAGGTAGGTCAACTCATATCAATGGGGTGTCGTTTGACTCCTAAGAGCACTAGCTAATAAATGCAGTTGAAAATTCCATGGTTTTTACAAAGTTCCATACATTTGAAGGGGCAGAAATGTAAGAAAATGACTTTTTTTTCACTAGCGCCACCTCCTGGAAGCATTTGTGCATACCAGCCTTTGGGTAAGAAGGCACGTGACCCCTCATTAGATGCGGAAGGATGTTTTCTTTCCAAAATGGCATTGTTTCTCTACCTTTTCTGCATATCTATTATGGTTATAATCATTTTAGTGCAAGCAGATAATTTCAAAAACAAAAGTGTCAGGTTTACGTACGTGTTCCTAGCACCCACATATTGTATGTTAACCCACACAAATAGGCTACCATTTTTCTCATGTTGGTAGCAGGTACTGAATACAGCAGGAAATGTTATGGTTTTCAAAGATTTTAGTATCTTTGAAGTGGTGGAAATGTAAAAAAACATGTATTTATTCCCATAGCGCCACCTTTTGGAAATATTTGTGCACTTCAGCCCAGGGGGTAGAAAGGCAAGTGACCCCTCAATTGATGCGGGAGAATGTCTACTTTCCAAAATGGTATACCTTTTATACCTTTCCTTTATGTCTCTAACAGTTATGGACATTTTAGTACAAGCCGCCATTTTCGAAGAAGCAAACAGGTAGGTGTAGTGATGTGCTTCTGGCACCCCTAAGGAAGGTCGACTCATTCCAGTGGGTTGTCATTTTTCTCCTAAGAGCACTAGCTAATGAATACAGTTGGAAATGCCATGGTTTTCACAGATTTCAGTACATTTGAAGGGGCAGAAATGTAAGAAAATGCCTTTTTTTTTCATTAGCGCCACCTTCTGGAGGCATTTGTGCACTCCAGGCTTGGGGTAACAAAGCAAGTCACCCATCAATAGATGCGTCAGGGTGTCTTCTTTTCAAAAAGATAGGGTTTGTGTACCCTATCTTTACTTTTGTAGTTATTATAACCATTTGTGTACAGACAAGTAATATTTGAGAAAATGTTAGAAAAATTTGAGGTTGTAGTAGGTGTCGTTTTGCACTTCTAGCGCCCCCTGAGGTAGTTAAACTCATACCAATGGGGTGTCATTTTTCTCCTAAGAGCACTAGCTAATGAATACAGTTGGGAATGCCATGGTTTGCACAAATTTCAGTACATTTGAAGGGGCAGAAATGTAAGAAAATGCCTTTTTTTCCATTAGCGCCACCTTCTGGAGGCATTTGTGCACTCCAGGCTTGGGGTAACAAGGCAAGTCACCCATCATTAGATGCGGCAGGGTGTCTTCTTTTCAAAATGGTATGGTTTGTGTACCCTTTCTTCACTTCTGTAGTTGTTATAACCATTTGGGAACAGACAAGTAATGTTTGAGAAAATGTTAGAAACATTTGAGGTTGTAGTAGGTGTCATTTTGCACTTCTAGCGCCCCCTGAGGTAGTTAAACTCATACCAATGGGGTGTCATTTTTCTCCTAAGAGCGCTAGCTAATGAATACAGTTGGAAATGCCATGGTTTTCACAAATTTCAGTACATTTGAAGGGGCAGAAATGTAAGAAAATGCCTTTTTTTTTCATTAGTGCCACCTTCTGGAGGCATTTGTGCACTCCAGGCTTGGGGTAACAAGGCAAGTTACCCCTCATTAGATGCGTCAGGTTGTCTACTTTTCCGAAATATATAGTTTTATATAGTTATTCCACTGTTTTAGGGTAGTTTTACCACAAAAACCCTAGAATGCGCATATTAGTTTATAAAGTTGAAAATGTCATTTTGCGCTGCTGGTGATTAGGGCTCTACGCTAGCCATGGATGTAGGTAAAACTATACAAATTTGGTATTTTTTTACTCGGGGGACTTGGGGCTTTTTCAAATAATTGAAACTTTTTCAATCAAGGTAAATGTTTTTGATACATATTATGTGATTTTAGGAAAATTAGTAAATTTTCACTTTTTTTGTCATTATGACATCATAGCTTTTTGCACGATGTAAAATTCTCTTCATGTAAGGTACCACGAGAAAGCTCAATTCGTTCTGAAAAAAACAATATATAGTTTTCCATATTTAACTAAAAATCCCCAGAGGAAATCAAGCATAAACAGAAGGATAGCAAAAATGCTGAAAAAGTGTCTGGCCTGCAGGGTACAGGAAATGGCACAAGCCTCTGGCACTGAAGGGGTTAAATTAGTTGTCATTTTGAGAATTCATATTTATCCTCTGTGGTACAGTTTTTGTGCCTGTTTGCATTCATTTTTTATTTTTATTTTTTTTTTATTTATTTATTTTTACCTGTCTCAGCCAAGTCCCATATTACCGTTATAATCCATCAAATGCTATATGGGAATAGTAAATTCTCAACCCTTTCTTAATCTGCATCATTCATTTTATCCCATCCCACTGAAGTCTCCAGTGAAAGCAGACAGATTCTTGCACCATGTGTTTAGTAGCGGACCTAATTATTGTAACTTGCCCTCCTGGGCCCATGGTTTACCCAGTTGTAAAATCTGGGTTTCCTCCAGTCATAGTTGGATAGTTAAAGCAGCATGCCCTGGAACAAGCATGTTTAACTTGCATCTTTTCCATTATAAATTGTGGCCCCACCCTCTGTGAAACTGCTGCAGCAATTTGCAGACCAGGAACAAAGGACAAAGTCTAATAATCTTAGGTTCTGGGATTGTTAAATGTGACACTGCCTGAATTGATACCTACACTGACTGAGACTGGTATCACGCCTATCTGACCCAATGTTTTCCAAGTGGGTATAATTACCAAAGAGGAGAGAAACTGAGACGCAAAGCTCCAATATACAGAATTCATAAAATAAGTAAATTCATACACACCCAGGGGAGGCAGTCCCATTGGTCAAGCATGGGGGTGATTTTCTCAGCAGGGGGCTTAGGCTTTGCAAGGACTTCACCTTCCACCACAGTACATCTCCTCTCTACTCCCTCCCATTCGTCACCTACACCATTTCACCCTCCAATACAATACACACCACCTCCCTCCCTTTTGACTCGGTGCCTCTCATTTGCCCTCCCTCAACTTCAAAGAAAAAGCTAACCTGGAGATGCTGTTCTTTCCCTGCAATTCTTACTTTAACCCTTTGAGTGCCAGAGAGAGGCAATACATTGCTGATTACCAGTGGGCAACAGAAAAGGCTGGAGGGTTAGAGTGCATAAGTGGATGGGGGTGTCTGTGACTACTTGTTTGCACTGGAATCAGACTGGAAATCATTGTATGTGTGGCCTCCCCCCGGCACTCAAAGGGTTAAAAGTTGATGTTTCTAGCAGTTGAGGTGGGGGCTAAGCTCTTAACGTTTTAATGAAGCACCTCCCAAGAATGTAATTGTTTTACTGAGAAAGAAAAGCCTAACAATATATTTTCATAACAAAATATTACTGTACCTTTTAACAGTCTTGATCATTATGTTCTTTATAATGACTATTGGCGACAGGAAGATGTACACTGGGTTTGAAAGTGAAGGCTGTAGTTTCCTTTAAACACTATTTAGAATACCTAGCCTACAGCACACATGAGACTGCAGTTCTTTTAGAACAATTGAAATGTTGCCCTGAGGACAGAACACAGGCTGCTGATGTGTGGAAATTCAACATACCGTAAACTGTTTGTCTGCTTATGGTAAAGGAAGTAATTCATGTACATGTGTTTATCTTTTAGTGTACTTTTTATGTGATTTTCTGTAATTCAGCTTACTTGCAGAATCTCATCCCTGTCTCTTGTCTGTGCGTTGTCTCTTGAAAATATTTTACCTTTTAAAGTGACAGTCTACCTTTTTGACTTTACATATACTGGAAGTGCATAATATGTAAAATCAAATTGTCTGATTATTTCATATCCACCTTTTTATCTCTCTTTTATACATGACCGTGAGCTCACTGGATTTCTATTTCCAGGGAGGCTTCCGTTAGGGACACTGAAAGCAGGTAAACTGATGTAATGTAATGCTATCCCTGCAGCAGAAAAGCCTGCCTCCACTATGCCTGTTTTCATAGTCCCTGACACAAACCTGATTATAAACAAATTCAGTGAGCTCACTGTAAGGTTATTATTATTATTAATTTATATAGTGCCAACTAATTCCTCTACGCTGTACAATTGGGAATAGACATACAGAGGTATTAATAGTACAATCAAATGTGAAGAACAGAAGGATCAGAGGGCTCTGTTCGTGAGAGCTTATCCTAAAAGTGAAATAATTAAAAATGAATATATAAAGTATTGGTCACTCTAAAACCAAAAGGGAAACCAAACATGGACCACTTGCTCACAGTGCCTAGAGAGATTAGCTCCAACTCACCGGTAAGCTCCAACAAAGCGGAAACGTACATCCTGAGTTGGCTCTTTTCCAGAGAGAAGTTGCCTGGCACTTTGGCAGGATCTGTATAATGTGCTTTAGGATATTTCCACTGTTTGTCACTTGTATGTTAACCCCTTAGGGACCCAAGATGGTCCTGGACCGTCATGGAATTCCAGGCTCCCTGCGCTGCACACCGTTCGTTGAGTCCAGAATCGGATTCTTTAAAAAAAAAAAAAAAAAGCTCTGTGGTCCTTAAGTGACCGCCGTGTGCGTGCACGGCTGGTCCTTAAGGGGTTAAGAGGTTGCACTGCATTCTGTGATGGCAGGCTCTGAGTATCTCTGACCAGTTATTTTGCGTATAATATATGTAATTGGTGCTCTGCACACGTCAGGGACCCCCTGAAACTAAGTGGAGGGGAGTCTCTCTGCAGAGATTTTCACCAAGACCCCCTGTCAAAATCCCTGCCCCTTGATGATTTAGTGGTATACTTTTATATTTTAGACTGATGAATGCAGTTTCAGGAAGTAACCAGATGTAATTTCTTAACAGATACATGCATATGGTTCTCCTTGCATACTTTCACCAAACACTACAGTGTCGAGCTTTGGCCAGAAGGTCATGCTGGTAGTTCTGCCTGTCTAGGGACCTGCACACTTTGTTCTGCCATACTGTTGCTCAGTAGTTTCTGAGCCCTGTTGGCTCATGTTCTTGTGTGTGCTGTGAAAGTTCAGTGTCCATTGACACTTACTGCTTGGGTTACACAGACATCATGGGGATGTTTGTGAGGCCTATTTTCCCCCACCTCTGGGAGCCTAGTGTTGGTTTATCCCATGATACCTGTGTATCCATATTGTTCCATATTGGACGTAAGAGAAAAGAAGATTTTAGTGTTCTTTCCTGTTATATCATTTTTTCTTTAGTCCATATGAAACACAGGTCTCCTACCCAGAGAAAGGGACCTTTGTGTTGTGGTTCTTTTCTCTTAGGAGATTTTTTTTCCCTTCTATTCCCCACTTTGTTTGTGTGGCTTCAGTCACACGCATTCTGGGAGTTAGTAGGCAAGGGGGAGGCTAAGTAGGAGCAAGGAGTCTCCACCCATAAGACTGTTTTTTGAGATGTCCTGCCCTCCAGGAGGAGGGACTCAACCCCATGGTACCTGTGTTCCATAAGGGCTAAAGTGAAAAGGATTTAAATGGTAAGTACACTGAAATCCTATTTTTCTGGTACCTGTGCACCAAGATTTCTCAAGTAGGAGAGATCTTAGTACATGGAATAACCCAGGAACTGGAGTTTCTCATTACAGCAGGGGCTCTCAGATCTAATATTCAGGAGACACCAACAGGTCAGGGTTTAAGGGTATATCCCTAGTTAAGCTTAGATGGTTTAATTACAAAGCCTGAGCCACGGATTACCTACCGAGATCAAGCAGGGTTATTCTGAAAACCTTTTCTTTTGGTGTGGCCAAAAGCATTGTACTAAAATTTCTCATCTTTAACTCATATTACCCTCCCAACCCAGATTCTTTTGTGCATAGGACCCTTTATAGGTGTGTTTTTTTTTGTTTTGTTTTTTCTGACCTTATGCTAATTTATTTGTTCCTTCTTAGGATGGCTTGCTTGTACTTCACTTTGGCTTGGTGCTGTCTCCACTTTCATTAACATGAGGACTTCTGCACTGAAGACAGTTTCTAACATATGAGAAGGCAAGGCAAACATTCAGACTTTTATTTGCCTGCTTTTAGCTCTACAAGACAGACCTGGGCAACGTGGATCATTATGGGAAAGCACAAGCTCCATAACCTGAACCACTGGGACAACATGAAGACTGCGGAGGATATGCTTTAGACTTGGACTTTGAATTTATTTAGCTGTTTCACAATAAGAAGCTATTTTGTGTCATACACACAGTGAAATTTGGAGCAATAATGCTTTAAACTAACTGCACAGTATGGATCAAATAAAACATTCCTGGTTTCCTGTTATTTGAATGTGGCTTTTAGCCCCTTAAAAGGATAGTAATGTTTATCAAAAACAGCAGATCAAATTAATCTTCATAGTATTTGGGCCATGAAGGGTGTTATTTCAATACTATCTGAGGATGTAGTTCAAGAGTAATTGAATAATAAAGTATCCCCCATCCTGCCCCTTTTACATCCTCTCATATGTGGAATCTGGTCCCTTGACCAGATAGATTACAGCAAGGGACAATCCTCTTACTGTGAGCATAAGGAAAACCATGACCCCCTTGATAGGTTTTTCCTAATGCTGACAGAAGATCGTCCCTCTCTATGATCCATCAGGACAATCTTTCTGCTCTGAGATGAGCAGTGTTATATCAGTAAAATGGAGCAGGAGGGGGTTACTTTATCATTTAAAGGGAATCTATCACCCATATACATGTTTGTCTAAAACGTTAGACTGTATTCATTAAAAAAAATATATAATATATATATATATAAATATAATTTTGCCCAAATTAAATGTCTAAAGATTACCCTGTGGCTTCTTTCCGGAAGACTGCGGGTACAGCTCTGTACCTCAGTCTGTCACTCTTCCTCTGCTCCCCTCCCTCTATCTGGCCTCCTCCAATGACGGAGGCTTTCTGCAGGTAAGCGGGAGCGGTCTCATTGGACAGAGACTGCTCCAGAAGAGTGACAGACTGCAGTACAGAGCTAGTAACCACAGTCTGTCCAAAAGGAAGCAGCAGGGTAATCTTTAGACATTTGGGCAAAATGATGATTGAAAACTGTGTTCATCATTTTTTTTTTTTTTTTTTTTTTTTTATCTAATCGCTATTTACACTAACATTTTAGACAAACCTGTATAGAGGTGATAGATCCCTTTTAATTACTCTTGAACTACAACTCTGACAGTGTTGAAATAACACTCTCCATGGCCCAAATACTATGAAGATTAATTGGAGCTGCTTTTATTGTGGAAACACTACTATTCCTTTAAATGTCAGAGAGGCCTCTAATGCACTGCTTTGAAATGTGCTGGAGATCCCTCTAGGATTCAAGCGGCTAAAAGCCGTATTTAAATCAGTGGAAATTTGCACCCATGGCACATTAATTTGCATCTCAATTGTTCCACTTTCATTGAACATTTCTGTTGAAGCAGATAAAACCCAGATTTGCTGCAGTGTTAACTTGCTCTTTTTGTACCTCACTGTTAACTGCTGTATTAGAATGGACAGCCATATGGCAATCAAGCATTTGTTGGACTACACATTCCATACTCTGCAGCATGCTGAGGATGGTGTGAGTTCTAGGTCTGGTTGCCCAGCCTATAGATATATTGGCCATCCCTGGTCCTCAAGAGCTAATAGAGCATCTTTTCAAGATATTTATGCTTCAGTGCATCTCGGTTAATTAAAGTGAGTGAACCAATGTTTGTTACATCTGTACCCAAGCAGGGAAATCTTCAAAACATATGAACCTTCGGTAGCTCTTGGGACTCAGGAGGAGCCTCCGCTGTAGAAACTTTGTTGCAGTTTACATTCTTTTTCCTAAAGAGTGACATCTCTTAACAGACTTATGAAAATACCTTGTGTATTAAAATGCAGTGATTAAAAATGTAAATGAAAGTTTCAGTGTAAATGTCTCCTATCAAAAACATTAGAGTGGTGTTTATTGGCGTTTGTAATTCCCCACGACCACCACTTTACACAATGTCATTTTCTGACATCCAGAGTGGAACACAGGAACCATGGGGTAAAGTATCCTCCTACAGGAGTGAATGGCATTTTATAAAAAAATAAAGTGATTCAGTGACTCCATCTTCCCTTTCACATTACCCCTGGCTGCTAAGCTCAGTTAAGTGACCTCGTCAGGTGGTAGCATGGGCACAGACAGCTTTTAGTAGTCATTTTTAATTTTTATTTCTTAGTATATAGGGCTGTATAATCCCCTGTTAGGTGGGCTCCTATTCCTGGCTTCCTACATCATGTATTGTCCAATTAATGAGTTATTTTTCCAGTACAACCCTGAGGAGGTTGGTTTGTCTTTTTACAGCCTTTACCTTACTGTAGCTTTTTTAAATCCATTTTCATTTAGTCTAATGGGAGCATAAAGCCTGAAGATTACGGCACATGTAAGTTACACCACCTGTGGTTGATCCCCAGAAAAAAAACATGGAGCTGCGACTGGCTAATGCCCCCGCCCTAAGGATCAAGTAGATAAATGCCTAGACTCCTTTTTGAAAGCAAATGTAGTGGCCTCTGGTGCAGTTTTACTTGACCTTTGCCTAGGTAACTAGGGTAATTGAAATCTTGGGTGATCAGCTTTTTGATTCCATCCAAGCGGATGCTGTTAAGGATAACCTGGTGGTGGTCTCCACGGTCCTTGAAGTGAATGTTTATCTTGCTGAAGCAGCCTTTGATGCTGGCTAGGTTTTCTGGTAAGGCCTATGCTGATCAAATATCCAGAAGTCTTGTTTCTCTCCACTTTGTAGGCAAACAGTTGTTCAACACCTCACTGGGGAAGGTTATCAACCATGCCACTGGGGGCAAGAGTACTTTGAGTCAGAAAAAAGGGGTGCCCCATAGAGTAGTATGTTGATATATCAAACAGTATAACAATTATTCACACTTCCAGCCCCTCTGGGAGGGGGGGAGGTGTGGTAATAATTAATAGGAATGTACCGATATTTAATAAATACGTACAATTCAATGGTTCATTTTCTTTGAGCAATATTTACTATAGAAGTAGAAATACAGAGAATTGCATTCAGAGTGCAATTCCTTCAAACGATACTAGGCAAACCCCTTCTTTCATCAAGTACCCACAATCAAACCCAATGTTACCTGATATTCCAAACTGTTCATCAAACAGAGGGGATGGGAAGGCAGGAAATGGGGGGAGGGGAGAAGACACAGGAGGAGAGACACCGTCTGGAATTCACAGCATCAGAAGAGAACTCCCTTTGAGCACTCCAGTCGTCGTCTTCTTGCTGATAGATTTTATCCATCAGCGGTGATTTTTGGATACCGAGGCTTGAGCCTCACTACTCCATCTTCTCGGGTTGGGTTTTAAGTCGCAAGTTTTGATTCTTCTTGGTCTGTGTTTACTTGTCACAGTTGGGTTGGTTTCACAGGGTCTTCGCTGTGATGGGTCGCGGGTAGTGGTTGAAGGGGTTTGCAGTGGTGGCAGTGAGTTTTCTGATCAGAGGGTTCAGGTTCTGATCCAGTCCTTGGCAGAAGTTCTTACTCAGCTTCACTAGGTGTTTGCACAACATCTCAATGTCCACCTCCCTGTGAAGGTCAGCTGTCCTTACGAATCTTGGAGCTCCAGACGATATCCGCAGGGCCTTGTTCTGGACTCTCTGAAGACTCTTCTGGTGTCGCTCATGGCAAGTGATCCATGCTGGGGAGGCATACGTCAGGGTAGGTCTGATGATTGCCTTGTAGATGTTGATCTTTGTCCGGAGTGGCATGGACTTGGTCTTCAGGAGTGGGTACAGTGCTGCCATCTTTCCTGTTGCTTTCTGCTGAGCATTCTCAATATGGCTTCCCCAGTTGAGTTTGCTGTCCAGGGTCACACCGAGGTAATGGCTGCTGCTCTCCCACTTGATGGTCTCCCCATTGAGGCTGATGTGTGGGTGCTCCTTGATATTCTTTCTGGTGAACAGCGTTGCTGTTGTCGTGCTGATGTTGAGTTCTATCCGCCAGTCGCTGTACCAGGTTGAGATGGTATTTAATGATGCTTGCAGATTCTTGGCCACTTCCTTTTCGCTGAATGACTGGGAGATGATTGCGACATAGTCTGCATACAGTGCCAGGTCGTCCCTTTGAGCAGCTGTGTGCTCTATCATTTAACAACTTCCTAGCCCTGCCCCTTATTTCCTATTGGCTAAAAGATATGATGTCACAAAACACCCCCCCATCCATTTTCACCACGTGGACAGACAACCACAGGAGGTACTCACATATTAAGTTGGTCTGTCAAATACTTGTGTGAAACAAACTAAAAATGCAGATGGAAGATATTGTTACCCACTCCAACTTGGGTTTGCTCCTCTCATAAATGGGTCATCCAGCTGCTCACATATGTAAAACCAGTGTCACACAAAGTGTATCCACCAATGAACCAAAAATGAAAAGACAAGGTGCAAGGAGGATTCCTAAAAACACCAAGAGCTATCACAGTGTATCCCAAACATACACAGAGCTAGTCACACCGGTGTGATGAATATACTGGCATAGATGAAAGCACGCAGGCAATTCACATTGCAAGTCCTTAGATCCATATCCACAGTAAACCAATGGGTTAATAAGGAAGTGGTATAAAATAAATTGTGCTGAAAAAATATGCACTAAATGTGTTTAAAAGTATAAAAATATATGGTTAAAGGTGAACCATCACCTCCTTTAAAGTCCTTCTTCTCCATAAATGTTAAGTCCTTTCATTTTATTTAAATGCTGTTTTCACAGTGAAATCGGCTTTAAAATCTAATCGCGTCACATCACTTCTGTACAAATTGTGGCACAGCTCCATACCACAGCCTGTTGATCTTCGCCTCATCCCCTCCTGAGTTGTTCCCCGTTACCAACACCACCACCACCTCTGATGGAGGAATCCAGCATGTGAGCTGGAGAGCTTTCTTGCCAATGCTGGATTCTTCCATCAGAGGAGGAGGGAAAAGGCATAGACTGACAGGCCACAGCCTGTCCTGAAGTGACATCACTCGATTAGATTTTAAAGACTATTTCATAGTCAAAACAGTGTTTTTTAAAAAAAGCAAAAAAAAATGATTTAACTCTTATGGAGAAATAAGATTTGAATAAGGAGGACTTTATAGGAGGTGACAGCTCCCCTTTAATATAAGAAACCTCAAAATACTACAAATATATAAAATGTAAAATATGTTCATTGAATGTAATGCGGTTTCGTGGTGTTGAGACCAGCCAATTTATCAACTCAAATGAACAAGTAGGCAAATTAACAGCACGCTAGTTTCCACTTCCCGTTATACTCTGTTATTCTTCTATAACTGCCACCCGCCGGGCTCCTCATTTTAATCTTATTCTATTATTTATAGGTTCACTATGAGGAATTAGATACATTCACATTAGGATCACATTTATTTAGGTATAATTATAATATGTGGTCCTTTTTGTTTTTTTTTTTTTTACTTTTTCTATCACTTTTTAAAGTTCTTATTTTTTATCATTTTTTTTATTTTCACTTTTTTGGGTTTGTTTTAATTTTGTCCTATACTCTCTTATTCAGGTCATAGGTTCACTATGAGGGATTAGATATATTCAAATTAGGATCACATTTATTTTGATACAATTATAATATTTGATATACTTGTCAAACACATTTCATATAAAGAAAGGGATTAAACATTTAAGAATGACTAAGTTTATGGAGCGATTTGTCATTTTGCTCCTTAGGATGTTTTGATAATTTAATTTATGCCTCTTTGTATGCATGTCCTTTTAAGTATTTGCTGGGACTTGAAGTATCGTTATTTGTTACTAAACGCGGTTATTTTATGGTATCTGTATGATTTTTATGGCACATGCTAATATATATATATATATATATTGTTGCTGTATACTCCTTTATATTTCCTTTTTTTTTTTTAATTAAAATTATTTTTGATAAAGTATTTCATTGGATTCAGTCATCATGGGGGATTGTACGTGCTGATTGAATTTCCACAGAGAGCTTTGCCTGGGGCTTATTCCAGGCACTGCTGAATAACACCAGAAACTGTGTATAATCTCTGTAACGGATCCTACCCGTTACTGAGCCCTTGTCTGGACCTCAAACTATTTATTCAAAGACTATGGACATTTATTACTGTTTGGACTCTGTGCTGTGCCTTGGCGTACAAACTGGCCAGCTATTCCCTAAGAGAAAGACTTAAATTCATAGACTTTGGATCACATAGTATGTTTAATGTATGGCGAACGTTTTAGTTATTGTATGTAGTATGTTGAGGGTTTACTCCAAGGGAATAGGCAGTGAGGGGTTAATTATTTCATTATGTATTGCAGACTCCCAAGCCTTTTGCTTAATTATTCAACCCCTGGCCATTGTTAAGGAAATGAATATTCTGGCCACTCAAGTCCTTGGAGTGAGAACTGTCCTGAGACCCCCCTGCTGTGTGTGTTAATCCATTCACACCCCTCAGTCTGTGAGTCACCTATTGTATAGCCTGAAACTCTGTTGCCAGCCCTTTGTATTATGTTGTGAGTTGATTACCTCTGTGAATGCTCTCATTGTGTCAGCCCTTGCCTTTTGTCTGATGTGTTTGATTTAATCAAGTTCCCTATTGTGTCAGGTTCCCCATGTGATCCAATGTACTGTACTGTATATAAATATCTGTGGTTTGTGACAATAAAGAGAGTTCTGTTTTGGAGTGAACAAGGAGTCCTGGAGTCTTGTATTGCTTATGGTCTAAAGTATCCACTCTGATACCCATCTGCGCCAAGTATCCTGAATCGCCGACCGCCTGCTGCCAGTTTCCTGCGACCTAACTTCGTGGACTGTCAGGCGGCGACGTGGACTCTTCCCTGCTTCCAGCGATCCTGCGGCTGTTTCCAGTGACTGTTCATACTACAACTGGTGCATCCGACGGCGCTTATCTGCGTCGAGAAGGAGAGACCCAGGAACGACGGCGGAAGGCGACGCGGTCCCTTCTCAGCATCCGTTACATTGGTGGCATAGCGGTGGGATTTCTCCTTCTTTTATCGGGTGTACCAGCTAAGAGATGGCGGCGAAAGCACGGCTGCCGGAGGCCATAGGAGTGTATGACATGCGGTACCACTACATAGGATGTCAATGGGAGACCTTCCTAGGTGATTTAGCCGAGGAGTTTTACCGGGAGGTCACCACCTGCATCACAGAGGAGCTCCAAGTCCAGGACGGATACTGGGAAATGATCAAGTGCCTTCACAAGGAGTATACAGGAGTTATGGTCAACTTTTTCCCGTTCAACTTGCGCCTGAAACTCCAACAACTGGTATGGATGGCCTTTCAGGAGGATGCTACTTTCGGCCAGAGGAATTACAGCCGCTACTGGGAGATTTGGGAGAAAAGAAAGGCCATGTTTGGAAGTTACTTTCCTCCAGACCAGGAGGGGAACCTAGACCGTTTAGTCAAGCAGGAATGGAACTTGGAGCTAATGTACATGGGCTGGATAGAGGAAGCCCAGGAGATACAAAGAGAGGAAAAAGACTGGGGGGGTTACTCATCTGAGGAGGACTTCAGTGGAGCTGAGGACTTAGATGGAGCTGCCCCTGTTCACTCCACACTGGTGAGTGGGAATGCGTTCCTCACCAGTGCCCCTGTTGCCCTGCCTGATACCCCTTTGCCCCTGGACCGTTTGTTGCCTGAGCTGAGGGGTGGGAATTCATTCCCCCTCAGTGAAGAGAATGCCTCTGCATCAGGGGATGGGACGGACATCTCCCCTGATAGGCATATTGCCCCTTCCCCTGTTTTCCCAGCTGCGGTGGATGAGATGCAGGTCCCCACCAGTAGCGATTGTATGTCCCAACTGATGGGTGGGAGAGAGCCCATCAGTCCCTATGACCCCCCTGCTGTGGTGAGTGTGGAAGAGCTCACCAGCAGCCCCAAGATGATGCCCCCTGTGGGGTTGGAAAACGCCCTGGAAGTGGAGCGGTATGTGCTCTCCAGGGCCACAGAGGATGCCGCCTTGAGGGATGGGACTGCGGTCTCCCTCAAGGCAGAGAAGGCCCTGGAAAGTGATGGCCTACAAGAGGAGGTCCCCAGCGGACCGGAAGAGAGCAGCGCTGCTGGCCCTCCTGTGAATTTGTTGTGTGAACTGATGGGTGGAGAAGAGTGCCCCATCAGCCCCCCTGTAAACCCTGACCTGGTGAGTGGGAGCGAGCTCACCAGGGTCTGGGAAACCCCTGCTGTGGTGAAGGAGATGCAGGTCCCCACCAGCAGCCCCAGTCCGTCCCCTGTTGCTACTGCCCTGGAGAAGGGGAAGAGTGTCTTCTCCAGGTATGTGACTAAGATTGCGAGGAGGATTGAGACTGCCCTCCTCCAGAAGACAAGAGATGGCCCTGATGTGAGGGGCCAAGAAGAAGAGGGGTACAGAAGGCTGCCACTCTGCAGTGCTGCTACTGCCCCTGGAAACCCTGGATGTTGCCCCAAGTTCCTCATGCTGGAGAGTAGGAGCGAGCTCTCCAGTCCCCCTGTAACCCCTGGCTTGGTGCGTGGGAGCGAGCGCACCAGATCATGTGAAACCTTGGCTGGGATTAGTGGATCAACAGTCCTCATCCCCAGCCCAACGATTGTGTTCCCTTTCCCTGTGACCCCTGGCTTGGTGGATGGGAGCAAATTCACCGGGTCCTGTGAACCCCCTGCTGTGGTGTGTAGGAGTGAGCACACCACCCCTTGTTTTGCCCTGACACTGGTGAGTGGGAGCAAGCTCACCAGAAGCCCCAAGAAGGCGCTCCCCAACAATTCCCCTTTGGGCCCTGATCTGGTGAGTGGGACCACCGTCCTCATCAGGGATGTTGCTGGGGCCCCTGAATTTCCTGAGCTCTGCCTGGGGGGTGGGAATGTGTCCCAGAACGTTGCCCCAGCCCAGGAGAGTGGGACAAACATCCTCTCCTGTTCCTCTGGGGCAGTGGCCCAACTAAAAGGGGGAGATATACCTCTCTCCCCACACTCTGATGCACAGAAGCCAGAGACACAATTGCCCCAGGAAGATCCCCCTTATAGACTGGCTTTGGACCCTGAGCCCCTGGCCCCAGACCCAGGAACATTGAACCCCAGCTCTGCATGGAGCATGGCCCAGGAGAGGCCACCCAATTTGATGATTGCCAGGACAACCAGGCACCAATTTCCCTGGCCCAGGATTAAGAACCGAGACTGTACCCCTGGTCCAGGACAAGAGACCTGCTTTCTATTTCCAGGCGTGGACAAGGGGCTTGCATTTTCTCCTGGCACAGGACACCAGGCTGAGTCATTGTTTCCCTGGCCCAGGACAAGGGGCTCCTCCTTTAAGACTGGCCTAGGACTAAGGCCTCCAGACTAATGAACTGTCCAGACAAGTGGCTCACAACCTCAATGGTCTCCTACAGCTCCAAGTCAGCGTTTACTACTGTCCCCGCTGGCTTGGTACAAAAAGGGGGAGAAATGTAACGGATCCTACCCGTTACTGAGCCCTTGTCTGGACCTCAAACTATTTATTCAAAGACTATGGACATTTATTACTGTTTGGACTCTGTGCTGTGCCTTGGCGTACAAACTGGCCAGCTATTCCCTAAGAGAAAGACTTAAATTCATAGACTTTGGATCACATAGTATGTTTAATGTATGGCGAACGTTTTAGTTATTGTATGTAGTATGTTGAGGGTTTACTCCAAGGGAATAGGCAGTGAGGGGTTAATTATTTCATTATGTATTGCAGACTCCCAAGCCTTTTGCTTAATTATTCAACCCCTGGCCAT
The DNA here is from genome assembly GCA_037306005.1 of Rhinophrynus dorsalis. Lineage (NCBI taxonomy): Eukaryota > Metazoa > Chordata > Amphibia > Anura > Rhinophrynidae > Rhinophrynus > Rhinophrynus dorsalis. The sequence goes on along the minus strand of CM074724.1, from coordinate 83,188,450 downwards.
TGTTAAGGAAATGAATATTCTGGCCACTCAAGTCCTTGGAGTGAGAACTGTCCTGAGACCCCCCTGCTGTGTGTGTTAATCCATTCACACCCCTCAGTCTGTGAGTCACCTATTGTATAGCCTGAAACTCTGTTGCCAGCCCTTTGTATTATGTTGTGAGTTGATTACCTCTGTGAATGCTCTCATTGTGTCAGCCCTTGCCTTTTGTCTGATGTGTTTGATTTAATCAAGTTCCCTATTGTGTCAGGTTCCCCATGTGATCCAATGTACTGTACTGTATATAAATATCTGTGGTTTGTGACAATAAAGAGAGTTCTGTTTTGGAGTGAACAAGGAGTCCTGGAGTCTTGTATTGCTTATGGTCTAAAGTATCCACTCTGATACCCATCTGCGCCAAGTATCCTGAATCGCCGACCGCCTGCTGCCAGTTTCCTGCGACCTAACTTCGTGGACTGTCAGGCGGCGACGTGGACTCTTCCCTGCTTCCAGCGATCCTGCGGCTGTTTCCAGTGACTGTTCATACTACAACTGGTGCATCCGACGGCGCTTATCTGCGTCGAGAAGGAGAGACCCAGGAACGACGGCGGAAGGCGACGCGGTCCCTTCTCAGCATCCGTTACAATCTCCATAACATGTGAATAGCCCATTTTATCTTGGGTGTTTTTCAGTGGTGAAATAATGCACTTAAAGTCTCGTTGGATGTGTCTTATGGTCTGCCCATTATGTGTGAGATCGAATATCAGTGAGACCAGAGGCAACGTTATTTGACCTTTTTGGGGTGGACATCAATTCATGCATACTACAAGAACCTGTTGTAGCCTCTTTCCAGTGAGTTCCCACCTTTAGGATGTGGCGAAGGTGACACTTGTAAAGGATTTGTTTTAAACTTTTATATTTAGAGTGTGTGCTTTTGTTTTTTCATTGCTTATACTACGCAAAGGCCTCTCTCTCCTCCAGTTTAACCCTTTGCATGTCAGTTAAGTACTTTTGGGGTCTTTCTGTGGGTTTTATTAACTTACTACTTTGTTTCAGCTAGAGGTTATTTTCTGTGGACATGTCTGATCCCAAGGGACTGATGGGGAGATCCAAACCTAATGATCCAGGGGCTTCCTTAACCCCCTTAACTAATTGTTCCTCATTCTATACTGGGCTTCCACAGGAATATTCTGGTACCCTATGTCCCTCATGCTCTGCGGCCCCTACTACACCTCCAGGGCTCTCCAGCACTGATCAAGAGCCAGCATGGGTTAAACACTGATGTCTTCTGTGGCATTCATTCAAGTGGTCCTCCACCCATGCACCCCTTCCCCCATTAGGCACATTGATCTTGTTTTCAGAGGACTCTTGGGTAGTTGGGGAATCATCTGACGAGATGGATTTTGAGGTAGAATATATGGATTATTCCTTGTCCTTTGGCGATCCCTACAAGGCTGTTGGAGACTCCTCAGTTTTCCGAGACCTCTGGTTGAGAATCTACCTCTCAGGATATCTTCCAGAGCTACAAGAAAGAACCCCCAGTCTTCTCTCCTAACAGCACATAAGATCAGGTTCTACTGGAGGAATGGAAAAAATGGTACATGAGGCTTTTCCTTAACAAACGCATCTCTAAACTATACCTTTTTACTGCTAAGGCTCTAGAGCAGTGTGGTACCCCTACTGCGATTGAACCCCTATTTCATGTTTGGACAAATATACAGCTCTTCCATTGGCAAATGCTGCTGGTCTCAAGGATCAGGCCGACAAATGCTTTGACTCCTTGTTAAAGCCTAACTTGGCAGCCACAGGGGCAGCTCTGTGGCCCATTTTTGCTTCCGCCTGGACCAATAAGGCAATAGACATCTGGGATGAACACTATCCAAATCTATCCACACTGATGTTATTAAGAAGGAACTCTTTATAATGCTTGGCAATATTTTGGAAGCTAGCTCTCCGAAGCGGCCTTTGATGCCACATGATTTTCTAGTAAGTCCTCTACATTATATGTTGCCACATGCAGTACCTTTTAGCTTAAGAGTTGTATGGCAAACCAATGTTCATAGAGATCCCTAGTTTCTCTTTTTTGCCAGGCAAAAATCTCTTTGGGTCTGACTTGAGCTAGGTTATTAGTGTTGCCACTGGAGACAAGGGCACTCTTCTGCCAAATGTTCCTTTTTTTTTTTTTTTTTTTTTTTAAACCAGGAAGATGGGTGGATCACCGTCCAGTTCAGGATGCAGAGGGTTCAGGTCCCTCAGGACTGCCAGGCCCACCCTGCCTCAAAGCCCAAACAGGCTTTTGAGCAGTCTTCTTGTTTTGCCAAGCCTAAGGCTGACCAGTCAATACTCCGCATGACTAGCGGTGGCCTGGTCCATCCATGCCTGTACTGGGTTATTTCCTTTTTTCAATGCTTGGGTATCTTCTGTGATGGACCATTGGTTTTGCGGGTCATTCTGGAAGATTACTCTATAGATTTCAAGTCCCTTCTGTCTCACCATTTCTTTTTGGCAAGGGTCTTCAGGGCCCAGAGCAAATTCATCTCTTTATAGACATAATCTCATCCCTGTTGGACAAGCGGGTCCTGGTTCCTGTACTAGACCAGTTTTTTGCTCAAATCTTTTTGTGGTTCCCAAACAGGATGGCTACTGCCATCTTTATGTTAGACTTGTAATGCTTCAACCACTATGTGATAGCCACACGATTCAAGATTGAATCCTTGCTGTCTCATCTCAACAATATGTTCAGGTGAAAATCTAACCCCCCCCCTCTATCTTTAGGACACCTACCTACCTGAATGTCACAATTCATCCCGCCCACTAGTGTTTCCTTTGCTTCTGCTGCATGTAGTCACTACCAGTTTGCTACACTACCTTTTGGCTTAGCGTTGGCTCAAGAATCTTCATGAAGATCGTGGCAGCCCTAGTGGCATACTTTTACTCACAAGGGATTTCTGACTCCATACCTGGACAATCTTCAGAGGACATTATCTTCACATGTCCAGGAGTGTGTCCGCATTGTAGTCCACCACTGTTGGGTCCTCAATCTGAAGAAGTCCTCTATGATTTCTATATTTTAGAGAACAAAAGAGACTACCTAGAAGGCACTCTATCATTCCCAATGATAATGCTTATTGACAATTATTATTCCTGTTAAAACAGCTTTTATTAGTAACAAAAGGAGAGCTAATAATAAATTGTAAAATATTGAAACAAAACCTTGTACCCTTATATCAAGGTAAGTAATGATAGTCAATAAGAGTAAATCACGCTGATAAGCACATAGGAGTGTGTTCTTAGTAGTTACCAGTTCAAGCTAATATTTTACTCCAATTGTTAGTATAATAGGGCATCATCTACGACCCTATTTTATGTGACTAAATTGTATCGATAACGTGCTTCATAAGTATTGCCTAAAGAAAGGTAATAGAGGCTAATAATATAAATAGTTAAGTGAAGAAACGTGTGTTAAATATATAGTCCAATAACTGATTATTTGTTAAATTATTTTAAAGAAATATATAGTGAAAGAGCTGCTACAAACCCTTATCTAAAATAATGAGAATATATCAAAATGTAGCTCAATGGGTGAGAGCATGAAGCTATGTATGTACTGAGTGATATATAGATGTGAATGATAACAGTTGGAAAAAATAAAAAAAATACCAACAAAATCAATTCTGAAAAGCAGTTACACGTGTTTAACCCCTGCTTGGCTGACTGTCATTCCACATAGAATAGTAGCAACTTTATTGTCATTTCTAACAAGTTTGATTTTTGTGTTGACTAATATGTTCTAGTAATCTGGGCTTATTCCTGATCATTGATATGGGTGTATTTGCAGTGATTCTAACTTGGCCCTTCAAGTCACCATCTAATTGTGATTCGGCACTTTTAAAGGGTATGAGTATTAGCACTTTATATTAATTTGTATTGTTCATTCGTTTTTTTTTTGTTTTTTTTTCCCCCAACTCGTAGTATCATTCACTTTATATTCATTCTGTATATACATCTTCATGCACTCACCCATTGAACTACATTTTCATAAGTATTGTTGCTGACTCCATATGAATTAGTAGTTCAAATAAAATCAGTTGCACTAAATGATTCTTATGACTGCTTTTCAGATTCTAAATTGATTAGGTGTTACAGCTAACCACTAACACCTCTTCATTAATGCAGTTATACAATTATGCTTAAATGGAAATTTATAGAGGGTCTAGATACCTGTCAAAAGTGGAGATTTTGAGAAAATTGCTAAGACCACTGTATTCATGTAATCAAGGGATATGTAGATTCCCTATAATTTTGCGAAAGTGTCTATCAGCTTTCCCTTGATTTATATTCCACTTTCGCACTATTAGATACATGCTCATGAAGGTTGAAGTTCATTTTATGACCCCTCCCGAACTAATCATGAACAATCCGGTTCAGTCACGTCCTCTCCAATCCCCTCGCACACTTTGTTTTCCTTGAGGGTGAGGATCAACACACTGCAAGGGAGTGTCTTCTGACCAGAAGACAAGATTCAGATCCTGTTTTAAGATGTGTCCCAAGCTTTGGTCTGGCCCTCGGCAATAATAGTTATATGAGAATCCTTGGACACTTGATATCTGCTCTGGAGGCGGCTCCTTGTGTTCCGCTTAACACTAGGGAACTTCAGCTGGATCTCAGAAGCTCATCCAGACAGATCTCCCATCTGTCTCAGTTCATGATTCTGAATCCAGAAAGTGTTCAAACAGTATACCGTGGGGCCTTACATGGGTGGATCTGATGACATCCCATGAGAACAGGAAGGTTCCAATTTTCTGCACCAAAGCAAAGGATCACTTTTGTTACTACGATTGACGTGATGTCCATTCCATGGAATTTTTATCTGGCCTATTTTTTTTTCCTCCACTGCCTCTGATTCCCAGGGTGTACAGGAATATAAAGGTGGTGAATGCTTTAGTCATCCCAATGGCACATTTCTGGCCCTGTGGGTCCTAGTTTGCAGATCTTCTCAATCAGTCCATCAAGGAACCATTCCACCTTCCCTTGAGACCAGGGCTTCTGACTCAGGGCCCCCCTCTGTTACCAGCAGGTGCAAAAGCTGGCCTTGATGGCATGGCTCATTAAGCGAACATATTAAGAAATAAGGGTTTCTCTGAGTGTCATTTCCATCATGATCCAAGCTAGGAGGTTTGTTTCTTCCAAAGAGCATCATGGGATCTCGACCATCTTTTACCACTGGTGCACGGATAAGGAAATGTTTGCTCAGACCTTTGGTCTCCCTATGGTTTTGGCATTCTTGCAGGATGGCATGAACAAAGGCCTCAGCCTAAACTCTTATCAAGTTACAGATTTCAGCTCTTACGGTTGTTTTAGAGCAGCTGTTTTCTTCTTTTACCAGATGTTAAGCCTTTTGTTCAAGGGGTTGGTCATGCCGTCTCATCATTTAGGCATCCCATGCCCCCTTAGAACTTTAACTTGGTTTTGGTTGTTCTTAAGAGACATCCTTTTGCACCTCTTTCATTGGTCTCCTTAATCTTTGACCCTTACAATGGATTTTCTTTTAGGCATTGTTTCTCTGTGGAGGGTTGCTGACTTTCAAGTCTTTTCTTGTAAGCCTCCTTTCCTGGTGTTTCACAAGGACAACTGTGGAAGAAAAAAAAAGAAAAGGAGGTGTTCCTGGTGTAATAAAGTTTAAAAAAAATCATCTCCGACCCATCACCACTTTCAGAATTTCACTCACAAAACTGGTGTTCAGTGCATCAACTACAGTAATGTGGTAAAGTTTTAGGCAGGTGTGAAACAAATGCTGTAAAGTAAGAATACTTTCAAAAATAGACATGTTAATAGTTTATATTCATCAAATAACAAAATGCATAGTGAGCGAACAGAAGAAAAATCTAAATCATATCAATATTTGGTGTGACAACTCTTAGCCTTCAAAATAGCATCAATTCTTCTAGATACACCTGCGCAAAGTCTGGGATTTTGTAGGCATAATGGCAGGTGTATGATTAAACAATAATACCAAACAGGTGCTAATAATCATCAATTTAATATGTGAGTTGAAACACAATCATCATTAACAGAAACAGCTGTGAAGGAGTAATAAAACTAGGGGAGGAAAAGCCAAACCTCAGCTAAAAAGGTGAGGTTTCTGAAGACATTTTAATGTCAAAAGTCATACACCATGGCAAGACTGAGCAAAGTAACAAGGCACAAGGTAGTTATACTGCATCAGCAAGGTCTCTCCCAGGCAGAAAGTTCAAGACAGACAGGGTTTTCCAGATGTTCTGTCCAAGCTCTTTTGAAGAAGCACAAAGAAACGGGCAGTGTTGGTGACTGTAGATGCAGTGGTCGGCCATGGAAAGACACATCATGCTTACTTCCCTTCGTAATCAGATGTCCAGCAGTGCCATCAGCTCAGAACTGGCAGAAAACAGTGGGAATCTGGTACACCCATCTACTGCACGGAGAAGTCTGGTCAGAAGAGGTCTTCATGGAAAACTTGCGGCCAAAAAGCCATACATCCAACGTGGAAACAAGACCAAGCGACTCACTATGACTAAACCGCAGTAACTGGGGTGCAAAAAGACGGCAGCAGGTGCTCTAGACTAATGAGTCAAAATTTGAAATATTTGGCTGTACCAGAAGGCTGTTTGTTCATCGAAGGCTAGAGAGAGGTACAAGAATGAGTATCTGCAGGAAACAGTGAAGCATGGTAGAGGTTCCTTGCAAGTTTGGGGCTGCATTTCTTCAAATGGAGTTGGGGATTTAATGATCTCCTCAATGCTGAGAACTACAGGCAGATATTTATCCATCATGCAATACCATCAGGGAGGCATTTATTCTGCAGAGTGATGACCCCAAACATACAGTCAAAGTCATTAAGAACCATCTTCAGTGTCAAGAAAAACATAGAGTCCTGAAGTGATGGTATGGCCCCCACAGAGCCCTGATCTCAGCATCAAGTCTGTCTGGGATTACATGAAGAGAGAGAAGCAACTGAGGCTGCCTAAATCCACAGAAGAACTGTGATTAGTTCTCAAAGATGTTTGGAACAACCTACTTGCCGAGTTCCTTATCAAACTGTGTGCAAGTATAAGAACTGATGCTGTTTTGAAGGCAAAGGGTAGTCACACCAAATATTGATTTGATTTAGATTTTTCTTCTTTTGCTAATTGTCAAAAATAAACTATTAACATGTCTATTTATGAATGCATTCTTACTTTACAGCATTTTTTCACACCTGCCTAAAACTTTTGCACATTACTGTAGGTGTTGCATTGAACACCAGTTTTGTGAGTGATATTCTGAAAGTGGTGATGGGTTGGTGTTGATTTTTTTTTTTTTTACTTTATTATACCAGGAGCAGCTTCTTTCTTTTTTTTTCCTTCCACAGTTGTCCTGGTGAAACACCAGGAAAGGAGGCTTACAAGACAAGACTTTTGCTGTATAATACTAATACTGTACTGTATATTTTCACTGAAATCTGCGCTGAAAGGGTTTTATCACTGCCCCTAAAACAGTATAGATGTTCCAAATGTTCTCCTTGAAATCTTATCAGGGCTGTTCCTCAATTTGACCGTCCAGCAGTCAAAGATATGAAAAATAGTGCCTATTACTTTCAATCCATAGTGGCCATTAAGTTATCTGATATACTCACAAGATTAGTGGTTATAAGGCGACATGCATCCAATACAACGAGGTGCTGCTACAGTCTCCAGTTATAATTTTAATATGAAAAGAATGTAATCCTGGCAATAATAAAAATATATAAAAACAAGGCTGGCTTTATTAACATTTCGCAAATCTCCTGACTTTCTCTAATTCAGCTGGCCAAATACAAAGACCTTTCAGCTTTGTATTTGGCCAGCTGATTTTGTGAAAGCAGTCAGGAGTCTCCGAAACGTTAATCAATCCAGCCTTGTTTTTACATAGCATTTTTATTATTGTAAGGATTGCATCCAATTATATTAAGTATAAAGTTTTTATATTAAAATTATAACTGGAGACTGTAGCAACACCTGGCTGGATCTTCATTTAATTTTTTTCTCACGATAGTGACCTGAGCCACGACAGGCTTAACATCTCTGCATGTCTTTAATACATTGTCTTTAATCAGAGGCTCATTCACATTGATTAACTCACCTGTGCTCTAACAAGGAAATCGTCAAATCCTGGCCTGTTAGTGGGTCCTGAGGACAGGAGTTGAGAACCACTGCTGTAATAGGATGTATGTCTCCCTACAACTACCAATCTTGTTATTATATCCAATGCTTTCAATCCATAGTGGCCATTAAGATAATAGGCACTGTTGGGTGTCCTCTTGTTCTTTTTCTTCACCAGGACAAGGCAGTGCTTACTACTTCCCAAGGATTCTTACCTAAAGTTTTTTGATTTTCACATCAACCTTTTGTCCTGACCATTGCTCCAAACAGGAAAAGAATCTTCACCTGTTGGATTTATTTGGATGCCTCAAGTATATTATACATCATATGCAGCCTTTCCATAATGCAGTTTCGCTCTTTCATTTCTGAGGGTCCTAGTGCAGGTCAGGCTCCATCCTAAATCATTATTGCTTCTTAGATCAAGCCTACCGTACGCCAAGCATATGTAATCATTAAGAAACCTGTTCCTTTCAGGTTCGCAGTGCACTTCAGCAGGTCTGTTTGCCTCACGAGCCTACATGAATTAGGCCTCTGCTGAACAGCTGTGCAAGGAAGCAATGTGGACCTCCTTACACACATTCACCACACACTAAAAATGTTCTGACCTCGAATGAGGCAAGCTTTTGCTGGAAGGTCCTATGCAGGCATTTTTTTTCTGTTTACACTCTGTTCAGTAGTTTGAGCCCTGTTGGCTTTTGTTTGGTTGTTTGCTGTGTCAGTTCGGTGTACATTGACAGCTGAGGTTACGTGATGCCAGTTTAGTCCTGTGGATCACTGGTATTCTGAGGGGAGCGTTTTTTTCTCTCCCTTTATTCTTATGAGTGCTTTGATATATCCCCATGGTTCCTGTGTTCCATACTGGACGTAAGAGAAAATAGAATTTTGGTGAACTTACCATTAAATCCTTTTCTATTCTCCATATGGAACACACAACTCCCATCCATAGAAAGAAATGTTTCCTTCCCAAGGCAGAAGAGTCCTGTTTGTTTGGGGATTTCTTTCTTTTTTTTTTTTTCCTGTTTTTGGCATTTTCTCTGTACCACTTTGATATACGTGAATATGGATTGGTGGGGGCTTGAGCTGGATGGATTCTTCTCCTGAAATACTCTTTTTTTTGAAATGCCCTACTCCCTGGAGGAAGGGAGCTCAACCCCATGGTTTCTGTGTTCCATATGGCCCAAGAAAAGTATTTAAAGGGATTTAAAAAAAAAAATTCCAGTTATGTAGAGTTTAAAATAATCAATACGCTCCAAACCCTATCTCTCAAACCGCTATGGTTTGAGAGATATAAGGATTCAAAGTTCCCCCCTCCCTCCCCTTCTCCTGTCTAGCTGACAGTAGGAGATGCCGGTCCAGGGACCAGCAGGCGGCTCTTTAGCAGAGCCGGAATCACGTTACTTAAACAGAATTCATTCATTGGAAAGGTCTACAAAGTGTGCTTGCAAACCAGGCACACTTTTTAGACCTTTCCAATGAATTAATTCCTTAGCAATAACGCAATATCTGCTCTGCTGCAGAGCCTCCTCGAGTATGACTCGATTCTCCTGCTGTCCGCTTTACAGCTGACATCAGGAGAAGGGGAAGGTATCACGGTGCCTGTGCTATGCGGGCAACATTCCGTCAGTCTTGTTCCCACCTGGGTCCTATTGGTTGCAGTGGTATTGGCCCGCCCAGTATTTGTCCTTAAATACTGGGTCCTGTCACTTCGCTGTTGCCCTTTCGTAGTGTTTCTGTACCAGCGCTTGTTCCAGTTCTTGTGTGATCTCAGTGTATGACCCGTACTGCCTGACTACTCTGCTGCTTCTGTTCCTGCTCTGTGTACTGACTCTGATTGGCTGACGTTTCTGCTCTGTGTACCGACCTGGCCTGGCTGACGTTCCTGCTCTGTGTACCGACCCGGATTGGCTGACGTTCCTGCTCTGTGTACCGACCCGGCCTGGCTGACGTTCCTGCTCTGCGTACCGACCCGGGTTGGCTGACGTTCCTGCTCTGTGTACCGACCCGGCCTGGCTGATGTTCCTGACGTTATATAACACTTCCTCAGGTATTTCAATAGATCCCTGAGGAAGTGTTATATAACATGAAACGCGTTGGATAAAGAGGTGGCCCCCATTATCGTATGATATTTATTTTGGGACATTGTAGCAGCGTTTACCACGGGAGGAGTGCTACAGCATATATTACCCCAGTGCCTTATACATCGATGACGGCTCATATCGTCAGACTGGAGTAAGAACAGTGATTGTATTGTAAACAGCTGGGAAGCCTACAATTGACTGCATCACACTGCCCGCAGAAGAGGCTGAGATAGCAGCTAGTATTCACAACCCAGTCGGAAGTGAGATACCGGAGGGCTGTTTTATTATCTGCAGAGTTACAGCTGATGCTACTACACTGTCCGCTAGAGTCACACAGGCTGCAGGACTGCCCTTCCAGTAAGTACACATGTGGGGTTGTGGTAACAGCCATTGAGGTAACAACAGATTTTTCTCCACTGTCCGTGGGAGAGCCTCAGACTGTTGACTTTGTTACACCTATTAGCACTCAAGTGGGGTTTCTTGTATCTTGCAGGATTTATTTTTTGTTGCACTCTTGTCCATTTATTAGAGAGGATTAGACATCAGTTTTTGCTGCTACATTGTATCTCTTTAGAGAGAGAATTATTTATGTTTTTTATGTGTATGTGATTGATTTTATTCACTTTCATTTTAGTTCATTTCATTTCACTTTATTCTATATAGTACACATCTATACTGGCTCTTGAGTTCAGATCCAGTATATACCTTTACTGCTGTGTATTGTTTTACATGTTTTATGGGGGTCTAGATAGGTGTTTATGATAATAAATATTTGATACTCATTACACGTGTGTCTCATTATAATAGTTATGGGAGGTATGGTTTAGCGCTCTTCTTATTTGTATTTTATATTTTGTATTGCTCTTTGCACTACAGAGCTATAGGATTGTAGCGATAACCTATACACTTTTTATATACACTATTACTTTGGTTAATTACTTTGTTTTAGAAGGAGCAGGATTATAGAGGGTGCTATTTCCCAGGATTGGGGCCGATTCATTTGTGTAGTTTGTTTGTATATAAACATAGCTATTTATATATATATATATATATATATATATATATATATATATATATATATATATATATATATCCTATATAATAACTGTGTACCGACGCAGTCATGTGCAGTAGAGACTGCCTGCACCGTGGCTGATACAGAGCTGGACGCTGGTACAGTATCAGCCGCGGTGCAGGCAGTCTCTACTGCGCATGACTGACCCGCGACCGGCTGGCAGTGGCACTGTGCCCGTGTAACGGGCTCTTCAACTAGTGTATATATATATATATATATATATATATATATATATATATATATATATATATATATATAAATATTTAGATCGTGGCTGCAGTTTACCTGTTAGAGAACCATTTATTCCAGTGATTATCAGCTCCAGTCCTCAGACTCTGGTTTTCTGTATATCCCTAATTAAGCACAGGCAGTCCAATCTCAATGATTAAATCACTGATTACTCAACTGATTGAGCAGAGATATCTTGAAAAGCTGAACTGTTCGTTTGCCCTTAGAACTAAGGTTGACAAATGCTGACATTCTAAATGTATAGTTCTGAGGCTTGGAAGGTCACTTTGCCCAAGGTGACACGATGTATGTAAAAGCCTCAAACATGGGCTTTTAGAATAATATAAGCATCAAGATCGTAAATTACCTACCCTGCTATAGACTACAGCAGAGTAAAAATGCAAAAAAAAAAAAAGAAAAAAAAAAAATTCAGTAAATTAATATACCTGATTACAGTATGAATTACCTAGATGTAGGCAAGTCCTTCTCTTGCTTTGACATCTATTCTATTACAGTATAGCTAGGTTTATATGGACAATAAAATGATGCTGTATCACTTACAAACACATTAAGTCTGGAGCTGATTGATGAAGACAGTTGCATGCTGGTTATTAATGGAAATCCTTTCTCTAATGAAATGCTGTATTGATCTTAAACCTCAAAAGGGCTGAACTTTCACCAGCCAGAGAGATTTAGTACAGCAGTACGATGACTAATAACCCTTTGTTCTCTTAAAGTGCATTTTTCTGGTGCATTCTGAAACATTTAGACCTATTATATATCTGTAATTAGACTGGTTAATGATGCTGACACATTTCAAGTTATCCATGAATCATAATTGATACATTCTGACGTGTTACCATACACTGCAATTGAAAAGGTTTATTTTATGTATATTTTTTATTTTGCAAAGGATGGTTTTGGCAAATGGCAATGTTCTACTTTACGGATATTAAACTACACGGGCATCTGGTTTGTAGCAGTTGGAACATATTGGGTGGTGGAGTTTTTTTCATTTTTTTTTGGTATCCATGTTTTCTTTCGTTTTGCATTCCTACTCTGAGCATAAATAGCTGATCAAACATTTACTGCAAATGCTACCTACATTTAGTACAGTTCCGCTTTATTCCTATTGAAACAGAAGCTAGTAGACGCTTGGTGGAGTGAAAATGCAGTCAGACCAAAGCTGAAGCAAGAGGCGTTGCTTTGCAACGTGTGGTCTTTAAAATCCCATATGACCATTCTTATAGTGTAAAATACCAAGCTTGTGTGTATTTGTATTTTGTGTGCATGCTATGAAGAAGCTTTTATAACGTTGCCTGTGAAAAGAGCCTTCGTAACACATTGCAGCCTAAAGCTGGAATGGGCAACATGTGGCTAACCAGCTATTTTATCTTACGTCAAATTTGGAACACAGGTACCATTGGGGTTGAATCTCTCGTCTTGGAGGGCAGGAAACATCTCAGACATCTCATGGGTTGAGACTCCCTCCCCAAGCTCAACCCTCCCACACCCTGCAATTACCCAGAATGCATGTGTCCTGAGGTGAACAAGGAAGGCAGGATACACTCTGTTTTCTAGTTTTTCTTATTATTTTACACATTAGATATGGGGGTCTTATAATCCCACATTAGGTAGGTTACCATTACCGGGTTTTCCCTGGTGTGGAAAGACCAGTGTACAGGTGCTGTGTGGACTCTTACAGCCCTATGGAGGGAATCTTGCTGCCAAGTTTTCCCTCCTAGCAGAGTCTCTTGGGGCTCTGTTTGCTCCTAGCTGCAATGGTAACCTGAAGGCTGGTTAGAAACCCTTTGAGTGCCTTGGTACACATTTGTTCCAGTCCTGTGCCTTTCCATACAGAGGTGTTCTGAGCCTTAGCAGGCTCTTGCACATATTTATTTATTTATTTAGAAAATGTTTTACCAGGAAGAATACATTGAGATTTCTCTCGTTTTCAAGTATGTCCTGGACAGTTTTCAGTAGAGGGTTGCTTATTTATACAAATTGAGAAACACTATATATATTACATGTTATTAAATATACATACAAATATTCATATGGAAATTTTAGAATTATAAACAGTTACACTCTGTTTTTAGATATAAAGAAGCATTTACTTTTAAGGATTTTAGACTGGGAGCAGATCTGGTTATTTCAGGCAGATTGGGGTATTTTCATTTACTGTAAATTGCCTCCATAGGATTTGGAGCAAGGATGGCTGTGTTTTGGATAAGGATTAACCCTTTCTCTGCAGTTTGTCTATTTTAGTGTTTCAGAGGCATTTTTGTGGGGTCTGTTTTCACCTACCCTTCACCTATACTTTACTTTTCTATTCCCCCTTGGACGTCCCCTTCTCCAGATAAGTGTATATTTGGGCTTTTAAAGGTGATATTTTAGTCTGGGATGTATCTGAGTATTTTATTCTAGTTGTTGGGACACTGTGAGGATGTCTGATTCTAAGGGGCATGGGGGAACAATCTAAGGCTAAGGTAAGAACTCAAGGGCTTCCCTTACCCCCACACTTACTGCTCCTTATGCCAAGTGGGGCTCCCTCATCTCTCTGCCCCTCTTGTGTGGTGGCCCCACTACTCCTCCAGGACCCTTCAGCACAGATCAAGAGTCCCAAATCCCCTTCTCTTTCCAGTGGTTTCTTCAGTCATGGAAGCCCCCACTACATTTAAATATGTGGTCCCCATATGTAAGAGTGTCCCTCAAAGGAGGAATTGTCTGAAGGGGAAGATGAGGAAGGGGAAGATGAGGATATGGGCTCTTCCTACTCCTAGGAGGACTCCTTTGAGGCTGTCCCCCTACAGTACACTGAGGGGCTCATTAGAGCAGTCTTGGAGACCCTTTAGGTCTCTGACACCTCTGATGAGGGGTCTTCCTCTATGGATATCTTTCAGAGGCATGAGTCATCTTCCACCGTCTTTCCTCCAAATGCTTCTCTTTACTAGATCCTCTGGAAGAATGTAAAACCCCAGATAAAAGCCTTTTCATTAATAAAAGGTTTTCTAAATTGTATCCCTTTTCAGAGGCAGCCTTGTGCAGTGGGCCTCAACACCAGCTATGGACACCACTTATTTCTAGGTTGGCTAAAACTACTGCTCTGCCTCTGGCAGATGCAGCAGGATTGAAGGAACCAGCTGACAAGAAGCTGGACTCCATCCTCAGAGCTGTGTTTGTGACCACTAGAGTGGCATTTAGACCTATTTTTGCCTCGGCCTGGGTGAACAGGGCTGTTGACATATCGGGTGAAAAGCTGATAGAGGCTGTTCTTGTTGGTTTTTATGGCCAACATTTGAAGAGGCCAACAACTGTCTTTCTGACGCTCTTTTTGATGCTGTCAGATAGTCAGCAAAAGCCTCTGCCTTCTGTTGCTGCACAATGCATTCTGTGGTTTAAGCTTTTGTCTGCGAACCAGTCTTCTAAAGAATCACTGGTTTCTTTGCCATTTCAGGGCATGTCCCTGTTTAGGCCGGAACTGAAAAAGATTAACAGTGATGCTACTGGTGGTAAGAGCACATTGTTGCCTCAAATGCAGTGGATTCACTGCTGACCAGAAACGTTCTGACTCCAGCACCTCTCCCGAAAGCATGGCTCAGGTTTTTATTTCAACCTGTTTGTGGTTCCAAAGGTGGGAAGATGCTGTCATCCCATTCTGGACCTTAAATATCTCAACAAGTATGTGGTGACTCCGCTTTTCAAGATGCAATCTTTGCATTCTGTCATAGCGGCAATTTGCCCAGTTTCTGCCTCGAGAGAGCTCTTATTATGCAAGTGCCCTGTCCTCCTGTGGGAGGATACTTTACCCAGTGGTTCCTGTGTTCCACATTGGTTAAGAAAACATTTATCTGTAAATACACAAAATCCCCTTTTAGAACACTGAGGTTCTAAGGAGAACTAGGGCAATTCTACAGAAAACCAAATAGACATTTAAGTTAAAGGGATACGAATACTTAAAATGTAAAAAAAAAACATGTTGTAGGGTTTATCCCCATGAGTAACACAAGGGTACTCCCACTGTTGAAAGGTGTTTTATTCAAAAGCTCTGGTCCCAGGACCATAAATCTCCATAGGACAGTTTAGCAACAGCACCACTGTACAATTTCAGGCCACTGTGATATTGCACCTAAAAAATTCAGCTTTGAGCTGTAATAACTTTTGAATAAAACACCTTATAGCAGTGGGAGTACCCTTGTTTTACTCAGGGGGATAAACCCTACAACATATTTTTTTTTACATTTTAAGTATTACTATCCCTTTAAATGAGGGTTTTCACATCTTGACTGCTAGACATCGCTAATACTTTACTTCGCATCAGTGGGAATTTTGAGAATATGTATTTGTACCCTGTGGTGCAGTTGGTTTGCTACAGAATTACTCCAGTTTGTCTTAGTACATCAACTGCTTTCAGATAGTAGTATGCTTTTGCCTTGTTCACACGTTTGACTGTACAGGAGGTGACAGTCGTGTCCCCCAAAAATAGGGTGCATTGCATCTTATGCCACTGTTTACATGGGGCTTAAATTGAAATGGCATCTGTAGGTTTGTTTATTTTTGTCACCCCCCCTTCCTCTGGATCAACAATATTATATGGCAAAGGCTGAACTTGATGTCTTTTTCTTCAGCATCATGAACTATGTTATGATCTGTCTTACAGTTCTTTTACCACTCACTGAATTTTTTTTGGGCTCTCACACCTTTGTGACTTGGAACATATATCAAGTTTTCAGTGGTTCTTGGTGATGAAAGGGATTAGAAATACTGGTCTAGACCAAGAATAGCTGCTACTAACTTGTTTCAGATACAAATTTCAAGGGAGACCATACCATACAATGTATGTTTCTCCATTTACCAGGAGAATTTACCTCTCTAGGTGCCATTCAAAATGGCAGTTGGTTCTACCACTATATTTCCTTTGCACTTGATTTTATCTCGTAGTGTATCATACCTCCCAACATTTGAAATGGCCAAAGAGGGACACTTGTGTTTTAGGGGGTGTAGCTGGGGGTGTGGCTAGTAAGTGGGGCATTACCAAGTATTTTATGTTATTTTGTGACCTATTGATGCCTCTTTGTGTAACTGAATAAATGATTTAGAAAAAGACCAAAGTGTTTTAATCACACAGACTAATTTATATACACTTATACCGACGCATATACAAACATATATATGAGATTTATTGCTGTGGAGCAATTTAATACACTAGTATACACCACCAGGGTGGGAAAGAGGGACAGAGGGATTTGGTTCAAAAAGAGAGACTGTCCCTCCTAAAGAGGGACACTTGGGAGATATGGTGTATATCTAGTTTCAATTTACAATATAAGGACAAGTCACCCATGGTTTATTGTAGCCCAGTGTAATATAATGCAAACAAAAAAAAGTTTTTTTCTAAGTCCATGCTAGGCCCTAAGCAAAGTATGAAGTAGTTATCACTTTGAATTCACCAGACAGAGCATGGATTTGCAGTGTGGAAGAGGGACTAGACAAACAAATCTGGGCATCTGGGAACAAGTTAGCCATTTACTTGAGCAGATAGGATGTGTATGGCCCAGGACTAGAGAGCAACCTGCAGATTACCCATGCTTCAAGATGCTAACTGTAATTACAAGATGGAACACTATGTTGAGGCAGGGTGCTGCATCATCCTCAAGCAATCAAATACAGGACACCAGTTTAGCTGGGTTACAACTGTGTACTGGGAGTGGCAAATAGGTATTGACTGAAGAAGGCAGTGGAGAGAACTATCATTTAAAGCAGTTTAGGTCAAGTCACCTAGGAGATAGAAAAATGGCCATTAAACAAGTTGACTCAAGGCAGGCAGCAGATGGCTAGCAGTGGAAAAGTCACAACCTGAATTAACCAGGACTAGAACTTTGCTCTGGAGCACTCACAGTGAAAAAAACACACACACATTGCAGTGCTTGTGCGGCTTCATGATGAAGGTTAAGGAGTAATGCCCAGGAGTACAAACCAGAGCAGAGTTAATAGAGTAGGATTGAATGGAGATGGTGTTTCCAGGTTAAAAGGTATGAAACAGGTCAACTTGGTGGATTCGTACAGTAATGGGCCCTCTTAAGTTGTCTACTAGAGGCATCTCCAACATTGGAGGCCTCTTTAGCATCCAAGGGTTTAAAGTGGATCTATCACCTTAATTCAAGTTTGCATATTTGAAAACTGCATTAAAAACCTTCTATATGTCATGTTAACCAAAAGGCCAGCAAACATACAGTTCAGGAGATATTCACACTTCTTTCAAATGCTAATGTATGCTAATTGTGGCACAGTGCAGCATGAGTGATGTTTTCATATGCTAATTAAATAAATCACTTATGTTGCATATGCTAATTAAGCCTTTTTGGCGATGTATCATGCTAATAGATGATTCAGTGATGTTTCATATGCTAATACAACTTTGTGCTGTACCAGGAAGTGTTTAGTGTCACTTTGTCCAGAAATAAAAGTGTGAATATCTCCTAAACTATACATCTGCTGGACTTTTGGTTAACGTGACATATAGGCAGTTTTTAATGCAGTTTTCAATTATGCAAACTTGAATTAAGGTGATAGATCCACTTTAAATAATAAATACACATAATTGTCCTTCCTGCTAAAGGTGAGTACTACAGCTTATAGTAACTTCAATTTCTGGCTTCCATTAGGTTCCTAGAATTGTGTGCTGTCACACCTAGGGCCACAAGGTGTTAAGTGTGAACACCCACATTTACTGAGTTTTCATACCCCCTCTTCCCACATTGAACTGACTGCTCTGTGTGCCCCAGCTCATCAGAGCGAGGGAGAACTGGAGGGTTCCAATCTGTGTTGCATGACAGCAAGAGTTTCCTTGACTAGGTGATGCCCTTCACACTGTATTATTGATGAAACTGCACCGCCTTGGCCCCATCACCTTACAAATCAATATACTGAAGTTCTTTACAATCATTTTTTCTACTACAAGTCATACATTTTTAAAGTAAACCACACTGAAATGTAAAATTGAATGATGTATGTAGATAATAAAGGTAAATTCTCTAATTTATGATGGTAAAATTCTCTTTACTAGATACCCTGTATGAGTCAATCCTTACTGGCAATTATATGAACATTTTACGGCATATTCCTCAGTCTGAAACTCTACCTAACAATTGCTGCATTACTAATTCTCTTCCATGCCCAATCTGTCACCTGCTCTCTGCTTTTCTCTTGGGATATTCATATGCCATTTGAACACCCATTTATGTAATTATATCTGAGCTGAACAGAAAGATTGCAGACACATTTTAACTCCTTGGTTGGTAAAGACATCCCTGAAGCATTATGAAGCAATGTATAGGAGATGTCTCTGCATCTAAGGGTTTAATGGTAATAGTATTTTACAGTGCTATCTTAAGATAGATGCTTTTGACACATACAAAAAGTAAACAAAAATATCTGCTATTCAAATTTTGACTTTTACCAATAAATAACCTGTGACTTACTTTTGGTAATAAACAGTGAGGTTTAGTTACATGTTTGTGGCCAAAACCATAAGCTAGCCTGCCTTGTCAAGGCACTTCAGAGGCAAGTTTATAACTGCCTCAAATGTAAGTGAACATGTACTGAGTATAATGCAATTAAAGAGCTAGTAATGTTTCTTTCCACAAGCAACTCTGAACGTGCATCATAGTTAAAGTGATAGTAATGTTTCACAAAAACAGCAGCTGCAATTAATCTTCATAGTATTTGAGCCATGGAGAGTGTTATTTCAATACTGTCAGAGTTGTAGTTCAAGAGTAGTTAAATGATAAAGTTTCCCCCTCCCACCCCTTTTACCTAGTGTAAGCCCCCACTCCTCAGATGTGGAATCCAGTCCAAAGACCAGATAGCTCACATCAAGGGTCAAAATTCTTACTGTGAGAACAATTAAAACCCTACCCCCCCCCCTTGACAGGTTTTTCGGCTTTTTCCCTTATCTTAATTGAAGATTGTCCTTCTCTGCAATCTACCTGGACACTCCCTGCTGCTCTAAGCTGAGCAGTGTTACATCAGTAGAATGGGCGGGAGGGGGATACTTTATCATTCAATTACTCTTGAACTACAACTCTGACAGAATTGAAATAACACTCTCCAAGGCCCAAATACTATGAAGATTAATTAGAGCTGCTTTTATTATGAAACATTACTATCCCTTTAATAGTACTGATGTCTGATGCTCTTACTGTTCATAATCTACTAGTTAAACTGCAACAGCATTTCTGTCTCAGATCCAACAGCAGATCACAATGAGGAACAATCTTCTGTCAGTATTAGAAAAAACCTGCCCTCCTTGTCAAGGATGGCAGGATATTCCTTGTACAGACAGAGGGAAGATTGTCCCTTGCTGTGATCTGTTTGGTCTGATGACTGGTTTTCAGATCTATGGGGAGGCGGCTTAGGATTAGGAAAAGGGGCGTGAGGGATACACTTCATCATATAATTACAGCATAACTAGCAAGTTTTGAACAGTACAAACATCAAACATCAGTACTATTAACTATGATGGACGTTCAGAGATGCTCGTGGAATGAAACATTACTATCCTTCTAAAATTATCTATGCTGTGATTAAAACCCTTGTGAGGGAGGTATTTATACCTTCACTAATTACAACTAGCACCTGTGCACAGGGAGCTACCAACCAAGAAGGAGGGAGGAGCTCAAACCTCCTAAAATAGTGGCTAGCTCAAGGTAGCATATCAATAGTATTCAAAGAGTTACATATGTGTGTGATCAGGAGAGAAGCTAGAACAGTGGATCTCAAACAGGGGACCTTGGTGTGCTAAAGATATCCTGTGTAGGGTGCCTCTTCTTTCTATAAAAATATGGGGAGTTTCAGTTGTATATTTATGGAAATGTGTATGCACATCATGTTTGGTTTTGTTATTTTGAATGAGAAAATTAAAAGGAACTATGTATTTGTACCCTTCATTACTTCTTGACAACTAATCAATAAGATGTTAAGGGTGCCACAAAAATCCCAAATACGGGACACCAGTTTAGCTGGGTTAAAGATGCAATAATCAAAGAAAGGTTGAGAACCACTGAGTAAAAACAATACCTTGGATACATATACAAAAGGTAAACACAAGGAAGTCTATGCATCAGATGCAGAGCTTGAACAAAACATAACCTGTGAATTGCTATAGAGCAGTGGTTCTCAGTCCGTGCCCTCAGTGGCAACTAACAGGCTAGGATTTAGGAATTTCCCTGCTAGAGTAAAGTTGTGTTGATCAGAGGTTCATTCAAACTGATTAACTCACCTGTGCTCCAACAAGGAAATCCTCAAATCCTGGCATGTTAGTGACCACTGAGGGCATGGGTTGAGAACCACTGCTATAGATTATGAGTACTGAGGTTTAGCTATGTTTGTAACTTTATTTTCCTGTAAACTCATGACTCAGAACACAATCCTATAGTGCACAAGAGTTAATAAAATATGCACATAAATGGCATTGCACTTTCCTTATTATCAGGATCTTCTTTTTATTTTTCAGTCTAAAAGGGTAACTTTAACCCCTTAAGGACCAGCCACGTGGCCGGCACTTAAGCACCACAGGGGATTTTTTTTTCTTTCAAAATTGAATCAGGGGTCCCCAAATGACAGGCAGTCACATGGGGGGGGGGCTGAATTCCATGACTTACGTATATGTCATGGGTTCTTATCGCAGGTTTTACCATGACATACATATATATATATATATATATATATATATATATATATATATATATATAATGTCCTGTGTCCTTAAGGAGTAGGTGTCCTTTATTCAGCTGTATGGTAAATGTATTTAGGTTTTTTGCAATGCCACTCTTTTGTAGACTAGCTAGAGAATTCAATTTCACAATCTGATCTTCATCACGCATGGTTCTGCTGAATATTGATGTGGATTTCCCATATATTGTACTGCATTCTATTGTTTATTATGTGATGTATACTGTATCCAGTCTTCAGATGTGCCTGAATGCTAATTGGAAGACACCTATCTGGGTTAAGTCCCTGTGTCAAACAAATGAATAGCAGCTTACTACTAGATAAGTTACCCTTTATATAAAATCAAACCTTACATTAAAAAACAATCTGAGGTTGATGTACAGTGATGAACAGGAGTCATTCTGAGGCTAAATAACATCACTACAGTGGAATCACATTGACATAAATGGGCTGTTTAAAACCTCCAGAGAGGTCTCCAATGCATTGCTTCACAATTCATTGGAGGCCTCTTTATCGTTCAAGGGGTTAATGCCCTTTTGGTATGTTTATTTGCCCCCTATTGTGCGACTGGTTTGTTTCACATAAAACATACAATATTCTTGGTAGTTATAAAATGATGTGGATGTCTGGTCATTGTCTAAATCATTTTTTACTGGAGAGTAATTTTTGTTCGATCTAAAAACAAATACTTCATTGGAACAGTCTACAAAGAGTTCCTGGTTTGCAAGACATTTTATAGACCGTTCCAATGAAGTATTTGTTTTTAGATCTCACTCTTTTGGCTCTGCTAAAGAGCTGCCGCCGGTCCCGGGACTAGGATCTCCTGCTGTAAGATAGAGTGTGACGTCTGTGAAAGGGGAGGGATGGGGGAACTTTATAATCATATATCTCTCAAACCATAAAGGTCTGAGAGATTGGAATGGCCTCAATTATTTTAATTTTTTAATAGCTACAATATTCAGATTACATAAATTGATCCATTACTATCCCTTTAAGTAGAAGAAACTAAAGAAAAACACACACTGAATTGTTGCACTCGTTCTTGTACAATCCTACAGAATGGAAATTCAATAAGAGTGACACATTAAAATGGTGATCTGGTTAAGGCATCGGAAAAGTAACATCATATAGGCCTATCTCATTACTGAATGCGGATATTAAGATCTATGCCAGTATTTTGGCAAAAAGAATACAGGAAGTCTTGTCAGATCTTATCCATCCGACCAGGTGGGATTGTAAAGGGAAGAACTTTGAGAAGTGCGACTAGAGGTTTTATAGACATCTTAGAGGAAGTCTAGATGATGGGAGCGTTTTTGGATGCAGAGAAAGCCTTCAACAGGGTCAGGTAGGATTTTCTCAAGTCGTCGTTGAAGGCCTTTGGATTTGCAGGATGGATTTATAATGCCATAATAGCACTATATGTTGCCCCAAAGGTAAGAATAGTTGGCAGTGGGTTAATTTCAGAATGGTTTCAAGTTAACAATTGAGTTAGACATGGATTCCCCTTGTCACCTATTTTATATCTACTTACAATTGAGTCCTTTTTATTAGATCTAACCAAATGTTCAGGAAGTGGATATAGATAATGGACAGTTCAAGCAATCACTTTATACTGATGATGGCTTAATTTTTTATTTGGAAACATGAGACCTAGAATGGGCCAGATCTCTCTTTCATGGAAATTAAAGGAGGGAGGACTTGGGATGCCCATTATTATGGAAACTCAGAAGTCCTGTCTTTTGGCCCGTGTGATTAATAACTTAAAAGACAGATCGGCAGATGAAGCCTTGTATCTATCATACAGAATCATACTGAACTCATAATATGGATATACAGAAATTATTTTGGAAAGTTCAAAATCCCTCAAAGTCAAATACGGTTGAGCATTTATACAGGTTCTGGTTTAGTTTTCAAAATAGACTGAACTTAAACGGAAACATTTTAGATTGTTTACCTGTCAAAGTAATTCAGGGTACTATAGCGGATCTATTTCTATCTATATGGAAAGAAAGAGGTATCAAAACAATTGAAGATCTGATAATTAATAATAAATTAAAAACATTTGAGGCATTGTGAACTTAGTTTGATACTCCTGTGAGTGAAGCATATACGTATATCAGAATAAAAAAAATTCTAAATAAACACAGGATGAATAGTCCTTCCAAAGACATATTAATGTTTATGGCAATACTCAATAATTTGAATAATAAAAAACATGATAACACAATGTTCAAGATTACTAAACAATATGAGTATAAATATATAATTATGTTTCTCATCATTGTTGGCGATGTAATGCTTCATATGCGGACTATGTCCATATGACCTGCCCAATATTCAACCTCTTTGGAAGGAAGTTATTACCCGAGTAAATAGTATTTGTAAAATTTCATGAGAGTTTTCTCCTTGTCAAGTCTTGTTACATTTATATGGACCAAATATGAGTCCCATGAAAAGGAGCAATTATAGTTCATATTCTCATAGCTACAAAATTGGAGGTGGCAAAATGCAGGAAAACTGATATTATATCTTTGTCTACAATTAAATAACATAGCATGTGTCAGTTTAAGATGAAACAAAAATTGACTAATGGGAATATTGTTAAAAAAATCATTTGAATCATGGCAGAGTGGTCTGGAAGCTATAAATCAAACTTAGTGATGGAATTCTGGATCACAATGTTTATATACATCTGAATACATTTCTATTTTTTCTAAATGAAATATAGATTATTAGTTACAATTGACTTAGGGGTTGTCTCTTGTATGTGTTTTATGTAAATGTTGTACTGTTCATATTTTTGTACCATTAAAGCAAAATTAAAAAAATATAAATGGTGATCTGGTCACATTAATCACACTACTGGCACTCGGTGTCAATGGTTCTCTGTGGGAAGGACTAAGTGATTCTGTACTTTGGGCCCTATGTGGAAAAAGTAAAGCAGTTCTGGATAAAGCCATATGAACCACAGGGAACAAATACACATTTCCTCAATCCCAATTATATAAATTGGGCATTTTACCCCTTTAATTTCTAGAGGTCTCCAATGCATTGCTTTACAATATGTTTGAGACCTCTATGGCACTTGCTGGGTTAAAAGCCCAATGTCAATCAATGTGATATTTTTTATTTCCTACCTGTATTGTAGTTGGTTAGCCCCAGGATTGTTCCACTTTTCTTTTGTTCAATGGGTCTTTTATATTATTGCAACAGAAATCTGACATTATCATGACACAGAAAGGGAGTAATGATTTCAGGGCTAGCGTTGCCAGGGTATTTATTTAGTGGAAGGATGGGTTACTAGGGGTGTGCCACAGGGGTCTGTGCAAGAGTCTGTTCTTTTCATTATCCTCATTAGTGATATAACAGGTGGTATTCAAGGAGATGTGTGCATTTTTGCAGATGATACAAAAACAGGGTTGACTTTCCAGGAGGGATAAGCCAAATTAATGAGGATTTAGGAAAACTGGAGAAAGAGAGAAGCATACGGGATCTAAAGTTTAATACAAAAAATGCAAGGTAATTCATTTAGGACACAAAAATGCAGAAGAGGAATACAGGCTTAAAGAGGAACTCACATATGTTAACAACTTTAGCTTCAATAACTCCGCATCTGGTGACTAGCTGCTTAGTAGCGCTAGTCACCAGAATTATTACCTTGTCAAGGAGAAATAGCCATTCTTCCCTAGCTGACAGGCAGAACGGATCACGGACATCTTGCCATAGTGACGTCTGCGCGTCTGCTCTGTCAGTCCCTTCCGGAGCTGAACGGCTCCTAGCAATGCCTCCTACAGCTGGCTGGGACTGACAGAGCAGGCGCGCGGACGTCACTATGGAAAGATGTCCGCGATCTGTCCTGTCTGTCAGCCAGGGAAGAATGGCTATTTCTCCTTTACAAGGTAATAATTCTGGCGACTAGCGCTACTAAGCAGCTAGTCGCCAGATGCGGAGTTATTGAAACTAAAGTTCTTAACATTTGGTAGTTCCACTTTAATGTTGGTAGTGCTGACAAAAAATTAAAGAAAGAAATGTATTTGGGAATTATTTGAAGATAAGCAAACAATGCAGTAAAGCAGTGGGAAAAGTAAACTGGGTTTTTGGTTGTAAAAGAAGAGGCATTAGTAGCATGAAGAAAGGTACTAATGCCACTCTATAGATTGCTGGTAAGATCTCACTTGGAGTACTGAGTACAGTTCTTAGACCACATCTCTATAAGGTCATTAATACATTGGAGGGAGTTCAAAGAAGATCCACCAAAATGTTGCAGGGTTTTCATGACATACGGTACCAGCATATGCACGAAGAACTTAATATGTACAGCTTGGAAGAAAGGAGGGAGAGGGGTGATATGATAGAAACCTTTAAATATATTAAGGGATTTTGTGTGGGTATTGTGAGGGTTAAATAAACCAACTGTTAATAGGAATTTTCTCTGGCCTTTGTGATTGAGGGTGACTGGCTAAGGGAAGTCACCTGGCTGCAGTGTTACTATAAATACAGTCCCCAGACTCTTTGAGACTACATTTCTTGTGACTGCAGACTGTTTAAGTATATGAGAGTGTGTTTGGTGTTTTATTAAGGTTTATAAAAAAAAAAATAAAAAAAAAAAGTTTTTTTTTCATTTTGTGTTGGTATTGTGGGGGTTAAATAAACCAACTGTTAATTGGGATTTTCTCTGGCCTGTGTGATTAAGGGTGATTGGCTAAGGGAAGTCACCTGGCTGCAGTGTTACTATAAATGCAGTCCCCAGGCTCTTTGGGCCTGCACTTTGAGACTCCATTTCTTGTGCCTGCAGACAAGGGAAGAAGAGTTAGAAGAAAATCTGGAGTTGGAATAGAATCAGGAGTTGGAAATCAGCAGAGCTCTGAGGTGACAATAATTTCAAGGGAGTTACTGCATTCACATTGAAAGTTGGTTACTTACTTTAGAGTGAGCTTTAGAGGACAGTATAAATCTTATAGAATTGTAAAACCAAGCATGAGTGTTAGCAGGTTAGACAATCTCATGCAATGCACTTCTTGTCACATGTTTGAACACTTGGAGCAATCGTTCCAGGGGTCATACCGCTGTGCCAAGTGTGAGCATATTTTCTTTTTAGAGTCTAAGATATTGTATTTGGAAAGAAATATTGCGACATTGCGAGACATTGGAAACCTGGAAAGGAGTTTAGAACTCATAGAGCAGGTAGTATGTGGGGTTAGTGGTGAAGAGGGTGGAGTTGTAGAAAAGGAGCAACAGGTAGGCAGCTGGGTAACAGTAAGGAGGGGAGGTAGTGGGCAGAGGAAGAGGAAGGCCAATTCTGAGTTGACTCAGTCCAACAGATTTGCAAGATTGTGTGAAGATGTGGATGAGGATAGCTCAGAATTGGCAACACTGGAGAGGGCTAATTCTTCTAGCAGCCAGGGGAACAGTCCTCCTTCCAGGCTAGATGGGATGCAGAGTAGGCAGATACCAAGGCAGGTGGTGGTAATAGGGGACTCTAATATTAGGAGGGTAATCTGCCACCAGGAACGTGAATGCCGAACAGTATGCTGTCTCCCGGGTGCTCGGGTTTGGCATGTTGCGGACAGGGCTGACAGATTGTTGGGAGGGGCTGGAAGTGATCCAGCTGTCTTGGTACCAATGACAAAGTAGGAGGAAGATGGAGGTCCCTAAAGAATGATTTCAGGGACTTAGGGTGCAATCTCAAAGCAAGGCCACCTGAGGTAGTATTTTCTGAAATACTAACTGTGCCATGCGCCGGTGCAGGTAGACAGAGGGAGCTCAGGGAGCTTAATGCATGGCTCAAACAATGGTGTAGGAAGGAGGGTTTTGTGTTCTTAGAGCACTGGGCTGACTTTGCTCTTGGGTACAATCTATATGGAAGTGATGGTTTGCACCTAAATGGTAGAGGAGCCTCTGTGCTAGGGGAGCGAATGCTAAGATGCTTGGAGGAGCTTTTAAACTAGGAAAGGGGGGAGGGTATAGATAGCAAGAATTGGATAGATAGAGCAGATAGGAACCAGGTCCAAGTAAATGACCAGGGAGGTGGAGAAAGGGTGGGGATTAATGTAGAAAATAGGGAGGAATTCCTAGTAAATGAAGATGTAGATAAAAGGCATGTAGGGAGTGGTATATGTAAAGACTTCAAAATTAATTGTATGCTAGCAAATGCAAGAAGTATGGTAGATAAAATAGGAGAACTAGAATTGCTGGTGGTTAATGACCAATTGGACATAATTGGTATAACAGAAACATGGTGGAATGATGCACATGACTGGGCTGTAAATATAGAGGGCTATTCCCTGTTTAGGAGAGACAGGATTAATAGAAAAGGGGGAGGTGTGTGCTTATATTTGAAACCAGAGTTAAATCCAATTTTGAGAAGTGATATTAGTGAGGAAACTTGCCAAAATATAGAGTCCTTGTGGGTAGAAATTGAGACTAAATGTGGTGTAAAAGGTAAAAAAAAAAGGTGTTGGTGGGTATATGCTACAAAGAACCAAATATTGATGACAATGTTGAAGTCCAACTGCTACTGCAAATGAGGAAAGCTGCCCAGCTTGGGCATACTATAATTATGGGATATTTTAATTATCCAGATATCAACTGGAAAAATGAGACCTGTCAGAGTGCTAAGGGTAGCAGGTTTGTGAGCATACTTCATGAAAGCTACATGTCACAAATGGTGGAAGTGCCAGCAAGAAATAGCAATATATTGGACCTAGTGATAATGAATAACACAGAAATGGTATCCAATATTAAGGTAAGTGAACATTTGGGAAACAGTGATCACAACATGGTTACATTTGAGATCAGTTTGGCAAAGCAAAACTGTATACGTTAAAAAAGCTAATTTCAAATTATTAAGGGCTTCAATGCAACACGTAGACTGGGATACATTATTTAAAGACAAAAATACTGAGGATAAATGGTCAGAATTCAAATTTTGGTTGTGGAAATGTACCCAACAGTATATACCAATGAAGAACAAATGCAAAAGAAGTAAGTCACAGCCAATGTGGTTAAGCGCGTATGTAAAGGAGGAAATGGCAAAGAAAACAAAAGCATTCAAACTGTTTAAGTCTGCAGGAACTGAACATTCTTTCTTAAAATACAAGGAGTGCAACAAAGATTGAAAAAAGGCAATTATGGTAGCAAAAATAGAAAATGAAACTCGAATTGCAAGGGAAACTAAGACTAATACAAAAAAGTTTTTCAAATATATAAATAGCAAAAAACTTAAGAGGGAGTGCATTGGACCATTCAAAAATGAGACGGGTGAGTTGATTAGTGAGGATAAGGAAAAGGCAGATATTTTAAACACTTTCTTTTCATCAGTATATATACAAGGGAGCAAGGAATGGTAGAAGAACCTCAACAAGTAACTAATAAAACAATACAATTATTAGATATTGGGTTAACTCAAGAAGATGTCATGGGTTACAACAAAATTAAGATTGACAAAGCACCAGGTCCTGATGGTATACATCCAAGGGTTCTTAAGGAACTCAGTGCAGTGTTGGCAAAACCCCTATATTTACTCTTTAAAGATTCTCTCACCACAGGCTCAGTGCCACAAGATTGGCGAAGAGCCAATGTAGTGCCTCTATTTAAGAAGGGAACTAAAACAGAACCTGGAAACAATAGACCTGTGAGTTTGACCTCTGTAGTGGGAAAACTGCTAGAAGGGATAATAAGGGATTATATTCAGGATTACAACACAAAAAAATAAGATCATTAGCAGGAATCAACATGGTTTTATGAAGAATAGATCATGCCAAACTAACCTTTTCACCTTCTATGAGGAAGTAAGCAGCAACCTTGATAATGGCAAGGCAGTTGATGTAGTATATCTAGACTTTGCAAAGACATTTGATACAGTGCCACACAGAAGGCTGGGGTATAATATAAGGAAATCGGGGCTAAGAGATGACCTTTGCAATTGGATACAAAACTGGTTGAAGGATAGGGAACAGTGTGTGGTTGTAAATGGACAATTCTCCAATACAGTTAAAGTGGAGAGTGGAATACCTCAGGGTTCAGTATTAGGTCTGCTGCTTTTTAACATGTTTATAAATTACCTATAATTAGATATAGAAAGCAAATTATCAATATTTGCAGATGACACTAAATTATGCAGGGTAATTAATTCAGAACAGGATAATTGCTCTCTACAGAGGGATTTCTATAAAATGGCAGATTGGGCAAACAAATGGAATATGAAGTTTAATCTGGGGAAGTGTAAAGTCATGCATTTGGTAGGGAATAATCCCAAGGCTACTTATAAACTTAATGGAATCATTTTAGGGGACTCGTTGCTAGAGAAAGACCTCGGTATCCTTGTCGACTACAAACTTGGAAACAGTGACCAGTGTTAAACAGCAGCAGCAAAGGCAAACAAAATCTTGTCTTGCATAAAAAGAGGTATTGAAGCAAGAGTGGATAACATTATTTTCCCATTGTAGAAATCATTGGTAAGACCTCACCTTGAGTATGCAGTGCAGTTTCGGGCACCAGTTCTGAAAAAGGATATACTAGAACTAGAGAAGGTACAGCGAAGAGCAACAAAATTAATTAAGGGAATGGAGGACTTGACGTATGAGGAACGATTAGACAAACTTGGTTTATTTACTCTAGAGAAAAGACAACTAAGAGGAGTCCTTATCACATTGTACAACTATATGAGAGGTCCATACAAGGATCTCTGCGGTGAGCTATTTATTCCAAGGCCTGATCAGATGACCAGGGGACACCCCTCGAGATTAGAGGAAAGGCGGTTTAGACTTCAACAGAGGAAGGGTTTTTTTTACAGTGAGGTCTGTTAAATTGTGGAATTCTTTGCCCAAGGAGGTGGTTATGGCAGATACAATGGATACATTCAAGAGAAGATTAGATACATTTCTTTCCAAAGGGAACATACAGAGTTATACTGTTTATTAGTAGGCAGATCAGGAAGGTCTGATAAAGACTAACTTATTTGGTAGCAGGAAAGCTATAAAATTACTGGGTTATGAGGAGAAGGATGAACTTGATGGACTTGTGTCTTTATTCAACCTAATTTACTATGTTACTAATATTATTCAGGAGGGAAGCATTGTTCAGAAAAAGAAGAATACTAGAAGAAGAGGTCATGATCTAAAATTAATCCCTTGGGTGCCAGAGAGGTGTCCAACACATTGTGTTGCAATGCATTGGATACCTCACTGACACTCAAAGGGTGTATTTTTCATAGGTGTCCAGTGTTAAAGGGAAAATCCAGCAACTGTAAACAAGAGAGATCGAAAATGACAGGTCATGCAAGAATAGAGCTGTCACAATCATGGACAGGCTGATAGAATTGGAGAAACTCAACTATATCATAGGAAGAAAATACTCCCCACCACCAGCTCCACTGATTTAAATGTGATTGTTTTTCCTCCCCAAGTGCTAAAGAGGTCTCCAACACGTTGGGGGTTATTCACTAAGACGAGATATAGAGGTGATAAGCTGGAAATTACTTTTGCAGTTCCTATGTTATTCTATAGAGTTAATGCACTATGATCTCTAAAGGTGTAAAACGTTTAGTGCATTGGTTCCATAAAATAACCCAGAAACTGGAGAAGTGATATCACTGGAGAAGTCCTCTCCAGTTTATCATTTCTTTATCATGCCTTGGAGCATAACCACTGTGAAGCATTGTGTTGAGCCCTCTTTAGCATCAGTCACATTTAAATCAATGAGAATTTGAATTTGTCCAGTAGGGTGAAGATGGTTTGCCTCAGAATTGTTCCATTTTTCTCTTTATAAAATGCCTCATATAATTTATTCACCCATACACTTATAAACTGGTACAAACGGATGCATTTATCCCTTTAGGTGCCAGAAGGATATATGGTATAGCAACACGCAGTGCATTGCACACCCCTCTGGCACTCTTAGGGTTAACCTTTTGAGTGCCAGAGGGGTACTCAATGCATTGCAATGCGTTGCGTACCCCTCTGGCACTCAAAGGGTTAAAGCTAAATTAGATGATGCAAAAGAAAATAAAAAAAAGCCGCAATGATAGTTTTCCTTTACGTCTACTGGGATGTTCACACTTTCAGCAGAGCCAGACAAACCAATCTACTGCAGTGATATAAATCTTTAACAAGCTGCAGACAAGGGATTTTTTCCCCGTCTTTCATGAGCAGCCATGCAGAGCCTGACTCTGAGCAAGGTTCCTCTAAATCTTTTCCTGACACACTTTCATTTCCAGTTAATGTTTAATAAAGTCTTTTTTTATACTGCTCCTCTGCCATTGGGATCAACAGTACAATGCTTTGTTGTTTATGAACCATTGGTAACATAACCCATTGGGATTGCAGTGCAATTTAATGACTCTATGCCATTCTATAACCGAGCTGCATAGCTTTCATCTCATGATTAACTCTCAACCATTTTTTTTTACCTCAGCAGGGAAACTGTCTGGGGGTAACAGCTGCAGGATTGAAGGTAAATAAAGCAAGTTTCCTTGCAGGGCTTAACGTTTGCAAGATGTCACATTTTATTTGTGTGGTTGTCTAGAATGTTGAACTTGCATTTTGTGTTTGTTTATTTTTTAGACATTTTGCTTTGGAAGCTGAGTTATGAACAACAGAATATTAATTGTAACCCCTTAAAGGAGAGCTAGCACCTATTAACCCTTTGGCATTCAATGGGTTAACAATACCCCCCCCCCTTTAATCTTTTGAGTGCCAGAGGGGTACACAGCTCAATGTGTTTCATACCCCTCTGGTACTCAAAGGGTTAATTTAGGTTATCTGGAAAGCCCTAAAGGCCCTGTGAATTTTTCCTTGTATGTTTGTTCAAGCAATACCCTATTAAGTTAGTCCTGGATGTTATGTCCATGGGGGAGACATGACAGTTGCTGATAATTACTTAACCCTTTAAGGAACAAAGAGGTATGGAAAGTAGTGTGAAGCAATGCATTGCACATCCCTCTAATCACTAAAGGGTTAAGACTACCTTGTGCATCTAGTAGCGTTTGAGAGTCTGTGATCCTACTAGCAACTGTCATGTCTGCCTCCA
The DNA here is from genome assembly GCA_037306005.1 of Rhinophrynus dorsalis. Lineage (NCBI taxonomy): Eukaryota > Metazoa > Chordata > Amphibia > Anura > Rhinophrynidae > Rhinophrynus > Rhinophrynus dorsalis. The sequence continues at coordinate 83,156,177 of CM074724.1, read as the reverse complement.
TAGACATGACATCCTTGACTGACTGAAGAGGTTATCTCTTGAATAAAGGACTCAAGGGAAAATTCATTGGGGCCATTAGGATTTTTGTCATAGTAAAGAAGGTGTGGATTATTATTAGATTTTAGATCTGATTTAAGGCTAGTTTCACACAGGCAGCTGCATTGTTGTGCTATTCAAGCTTAAATAGCAGAGCTGGAGGTAATCACTAGAAAGGTTTTCAATTATAATTCTGCAAAGTATCCCTTTGAGTGCCAGAACGGTATGTTACTCATTGCTCTGCAGTGTGTTGCATACCCCTCTGGCACTCCAAGGAATAACTTTTATTTCTAAAGTAAGACTGTATAACTTGGTAGAGAAGAAAAGTAAAGACATAACTCTGAGTGTACTGTTAAGTCAGTTATTTTCATGTGTCCTAGGGCGCAGTGTTCAAAAAGTTGTGGCACCTGAAACTGTCAGTATTGAGTCTGAAAAAGTTCTTACTTCTGAGTTGTCTCTTCTTAGGCGTACAGTATTACTGTCAATGGTTGCATTCGATTCCACGTCTCTTCCAAATGCAAAAAAATAGCAACTTTAAAAAATGTGAGTGGTTTTCTGCAAGTTCAGTCCTCAAGGGCCACCAATAGGCCAGGATGTAAGGATTTCCTTGATGAAGCACTGGTTAGTCAGTCAAGATGAATGAGCCACTGATTAACTCATCTGTGCTTAATCAGGGAAATTCTTACATCCTGGCCTGTTGGTGGCTCTTGAGGAGTGAACTTGGCCATCCCAGTTTTAAGATATTTCAATTTTGTAGCTGCCTGTTTTTTTTTGTTTTGTTTAGTTTCCATATTTTTTTCCAATAAATTTAAACTTGGAGAAGACAGTTTAAAATAATATTAGCAGATAGGAGTGGTAAGTAGCATTATGGAGTTGAGTAAAAAAAAAACTGCCTTTATCACTCTAAAAATGTGTAGTTTTAAAGATAAATACAAATGCTTATGTTAAAAATGTTTTAAGGACAGTATTCCTCAAGCTTATCTTACCTCCACCTTTAATTTATATAACACAGGTTCAAAAGTGCCAGATTTACTTCTAAAACACATCCTCCTTTTAACACCAACCTATATGCCAGCTTTTTTTTTATTACTACAATGACTTTTTGAACATCATGCCCTTAGACTGTAGCCTCAATGCAGATTGTTTTTGTCTCTTTATACCACTTGCCAACAATAAGGCTTTATGCAGCATTGACAAATGGTTGGCCTAATAATATGACTTAAGCCTTATTATTTTGAAAGGAGCCCAGTTTTCTAGATTCTGTTAGAGGGTGAAGTAGATATTTGTTCAAAACTACAGTGGCTGTACACAGTTTAAGTACAGTTGGTATCATCCCTGATATCTATGAATCAACTGTGGTTAGAGGATGCCTGTTGGTCACAACTGTATTGTTAGAGCAGTAAATGCTGATTACTATTCATATATTTTCCAAAACCAACTGGGAATCTCTAGCTAGAGACCTAAGTCATAGGAGCCATTTCTAAAACTGATGTTGGTTCTCATTCATTAACACATGCACATAGTTACACTCATCTGCTGGTCACAGTAAAGTACTATACTACTCTTTTTCATTTATAACCAACCCTCATAAATTTAATGATAAAGAGATCATAATTTGCTTTTAGGAAGGTAAAGTAGTGAGTATGTTGTAAGAAAATGCTACATCATCATGCAATCTTTATCAAACAATTGATGTGTTCTAGACAGGGGTCCTGTATAAGGTCACTACCTAAAGATTTCCAGATAGTGTTGGGACACGTATGAACATTAGTCAGTGTTTGCTGATCTGACTATGCAGTTGTGACTAGTAGGCTTCTTCTGACCAAAGTTAGTTGTCTCATAGATATTAGGGATTATATAGTGTGTTCTTAAACTCTATCTACCTTTATAGCCGAATACAGAAAACCGTGCTTTATTTGAAGAAACACATACACACAGTATATGGTTTTATTTTATTTTCCTATCAAATTCTACTGTTTCACTTCAGAAATAAAAGTAAAATTTTAGAATTATGGGTGAAGCTCTTTCCTGTGGTTAGTTCCAAAGCCACTCTGATTTGTTCACAACAACCTACCATTAAATATTGTTCAAGAAGTCTGTATATCTTAAGATGCTGTTCAAATCAGGGTGCCCATGTGTACCTGTGCTGTACTAAAGTATATTCATTTGGTGATCCCATTTCTGTGTGGGAGAAATGGCTGGCCCACTTCTGCATCAGCTGTGTGAGTCAGCAAGTTATTTGGGGTTGCCATGAGCACTGAAACCAGCAATATTGCTCGATTCAAGAGTTTGACCCAAGTCTTAAGGTCTCAAGGAAAAAGGCCAAATTCTTAGGGTTGCAGAGCGCAGCATTACCCACTACTTGCACCAAGTATCTAATTCTTTAGTCTCTAAACTGGTGAAATATATACCAGATAGGCAAAAGGAGAAGTCATGTTTCTTATGTGTTGTGAAGTTGGAGGAAAGTGGGTGGGAAGTAGGCAGAACAGGGTGGGAAAGAGAAGAAGTGTACAGGAAGTCAATGGATCAGGGTGGGAAGAAAATGTGGGCAGAGTTTCACAGGAAACTTGCCACCCCCTGCAGAAACAGTGTAAGGAAACTGCAATGCATCAAATGAAGCCCACCCCCTCTGTTAGCCATGTCAAACAGCCAATAGGAGCTGTTTGGTGCTATATAGAGCAACCACTGGGGACGTCACTAAATGTGCTCCCATATGAGCAATTCAATAATTTAAAGAGGTACAGTCCCGGAGAAATGAAAATTCCCATTCATTTAAATGGGGCTTTTAACCCCTTGGATGCTAGAGAAGTTTCCACTGCAGTGCACAGCAGTATGCTGGAGGCCTTTTTAGCATTCAAGTTTTCAAATGCCACCTTTACCTCAATGGGAATTTTTATTTGTTCCTTAGGGTACAGTCATTTTTCTTCAGAATTGTACAGTTTATTTAATTGCCTCTTTAGTACAAGATGTTCGTGCCTTTTAACCCTTTGAGGACAACTGAGGTGTGCAAAACATTTTCGCAGTGTGTTGGGGGTTAACTAGTAAAGTCCATTAGCTACAGTTGCCAATTCATCCCTTTAAAAGATGATGCATATGAAGAATACCTGTTCCACTGATACATGGGGACAAATTAAACATAATAAATAAACATTGAAACCCTACAACAGGCATTTTTCATGTGTTCTCATTTAAAGGCATCATCTGGCAACCCTGCCATTACCTTAGCACACCGTTCAATATGCCACACATGTAGAATGAATAAACAGCACTTTGTTTGCACATCCTAGAGGAAAATCATTAATGAATGCACTGACAATCCCTGGGAATAGACGTCGTACAGAGAAGAGCGTGCCTGTGTTTTCAAGTCTGATTATTGATTCTTGTGTTTATTCCAATAAATCCATTAAACCTCATTAGAAAAAAATAAGGAGAATTGAACCTTAGGATTAAGTAGGATTTAATTTGTTTATCACATGGGGTTTTATGCACTTAAGGAAAGAGGCGCAATTCTGGAGAAAATCCCACAATAGAGGGACTATTAAGAATTCCAAAATCTGTCAGTAATATTGTGCACTGGAGCCCTAACTAACACCTAATAGGTTAAAAGCCCAGATTAAATCAATAGAACATTGAATTTTTCCCCTATGGCGCAGTTGGCATGCTCTTCTTTAGTGCATACAGTCCATTCACATAACTAGGGGTGTCCTTCATGCAGCAGTCAGGTGTGTGTCAATATAGAATTTGAATTATATCTGCAGTTTGCTCTAAAGTGATCTCACAGCAAACAATGGGTTTCAATAGACCTGAATGGCTCATAAGTGTCTCTAGTCTTTATCTGAAAGAATTAGCAGAAGACTCAGAGATGGAATAATGCAGGTCCTTATGACTAACAAATCAAGAGCCCCCTTTTTAGTGAGTTCAGTCTTTCTCCTTCAGAACTATATATATATATATATATATATATATATATATATATTTTATATATATATAATTCTGAAGGAGAAAGACTGAACTCACAGGGTCCTTTTTGCAGGTGAAACAAATATATGTTTATTAAATCAATGTTTTTACCAGCAGATTAATCTTGAGAAAGGCCACAGTGACGGCTTGAAATGTCAATTCAATAAATGTATCTTTGTTTCACCTTCAAAAAGGACCCCGTGAGTTCAGTCTTTCTCCCGGATGGCCTCATTGCAGCATCTAAGGCAGTAGCTGCTCCTGCTTCAGGTGGTGATGAGGCTGTTGCTGGTCTATCACATGCTGGACCAGCTCCCATCACCCCTGTAGCAGGACCAGTGGAATTCTCAATGCTGAAGATGACCATGCTCCTGCATCCTCCCCTTACCTACAGCACCTGTCTTCCCTGTCCACGTGCCTGCTCATGTCCCTGCTGATGTACGTGCCCATTCTCCATCAGCTGGATGGAGCGACTCTTCCTCTGATCTGGTGATTTGTACCAGTTCCGCCAGGAGCAGTGGCAGTGTTGCACCCTCCCTGCCTCAGAGTTGGGTACTCCAGTGCCAAACATCTCCTCAGCTGAGGATTCAGACCATGCTGGCGTGTTTTCTGGTAAGTAATTGTATTCTGATGCATGTGTTCATGTAATGTTGTTAACCCTTTGTGTGCCAGAGGGGTACATAATACATTGCATGTGTGTCACGGTTCCCCAGAATAACTCAGTAGTCAGTACGGTATAGTAAAAATGCAATTTATTAAAATAACAAATAAGGTAGCACACAGAGGTAAATAGCAGGAACAAGTAGAGAGTCACAGCCAGCAAGTGCTACTACTAGAAATAGTATAAGGCCAAGGTGGATGACTCTACTAGAGATTAGGTCTAAACCATTGGAACCAGGAACAGGAGCAGTAACAGGAACACAAAGTCTTGATCCGGGGTAGCGAGGAATCTACCAGACTCATGCCTGCAGTCAGAATAGTAGTAGCAGATACTTGCCTCATGGCTGCAGTCAGTATGGAGGAAGCGGATACTTGACTTGCGCCTGCAGTCAGTATAAGAGCTAATCTATCAGAGCCGCAGGTCCACACCAGATTGGGTGTCTGCTAGGTACTGGGGTCAAACAAGAGAATAGCCAGACAGAGCCACAGGTCAGCACCAGATTGGATGGTCAGAGAAGCCAAGTCATACACAGAGCCCAAGGTAACAGAACTGCTTTGTACAACAACGCAAGGGCAACTGAGTCAGTTGCCCTTTAAACCCCATCACAGGAAGTAGGAAGGAGGAGCCCACAGAAGGCCTAGACTAAAAACAAGACCCTGCATAATTCTGACGCATCTCATAGCCTTGCGACCATTCTGCTCCACGCTGCGTCATATAACTACCGTGAGCCCGCGATACTACCATCCAGCCCGAGGCCATGGACGGTTACTGACACCACCAAGTGCGCACAGACCTGGGCCATTGAGAGACGCCTGGAACTCAGTAGAAGAGCCAAGATGGAGGATACTTCTCCAGCATCGCCTGGAGCACGGCACTGGAAATTAGGTACGCTAACAATGTGTTGTGTAACCCTCTGGCACTCAAAGGGTTAAATATCTACCACTGAGCAGATAGGTGTGCAATGTATGGTTAAGTATTGCAAATCACACATATCTGCTCTGTGTAACTTAATCCTTTCTAATGCAATGTCCACGTGTGTGTACTGTAATGTAGTACTTTGTTATGCAATGTCCATGCGTGTTTGTAATGTAATGTAATGTAGTACTTTGTTATGCAATGTCCATGCATGTGTGTAATGTAATGTACTTTGTTATGCAATGTCCATGCGTGTGTGTAATGTAAATGTAGTACTATGTTATGCAATGTCCATGCATGTGTGTAATGCAATGTAGTACTTTGTTATGCAATGTCCATGCGTGTGTGTAATGTAATGTAATGTAGTACTTTGTTATGCAATGTCCATGTGTGTGTGTACTGTAACGTGGTATAATCTTCTCAATACAGATAAACCTGATGGAGTACCTAGCTCTGGCAGGAAGGGGGAAGTCATCACCCTCTATCTGGAGCCGGTCACTGCCACTGCTCCTGCCAGTGTGGAGGAAGAGGTGGCTGCTGGTAAGTTGTTTTTAAGATGTCTCCCTCACATACCAAAGTGTTTTTAGTCATGTTAAATTGTTCCATATGTGTATTAGCAACCCCAGCTTGCTTTAGCCATATCTAGTTTATATGACTATTGCTTTGCCACAGGGGTGAGCAGCAGCACATTGCTAAGCTATGCTTTGCTCACCTTTCTGGCACTCCAAGGCAGGGCCAGACTGACCTACAGGAATACTGGGAAAATTCCTGGTAGGCTGCCTGCACTGGGCTTCCCTGGGGCTGCTTCAAAATTAGGAAGCAATCCGCGGCCACAGTCCTGTCACCTTGCGGCTGCGGATTGCTTCTTGATTGCAGGAGTGCTGGCCGCGGCCACAAGGTGACAGGACTGCGGCCAGGAGATTTTAAGGGCCCCGCAACACGCTGAGGTATGTGCCTTCTTTGGCACAGACCTGTAGGAGCTGAGCTTCCTCGTTTGAGCTTTAGTAATGTCGAATGTTGGGAGATGACATCATCTCCCAGCACTCTGCATTACTGAAAAGAAGACCCTGTGGGAGCAACAGCAGTAAAGAGGTCTCTGCAGAAGGAGGCACAGACCTCTCATGCCACACCGCTGGACCACCAGGGAGGTAGGAAATGGAGACGGGGGCAATGTGGAAATTGGGGGGCAATGTGGAGATTGTGGGGGCAATGTGGAGACTGAGGGGCAATGCGGAGACCGAGGGCAATATGGAGATGGGGCAATGTGGAGATTGGGGGGGCAATGTGGAGAAGTGGGTAAATGTGGAGACTGAGGGCAATATGGAGGTCACCCAGTGACGTCAGGCGCAGCGTGAAGAGGAGCACTGTGTCTGCGCACTGGGTCGGCCACACCGCAATGATATGGGGCTGGTAAGCAATTTTTTCCAGGGCTGGTTTTTATTCCCAGTTCGGCCCTGCTCCAAGGGTTAAATATCCCACTAATGCACATATGGAGCACATGTAAAAAATGTTTGTCATGCTCCTGCCATTCACATGATGACATTGTCATGATGGACACAAGCTAATGCACCATGATGGTTGTCTCTGTATGTTGAAGCCCTGCCATGCATCACAGTGATGCTTCGTAGGCCAAATTTGCCTCTCTGTTGTTGAGTAAATCCTGATAACTAGGTTATCCCACCTTGCTGCAGTTGTTGTGAACCTGAATGCTTACACAACTATGCATTTAATGAAGTAAATGTTTCTCATCACATGTTAATTCACTTAATATCCAAAATAGGTTCAGCTGACATGCCGGAGGAGGCGGAGGAGGGGGGCAGGAAGACGCCGGTGTGCAGGCCCCCGTTGGTGCACCTGGGGACCACCACGTGGAAAGGGCAGGTGAGGATAGTAAATTGTTATATGTCCTCCAGCAAAAACATGTACATACGTTTAATGTCTAATATGTCTTTTGTTGTGTGTTGTTGGTTTATGTTTGTGGAAAGGGTTATGAGTTTTGTGTTTCTGGTTGTTGTAACCATTTCAATGGCAGAGTGGTACCAATGCATTCTCTAAACTGTTGTGCACTCATCTGGCACTGAAATGGGTTAAGGCTCCATACAATTATCTCACCCTTGTGAAAATGTCCTGTATCTCCTCAGGGTCATCGCGGGCTGTGTCTGGTGGAGAGGATGAGGAACCACCTCTGGGGGTGTCTGCCTCTGCTCCTGAGGCTATGGAAGAGGAAGTGCATGGTAAGTAAAATCCACCTGCCTCCCCTTCCCTTACAAAGACCGCAAATTCCCTGTAGTGATCTGTGTTCTTGTCACACATACCTGTGACAGTATCATGACATGAACAATTATCATTATGGGATTTTTGTTATTGCCATGATCTTGTCACACACGTATGCTTGGCTCCAGGCCATAGCACACACCTACAGTTCCCGTTTGCAGGCTAGCACTAATTGAGCGTTGGTGGATCTATCACAATTACAGTAATGATCCATCTGTGTCCAGTCAAGACTAAAGGGCAAACCTGACCTGTCAGTTTGTTCATAGCAGGGGTGGTCAATCATGTTCTCTGGCCACAACAATGCCACATGTTTGCTGCATCCCCTCAAATTAAAGTGGATGTGTCACCTATATATAACATAGCCTAAATAGTTAGGCTACATATCGAATACTTGTAAAACGTTATAAATTTTTTTTTTAAGTTTAATTTGTTGTATATTTAACTTAGAAAGTCTGTCCCCTACCTACTTCCGCATAGACCGCTCTGCCTCTGCTCTCCTCCTTCCTCCGATGATGGAGGTTTCAGTCTGGAAGCTGGAACGCTCTCATTGGCTAGATATCGATCTCTGCCAATGAGAACACTCCAGCTTGCAGACAGAAGCCTCCATCATCGGAGGAAGGAGGAAAGCAGAGACAGAGTGACGGACTGTGGTTACAGAGCAGGTAACCGCAGTCTATACAGAAGTAGGGAAATAAAATAAAACTTAAAAACAAAAAATGAACAACGTTTTAGAAGTATTCGATATGTAGCCTATTTAGGCTATGTTATAAATAGGAGACACATCCACTTTAACACATTTTGTGTGGTGATTCTCTGCAATGGTCCTATTGTCTAGGACGGACAATCATGTCCTCTAACCACCACAAAAGTGCATGTTGTCAGTTGAACACAAGTGAATGCCAATACTGCTTGTGTTTAAGTGAGCACATCCTGACACCATGCACTGTTGGTGAGGTTAGAGGACACGACTGTGCATCCTAGACAACAAGACCATTGCTGAGAATCACCCTACTAAATGCATCAAACATCTGTGTGCCAGAGAGGTGCTCACTGCTTTGCAATTCTTCTTTCCCCACAGCTGCATCTGATGAAGAACAACAGCAGCAGCCCTCTTACAGCCAGGAGCATGCAGAGGCCCTGGACGTCCTATATGGAATCTCAGCTGACATCAGGGGCTTACGGTGTCAGCTGAGAAATGACATGCGCCATCTGGAGGCTCTGCTCCAACAAATGGTGGAGCAGAACAGGCTGATGCTGGGCCTCCTGACAGCGCATGTTGTGCATCCAGTGGCGGACTGACAGGACCCAGGGCCCCTGGGCCAAAAAGAGGTCTGGAGCCCCCCACCTGCCATCATGAGCCTCACCCTATGACATCATCAGCCTCGCCCCATGACATCCTAAGCCCCACCTCCCACTTCATACTCAGATGTAATTTGCAGAAGCAGGTATTAAAAAAATTAATTGTTATGCCTGGAGGGCTGGGTAACTGGCCTCAGGGGTACTTGGTTGGCCTGGGGGATACTTGGCTGGCCTTGGTGGGGGGAGTTCCTGGCCTGGGATGTAATTTGTTGGCCTGTTGGGGGTACTGGCTGGCCTGGTGAGGGGTAGCTGGCTGGCCTGGGTAGTTGCTGGCCTGGGGGGTTACTTGATTTATCTGAGGGGTAGTGGCTGGCCTGGGAGAATTTGGCTGGCCATTGGGTAGTAGCTGGCCTGCAAGGTAGTTGGCAGGCCTTGGTGGGCGGTAGTTGCTGGGTTGGGGGGGTGCTTGGCTGCCCTGGGGATTATTTGCTGGCCTGGGGGGGTAGTTGCTGGCTTGTGGGGGTACTTGGCTGCCCTGGGGATTATTTGCTGGCCTGGAAGGTAGTTGGCAGGCCTTGGGGGGTAGTTGCTGGTTTGGGGGGTGGTACTTGGCTGCCCTATGGATTATTTGCTGGCCTGGAAGGTAGTTGGCAGGCCTGGGGTGGGTGGGGTAGTTGCTGGCTTGGGGGGGTACTTGGCTACCCTGGGAAATATTTGCTGGCCTGGGGGCTTAGTTACTGGCCTCGGGGCATGCTTATGGGCCTGAGGGATAATTGGCTTTCCTGGGGAGTACTTGGCTGGCCAGGGCGTAGGGTACAATTTCTAGCCTGTGGGGTAGTTGCGGGTCTGGGGGTATTTGCTGGCCTGGGGGGTACTGGCCTAGGGTGTATTGGATGGCCTGGGCAGGGGGTACTACTACTATTTAAAAGTAAAACAGAATAAAGGGGAAGGAGTGCAAAGTTAGTATTTGAAAGTGATAAATAGGCAATTGACATACAGTATATATGTTAAATCACTTTAAAATACAGTTAACATAAGTTAATAATGACACAATATAGGAGGACCATATATATATATATTCTAGTATTTTATCAGGGATTTTGTTTGCCTTTTATGGTCACACTACAGAACCCTGTTAAGGATATTACTGCTGGCTGCTTTTGGATAGCCTGGGGGGGGGGGGGTTACTGGCTTGCCTGGGTCTTTTGTATCCTTCTCCTCTGACTGCTGCCTTCATGCGGAATGGATTTTTGAGAGTGTGAGCGTGAGTGTCCTCCTTTGCGGGATCTGGGCGCTCTGCTCTCCCCACACTATCTCCTCTGAGAATCTCTACTCCCGTTGTCATCATGTGCCCCTGCGGGCAGTGATGATATCAATATGCGCGTACACATGCACAGGGACGAGTACTCGCTGATTCTTCAACACTCAATAAAAAGACGCCTTGCTTGCTGCCAGACAGTAATGCAAGTCTAGCCACAAACACATGCATCCTCAAAGTCTCACTCTCTTGGAAGCAGCGAGCATCTAAATGGCAGCAGGCCACCGGGTCTTATTGCAGTGATAGGAGTCAGAACTGGAGTCACTCTAAATGGAGGCGGGCCCTGAGTGGTCAGTCTGCCCCTGTGGTAGGCACCACCTACCCAGATGGGGGCCTCGCATAAGAGGAGGAAGGAGGCCTCCCCACTGACCCCATTCCCTACAGAGGGGGATTTTTCAAATTTTTTTTTTAAGTTTATTATTATTATTTATATTTTTTATTAAATTTTTCAACTTCAGCATTGTTGTTGTCCATCTATTTCAGATACAAACAGGAGGTGATGAGGAGGAGATGACCCTTCCAGGGTTATGAATGATTCTTGCTTCTTCCATCTAGCCAGTGAACCGAGATTTAACCAACCTGTAAGTTCTTAGTGCATTGGCTCCATGGGATAATCCAGGAATCGGAGAGTTTAGCACACTGGAGAAGTTCCTTACACCTCATCACCATTTGAAAACACCTTAGTGCATAACCCCACTGCTGACCCACTCTTCTGTGTGCGTCTCCAACCCTTGTCTGTCTGCCCTAGAGATTGGAAAAGGGAAGGAGACAGACACAGATTTGCATGAAGGGAAGCTGACAGAGGAGGAGGGTGGCAGAGGGACAGAAAGGGAAGGAGACGGATGGACAGAGAGGGAAGGATGCTGATGGACAGAGAGGGAAGGATGCTGATGGACAGAGAGGGAAGGAGGCAGATGGACAGAGAGGGAAGGAGGCAGATGGACAGAGAGGGAAGGAGGCAGATGGACAGAGAGGGATGGAGGCGGACAGAGGGAATGAATGTAAAGGAGTGAAAGGGAGGTGTGTAGACTGACAGGGCTCGATTCAAATGTTGGAGACGGCTGTTTTTTCTGCCACCGGCATTTTTGGGGTGTTAAAGTTAAGAGGTATTTTCATCCATAGGAACTAATGAAAACACCGTAAATTGCAAGTCAATTGTTTGTGTTACCATGTAAGATCCAATAAGGGACTCAATTTATTGCAGGAAAGTTAAGACCTACTTTTTTTCTGACTTTAGTCCCTTATCGCATCTTCAAACAGCTGACGCCGAAACAGAAAGGAAAATAAAGTTAAAAAAACCTAAGACCCCAGTGGGTGTATTGATTTGGGGCCCTAAGCCCCACATCAACACACCAAAGCACTCCAAAACAATGTCAAATGTAGTAGAATTAATCCCATGAGTGCCAGTGGGGTATAATCAACCTGCCGGCACTCAAAGGGTCCTCAGTATGCCGGTCCTCTTCTGTCCTTCTTCCTTCTCTTCTATCTTCTCCTCTTTCTTCTCTTCTGTCTTCTTTCCTCTTGCTGTAAACCCCCCCCCCAGCCAGAAAAGTATAAGTACAATGCATGAATATCTGGCACACTAACACATACTTTAACCCTACTGAGCCCCAGAGAGGTATGCAACACATTGCTTTGCAATGTGTTGTGTAACCCTCTGGCATTCAAGGGGTTAAACTATGTATTAGTGTGCCGGATATTGCATTGGACTTATACTTTTCTGAAGAAATGGAAATTGCCTCCTTCCTGTAGTGTATTATGTATCAATATGTTCCCTTTATGTAGAGTAATAGACATGTATAATTTTCCATTTCTTCATTTAGACCTCCTGGTTCCCAGATGGAATATCCAAAATGCCTCCCTCCTGCGCAGCGTTTTGGATATTCCATATGGGATCCCTGGAACCGGGAGGTCTAAATGAAGAAATGGAAATTGCCTCCTTCCTGTAGAGTATTATGTATCAATATGTTCCCTTTATGTAGAGTAATAGATATGTATAATTTAATGAGAAAATCTTGGACTATGCACATATATATCAGAAGTATAGATAATATAACAAAGGGAAGGTTAAATAATCCCCCATGGAGGAGGTAATGGAAGTGAGATCCATTATAATACTATTTATATAATAAAGAGGATGGATATATACTTCCTTAAAGATAGAGATTGAGAGATTATAGAATTACAAATGGGTGTTAATATGGATGAGGTTCCAGTTGTATTTACCTAACATTGATTTATATATAAAAGAAAAGAGAAACCCTTAAAATTTATTAAAGGAAATTTGAAAAATGGAGATTATATATATTTCTATTGTATTGTTTTAATTAAAAAATAAAATAAAAATTCTCTGAAGAAAGATGTTGTTTTGACGTGTTTCAAAACAACATCTTTCTTCAGAGAATTTTTATTATAAGTTTATTTTTAATTTTAGATAGTATTTGCAGATGTATTAGCGCAGGACTTGCCATAAAGTGAGATACCTTTGCGTGGTGGTAAGCTTACACATGGATTGGCCAATTTGTGGTACAAAATTCTCACTTGTTTCACTAAGATATACTATGAATTATTATATATGCCCATTACAGGGCACACATTATTCACATCATGTAGAGGAGCGCAGGTTTGTTTGTCTGTTTGTATTCTCAGTGAAACACTGATTAATTTCTTTACCACAGGCAGATCCTTCAGAATGAATGAGCCCCTGATTGATCTAGCTGTGTTGCTATGAGGAGAGCCTGACAACTCAAACTGTTGTTGGAGGCCCACGAACAGATTTGAGCACCTATGTTCCATATCAGTGGTTCAAAACCCGCTGTTCAGGGATGCCTAATTGGCAATATCTGTAGGAATTCCCTGCTCCAGTACAACAGAGTTCATTGGGCTATTATTCATTAATTAATTAATCTATGCACATGTCCTAAAGATGTGACCTATCAAGGTACCCGAGGAGGAGGTACGGAACCACTGCTCTATGTTATTGTGTTTTCCAATTAATGCTAGAACCTTTTGAGGAATATTTATCAATAATTCAAAAAATGTTGCTAAATGTAAAAATGTTGCAATTTTTTTTTTTAAAGTAAAAAAAATGCATGATTTCAATGTTAACATGAAAAGATAATGTATAGTTGCAAATCTCAAATATCTGTGATTTTATTCATAACTGTGTTTTCTACAGTAATTTTATGCATTATTTTTCTCTTTTCTGTAGTAATCTTCTTACTAATTATGTCATTATTTCATGCTATCTGGTAATCTGCAAATTCTGAAATCATTCGTTTTGTAGTTGTGTTCATTTTTTAATGTTTTTGGATAAATATAAACAAAGTTTTGTAATTATCTTATTTTTTACACACGTACTGATTAATGAATCATTCATAAATATGGCTTATAGGGGCCAAATGTATAAACAAAGTAGAGCAATAACAAATAACAATTCCCATTTATTTAATGGACTTTTAGCCATTTAAATGCCAGATTTGTATCCAATAAATGTGATGCAATGTGTTGGAGGCATTTGGAGTTAAAAGTCACATTTAACTGAAAAGAAATTTGGGGAAAGTTGAGTTGTTCCCTAGGGTACAGATGGTTTGCTCCAGAATTACGCTACTTTTGACTACACACCTGCCCCATTGAATTTGTTCTCTACTGTAAACCTTGTGATGTCCGTTGGCACTTTATCAGGAAAGAATAATTATACCCCTGCTCTAGAGTAGAATCTCCTGTGTGGAACTCAAACCGCCGCAGTGCAGGTTTAAACATTAGTTTATTAGTAGACATGAATTTATTTGCACAATTGCAACAGAAAACGTAAGGCCAAAATTGTTAGAAACTTGCTGAGGAGGCTTTCATCTTGCAGTAGATTGACAATGGCTGATGATTTATCTATCTATCTATCTATCTATCTATCTATCTATCTATCTATCTGTTTGTAAATCTATCTATCTATCTATCTATCTATCTGTGGGTATGTTCAAAAATGCATTTTTATAAGGTTAATCAATTTGTAAGCTGAGATCTACAAAATGTATTCTGAAACAATATTGCCTAGGGATGCTGGGGTATATATAAGGTCAAAAGTGACTGGTTAAAAGAAAAAAAAAAGATCAGCATTTTAGAAGACAAACACCATCCCCCGCAGTGACATTCCCTGTAACAACAACATATCTTATGCTGTTGCAGAAAATGTAAATTCCCTGCTGCTCTATTGCAACACCATTTAAATAACATGAGCTGCAGAAGACTTGGCAGGAGTATTGGGTATGAGCATTTTTCTATATACAGTCCCTCTACCACAGAAATAATTGACACTTATAATTTATAACTGGGGGTAGGGTGTGAATTAAGGAGGTGCTGGAGGTAAAGGAGGCTTGTATGTGGTGTGAGAGGCTTTAATTGATAGGTCACCCTCTCTCCTCATCACACTTGTAAAGGTGTGTGATGTCTGATGTGTTCACTAATCTCCATGTGTACATAAAGACATCTGAGACTCTCTTACCTTCTTCAATTGCACCCAGTGATGATTATTTCAGTGAGAAATACAGTTCTTTCTTTCTTTCTTTCTTTTTCTTTCTTTCTTTCTTTCTTTATTTATAAATTTGTGTTGAAAGCAATAGTGCACAATACCATACAATAAGAGAAGTTACAATAATACAGTGAATACATTCTGGGTATGCAATGAACAGTAGTCATAACAGCAAATTGCACAATACTGCATTAATCAGAACATAAGCAGAAACTCTAAGAGGAGGTGAGTAATAGAGAAATACAGTTCTGATCCTTAGGCAGAATGTGATTGTGGAATTGACCAGCTAGAGATATCTGCTAAATTGTAAAATAGCCAGTCAGCAAATGTTTCAAACTGTAATAGAATGTAGGCCAAAAATGGATATAAATGTTGTAGCTTCAAAACTGACCTTTCCTTTTGTCATAAGTATATGATTCTTGGCAGAATTAAGTTTCTTGCTTTGATGAATTAGTCTAGTAGTATATCCCTAGCATCTAGCTTAAATGTTGCATTGTATGTAATTGTAACTCTGTGGTATGCCAAATACCAAATTCCTGGAGTCTGCACTTCTGAAATGAAATGTATTTGTAGCTCTCTGCTTTCTGTGAAGGTCAGCCTTGATTTGGCTGCTTCATATGAAGGAAGATTGTGACGTGAGTCCTGGTACTAGAGGTCAGTACCACCATCCTCTTCTCTGCTTCTGCTGCACCGATATCCCAATCTCCATCATTCATCCAGCATAACCCCTCCAAGAACCAGACAGGACCAGTTTGGAGGGTAAAACTTTATTGAACAACTCTTTGAACTTATACACACCGTTAATCACAAGAACCAGACAAAGCATACAAAAGATTGAGACATATGGCAAATACACAGTACAAAGGGTCAGACATGATTAGGTTATCTAGACAAAGGATGTAACAATGGATAAACACTGGGACAAAAGGTTGAGGGGCTCAAATACACATTTCTAAACAATGGCCAGGGGTTTTGAAGCATCTTTGAATATTCCGGTTTAACCCCTGGCCAATCCGGTGCCTAGAATATGCTGACCAATCCTGGCCAAGCTAGTCATGGCCGCTTCAGCCAATCAGATCCTTTGGGCGGGCAACTGACTGACCAATCCGAGGGACGCCTACTTTTTCCCATGTTGTGTCAATGGCGGCCCTTTAACTCCGATGGGCCAATCAGGGGGCGGCTGACGGCTAACATCCAGATGGCTTAGTATAGTCCGGTCGGCCAACGTTGGGCTGGTGAATTCCACTCTTTTAACAGGGAAAACGTATACTTACAGGACGTGGGACGTTTCCCAGTCCTGTTTCCTGTAGCAAAATCTGGCACACAAACTCTTAGAAACCCCGGAACACGTAACATCGCCACAGTTCCGTCACATATCTCCCCCTTGTCCACCTCCGACAGCCACAGCGTGATCCAGAGTGGACACATAATTTGGTAGTGCCATGTCCGCAACAGTACCTGTCCCAGAAGTCTTGTCCCTAGCCAGCCCCTACAGTCCTGGTGTCTGGCCGGCTTTGCACCCTGCACTTTCAGGTACGGGGTGACTTAGACATAAAGCGTCTTGAGCCGGGGAGGCCGTCCAGCCCAGGCTCCGGTACACAGGAGTCTCTGAGCCAGTAAAAACCCCCGCCCAAACAAAAGTGCCCTCTCGGCCAATACTTCACCCGGGATCTCCGCTGCTGTCCTGGCTGGCTGATGATGATGGGAGTAGCGTGTAGAGTCCGTTGCGGCTCCACTTCCCGGTAATCGCTGGGGTCACAGCTGGCTTCTGGGAAGGAGAGCCGGCTGGGCTCCCCCACTGGAGCTGCTCTGGATACTGGGGAGGGAGCAAGCAATACTCTATCTCCCCCTGGATCTCACTCAGCTGCTGGGGAGTGATGCTGACCGCATCCTCTCCTGGAAACACACACTTTTGCTGGAGGGGAGGCACGACAGCTCCCATTCCTGGCTCCCCACACTGCCGCTGCAGAGGGAGGCCGAGTACCTCCCCTCTGAAAGCACGGATCTCCCACTGGGGAGGGAGGGCAGCAAACTCCACTCCCGGGACCAGGCACAGCTTTTGCTGAGAGGGGCTGACTGCACCATCCCTTGAAACACAGCACCTTGATGCTGGGCCATCCTTAAAGGAAGGGGTAGCGGCGGCCGTAGTCTCGCCTACTTCCCGCTGACCAGACCATACCAGGTTGCTGGGGTCAGCCTCAAGAAGAGTCGGAGGAGCCCACTCATTTACTTGCAGGGTTCCTGTGGCGACCAAAGTCTCATCCACGATACCTTCAGTTTCAAAAGCCATCTGCCGCTGGGGAGAGAGGTCAACTACCTCCTCTCCCTGTAGCTCAGACAGCCACTGGGGAGAGACTCTGGCTGAGCCCACTCCTTGGCACTCAAAGACTGTGACCTGCGCTGGGCAGAGGCTAATGTTCCTGCTAGCAGATGAGGCCTCTGTGCTGTGAGTCGGGCAGAGGACAGGGTCCCTCTGCCCTGTTGCAGGTGCTTCTGCCAGGGCTGCGTCTCGCAGTGCTGGGCGGAGAACAACATCCATCAGACGCAACCTCTCCTCTCTCTCTTTCGGCCTCCAGGGCTGGTCAAATGATGCCAATCTTAATTGGGTTACCTCTTCAAGGATTCGTGTGATAACTTCGTGCGGGGGGGTTTGAGCCGTAGAGGGCCAGGCAACGCATAACATCTCGCTGAAACTCTGTAAAGCTCATTACCCCAGATGAGGGGTTGCTGCTCTTGTCCCCCTCCATTAATTATTCAGACCCTAGTAGAGTTGCTCCATCCACTTTTTGCTGTGTTGCTGAGACTGGGGTTCAAGCCAGCGGCTATATCTCCCCCTGGATGCTGGTCTCAGTTTCGGTGTTGCTCCATCCACTGCTTGCTGCGTTGCTGAGACCGGGGTTAAGCCAGCGGCTATATCCCCCCCGGATGTTGGTCTCAGTTTTGGTGTTGCTCCATCCACTGCTCGCTGTGTTGCGGAGACCGGGGTCAAGCCAGCAGCTATATCTCCCCCTGGATGCTGGTCTCTGTTTCGGTTCCTTGGGAGACATCGGATCCCAGTAAATCCTTCAGCGTACTACGTTTTAGCAGATTGTAGCTCTGCTCCATTAGCCAGCTACGAGGTCCCAGTGGAGGTTTGGATGCCCCAGGCAACAGAGGATCATCCCGCTTCTTGCCACCAAATGTGACGTGAGTCCTGGTACTAGAGGTCAGTACCACCGTCACTTCTCTGCTTCTGCTGCACCGGCATCCCAGTCTCCATCATTTGTTCAGCGTAACCCCTCCAAGAACCAGACAGGACCAATTTGGAGGGTAAAACTTAGAACACTTTATTGAACAACTCTTTGGACTTGTATACACCGTTAATCACAAGAACCAGACAAAGCATACAAAAGACTGAGACATATGGCAAATACACAGTGCAAAGGGTCAGACATGATTAGGTTATCTAGACAAAGGATATAACAATGAATAAACACTGGCACAAAAGGTTGAGGGGCTTGAATACACATTTCTAAACAATGGCCAGGGGATTAAAGCATCTTTGAGTATTTCGCTTCAACCCCTGGCCAATCCGGTGCCTAACATCTGCTGACCAGTCCGGGCCAAGCTAGTCATGGCCGCCTCGGCCAATCAGACCCTTTGGGCGGGCAGCTGACTGACCAATCAGAGGGGTGCCTACTTTTTCCCATGTTGTGTCAATGGCGGCCCTTTAACTCTAATGGGCCAATCAGGGGGCGGCCGACGGCTAACATCCAGACGGTTTAGTATAGTCCGGTCGGCCGACACTGTGCTGGTGAATTCCACTCTTTTAACGGGGAAAACGTATACTTACAGGAGGTGGGACGTTTCCCAGTCCTGTTTCCTGTAGCAAAATCCGGCACACAAACCCTTAGAAACCCTGGCACACATAACATCGCCACATTTCCGTCAAAGAGATGTACTAAAAAAATTCTGGGCTGGAAACTTTTTTCGTTTTTGCTATGCCTGCCTAACACACATTTACTAAGCTACTTATGTTGCACAATAGTCCTCTGTGTGCTGATTATGATAATGGGTGCACAGTGGGGAAGCGTATGGGCATTTTGGGGCATTCCTTTCCTCTGCACATTGCTTAAAACTATATATCATGGCTAGCCAGCATGTAGCCTGTGAACCAGATGCTGCCCAGCTGACCCCAGTTTGAGGGCCACCTGTGATTCTTAACAAAAAAATAGTTTTTCCTAATAGGCTAACTATCACAGTGTACCTTGGCATCTGTGCTCCAAGTTACCCTCATGCTGTTTCGCTGCTCTGTCTGAGGGTCACGAGTGCAGGCACGCGTTTTTATCTCTGAATGCTGGAGCATGTTTGTATGCACACATTCATTTGACTAATTGATTCCCACTTCCCTGGGCCTAAGGTCAGTGGCCCTTACATTGTGTTCCTGTGATTACTTGTTACGTTTGCTCCTCTTTGTGACCCTGGTGTGGCTTCCGTTATCGCTCCGTGCATGACCCCGGCCTGTCTGACTGTCCACACTGGTTCTGACCTGTGGCTCTAATTGTCTCTCGCTCCGTGTATGACCCCAGTCTGTCTGACCATCCACACCAGTTCTGACCTGTGACTCTAGTGCTCTATCGCTCCATGTATGACCCCGGCTTGTCTGACTATCCACACCGGTTCTGACCTGTGGCTTTGGCTGACTACTTGCTCCGTGTTGACCCCGGCTTGTCTAACTATCCACACCGGTTCTGACCTGTGGCTTTGGCTGACTACTCCCTCCGTGTATGACCCCGGCTTGTCTGGCTGTCCACTCTGGTTCTGAACTGTAGCTCTGGCTGTCTACTCACTCCTTGTATCCGACTCATTGGGCTATTCACATTGCGGTACTGTGGCTTGTGCTGTCCTCCTCTCTGTTTGCCACTGCCCCCATTCTGTACCGCGCAATATCATTTTATTCCATTGGGCACCTATCCATCCTAAGGAGAAAGAACCATAGTCTGATTATTGGACTGTGACCTGTCTGTTGTATGTTCTAGGGCTTGCTGGGGTATTATTATTATTATTATTATTGTGTCTTTAATAAATGTGGTTCTTATTATATATATATATATATATATATATATATACCTGTGTCTGACCTTCATTTCGTACTGGTTACAGAGACAGTATGTAAGGGCCATGAGTACTGAAGGTACAGGCAATCCACCTTCTCCGAGCATCCTGTCCAGGATGGACTCGCAGGATCAAAACATTGATCAGTTGTCCTTGGCCATGCAGACGTTATTAAACCGAACTGCACACCTGGATCATTTTGCTCTGCAACCGGAAGCTTCCCCAGGCTCAGCACCGGCTGTTCTTGCTACCCCTGAGGTTGGTGTTGCTAGAGGTTTATCTGGGTCTGCTCCATTACCTCAACGCTATGAGGGGGAACCTACACTCTGCCTGGGATTCCTCACTCAGCTGGGGATTTTTCTAGAGATGTTACCACATGCATTTCCAAGCAAGAGGAGTTGTCACGGTACCTTACAATGCCGGTGGACATGGTTTAGGTGCACTGCGGTATTACGACCCTCCATGTCGCAGGATTGATGCAGAGGTTGGATGCATCAATGCTAGATGCGTCATCTGCAGATGCGAGGCTTCAAGCATGCTGCAGGCCTCTGTTTTATGTGTTTGCTTCCTGTAGTCTCCTCCTACCTACTTTCTCCCTCTGAGCTGCTCCTCCTACCTACTTCCTGAGGAGGGGTTTAAAGGGCAGACTGAGTCCTGACTCAGTCACCCTTATGTTGTTGTTCTGAGCAGTTCAATTATTTGGTATTCCTGATTCCTGTGTAGGACCCGGCTGGTCTGTCCATCCATTCTGGTGTTGACCTGTGGCTCTGTCTGACCATTCTCCTTGTGCATTCCAATTTGGCTTAGACACCCTTTCTGGTGCAAACCTGTGGCTCTGGCTGACTAGCCGCTCCGTGTATGACCTGGCTTGTCTGACTACCCACTCTGGTGTTGACCTGGGGCTCTGTCCATTGCGCATCCAGCATACCAACGCTTCAGTGGATATCCTATCTGGTGCAAACCTGTGGCTCTGGCTGACTACCCACTCCGTGTATGACCTGGCTTGTCTGACTACCCACTCTGGTATTGACCTGGGGCTCTGTCCACTGCGCATCCAGCATACCAACGCTTCAGTGAATATCCTATCTGGTGCAAACCTGTGGCTCTAGCTGACTACCCGCTCCATGTATGACCTGGCTTGTCTGACTGTCCTATCTGGTGCTTACTAGATGGCACTGTCTGTTTGCTCTGTGTGTTGTTCCCCGTTCCACAGATATCCTTCCTAGTATTGACCTGGGGCTCTAGCAGACTCCTAGCTACTGACTGCAGGCTGAGTCAGTGCTACCTTTGGGCGTTCTAATTACCACGGCACTCCAGTGGGTTGAGGCCTAGTATCAGATAGTCTGGTGGATTTATTTGAAGACTGCTATTTCTGATACAGTGCTTGCTTCTTTTATTACCCTCTGTGTGTTATTTGTTATTTGCGTTACTGTTAATATAGTTCTAATAAAGGTGATCTTAACTATACCGTCTGACTCCTTGTCTTGCTTGCCAAACGTAACAGGAGTAAAGTGGGACTCCTGATTTCCCTCCTGTCGTGCAAAGCATTGGCATGGGCCAATCCTCTTTGGGAGACAGACAAAACTGTCATTTACAATTTCACTGAGTTTGTGGCCTTGTTTCATAGGGTCTTTGACGTTCAGGGTCGGGCTACCTCTGCTGCCAAACGGCATATGACCATCTGCCAAGGCACATGTACAGTGGCGGAGTACAATTAGATTTCCGTACTCTGGCAGCAGAGGTAGGATGGAATAACGAAGCACTTGTAGCCGCATTCTCCCAGGGCCTATGTGACTCGATCAAAGATGAGATTGCAGCCCGTGAGCTGCAGAGTAATCTGGAGGAGCTGATTTCAGTTATCATTCTGGTAGATAGCCGTATCCAGGAGAGACCATCGTTCAAAGAACGTTTGCGTAGGCCTCCATCCCGGTTGGCACCCAGCTTTGTGAACCCACCCAATCCTCCCTCACCTCCCATGTCTCCTGGTTCTGACTCCACTAGAGGAGAACCTATGCGACTAGGGTTTACGCGCCTTTCAGTGGAGGAGAGGGTGCTCCGCCGGAGGGAGGACCTCTGTTTATATTGTGGGGAGCCTGGTCACTTGTTGCGCTCTTGTCCTGTCCGGCCAGGAAACGCTCGCACCTAGGGTTACGTAGGGGACAGATCATAGGTGGAGTTTCACAGTCCCCAGAGACTATTCAAGGCAAGCCAATCCAATCCCTGAGGTAGTTCTGTCTTGGGCTGAGTCATTGGTGGTTGACTAGACTCAGGTGCCACTGGGTTTTCATTGACACAGACTTTGCAGCCCAGCATTCGATTCTGCTGCTACCCCTCCCATTGATGGGAGCCCCTACGACCTGCACAGGTTACCCTTGAGACTCATTCCTTGTCTGTGAGGGTAGGGGCTTTCCACGTGGAGACCCTACAGTTCCAGGTCATCCAGTCTCCTCATTGCGCTATTATTCTGGGATTTCTCTGGTTGCAGCTAAACAATCCGAGGATTGATTGACAGACGTGTAACATCGTATCTTGGTCCCCTCAGTACAAGAAGTCTTGCCTACAGCACCCTACGAGAATTTTGTGTACCTCTACCTCATTAACTGCAGAGTATCAGACCTACAGAGAGGTATTAAACAAGGTAGAGGTCAGTACATTGCCTCTGCGTAGGCCGTATGATTGTACTGTTGATCTAGTTCCGGGTGCCAAACCTCCCACGGGTTGTGTTTATCCCTTGTCGGTGGAGGAGAACCGAAGTATGGAAGACTAAGTGGCAGATGCCTTGTCCAGAGACATAATTCACAAGTCTTCCTCTCCTGCGGGGGCAGGGTTCTTTTTCGTGAAAAACAAGGATGGAGAACTTAGACCATGTATTGATTTTAGGGGCCTAAATAAACTGATGCTCAAGAATGCCTACCCCATTCCTTTAATCACCAAGCTGTTTGATCGGATCAAGGGCTCCACAGTATTTACCAAACTTGATCTCAGAGCCACTTACTATCTTGTAAGAATAAAAAAGGGCCACAAGTGGAAGACAGCATTTAACACCCAGAGCAGGCACTATGAATATTTGGTGATGCCCTTCGGATTGTGCAATGCTCCCGCTGCCTTCCAAGAATTCATAAATGATGTCTTGAGAGATTTACTACAGAGGGGTGTCATGGTTTACCTGGAAGACATTCTCATCCACTATCTGAACCTAGAGACTCATAGGGCTAATGTGTCTTTGGTCTTACAGCTGTTGAGAGAGAACACGTTATTTTGCAAGTTGGAGAAATGTGAATTTCATAGATCCCAGGTGACATTCTTGGGGTACGTTATCTTCTCCTCCGGTCTAGCCATGGACCCGCAAAAACTTTCTGCTGTTTTTGCAGTGGCCACTTCCTATCGGCTTGAAGTCCATACAGTGGTTCCAAGGTTTCACAAACTACTATAGGAAGTTTATATGAAACTTCTCTACTGTGGTAAAACCCCTCACGGACATGACTCAGAAGGGGGATAATCCTTCGGACTGGTCACCCAGTGCGCTGCAAGTCTTCAAAAACCTGAAGTCCGCTTTCGCCAAAGCTCCTGGAAGTTGACACTTAAGAATCTGGTGTAGGTGCGTTGATGTCTCAGTGTGTGGGGAGCCAGGTAAACCAGTACTTCTGTGTGGGTTTTTTTGAAAAAATTGTCTAGAACTGAGAGTCTGCATGATATGGACGATCGCGAACTACTGGCCATTATTCTCTCTTTAAAGGAATGGCGGCATCTACTAGAAGGAACTAGAATTCCGATTTTGATACTGGCAGATCACATATCTGTCTGAGGCCAAGAGGTTATCTCGTCGACAGGCCAGATGGGCCTTGTTCCTGTCGAGGTTCAACTATGTGGTTTCTTACCTCCCAGGCACTAAGAATATTAAGGCGGATGCCCTTTCCCATCAGTTCAGGGCAGATTACGAGGAGGAGAGTCCTCCAACTCCTGTCATTCCCCCCGATAGGATATTGGCTACTGTTCGCACCAGTATTATCTCTCCATTGGGAGAGGAGATATTGACCGCACAAGCCTCCGCACCAGTTGATAAGCCAGGTGGGAGATGCTTTGTGTCTGAGTCTCTACTTATGTAATTATTAGAGACTTACCATGCCTTGAGGGAGGCTGGGCACATTGGTAGAGATCAACTCATATGGTCCATGTCTAGACTGTTCTGGTTGCCCAGTCTGAGAGCAGACTGTTCTGCGTTTGTGGCCGCTTATGCGACTTGTGCCCAGACCAAGACCCCCAGACACCTTCCAGTAGGGCTTCTTCAGTCCTTTCTGAATGAGGAATGGCCTTGGTCTAACTTATCCATTGATTTTATGGTGGAACTGCCTGTCTCTGAAGGGAACACGGTCATCCTTATGAACGTAGATCCGTTTTCTAAGATGGCTCATTTCATACCTCTGAAGGGACTCCCCTCCACTAGGCAGTTGGCAGAGATTTTTGCCAGAGAAGTAGTGTGCCTCCACGGTATACCCAAGGTGGTGGTCTCAGATCGCGGGAATCAGTTTGTGTCTCGTTTTTGGAAGTCTTTTTGCGGACAGATGGGCATCCAACTCTCATTCTCCTCTGCTTACAATCCTCAGTCTAATGGTGCTGCTGAGAGGTCTAATCAAGAGTTGGAACAGTTCCTCCGTTGTTTCATTTCGGACCATCACAATAATTGGGCGAACCTGTTACCATGGGCTGAGTTTGCCAGGAATTGTGCTGTGAATTCTTTCTCTCAGAACTCCCTGTTTCTGATAAATTGCGAGTTTCAACTTTCTCTTCTTCCTGAATCCTTTAAGGTACAGAACATTCCAGCACTGGACGAGCATTTGAGGGCACTCCGCTCCACTTGGGTACGGGTTCAGAGATCCCTGCAAAGGTCCATGCAACGCTATAAGAGGCCCGTAGACGGTTGGTGTGCACTATTGCTCCTGTCCGTCCCAGGCCTGTCAGAGTTGGGGACCACGATGATTATGAGGTGCAAAATATTTAGGACTCACGTAGAGTCAGAGGCTAGGTGCAATATCTGGTGCATTGGAAGGGCTGTGGCCCGGAGGAACGTTCCTGGGTGGCCAAAAGGGACTTACATGCTCCAGCTTTTATCCGTACATTCCACTCCCGGGTTTTCCTGCTGGTTCTGGCCCTCTTCCATGGGGGAGAGATCATTAAGGGGAGGGTACTATCTCAGTGTACCTTGGCATCTGTGCTGCCAGTTACCCTTGTGCTGTTTCTCTGCTCTGTCTGAGGGTCACGGTTGCAGGCGCTCAGTACTGTCTCTAAATGCTGGTGCTTGTTTGGACGCACTCATACATTTGACTGATTGATTCCCTCCTCCGTGTATGACATTGGCCTGTCTGACCATCCACACCAGTTCTGACCTGTGGCTCTAGTTCTCTATCACTCCGTGTGGCTCTGGCTGACTACTCACTCTGTGTAAGAGCCCAGCTTGTCTGACTATCCACACCGGGTCTGACCTGTGGCTCTGGCTGACTACTCATCTGTATCTGCTTCTGCAGTGTTATAATTTCTCCCATTTCTGCGTTATTTTATAAAGCCTATTCTTTAAAATAACCAACTTCAAGGATGTTACTTCATAAGATCCATAGAGTACAGGGCCGGATTTACATCCCAGGCTCCCCTTGGCAAATCACTCTAAGCTCCCTTATCTCCGCCCATGGCCACACCCTCATGACCACACTGTTTCCTGGCACATAAAATAACCTTGGCCTTTAACAAGCAAGGACAAAAAAAAAAAAAAAAAAAAAAAAAAAAAAAAAAGCTTTAACTACTTTGATTGCTAGAGAGATCTCCAATGCATTGATCTCTCTGGCATCCATGGGGTTAAATAATAGCCTGTAAATGGGTATAAAACTGGAGTAGAGACATTGAGATTGCTCTGGTCATACCCACAGCTGAGGCTCCCCTCAAAAGTTACACCTTTAGGCAGTTGCCTGCTCTGCTTATTGGGAAATACAGTCCTGATTGATTAACAGTGAAACTGGAGAGTATATCTCAGTGCAGATGTTATTTCCTCTTTATTATAATATCTAGATTATAACCCCCTGGTCTTTGTCTGCTGTATCCAACCTTAATACAGACCACAAAAGGTAAAGCTGTTTGAAACTCATTGATTAGCTTAGCAGTTGCTTCCTTGGTATTAGGCTGCCCTCAAACATTCTGTAGGTAGAAACATGTTTTAGCACATTTAGCACACTTCCATGCAGAAGTAATGTTGTTTAGACAAAGACCCTGGATAAAAGTGGGGTCTGTTTAATAGATAAACATTTAATTTGTATGAAAATATGCCAGGCATCATTCTATTATCTCCACAAAGACTTACAGGGATTGCCAATCACCATTCTTTGAATGCCCAAATCCCAAAGCAACAGCTGCAGCAGCTAATTTGTCATTACAAACAACAGAAACTGTTCTGGATGAAGAACAATGGATTAATTCTGGGAAAACAAGCTGAACCAAAGAAGGTGCATAAACATTACCACTGATTTAAATGGGGATTTGAACTGCTTCAGTTCTAGTGAAGTCTCCAATGCATTGTTCTGAAATGCGTTTTGGACCTCTCAAAGGATAAAAAGTCAAGTTTAAATCAATGGGATTTTGATGATTTTTTTATTTTTACCTTATGATGCAGTCAGTTTGCTACATAATTAATCCAGTTCCCCTTGTTAGTACATCAGCCTCAGTGGTTCATGTGAGAGATGTTAGTGACATTCTGGGGAGGTGCCACAGACACTGAAATAGCAGCGATCTGGTAATGTTTGTGTGTGACTTTAACCTGACCTTGGAGAGTCTAAGCTGAGGAGGCTGGATCTGGAATCTGCTCTATGTGGAAAATGTTCCTTGTTTAGCTACAGAACATCTTGACCTTCATTTCTGCAATATATCAAATAATACTTCAGTGTCTGACTTAGGAACTTTGTATTTTTCTATATTTTGGTTTATGGTAAATGTGTGCAAATATTATATAACGTGTATAAAACCCCAATTTGTTACATTGGCTCTATCCATGGATCCCTTTTTTTGTACAGAAATCATGAGTCCAAACAGACATATAACACACATCTTTTAGCAGTGTCCTGTTCTAAATCACTATTTAAAGGGATAGTAATACTGCATTTTATCTTTATTTTATTTTGTAGGCATTAAAAAAACACGAAGAATGATATAAGTCTTATCTCTCAAACCTTTATGGTTTATGAGATATTCACAAGCAAAGTTTCTCCTCCCGCCCCTTTTACCTAGTGTTAGCCATCTCTTCTCAGATGTGGAATGTAGTCCATAGACCAGACAGATAACAGAAGGGGACAATCTTCTTCCTATCAGAACAATGAAAGTCCTGCCCCCCTTGAGAAGTTATTCAGGTTTTTCCCTTATCTTAATTGAAGATTGTCCCTTTCTGCAGTCTACCTGGGCACCTCCTTTCTGCTCTGGCTGAGCAGTGTTACATAAGTAAAAGGGGGGGGAGGGGGATACTTTGTCGTTGAATTACTCTTGAACTACAACTCTGACAGAATTGAAATAACACTCGCCAAAGTCCAAATACTATGATGATTAATTAGAGCTGCTTTTATTATGAAACATTACTGTCCCTTTAATTGAATTTACATTCTATTCAGCCAATGTTACAGTTATAAAAAAAAGCAAACTAGACATCTTGATCTGGATTGTATTGCAGATGATAAATGTTAACACCCATTTTATCAAACATTTTCCTATTGAAGTCTATAAGGAGACTGGAGATAAAAGCAGAGATAGAATTAGCACCTGCAATAGAATCCAGCCCCTATTCTGCAAAAGAATAAGTATAGTAAGTGATAGTAAAGGGGCAGCTAACAGATATAACAAACACCACCACTAAAGTGTATGTGAGAAAAAAAAAATCTAAAAAAAAAATATATCCAAGCGCCCTCAAATATACCTCCTTAACCCTTTGAGTTGGATACCTATCTGACACTCAAAGGGTTAATAAGTGAAAAATAATAACCAATTTCAAAAATTAGTAATGGAGAGAATATGAAGGAAAAAAAGACAAATCTAATGAATATCACACAATATAAAGGATCTCCAGACAGATAAAAACACCCTTTCCCTTCTGTAGAGGAGTATAAGACTGTTTTCGAATAGAGGGGAGAAATCACACTAACTCACATACACTGGCCACACAGGGAAATACTACACCTATTGCAAGGAGACCTGATGTTTCCCACCCACAAGCAACATTAAAATTATCTCAACAATAAGAGAAAAGATACTGTAACATTAAAGAGTGTATCTCAAAGACTAAATAGGTACACCGCCTGGTACACTCAAGATAAAATCTTATGTCACGCACGGTGCACCAGGAGACCTCATTACAGTTATAGTGCTTAGGGGAAATTTGGAAAGACCTATAATCTGATTGTAAAAATTGAGCTTTGTAAAGGTTTGTAGCCAAAAGCATTGGTAGCTTGCACACCATGTCAAAGCACCTAGGCAAGTCCATATTTGCCTGAAACCAGTGACACTGTCTTACCCCTGCTTTGAGCAGAAGCCTAGTGAAGGGGAATAAAGGATAATTTAGACTTTCCCTAAATGCAAAAGCAACTGTGTGCAGAGAGTTGCTAACCAAAGAGGTGGGAGGAGCCTACATTTCTCAAGATATAGAAAAAATACACACAAATTTGGCAAGGTCTACCTTATCAATAGTATTAAAATATATATCCTATATAATAATTTGCTAAAACGTGTGTAACGACGCAGTCATGCGCAGTAGAGACTGCCCGCGCTGCGGCTGATACAGAGCTGGATGCTCCAAAGGAGCGTACAGCTCTGTATCAACCGCGGAGCGGGCAGTCTCTACTGTGCATGACTGCCCCGCGACCGGCTGGCAGTGGCACTGTGGCCTGAGTAACGGGCTCTTCAACTAGTATATATATATATAGCTAGGAGAGTAGCAACAATTATATTTTGAACTCATGTAAAGAAAGCAAACATACAAGTATTTTCAGCTTTCCTGCCACATTCAGGTGCCTCAGACTGGGCAAGTCCCTGTCTGCCTCAAATTTGGAGTGAACATGTATTTAGTTTAATATTATTAAAAAGCAGCCATCGATACCATCTTACCTCTGCTTTGAGCAACATCTTAGTGAAGGGAAATAAGAGCGGTAATTATAGCTTCCCTAACTGCAAAAACACTTGTGTGCAGAAAGCTGTTAACTAGTACATATAATAAGTAACTATATGAACATTATTGAAAAGGAAGGTAGAGCTTGCTAGGTTTTTGTGTGTGTGTGTGGGGGGGTTATATTTATTTTGGAGGTTTTTGGCTCCATCCACCTTCTTGGTTAATACTTCTTTCACGCAGATGCATTTGCAATTAGAAAAGGTATAAATACTTCCTTTATTCACTTCGCTAGGGATTTGCTCTCAGCAGAGATAAGACTGTACTGCCCAATCTGATGTGTATTGAAGCGGCAGGCAATCTGCACATGAGTTTGGCCACAAACATGTTGCTAAGCCATACTGTTTATTATGAATAGTAATCACAGGTTATATAAAGTTGGGATCTGATGTACACACTGTTTCTTTTGTTTATTGTCTGTAGTCATAATATAGCCACTTCTCAACTAACACATATACTGCATGTAACTATTTGAACACTATTAATAAGTAAAGTAGAGCTTGCCAGGCTTTTGTGTATTATATTGCTTTTTTGGGAGGTTTTGACTCCTCAAAACAGTATCACTGTTACAGCTTACCTTGACATCAGCATCATCTGCAGACGCGAGGCTTCAAGCATGCTGCAGGCCTCTGTTTTATCTGTTTGCTTCCTGTAGTCTCCTCCTACCAACTTCCTACTTCCTCCCTCTGAGCAGCTCCTCCTACTTCCTGTGGAGGGGCTTAAAGGGCAGTCTGAGTCCTGACTCAGTTGCCCTTGCGTTGTTGTTCACAGCAGTTCTGTTACCTTGGGCTCCGTGTATGATCTGGCTAGTCTCCCATCCATTCTAGTGCTGACCTCTGTCTGACTATTCTTTTGCCTAACCCCTAATAGTGGACATCCAATCTGGTGCAGACTTGTGGCTCTGGCTGACTACCTGAACTTTGTATGACCCAGCTTGTCTGACTACCCCCTCTGGTGCTGACTTGTGGCTCTGTCTGACTATTCTTTCGTCTTTTCCCCTGGTGATCAGACACCCAATATAGTGCGGGCCTGGTGCTCTGGTAGACTTGCATAGCTGACTGCAGGCATGAGTCAATTTTCACCTTACTTCTACTGACTGCAGGTGTTAGTCAGTATTCGCTCCTACTGACTGCAGGCGTGAGTCAGCATTTGCTCCTACTGACTGCAGGCGTGAGTCAGTATTCACCCTTACTGGCTCCAGGTGTGAGTCAGTGATATTTCCTTCTGACTGCAGGCTGAATCAGACCTCATAGTAACATAGTAAATTAGGTTGAAAAAAGACACAAGTCCATCAAGTTCAACCTTCGCCTCGTACCTCAGAACTGAGAATTTTATAGCTTTCCTGCTATAACAGTATAACTCTGTATGTTCCCTTTTGAAAGAAATGTATCTAATCTTCTCTTAAATGTATCCATTGTATCTGCCATAACTACCTCCCTGGGTAATGAATTCCACAATTTAACAGACCTTACTGTAAAAAAACCCTTCCTCTGCTGAAGTTTAAACCTCCTTTCCTCTAATCTCAAGGGGTGTCCCCTGGTCACCTGATCAGGCCTTGGAATAAATAGCTCACTGCAGAGATCCTTGTATTGACCTCTCATATACTTGTACAATGTGATAAATTCTCCTCTTAGTCGTCTTTTCTCTAGAGTAAATAAACCAAGTTTGTTTAGTCGTTCCTCATATGTCAAGTCTTCCATTCCCTTAATTAATTTTGTTGCTCTCCGCTGCACCCTCTCTAGTTCTAGTATATCCTTCTTCAGAACCAGTGCCCAAAATTGCACTGCATACTCAAGGTGAGGTCTTACCAATGATTTGTATAATGGCAAAATAATGTTATCCACTCTTGCTTCGATACCTCTTTTTATGCAAGACAGGACTTTGTTTGCCTTTGCTATTGCTGTTTGACATTGGTCACTGTTTCCAACTTTGTAGTTGACAAGGATACCCAGGTCTTTTTCTAGCAATGAGTCACCTAAAATTATTCCATTAAGTTTATAAGTAGCCTTGGGATTGTTTCCTCCCAAATGCATGACTTTATACTTCCCCACATTAAACTTCATATTCCACATGTTTGCCCAATATGACATTGTATGTAAGTCCCTCTGTAGAGAGAAAATATCCTGTTCTGAATTAATGATTTTGCATAAATTAGTATCATCTGCAAATATTGATATTTTGCTTTCTATATCTATTTCCAGGTCATTTATAAACGTTAAAAAGCAGCGGACCTAATACTGAACCCTGAGGTACTGGAGAATTTTCCATTTACAACCACACACTGTTCCCTATCCGTCAGCCAGTTTTGTATCCAATTGCAAAGGTTATCTCCTAGCCCCAATTTCCTTATTTTATACACCAGCCTTCTGTGTGGCACTGTATCAAATGCCTTTGCAAAGTCTAGATATACTACATCTACTGCCTCATTCCTCATCGGATAAAGATCCTGGGTTCTTGTTCCAGTTCCTGTTCCTGGTTCCAGCTGAGACTTCCAGTGGCTAAGGCCTAGTCTCCAGCACAGTGGTTTAGCATTGCAACCTATTATTTCTGATAGCAGGCTTGCTGGCTATTACCCTGTGCTTATTCCTATTGCATATCTTGTATATATACTCTTTATGTCATTTGTCAATAAACTGCATTATCTAAACCGTACTGACTCCTGAACTTCTCTGGTTAACCATGACAATCACTGCCTTTTAACCTTTTGAGTGCCAGAAAGGTATCCAACTGTTTGTGTTGCAATGCTTTGCACACCTCTCTGGCACTCAAAGGGTTAATTGTATTATGCTAGGTACATGTTCACTCCAGATTTGAGACAGTTTGGGAATTGCCCAGTTTGAGTTATCCTAACATGGCAGCAGGCTATTCATGTCTTTGGCCACAGAAATATTTCTAAACCTCACTGTTTATTATCCGTAAGTAAGTTACAGGTTATTTATTACATAAAAAAGTTTTTGCGCACAAAGCATGATCTACCACACAGAAACATTGGAGCAAATGGTCAATATATTTCATCAGTAAACAAACGTTGTATTGAGCAAGCAAAGCAGGTTTAATGAAACAAAAACATTCTTCAAAAATAAAAACTGGAAAATCAAAGGCAGAAAGAAAACCAGTTACAGCCATCATTATACTTATTACTTATGTGATTGAAAGAAGGGAACTGTGGGTAATAGGGGAGGAGAACTTTAATCCCATGACACTCCACTGAGATGCGCTCATCTATTGTTCATGTTAAAGTAATAATAACACTGTATTTTGACTTGACATACGTTCTGAAATTGCAGAATATGTATTGTCAATATGCCTATACCTTTTATTATATGTATTTTTTTCATCTTCTCCTAATATTTTTTTTTTTTTACACTTTTATGTCCTTGTATGTCAATGAGGTATCTGGATCTCAGTTTTGAGAGAGTTTCTTGGCTGATAATTTATCAAAAGCAGGATATAACCCAATGTTACAGTCTTTCTGCTGCACGGACTGCTTTCTTATATACATTGCTTTGTTTTGAATTGTATCTCTAGACCTGACAGAAAGGTCTCTATAAACAGATCCCTAAAGGTGTAATAAAATGGGTAAATAAGAAAAAGTATATGCAATTTGACTGTACATATTACATACTTGTATAATATATAAAGTCAAAATAAATGGTTATTATTCCTTTAAATGACCAGAAAAGAACTGGAATCATGGAGTTAAAGTTCTTCTCTCTGAACTATAACCCACATTTCCTTACATTTTATCATATGTTCGACAGCTATTTAAGTATTGTGTCTTTTAATATAAATTTAGATATATCTCAGATAATAAAGTATGAAACAGGGACCCACTGTATTTCACTCCATTCCACTCCGTCACATATGGCTAAGCATTGTGAAAAGTATATTTATCATAGTCTGACAATGACCAGATGCTCTATAGAAGCCCAATTAAACAAGAGGAGTTGACTGCTCAGCTTAATGACAGGGAACTAAGGCTGAGCCACTGGTGACCAGGAGGTAGAATGGTTGGAGACCTGGGGCTGACCCAGAAGTAGCTCTCCTGCTGATGGAGTCTGCAGTGATTGGCAGGTTGAGGATGATGGGGATTTTAGTCGCTAACAGTTGGAGAGTCAAAGGTTGCCCATCCTGGGTTGACCCTTAACCACTCTATATTTTACATTCATAAATGTTAAAAAAAATAAATATATTACATCTCACAAAATAACTTGGTCAGCACTGAAGGCCTCTCTGCATTAATGGGTGAAAAACCCCATTTAAATTAATGGAAATTTGGTGAACCTTTCTTTGTCACCTATAGTACAGTTGTTTTTTCTTGTTAAATATGGCCCAAAACTATTAGCACTGGGGGCAGTTTGGGGGGAGGGGGGTCTGGTTTCCCTCGAGGAATACACGTGTTTGGGTGTTTATTTGTGTTTTCACATATATGGCCTAATGGTTAGGCCTGAGTATGAAACAATCTTATTGGACATCCAGTCAGGGGTCCAGTGATCTGTGTGTGACAGTTCTATTATTTTACTGGGGGTGGTATCTTTTTCTAGTACCGGGTGAGCTGGCACCAGGATTGCCTTCTTTCTGTGGGGATTATTGATCTTTTATATTTTATAAGCAATTGAAATTTTGTATATTATGTCATCTGTGTGTTGTGTTTGTAAAACTTTATACTTAATAAAAAGTATTTAAAAAATATGGCCCAAAACTCCATTTTAGCAGGGCAAATTAGCACCCTGGGGCTGAACAGCAGCAGTAGAAGATATTCCATGGCGGAATACAGGAAGGAAGCACAATAATAAGAATGCATGACTTGAATCAGGACACATAATTAAATAGGTTTCTGAGGAGAGGTCAGCGGGAGAGCAGAACATCCATCAATCTCATCAACCTCAGGGAAATCAGGACTGGAGAGGATGAATGACTGATAATTGTGCAGGTAGATTCCATATTACACTGTCCTTTATTCAAGGTCACTGCTACAATCCCCTCTTCAGTGGCCATGCCATTTAGAGTCCCATTCATGGGCCATTGGGAGTCTAGGGCAGTCTGTAATGGCTGGTATAAGACTTGTTTGATATGAGACATTACTGCATATGTATAAAGGCAAAGGTGGAGTAATTCTGGGGCAAGCCAACTGCACATTAGATAGCATTAAAAATATATTTGTTTTAAAGGGGAATGGTGCAATAGGAATCAATGGGTCTTAATTTGCTTAACAGAAGGATTCACCTTGGTAGGAGTCCTTCATGAAGCATCCAGTTATATAGATCTGTTTATTGATTGACTGCAGTATGTCTGTAATTTACAGAATGTTGTGATCTCTACTGAAGTCCACCTCTAGGTCAGGTGTCCTCCCAACAAACAATAGGCTTCAATAGACCTGAATGGCTCATAATGGTCATTATTTGTTTTTATCAGATTGTAAACTGAAGCAGTTAGCAGTATCCTGCAACAAGATAAAAAGTGACTAAAATAGTGTATATATAATATATACTAGTAGATGTGTGGCACGGCTTTGCTTGTGCAGTGAGGCCTTGTTGGTTTTTGTTTTAACCTTTTGAGTGCCAGAGCTGAATTCTTCTTTACCATCAAAGAATATTTATTGCAATGGTCTAAAAT
Organism: Rhinophrynus dorsalis; assembly: GCA_037306005.1. Taxonomy (NCBI): domain Eukaryota; kingdom Metazoa; phylum Chordata; class Amphibia; order Anura; family Rhinophrynidae; genus Rhinophrynus; species Rhinophrynus dorsalis. The sequence goes on along the minus strand of CM074724.1, from coordinate 83,121,298 downwards.
GTATTTGGCTTACAACAGAACACCAATATACAGTATTTCATGCCGCTGGCATGCCATTGTATTATTTTTTGTATGTTTATGGCAGTTTACTGACATTTCTACAGCTCAATCAACAATTATGTTCAGGTGCTACTTATCTCATAATTATGTGTTTATACATCTATACCCTCAATGTAACTTTGAATCAGCTATAGTGGCCATTGAATGACATAGCCCTTGCTGGTATTAACAATAAACTGTACTAATAGCAATGAGTAAGTGAATTTTCAAATGCATCTGGACTTAAAAATTGCATAGGAGTGGGCACACACCCCACATGCAAAATGCAGTCAATATTTGCAAATTACTCAAATCTTACTGTGTAATTAATATTGTTTTAAAACAAATCAGATGTTTAGAATGTATTGGAATTCATCACAATAGCCCAGTCTTTATGAATTGATATCTCAATAAGGCCTCAAATCAAACCAACCTGCTAGAGCAGGAGTAAGCAACTAGGGACGGGTGAAAAGTCTTGATTTTAACTTGAATTTTTACAGAAAAAAGTAAATTTTATGATTTTTCTTTGGAAATTCTCATGTATAGCGAATACATACTTTTGCTGCATTTTTTGCTGCCACCAATGAAATCCCAACAAGTATTTTGCCAAATTCCTGCCATGTTTTTTATGGCAGTGAGAATGTCTGCTATAGAACTCCTGTTGCTGAGTGCTTTAACAGGGTGTGTACAACATAAGCCTTGAAATGTCTGTTAGCAAGCCGAGGCCTACTCCAGTATAAACCTTGAACATTTTTTAGAAAGCTGAGAAATCTTACAGAAACATAAGCTTTGAAAAAATTGTTAGCAGGCTTAACCCCTTAGTGACGGCCGCGTGCAGACGCGGCCGTCACTTAACGCCCGTCTAACATTTTTTTTTTTTTTTTTTTTTAAAGAATCCGGAGTCCCCAAACGGCATGCAGCCGCGCGGGGAGCCGGATTTCCGGGACGTACATGTACGTCCTCTGTCACTAAGTGACAGCCACACAGGACGTACATGTACGTCCTGTGTCGCGAAGGGGTTAAAGGGATAGTAACGATTCAAAATAAACACGCTCCAATTATTCTCTATAGTTTTTGGGTCATGTAGAGCAGTATTATTATGTGTAGTTCCAGAGTAATTGAGTTATTAAGTGTCCCCCTCCCTCCCCTCTTAACTATTGTAAACCGCCTCCCCTCAGATTTGGAATCTGGTCGCTTGACCAGACAGATCACAACAAGGGATAATCTATACAAGGAGGGCAGGTTTTTCCTTAGGCTAACAGAAGATTGTCCCTTGCTGTGATCCATCCAGATGGTCTTGCTGTGCAGCTTTACATGGGTAAAAGGGGTGGGAGGGGGGTACTTTATGATTCAATTAGTCTGAAACTACACATCGTAGAGAATTATAATAACACTCTAAATGGTTCAAAAATGTAAACAAAAAATAATCAGAGCTCCATTTATTTTTAAACATTTATATCCATTTAAGCCTGCAACAATATAAGCTTTTAAAAATTGTTAGCTGGATGAGGCTGAAAGCACCTGATTTCTATCTTGAGGGATGAATTCACATTGTCAACAACTCTTGCCATATAATGTTTCCATCCTCTTGCTCATGACACTAACCACTTGTTTATACAACTCTGGTACAGCCATCCTTGATAAATAACTGTAGCTTAAGATATGCCATCAGGGTGCAACAGATGACAGGTCTTTGAAACCCTATATTCCACAAAAGAATAGGGAAGCATGTCAATTGATATAATTTTCACAAGAATGCAATTACACAGGCATACTTTTGAATATTTTATGCATTTTTTTTAATATTCTAAGAACTCAGTAAATAGGGATTGGCAGGACTCATTTAATTGTTTTAACAACATGATTAATGGTGGCAGAGGTAAATGTCAGGACTCTATGAATCTTGTCACCTCTAGCTGCTAACTTGGTCATTCTCCTCAGTGCTTTGCATTTGCACAACAGCAGCACGAGACACAGGCCTTGTCATCCTGAGAAAATGTCCCACTCTGAGACATTTACAACACTACAATTATGTGCCCTTTTTACCTGTGCCCTTTGAGAAATGCTTATTTTGCTGTTAGTCATTGCACCTTTGTTGTGCTGCTGGTGTGTTTACCAATCAGACCTATGGTTTTACTTCAGTTGGAAATAAGAATGTGCTTAGATGTGATCCTCTTTCCCACTGCTCATGTTTTGTTTTTGTTTTTTTTTTAACAAAAGATGACAGATAGTAACATATTGAGCTTTTCGCTTGTGATTGAAGTATCTCCATACTGGAGCTTTCTTAGGTTGATGTGTTCCTGAGGGACTACTACTATAGGGACTAGATGTTGCATGGGTACTAGCAGTAGGTAGCTCTGCACTTTAAACAGCAGCAGAAGCACTCATAGCTAGTGTTAAGTTGACCTAATTTGCTGCTTAAACAATAATAATTAATGTGACGGGTAGGATTTGGACTTGGAATCAGTGTCGCTGATGATGATGACTGAGATGATGCTTGTGTATTTTTAGGCATGTTTACATATCCATAATCAAACTTTACATTGATCTCGCAAACAGATTATAAGCATACATAATATACATGGTGGATATAGGGATAGAAGTGTTGATTTTTACTTAAAATATACAACAGAGCTGAGGCAGGAAGCATCACCTCCCTGCCTGACACTGTCGCTTATCAATCAAAAAGGTTTTGTTTGTTTATTTTCATTTTTTGAACAACTGGTAGTGACTACCACTAATACTCCAGTCAAGCAATTCCAGCTTCTTCTCTTTACCTGTCTGCCACTGCAGTAACTAGAATCAGAACTTCAACTGGTTTCCCACTCTCTCCCAAGCACAGACTGATGACAAGCAGTAAACTGACACAACTTTTTATACTATATGACAGCAGGAGTACATGGAGGAAACTCTCCATGTGGTGGAACATACACTATTATAATTGATTTCAATGCATTGAAAAAAGTAGAACTGGAACTTCTACTAAAGGCAAGAATTGCTGCATGTATATACAGTACTGTAAAAAAGTCTTAGGAAGGTGTGAAAAAATATGTAACGTAAGAATGCTTTCAGAAATAGACATGTTAATAGTTTATATTTATCAACAAAATGCATAGTGAGTGTCACAGCTTACCTTGGTTTCAGCGGCCGTTCATGCCGCACAGATGATGCAGGAAGATGGCAGCGGTTGGGCGCATCAGAGCAAGATGGGTCATCTGCAGACGTGAGGCTTCAGAGTGTAGCAGGCCTCTGTTTTATGCCTTGCTTCCTGTAGTCTTCTCCTACCTACTTCCTTCCTCTGAGCCTGCTCCTCCTACCTACTTCCTGAAAGGGCAGTCTGAGTCCTGACTCAGTTGCCCTTGCATTGTTGTACAAAGCAGTTCTGTGTCTTTGGGCTCTGTGTATGACCTGGCTTGTCTGACCATCCAGTCTGGTGCTGACCTGTGGCTCTGTCTGACTATTCTCTTGTTATTCCCCTGTACCTAGCAGACATCCAACCTGGTGCGGACCTGGGGCTCTAGTAGAAGAGCTATTAACTGACTGCAGATGTGAGTCAGGTATCCTCTGCTACAGACTGACTGCAGGCATGAGTCAGGTATCCTCTGCTACAGACTGACTACAGGCATGAGTCAGGTAGCCTCCTCTCTGCATCGGATCAGATCCTGTGTTCCTGTTCCTGCTCCTGCTCCGTTCCAGTTCCTGCGCCTGGTTCCAGCAGAGACTACCAGTGGCTGAGGCCTAGTCTCCAGCAGTGTGGTCCATCTTGGCAGCCTACTATTGCTGATAGCAGTGCTCGCTGGCCTGTGACCCTCTGCCTGTTCCTGCTTATGCTGTTTATGCTATTGTGTACTATCTTACTTATATTTTAATAAATTGCATTTAACTATACCATACTGACTCCTGAACATCTCTGGGGAACCGTGACAGTACGCAAGGGCCATTAATTCAGACGGTGATAGTAATGCAGCTCTTCAAAACATCCTGGAGAGGATGGAGGCATTGGATCAAAATATTGATCAATTGTCTTTTGCCATACAAACATTGTTGCAACACACCACACAACTAGAACACACTAAACCACAAGTGGTGGCCACCCCCACTCCCTCCCAGGCACCAGTGGCTCACACCTCTTCTGATGCAGGCATGCTCAAGGGGTTGTCAGGTTCCTTTCAGCTCCCACAGCGGTGTGGTGGGGACCCAGACGCTTGCTGTGGTTTCCTCGATCAACTCGGCATATACTTTGAGATGGTTCTGCATGCCTTCCCTTCTGAGTGCAGTAAGATTGGCTTTCTGATTTCCTCACTGGTAGGGCGTTGACCTGGGCTAACCCACTATGGGAGACAGACAAACCCATTGTGTATAACTTTACAAAGTTTGTGGACTCCTGCAGGAAAATTTTTGATAGGCCAGGCCACGTGGCCTCAGCTTCAAAAAACCTTATGACCATTCGTCAGGGCACACGTACTGTGGCAAACTACTCAACTGACTGGCAAACTACTCAACTGCCTGGCTGTGGAAGTAGGCTGGAATAATGAGGCCTTGATAGCCACCTTTTCCCAAGGGCTGTGTGACACATTGAAGGAAGAAATTGCGGCGCACGAATTACCTAAAGATTTGGACAAATTGATTTTGTTTTGTATCCTGATTGACACTAGAATCAGGGAGAGACCTTCGTTTAGGGAGAGCCTGTGGAGGCCCTCGGACAGAGGGGCTTCTCGTTCTTCAGGCCCACACTATCCTCCCTCACCTCCCATGCTTCCTGAGCTTGTTTCTGACTGTTGCAAACCCATGCAAGTTGATTCCATTATCAGGGAGAGAGGCCCGTTTTGTGATTGCCGGCGGAAGGCTCCGGGCAGATTGTCCTCTCATCCTTCTGACACCTCCCGCAACTCCTGTACTGGCCTCTGAGGGCATTGAACCACGGCAAGCGGGTGCTACCCGGCTTTCTAAAGAGGAGAGGGCCATTAGGAGGAGGGAGGGACTTTGTCTGTACTGTGGTGGATCTGGACATTTGTTGTGTTCCTGTTCAGTCCGGGGACAAATCATTGGCGGCATTTCACTTTCCCCAGAGAATGTTTCAGATAAGCCCATGTTGAAGGCCTGCATTTATTGGGCAGATAAGTCAATCTCAGTTCCAGCGTTTCTTGACACGGGGGCCGCTGGCTGCTTTATTGATGCAGAATTTGCAGCCAGTAATAATATCCCTTTGCAGCTTCTTGCTTCTCCTCTGGCCATAGAAGCCATTGATGAGCGACCCTTGCAGCCCTCACACATTACGCATGAAACCGATTTGCTAACCCTGAAGGTAGGAGCCCTCCACACTGAAACCATGAAATTTCAGGTGATTAATTCTCTGCATTATGCCATCGTTCTGGGGTTTCCTTGGGTACAGGATGGATTGGCAGACGTGTGACATTGTGCCTTGGTCTCCACAATGCACTGTCCTGTCTGTCATGTCCTATAAGACTCACTCATGCTATTGCTCTACTCCTCCCCGAGGAGTATGACACATTTAAAGACTTCTTTATAGAAAGTTAGGCCAGGTCTTTACCATCACATAGGCCTTTTGACTGATCTTTGGAATTGTTCCCTGGTACTAAGCCTCCTAGGGGTCGTATCTATCCCTTATCTGTTGAGGAAAATAAGGTTATGGAAGAGTATGTTTCAGATGTGCTGGCAAGAGGCATCATTTCTAAATCCACATCCCCCACTGGTGCTGGATTTTTTTTTCTCAAGAAAAAGGAGAGCTACATCCATGCATTGACTTTCGTGGTTTAAATAAACTGTTGGTCAAGAATGCTTATCCCATACCTTTGATTACTGAACTCTTTGACCGTGTCAAAGGGTCTAAAATATTCACGAAACTTGATCTGAGAGCCGCTTACAGCTTAGTGCAAATAAAAGAAGGGCATGAGTGGAAGACAGCCTTTAATACCTGGAGTGGGCACTATGAATACTTGGTTATGCCCTTCGGTTTGTGCAATGCCCCGGCTGTCTTCCAGGAGTTCATCAATGATGTCTTAAGAGAACTCCTACAAAGTTGCATGGTTGTTTATTTGGATGACATCTTCATTCACTCTCCAACGCTGGAGATCCACCGCTCTGATGTATGCAAAGTCTTGAACCTATTACATGAGAACAACTTGTTTTGCAAGTTGGAAAAGTTTGAATTTCATAAGCCCCAGGGTTTGCCTTGGACCCTCAAAAGTTGTATGTGGTACTGGAGTGGCCTCGTCTTATAGGACTTAAAGTGATCCAAAGGTTTTTGGTGTTCGCTAAGTACTACAGAAAATGTATAAAGAACTTCTCTGCTATTGTCAAACCACTTAACAACATGATTTGTAAAGGGACCAAGACCTCTGAATGGTCCCAAATAGCTATCTTGGGTTTTGAAAAATTGAAGGCAGCTTTTGCTGCAGCCCCAATATTGGCGCATCCCAATCCCTCCATGCCCTTTACCCTGGTGGTTGACGCATCCGAGATTGGTGTGGGTGCCTTCTTATCACAATCTTCAGTGCCTGGGGAGGCCTTGTGCCCTTGTGGATATTTATCCATAAAACTGTCCGAAGCAGAGATGGTATATCAAATTGGGGACAGAGAGTTACTGGCAATTGACCTGGCCCTGAAAGAATGGAGGCACCTCTTGGAGGGCACTAAAACTCCTATCTTAATCTTGACTGACCACAAGAACCACATTTATCTTTCTGAGGCCAAGCGCTTGTCTTCCAGGCAAGCCAGATGGGCGCTGTTCCTTTGCCGTTTTAATTTTGTGGTCTCATATCTTCCTGGCTCGAAAAATGTTAAGGCAGACACATTGTCTCGCCAGTTTTGCTTGCCTTCCAGGGAAGAGTTTCCACCGTCCCCGATCATTCTGGCTGATCGTATCCTTGCTACTCTACTTAACCTGTATTACTTCTCCTCTGGGAGAGGAGATTTTGGCTGCCCAAACTTCAGCACCTGCTGACAAACCTGATGGCCGTTGCTTCGTTCCAGCACAGTTGCGCATTAAGCTGTTAGAGACCTATCATGCCTCAAAAATTGCTGGCCACATTGGTCGCGACCAATTGATTTGGTCTTTGTCACAAGTATTGTGGTGGCCTAGTTTCCGTTCAGATTGTGCTGCCTTTATGGCGGCTTGCACAACAACACAACAACAGCCAGTGGCCAACGGGGAATGTCCCTGGTCACATCTATCTATCGACTTTATGGTCGACCTCCCTCGCTCCATGGGCTGTACAGTCATGTTGATGATTGTGGACACATTTTCAAAGATGGCTCACTTCGTGCCACTTAAGGGCTTACCATTCACACAGGAATTGGTGATGGTTTTTGCTAGGGAGGTTTTCCGACTCCATGGCATACCCAAAGTAATCGTGTCCGATAGAGGAAGCCAATTTGTGTCCCGCTTCTAGAGGTGTTTCTGTGCTCATATGGGAATTCAATCGGCATTCTCCTCCGCGTACCACCTGCAATCTAACGGTGCTGCAGAAAGGTCAAACCAAGCCTAAGAACAGTTCCTCTGCTGCTATATTTCTGATCACCATGATAATTGGGCTACCCTGTTACCCTGGGCAGAGATTGCCAGAAATTGTGCTGTTAACTCATCTACTCAGAGTTCCCCGTTCTTGGTCAACTATGGGTTCCAACCCTTGGTTCTTCCTGAGACCTTCCAAGCACAAGTGATTCTGGCCCTTGACGAGCATTTGAAGGCACTCCGTTCCTCTTGGGTTCGGGTACAGCAATCCCTACATGGTTCTGTGCAGTGACAAAAAATGCAGGCTGACTGTAGGCGACTGCTGGCACCTACCTTCCAGGTAGGAGACAGAGTGTGGTTGTCTTCCCGTAACTTGTACCTCCAGGTTCCTTGTAACAAATTGGCACCTCGATTCATTGGTCCTTTCCGAGTGTTGCGCAAAATTAACCCAGTGGCTTATGCATTGGAGCTCCCTGCCTATATGCGCATTTATAATGTCTTCCATGCTTCCCTGTTAAAGCCCTTGGTCTGCAACCGGTATACCTCCGCTCCTGTCCGTCCTGCTCCCGTGAGAGTTGAAGATCATGAGGAATATGAAGTACAAAATATTCTGGACTCCCATTTGGTTCGAGAGGCGCCTACAGTATTTTATTCATTGGAAGGGATATGGTCCAGAGGAGCGCTCCTGGATTCCAGCTGATGATGTTCACGCTCCTGTCTTGGTACGCAGATTTCATGCTCGCTTTCCTGACAACACTGGCCGGCTCCGCGGAGGGGGTGCCTTTGAGGAGGGGGTACTGTCACAGCTTACCTTGGTTTCAGCGGCCATTCATGCCGCACTGATGATGCAGGAAGATGGCAGCGGTTGGACACATCAGAGCAAGATGCGTCATCTGCAGGCGCGAGGTTTCAGAGTGTAGCAGGCCTCTGTTTTATGCCATGATTCCTGTAGTCTCCTCCTACCTACTTCCTTCCTCTGAGCCTGCTCCTCCTACCTACTTCCTGAGGAGGGGTTTAAAGGGCAGTCTGAGTCCTGACTCAGTTGCCCTTGCATTGTTGTACAAAGCGGTTCTGTGTCTTTGTGCTCTGTGTATGACCTGGCTTGTCTGACCATCCAGTCTATTGCTGACCTGTGGCTCTGTCTGACTATTCTCTTGTTATTCCCCTGTACCTAACAGACACCCAACCTGGTGCAGACCTGGGGCTCTAGTAGATGAGCTATTAACTGACTGCAGGCGTGAGTCAAGCTTCTGCTTTCTCCATTCTGACTGCAGGCGTGAGTCAGGTATCCTCTGCTACAGACAGACTGCAGGCATGAGTCAGGTATCCTCTGCTACAGACTGACTGCAGGCATGAAACACCTGCCTGGGAGACCTTGCTGATGCAATATAACTACCTTGTGTCTTGTTGCTGTGCTCAGTCTTGCCATGGTTTATGACTTTTGACATAAAACTATGTTCAGCAACCTCACCTTGTTAGCTGAGTTTGGCTGTTCCTCACCCAGTTTTATTCCTCCTACACAGCTGTTTCTGTTTCAGTTAATGATTGTGTTTCAACCCACATATTAAATTGATGATCATTAGCACCTATTGGTATAAATGTTTAATCATACGCCTGACTATATGCCTACAAAATCCCTGACTTTGTTCAAGTGTACCTAGAAGAATTGATGCATTCTTACTTTAAAGCATTTTTTTCACACATGCCTATAACTTTTGCACAGCACTGTATACATAAAGATTTCCATTATATCAGGCTAACTTAGCCAGGTATTCTTGCATAATGTAGAAATAAACACTTTTGCTCAATTAATATCCTTGACATAACCTTAAACCAGTACCCTTTAACATAACAATTTGAGTGCCAGAAGTACACTGTATTACCTTCTTGTATTCAAAGGGTTACTGCATACATTAATCCCTTACTTTCAACCCTAAAAATCAACCACTAACCTAAATGCAATTTCTACTACCTAACCCTAATAAAGAAAACTTAACCTTCTCACTTAACCCTAAAAACTAACTCTAAAAAGCAGCCCCTCATCCTAATACCTAACCATAACTCTAACACTTAACCCTAACCCTACAAAACAACTTCTAATCATCTCCCCAGCATCTGACCCTTTCATCTAATCCCTAGCCTCTAGCTTTAACCCCAACATCTGACCATAACACCTAACATTAATTCTGTCTACCTGCCTGATACTTACCTTTCTTAGTAGATGTTAGGAACAGAACAACAGAAAAAACACTAGATCCCCTCCAGGCTGAAGTTATAGCCACTGCCACTACAAAATACATGGCAGCAGGTAAGAAACAGTATTGCACTCACTTTATTCAAACAAAACTTGGATGATATCTATATTGTATGGATATTTCTGAAATTATCAAGAATTCTAACCTTAGCAGCACCATATATTTCTATGCACTAAGCTTCTTTTGTGTTGGGGAATTGTCTAAAAACAATACCTATTAAGGATCCATGAGGATTGGAGTTTTGCAATCTAATTTTTTTTTTTAAAGACTGGTAAATACCCCACTTGCTTAAAATGACTGATGAAAGGGTTAACCACCCATTGTCCAGTGTGGATGCTTAGCACAACATACAGTCAATATTGCAAAGTCTAAAATATGATAAATGCAGCTGGGCTTATATCTGTATTCCTCAGCAAAGATCAGATCACAGGATTAGTGCAAAAGTTTGAGCATATGCAAAGCTGCTGATAAGACAGTTGGTTCAACAAAGAATGGATAGGCACTGGCTATTATAGAAATGCTAATCACATAACCACTTGGCATAGTGTGGTGCACTTAGAGGGATAGTAGTGTTTCATAATAAAAGTAGCTCTAATTAATCATCATAGTATTTGGACTTCGGAGAGTGTTATTTCAGTTCTGTCACAGTTGTAGTTCAAGAGTAATTGAATGACAAACTACCCCCCTCCCGCCCCTTTTACTGATGTAATACTGCTCAGCCAGAGTAGAAGGGAGGTGCCCAGGTAGATTGCAGAGAGGGACAATCTTCAATCAAGATAAGGGAAAACCTGAAAAACATGTCAAGGGGGGCAGTGCTTTCATTTTTCTCATAGGAAGAAAATTGTCCCCTGCTGTTATCTGTCTGGTTTATGGACTGCATTCCACATCTGAGAAGAGATGGCTTACACTAGGTAAAAGGGGCAGGAGGGGAAACTTTGCTTGTGAATATCTCTCAAACCATATCGTTCTTCATGTTTTTTTAATGCCTACAAAATAAAATAAAGATAAAACGAAGTCTTACTATCCCTTTAAGAGCCGAAGAAACCGTGTAAAAATAATAAACAGATGCAAAGCTTGAGAGGGAGACACAGGATAGAAATTCCCTCCCATGCCTTGCATCGAAAGACAGCTCTTTTAAGGCACTCTAATAAAGCAAAAAGATATTCAAAAAGTGTATAAATGTTTTATTGGTACAAAAAGACACAAGTTAACATCTGAAAACAATAAAAATCCAACAACACAGATAGGGCCTTGCAAAGTGCAAACGATGTCTAGACAACCTATAAATTACATAATACAGATCTAATGATCGTGGTGGATAAATATCCGGTATTCAATTCAATATCCCTAAAATGGAGCGATATGTGTTGGGATGATCAGCGGTTTCAGCTAGGGCTTTCCAGAATGTGATGTCCTGTACAACCCTTCTCTTTCTCCACATGTATCAGAAAAAGTATCTTTGTTCACTACATTATTTGGTTTGCTTTTCTGTTATACACGTGGTATGTTTGTTCAGTTACATTTTAGTATTGGTTTGCAGTAATATGCATTGGGCGTTCTACTGATGACATTATTTGTTTACTATTTCACTGCTCCATTTTAGGGATATTGAATTCAATACCGGATATTTATCCACCACGGTCATTAGATCTGTATTATGTAATATATGGGTTATCTAGACATTGTTTGCACTTTGGAAGGCGCTATCTGTGCTGTTGGATTTTTAATTGCTTTTAGATGTTAACTTGTGTCTTTTGGTACCAATAAAACATTTATATACTTTTTGATTATCTTTTTGCTTTATTAGAGTGCCGTCTTTAAAAGAGCTGTCTTTCGATGCAAGGCATGGGAGGGAATTTCTATCCTGTGCCTCCCTCTCAAGCTTTGCATCGGTTTATTATTTTTACATGATAAGACAGTTGGTGACCATGGTGTCAGATATGGATACACAGATGCATTGTCTATACATTCCCATACCCCCCTTTTCTCAAATCCTTCTATGGGCTACTGGCAGCCAATCAATTGGATGGAGCAGGCAGTCATCCGATGAAAAGTCAGTATGCTGCCTGGAGGAGCTCATAATTAATCGGTTTCTTAGATGCTGTGAAGAATATCACACAAAGTTGACTGGGGAAGATAACTCTCCCCATTTTTTGGGAAGATAACCCTCCCTTTGTCAGATGTATTAGTTAGTGTTATCTGCCCCCACCCCCACCAAAGTGTGAAATTCTTCACTCCAGTCAATAAAGGGGCTAATTGCCTTTTGCCATGATTACTGAGGACCTTCTTCTATGTTATGGTATTTGTTACATATTGGCTTACATCCAAAAATGATGCTGAGGCTGTTGCCGCCTGGTAAGTGCATGTGCATGTTCAATCTTCCTCTTGCTCTGTGATTCATTACCTTGGTGAATCCAAGACAAGCTAATAGTCTGGTGGGGGCATCTCCACTGGATTCACTGGGATGGACACACTGCAGTAAGTTCTTGCACTGCTCAGAGGAAAAAAGACCACTGGTGTAATGGTTAAGGAAAGGAAATCCCCCTATACTACCCACAAAGTTATGGTGAATCATGATAGTTGGTAGAAATGTATTAAGAAGTGAGAAAATATACTATGTTGTCTCCTTGTCATTGGATTTAAACAGAAGAATCTGAAATCTCCCTGGATACCTTGAATTCTTTTTTCTTATGGATAAATTACTAAAGTGCAGGGGGGAATTCCTTGGCCTCTCAGCCAATCAGCTTCTGTCTGTTACCCTAATACTTGAATACACAGCATGAAGCAGTGTATGTTCTCTGACTTATTCACAGAGTAAAGAACTTTGGTTATTTATCAGTGATCATGTTTCTTCACTATTGTAGGGTACAAAAGCAAACGATATGGGAGAAGATATGTAAGAAATTAGTGTATGTAGGACTTTTCTCTTGGAAACTCATATTTCTTCCATTGAGAAAAACATTCACATAGCAAATTTGTGTATGTCATTTTTTTTCTCATTAACCAACATTTCAATAAAGGAGAGATAAAAAGTCTAAGGACAGAAACTCTCCAGTTGCTAAGCTATTCTATGGAGCCTCCTTTTCAAGTTGGAGAGACCATACTGTAGTCTCCATAGAATAACATATGAACCTGGGATAATTCTTTCACTGGAGTTCTCTCACCTTGGTACATAGCCCGACCCATGTAGGTTCTTATGGATTTGAGTGGCAAATCCTTATACTCTCTGATAAATTACCCAGTGCACCACTCATTAATAAATCATGGAATTGGAAGAAACTCTAGAAAAATGAAGTTTTTCCAGGCATTTTCGAATTCACATTTAATAAATTAAGCCCACTGAATTTTACTTTATGAGAAAAAACATTTTAGAAAAATGTATTTATCATCTCAAATAAGAGGAGACTGTAGATACCGATGCCATGGAGTTTTATTTCATTTTGTTGCAAGTTACGTTTAAATAATGTCACAATTCTTCTACTGTGAAGTCATTTATACAACATTTTAGACCATGGTGCTCAGTGCAACTCCAACAGATACAACAATCCATCCTTGAACAACTGAGAAGCAAACACACATCACACAACAACTCAATTTTTGGGATTACTGTTGCTGGTTATAAGGCATTTAAAGACACGGTACAAAATCTTATCTAGTGCTTTGCATATCTGCACCCAAGTACCTGTGAATCATTTCTGTTCTTCCTCATCTCATCTTGTATTCAATGGCTTCTATTTGGTGTGGCTCAGTGCTTGTTACTCATGTCTACATCCAGTCAAGGCTTTGTTACTATAGGCTGGGGGCAGTCAATCATTGGACCTCCAGCTAATTAGGGACCTTAACTCCCATCATCAGTTGGTTTGGTGAGGATGATAGGAGTTGTATGCCCCAACAGCTGGTGATCAACATATTGTCTGCCCTTGCTATAGACAGTACTTATCTAATAGACATCTTCCTATCATGTGTGCTTGTGTGAATTCTTGTGTGCAGATTAGGGTTAGGTGTACACATTTAGTACATACTCCTAGCTACTTGTTATTCTGACAAAACTCTGTAGGAAAATCGAGTGTGAAGTTACTGGAAAAAAATTTGAACCAGGTACAGTTGTGAAGACGTCACATAGAGAGAGTCTAGATTCAAGTGTAAAACCCCAAAAATGTTATCTCACTTCTACTGTGCTTTAGCTACTTGGATACTAGAGAGGTCTCCATTGCATTGCTTCTCAATGTATTGGAGTCCTCTCTAGGAACCACAAGGTTATGTTAAGGTGTACCCCATGTAAACAAATGTGTTGTCTATCTAGTTCCAAAATATACTTCCAGAGTACTAGGTGTGACACTGGTAGAATGTAATCTAAGTAGTATATAAAGACGAATGTGCTTCTATCAATGAGTGATTACACATAGAGTTGTCCTACTATGGAGTAATAGAATGGCCATTATGCGACTGATTATGTATGCAGGGCTGATGTACTAAGTAAAATGGAGCAATCCTGGAGCATATCTTCAGCACCATATGGAGCATATGAAAAAATCCACATATTAATTTAGATTTAAATGGGATTTCTAACCCTTTGAATGCTAGCGATGTCTACAACATATTGTTTCATAATGTGCTGGAGACCACGTTAGCATTCAAGGGGTTAAAGGTCCATTTTAAAGTAACAGGAGTTTTAATTTGTTTGCTCTAGAATTGCATCTTTTTTATATATCAGTCCCACCATGTGTCCTAATTTAGAGCAAGTAAAATATTCAACTGTTTCAGGTTTTTTTTTTCTTAAAAAGAAAGCATTGTGTAATATAGGGAAAATGCATATAGTGTAGGGATTATCCTACTGAGTAAAACAAAGGTACTCCCATTGCTGGGAGATACTTTATTGTTATTCAAAAGATTGCACTGTATGGGTGCAGCACATCAATGCTGGTGTCTGGTGACACTGTTGCTATGGTGACAGATTGCTGTAGCAACAGTAGCACCATAGCATTTCTCACAATGAAGGTACAGTACCCCAAAAATGCAAATCATAACTGTAATAATTTTTGAATAAACCATCTCTCAGCAATGGGAAAACTCATGTTTTACTGAGTAGAATAAACCCTGAGATATAGATTTTTTCAGTATTGGATGATACTTTCCCTTTAAAGTTTGGGACATTGATTATTGCTGTAAAGGATGTATATTCCACTCTTTCGGTTCAATGCCCTTCAATCCCTTCCTGTAGTTCTAGGTTATCATTAGAATTAAATTAACCCATCACCCATAAATGTTTATATGTTTTTAATCTACATTAAACTGATAGAGTGTGCTAAATAAAATATTAGAAATTGCTTAGTTATAGTGCTTGGTTTTAGTTTGAATCTGCATCTTTTTGTGCTGATGTTGCTTCCTCTCTACCAGGAACTGTATGCAAATTAGATTATTTATGTATGGTGCCAGACACAGAAAAAAAGTGGCATCACCACAAGTGAGAGTGGAAAACAAATTACAATTAAATATGGTTAACCCTTTGAGTGCCAGAGGGGTACGCAACGCATTGCAAAGCAATGCGTTGCGTACCACTCAGGCACTCAAAGGATTAATTTGAATGTCAGAGAGGTAGCCAATGCATTGATACCTCTCTGTTAATTAAAGGGTTAAAACTAAGCATTTGCTAATAGATTGACAGTTTGTAATGTAGAGTAAACTATTAAATCTTTTGTTTTTTGTGTGATGGGACAACTTCAGCCTCTTGAATGCTAGAGACCCTTCCATTGCATTTCTGTTGTAGATGTCTCTGGCATCCAAGGGGCTAAGTACGCTGTGAGACTGGTTTTTAAGCTAATCTCAGAACCACAATTAATTGTATAGTTCTGAAAAATATTTTGACCTTGTTTTATAGGACTAAACATAAGAGTGAATAACTATGGAGTGAGAAATCTATTCTATACTGTAATTCCTAATTGATAAACCTTATGCAGAAAAAAGACAATGAGCAATTCCGCAGCATACCAGTTACACCATAGGAGACAAATAGCATTTTTCAAAATTCCCATTGATGGGGCTTTTAACCCCTTAATCAGTAGAAGCTGCAATATGACCATTCAAGCAATCAAAGGGTTTAAAGACTAGATACATGCAATGGGGATTTTCATTTATCCCTTATGATGCAGTTGGTTTGCTTCAGGATTGCTAATTTTTAGAATTCTAACTTCAACTTTATCTAAGGTTTCCCATTAATTGCCTCACTTTGATCTGGCTTGTCCACTTTTTTAGTTGATACTACAGTTTCCTCAATGATTTCCTCATAGGTCTCCCCTACATGAGACAAGGATTTTGAGATCACTTTGGAGACCCCATCTGTTTCCTCTCTCTTATGGGAGGCTACAGCCTTGGGGGCAGATGAGCTATGAACTCGAGACTGATAAGAATAACTCAGAGGTGGATTTGGGTTGGAAGACATAATGCTGATTCCTGATGTGCTAAATCTGGTTTCTTCACCCTCCAGCAATTTCCTGCAAACACATGATAAAAAAGGATTGGTTAGTCTAAAATGTAAGTGCAAATTAGAACATATCTTTATTTTAAAAATGTATGAAATCAGACGTTTGATTGTGTTTCCATTGTATTAACCTGTATGAAACATTGCTTCTGCTTAAAGGAATAATAATATTTTAACTAACTTGTATTATTCTAATTGTATATATATTAATCTGTATTACACACTGGCTCTCTTTTTCTATAAAGGAGCAGTAAACATAAAATAAGTGACTAAAAACAAAAGCAGGGATTTTTTACAGTAATAGCAGAAAAGCTATGGAATTCTTTGCCTGGGGATGCTGTGCTTGCAAATACTGTAATTGCTTTCAAAAAAGCAATGGATACCTATCTAGCACAGAACAATATTGAAAATTATAACAGATGGCTTCAATGCATATAAATTGCTAATCCAGGGAACTATCTTACTGCCATTTGGAGGAAATTTTTTACCCACTTGGGGCATTATTGGAAATTAGTTGAAGAGCCCGTGTACACGGGCAACAGTGCCAGCCGGTCGCGGTGAAGTCATGCACAGTAGAGACTGCTGTGTGTGCTGCAGCCATGCGCAGTAGAGACTGCCTGTGAGGTGGCTGATACGGAGCGGGGCGCTCCGAATTCAGACCATGGTCCTCTTTGCGCACCCTTCGGTGCGCAGAGAGGACCACGGTCTGAATTCGGAGCTCCCCGCTCTGTATCAGCCGCGTCACGGGCAGTCTCTACTGCGCATGCCTGCAGCACATGCAGCAATCTCTACTGCGCATGACTGCGTTGTTGCAAACTTTTAGTGAATTATTATATAGGATGGCTTCAATGTTTTTGAGGGTTTTTTTTGCCTTCCTCTGGATCAACAGGTTTGATTTGACATGGGCAGGACTTGATGGACGCATGTCTTTTTTCAGCTTCATCAACTATGTTACTATAATAAATATATCAAAGTGACGAGAACGACATTCTCAGGACTTCCAAATGCAGCAAAAAAAATGGAAAAAAAGTGTATCTGATCAACATTTCGTTTACATTATATAATCTTCCTCAGGTCCTGAAAGTGCCTTGCTCATCACTTTGATACTTGTATACTAGCATTGAAAAATGGCACCTGGGCCAGTGACTGTGTTAAAGGGATAGTAATGTTTCATAATAAAAGCGTCTCTAATTAATCATCATAGTATTTGGACTTTGGAAAGTGTTATTTTAATTCTGTCAGAGTTGTAGTTCAAGAGTAATTCAATGACAGAGTATCCCCCTCCCGCCCCTTTTGCTGATGTAACACTGCTCAGCCAGAGGAGAAGGGAGGTGCCCAGGTAGACTGCAGAGAGGGACAATCTTCAATTAAGATAAGGGAAAAACCTGAAAAACTTGTCAAAGGGGGCAGGGCTTTCATTGTTCTCATTGGAAGAAGACTCTCCCCTGCTGTTATCTGTCTGGTCTATGGACTGCATTCCACATCTGAGAAGAGATTGCTTACACTAGGTAAAAGTGGCGGGAGGGGAACTTTACTTGTGAATATCTATCAAACCATAAAGGTTTGAGAGATAAGACTTATATCATTCTTCATGTTTTTTTAATGCCTATAAAATAAAATAAAGATAAAACAAAGTATTACTATCCCTTTAAGTGAGTGCCTCCTATTCATGTAAACATTTTTTCCTGCTAACTCAAACAAGGGTACTCTCACTGCTGGGATTCTTTCAGCTAAAACTAATTTTTTTTATTTAATAAAACTGCAATTTTCTGTTGTGGTTAGCAAGTGGTTGTATGTGGATGTACAAAATATGGTCCTATACCAAGCAATAAGGGGTTAATGTGTTTATTACAAGCCTTTTGTGCTGCTGTTCATATCACTTATTATGGAGAGATGTAGTACATGACTCAATTTCTCCCATAAGACGTATTATACGAAAATGCCGTCTTTTGGACACTGGCACCATAGTTGGATAAAAAAAAGTCTGAAGTATAATAACTTTTGAAAGACAAATCTCCCAGCAGTGGGAGTGTCCTTGATTTACTCATCAGGAAAATAATTATAATGTATATGTTTTCATTTAAGAAAATGTTAATGCCTCTTACTAGTGGGGATGCACTAAGTTGTGACAGGAAGATGATAAAGTGGAGATGACTTCTCCAGTTTATCACTTCTCCAATTTCTATATTATTCTATGGAGTCTATTTACTAAGAGTTCTCCAGTTTTGAAGGTCATAGTGAATAGGATCTATAGAATAACATAGGAACTAGAGAAATGGTATCACTGGAGAAGTTATCCCCACTTTATCACCTCTTTATCACTCATTAGTGCATAACCCCCTGTAATTATCTCTCAGATTTTCATGTAATTTCCCTTTCTGTGATGTGAGTACCCTTTACCCATATTCTGTAAAAAGGGTCTGTGACTTAATGGTGTCTGCCAGAGATCAAAACCAGTGGCATAACTAGTCATTTGAGGCCCTGGAACAAATATTTTTGGACTCCCTTTCATAAAGGCATAACTAAAACCCAGTGGACCCTGGGGTAGATTGGCATAGCTGGGAACTTTCTGGATCTGCCCCGGAAACTCTGGTTTTGACTTTGCGTTACTGGGTCTCCGGGGGCAGAGACTGATTCTCTGGATGAGGGGAGTTTCCACTCATTCCCTGTCTGTTCCTCCCACTTCCCTGCCTCTTGTTCTTCCCTAGCCTATTCCGCCTGTTTTTCTACTATTTTTTAAACTAGTTTCTTAAGCCCCGTCCATACTCGCAATTAAGCACCACCCCCTTTGGACACGAATAGTGTCATTTATCCTCTCCAAGGGCACCACAGAACTCCCCCTCCTGGGAGTCTAGACTAAAAGGTTCCCAGGTATGCAGATGCTGGGCCCCGGTACAACTGGATCCTCTGCACGCCTTGTAGTTACACCCAGATAAGAACTCAGTCTGGGATTTGTGTTTTGAGTGTGTGGTGTGTGTGTGGCGTGTGTGTGTGTGTGGTATGTGGGGTGTGTGCATGTGTGTGGGGTATGTGTGTGTGTGTGTGGTGGGGGGTGTATGTGTCACTCCAAATCTGTATCCTCTCTTCAGCTAGTTAGCTGGTGCATGTGAACAGAAAGTGAGATACCATAGGAATTATTGTGATCTTTTTTCAGAGAGTTGTTTTGCAGTCTAGTTTTATAGATTTCCAGTAAACAGCCTTCACATTACTCACAGTGTAAGGAACAGAAGAACTACAATAGTTGACTCAAGCACACAGAAAGAAAAAGCAACTGACTGGATAAATAAACATATACTACTAAATAAGTTACAAAAAAATTATATTCTTTTAATATGAAAAATCACGTAAGCATGAAGTTACCCGCTCCCAAAACTCTCTCTCTGTTTTTGTATGCGATGATTTTATTTTTGTAGTCAATAAAAGTATAAAGTATTATCAAAGAGTATAAGAGGGGTATCCAGAGCAATGCATTAGAAACCCCTCTGGCACTCTAAGGGTTAAATAAACTAGAATCTTCCTATAGTTCCATTGCCTCCCTCCCTCCCTATTTTCATTCAGTAACCTGAAATAAAATGGAACAATTAAAAACTATTTTTGCTATTAAAATATAAAAACATCCTATTAACATAAATTGACCTTCATGTCCTATATTCCATCCATTCTAGATTAAAAAAAAAAGATTTTCTAGCAAAAGCAGAATCTATTGGGTGTGTAACATCCTGTGTCCATCACTGGACTGGATTCCATTGCAGCTGATAACAATCTATTTTATATTGTAATGTCCCATAGACTGTGAGGTAAAAATCAGAGACAGCATTTATCAACTACAATGCAATCCAACCTATTACTTAGAAAATAAGAAAAAATATCAATAGGAATGAGACTGATTATGGTCAGAATACATTAAAGGCAGCTAACATGAGGTAATAAACAAATACATGATTTTAAACCTAGTGTTTTACAAGAAATCGTTACTCCCATCTCTGTGGTAACCAAAGTATAAACATACAGCCCTAAGTGCACAGGTCTCCTCCTTCCCTGGGCTTCTCCTCACCAGTTGGTGCTATGAGATCTGGAGGAACAGTTAATGATTCCTATTTGACATCACACCCTCCAGCACAACCAATAGCAATTAGGCTTCCACTATCTACTTTAACTCTTACAGGAGGCGGGTCAAGAAGCCCAATTGTACCTGTACAACTGGGGACTTAAGTTTATAACGATGCTATATCCAGAGAAGGCATTAGCAGATTAACTAGTAAAAGTCATAGTTTTAAGGTCTGTTTTGTTTTCATGTTAATTGCCCTTTAACAATGGGATATGTAACAATTACCGGTATGCAGCTATCTCGATATCCAGGGCCATTTTGACATTAAGAAGATCCTGATATTCACGCAGATGACGAGCCATTTCTCCCTTTGTATTTCTCAGGTCATTCTCCAGCTGGTTAATGGTATCCTAAAAGTAATGGGAGAGGATTACTGATTTAGTTCACAGCACAAATAATCACATGGTTAACTAGATCTGATGTCATAGTTACTGAAGAGTGCCACTTATAATGGCTGGCCAGATATTGTGATGATGTAGTCCTCAAAAGCTGGAGGACCTCAGGTTACACAACCCTGCTATATAGATGGTGGTTTACAGTTGCAGAGTTCCTGAATCCTGTTTCTGATTTCCACACAAAAATTAGTAACTGTCCAGCCACTTCCCATAGACTGCCCCATTTCCCTCCCCATGGTGCAAGAGGTGTTAAGGGGGCAGAGTTTTTGGTCTGGTAGCTTAGTGAATTGGCATTAGGCAGCTATATGGCAAGAAAATTGCATCTAGTGCCTGAATTAGAATGGAAATGAATGTGTACATTCTCCCCTTGGCTCTTAGAGTGAATAAATGATTTCTGAATGTTAATCATTACCTCGTCATCTGAAACTACACTTAAATGACAATGTGGGTCTTAATTAATAAATTGAAGGGCATAGGTAGCTGTACTTTATACATCAGTCAGAGCTATTTGTATGCTTTTTTTTCATTGGAACTCTGTCTATAGACTGTGGCACTTCAATAGGTGAAGATGCTTATATTTGTTTGCAGAATGTGGATGGGGCTTTTTTTTCTATGGGTTATGTAATTCCGAGAGTGGATGCTGATTTTTTTTTTTTTTTACAGGCTTGAAATGGTAACCTGTAAATACATCTATCTGCGTATATAATGAAAAAAAAGTATATAGCTTCACTCTCCAACTGAATCAGGTAGCATAATGTCCTGCTGGGAACTTTGTGCTCAGATTTCAGGTGTGTGAAACATTGCAGGGGCCATGAAATGGTTCCTACAGATTTTACTCATATGATATTACTTCAAGACTATCAAGGCAAGGTTCTCTGTTCTCATGAGCCCCATCTTTGTTCCCTGGACCAGAAGCTTGATTTTCTCTTGGACATGATGTACAGCATTACTTCTGCCGCATCTCCCTTGCTTCCTGTGGACCGGGTTCCTTTCTCACCCCCAGCCTCTTCATCTAAGCCTTCCAAGAAAGAAACGCCAAACATTTTCCTCAGATATCCTATTGAGTGTCAGGCTTTTCTGCCCAATGTCTTCTGCAATTCCTCGTAAGGGCACCGATTGAGATAGTAAATCTGACCTGTCTCTTTGATCCTGAGAAGGGGTACTGCAAAGCTCTCAGTCAGTGTTTGCCTGTATTGAGGTCAGAAAGGCCATCTACTAAGAGCATGCCTTACCTGTCTGGGAAACTACAGAGCTCAGAGGAAAAATAAAGATACCTTCTGCGTTTCAGTATTTTCTGATCATCTCTTCAGTTGTTCCTCCACCCAGTCATCACTATATAGTCCTTATTCAGATTTTCTGGGAAGGCACTCTGTGGCAATACAAGCTTTTGTGGTCTCTACAGCTGCAGTCTGTGGGTTTCTCAGGACTGAATCAGAACCATGGGTATGCTCTATAATGAGATGTTTCCTCTCCAAATGATAGTTGGAAAATTACATTAAGAAAACCTGAGTTTGAGGTCATCCAAGCTGACCTTGAAATTATAATCCTGTGTCTTCCCTGGTTGAGGAAGTATATTCTTAACCCCTTAACGACCGGCTGATCAGTACGTCGTGGTCACTTAAGGACCACGGAGCATTTTTTTTTTTCAAATTCCGGTTCCGGACTCCCCGAAACGGCGTGCAGCCGCAGGAGGAGCCCGGAATTCCATGACAATCATAGTACGTCATGGGTCGTTAACTCTGATCAACCCATGACGTACTATGACCGTCAAGGGTCGTTAAGAGGTTAAAAAATAAAGAAAGAAAAAAGAAGAAATAACATTACAGGCACTCTCACTTTTTCAAATTTATTTAAAAATATCATATATAAATTATTCCTCAAATAGTATCATATTAATTTTTTGGTGGAGTGATGCCAGTATGTTTAGTCTGATATATATATGCAATCGCAGTTGATTAATGCAGCTCTGAACTTCAAGTGCAGAGGAGACGTGACTTCATGTTTAAACACAAGTATCTGGATTGCATGGTTTATTGCACAGGGAAGATTATATAGAAAAGAAAGGAGTGGCAGCAGAGTGGTGAGATCGTTGCTGTGTCTTAATCTGCTATCTTGAACTTTAAATGTTCTATGAATCCATATGGGGTAAGGGGTTATCTGCCTATACAGTGGTGGAGCATTAACTTCTTATATGCCTGCATGAATTCAGCTTGTTATGGAGCTACCTGTTTACAAAGCTGTGGACATGCCTGCATATATTCAGCTTGCTTTCTTACTGGCTTCACTAATGATTGCTCAACAAGCTTGTATTTATATATTTCTGCTATTTCTATGAAGCATTAACTTGTTATATGCCTGCATGAATTTAGCTTGTTATGGAGCTACCTGCTTACAGAGCTGTGGAGAATTAACCAAGCCTGCATTTATTTATTGCTGTTATTTCTATGCTGACTGGCTATACACTCCACTGTGATCCTTGTGGCTGAAGATATATATATATATATATATACGCCATATTAATGTGAAGGAATACCATCACATTTTGATTGACTTTAGATCTTTTTCAGTGTATGCATACTATTTGTGTAGCTTGGACCCAGATATTACTTTGCCTGATATTAGGATCTTTTGGTAATAGGGTGTAATTTGTTTGCAGTTTATTATGTTTTTATGGGGATTCATTTCTGTAGTGGGGTCTTTTTTTGGGGGGGTATGTCACAGTATTATGCAATGCTACCCTGATACTATTTGAGGAATAATTTATATATGATATTTTTAAATACATTTGAAGAAGTGAGAGGGCCTGTAATGTGATCTCTTCTTTTTTTCTTTCTTTATTTTCTGATGATTATTGGTGAGATCCATGTGCACCCCTGCATGTTTGTGCATGGAATACTTCTCAGGAGTATATTTGATGAGTGCTCATCTATATATATTGTTAGGAAGTATATTCTTTGTATCAACTGGCATGTGGCACAGATTGAGGCCTGGAGTTCCTATTGATATCTCCACAATCCGCCCCATGAGTCTTGTTGGAATACTGGAAGATGATAATAATTCCCTTATTACTGAACCCCTAATGGAACTTTTTTGATGTCTTCTCTAAGGGAAAAGCTGAGACACTTTCACCTCATCGGCCCTCTTTCTGTGATATTGAGTTGGCCCTAGTACTTCTGCTGCCAGAGACCTACCTTTCCCCCGTCACTTCCAAAAATTCAAGCCCTAGTCAAACACATTCAGGAGATCCTTTGATGACTTATACATCCCCCCTCTTCTCCTGAGAGGGTTTGCTTATTTTTTCATCAAGAACTGCTGATCTCTGAAGACTAATTTCTCAGGGTGGGGGAAAGAGCCTCATTTTTACTAAGTAAGAACAAGGAGGAGAATATAACCTTATATGAATCAAGAAAGGAAATAAATGGAAGGCAGCGTTTAACACTTATTACAGACATTATAAATATCTTGTCATGCCTTTGGTGTAATGTCCTGGCCATCTTCCATAACCTCATGGATGACACCTTCAAGGATATGATTCTATACCACATGATGATCTACTTGGGTGACATCATAATCTTCTCTAGGGATCTACTCCAGCACTGGTTTGATGTCAAGGCATTTTAGAGAGAGGTAAATCTGCTTGCCAATCCCAATAAATGTGAATCTGAAAGGTCTCTACCTTCTATTATGTTGGTATGGCTATTCTGTTCCAATTCCACCTCAACTGGGTCTGGTTATCCAACCTTGCAATTGGCACCTTTAATTCCAGCCTATTGCTGCACAAGGTCATATACTGTACTGTTCTCCAACAATTATTTATAGCTTCAAAGTCTAGCTCCATTAGGCAGCATCAGGTCCCGTTGGGTATTTTGTGGTCAGATCCCAGGCGTGTGACAATATACCAGAACACTCTATGAAACACTCTTGACTGTCTAGGTAAGTCTTCGGGATAAAAAATTTAGACACATGTATTCTTAGAGTAACATTAAATAACACTTTCACAGCTTCTCTCACTCTCTGTACAAAGATATTTTAGGCAGGAACAAATATATCCGTAATGTAGTTGTGGGACTTTCAACCAAATACATTCATATTTTTGATTCTTAACATTTTGTTATGGGTTAAATTACATATAACCCCAGAAACCAGTAAACTTAAACATACAGCCACACAGTCCTCAATGTAAAGCTTTAGCTTAATCTAGCAGAATGTTCCATTGTTACAATATATTTATCAGGGTTTACCTGGGAAGTGAAACAGCATTTCATTTTGACCTACTTTGCACATGGCACAGTGTGATAAATGAACAATATTATTATGGATGTATCAATTGCTTAATTGCTTAATCCCTTGGATGCTTGGGAAAACAATAATGAATTGCTTTGCAATATTCTGGAGACCTTTGGCAACCAAGGGGTTAACAAGTGTGTGTAAACAACAAATGCACAATAACCTACTTTTTATTTACTATTCTGTTTTGTTAGCTTTTTCATTATATATCAATGATTGTCTGTTTCTGTGATATAAAAAAAAAATAAAAAGAACCATAGTGAGCAATGTGCCAATGTGCCACACCCAGTCTAAGAAAAATGGCAATGGCATGAACGTGGGTGTGACCTTTGCTTGTTATGATGTTGCAGAATGATGATTAGAATGTTGGGATTTGTATAAAATATTTGTTTAGTTTAAAAATGCCAACTCAGTTATTTCTTCTAGATAATCATCAGTCTACCATTTTACTTTCCTGAGAATACTTGACTGATTTTCATTACTGTATTTTCCTGATAATACCTGAATAGTTTTGAATATAGTATTTTCCTGATAATAACACTCTCAGAATCCAAATCAATCAATTGCCCTCATTCCTTTCAGCCTGTGCATATATATATATATATATATATATATATATATATATATATATAATCATATGTATGTATAGATAGAGATATAAAGAGAGAGTGTGAGAGAAATGATAGAGAGATATTTATTTATACATATACCGAGGTTGATGTGCAGAGATGAAATGTAGCAGTTCTGGTATAAACCAACTGTCCCATAGAGGACAAAAAAATCACTTTGATTTAAACGGGTCATTTAACCCCTTGAATGCTAGAAAGGTCTCCAGGAAATTCTTTCACAAACCATTGGAGGCATCTCTAGTATTCAAGGGGCTAAAAATTCCATTTAAATCAATGGGAATATGGGGAATTTTTATTACGCCCCCTATAGTGAAGGAGTTGGAATAATATCTGGCAATTAATAAATACTCATTGAGAGGATGCACAGTAGGACAGTGGGTTGAATTAACACATTTGCCAATACAGTCACATGCAAAAGGAAAGTGGAGGAGGTCTAGGACAAACCAATTCCACTATAGGCTAGAACTAAAAAAATCCCACATTTTTAATTGAATAAAATTGAGATTTTTATCCCTTGAATGCTAGAGAGACCTCCACCACATTACAATGTGTTGGAGATCTCTCTAAAGTTCAAGGGGTAAATCCACATTTCACTGTCGTCCAATACAGGTCACTGGTACCATGGGATGTGTAGTCCCCTTTAATAGGCAGGAACAATTATGCAAATAATTTGCAAGGGGCGGAGCCTCCCCTCTTACTTAAGCCACCTTCTGGCCAGAGCCACCCATATTGATTTGTTCCTGGTGTGCTTGCACACCAGGCAGAGAACAGCTATGCTTCTTAGAGTTTTATTATTTTTTTATTCAAATATGGAATACCACCATTAGGAGGGTGACCATGGCTGTGAATTGCCCTCTTCAAAGTGGCTGGTGCAGCTTCCAGGGATTTCTGTGGACCTATACCTGAAGAGGGGACAGCTTGTGTTAAGCAGCTCCCCTGTTGGGGAAATTACCTCTGGTTCTTTCCCTCCCTATCATGGTCACCTGAAGACAGAAGTCTGCGAGAAAGGTGAGTCACCCATTGAGTGCTGAAGGTCCACTTGTCCCCACAGTGTCCCTTTGATGGGCTTGTATTTGGGAGTTTTAATACACTCCAGCACTCATAGGGTGTTTTTATTGCATTATCACTATTTATGCAATTTCTGTGTTATTCTCTGAGTTTTGGAGCATTGGGTATTCATTTATTTATGTTTCTCATGTATTTCATGCTTGTTTGGGCACTTTTTAATGTTTTACTAAACTTTATTAAAAATGGTGTTCCGCGCCTTTAAGCGCGGCTTTTTCCCGCTCAGCAGCAGAGCTCCTTTACTCTCTATGGGAATTCACAGTTTGGGACATATCTCTGAAACCGCTTGTCACAGCAACTTCAGAGTGGGCTCATTTTAATGCTAGGCTCCTGCTCTATCATCCGGTTGGTGTTTTATTAATGTAGGGGGTTCAGGGGGGCTTCGGGCACTGTTTGGGGTACTTGCATAGGGAAAACTACATTTCCCATGAGCGCTTAGCTCGCGCTTGTTTCTGATTGGCTGTCATGACGGCCGCCATTTTGTGGTACTTTTCCAAGGCGAGTACACTACGCAGGGACCGAGCCTTCTCTCTCCTCACCAGATTAACCCTTCGCTGGCCAGATAAGTCCGTTTTTAGACCTTTTCTGGGGTGAAACTTTAATCTTTAACACTTTTCTGGGTGATAGTGTTTTTTGTGGGGTATATTGACGCTGTGAGCATGTCTACTTCACTGGAGCTAGGGGCTAGACCCAAGACTAAGGAGGCTGGGGGGTCTTCTACCCCCATGGCGTTTTGCTCCTCTTGCCACATTGGGCTGGATTGCGATAATGTGGGGGATCTATGCCCTAATTGTTCTGATAAAGATAGCAACCCTGGGCTTCCCAGCCACGCTATTGAGCCATCTTGGGTGAGGGAGTTTAAAGCTGCCACTAGGGATCTCAGATCCACGCTTCAACTCTTTCCCTCTCAGGTACAGGGGGCTCTCCAGGTCTGGCAGACCCCCTCTACTATCAGGACCTCCCTGCCTAAGCCACAGGGAGCTCCTGATATCACTGATTCTTCTGAAGAGGAACTTTTACAGGATTCTGACGCTGAGGAACGTACTGTTATTGAATCTAACAGGTCCATTGGGGACCCCTATGAGTGTGACCCTGAAGTTTCGGCTGAGGGTCTGATCAGAGCGGTTCTGAATACGCTCAACCTTCCTCTGACTCAGGAATCCTCTTATGATCCTACTGATGTTTTTCAGAAAAAGCCATCTAAACCTGTTGTTTGTTTTCCAACTAACCCTACTCTTGCCCGTCTGGTTTCTGAGGCATGGAAGAATCCTGATAGATCTTCCTCTGTCTCCAAAAAGTTTGCCAAACTTTACCCTTTTCCCGAAGCGGAGCTGGCAAAATGGGTTCATCCTCCCAAGGTGGATGCTCCTGTGTCTAGACTATCCAAATCTACTGCTTTGGCTGTCTCAGATGCCTCTGCCTTGCAAGACTGGACGGATAAGAAATTAGAGCTCTCTCTTAAATCTATTTTTGCCTCTATTGGCACTGCCATGCGCCCCACCTTTGCGGTGGCATGGGTTAATAGGGCTATTGCAGCCTGGACTGAACGACTGACTGAAGCGGTTCGCCAGGATGCGCCTGTATCTGAACAGTTGCAGCTTCTTGCTAATATCACTGAAGCTCAGAACTATGTTGCTGATGCTGCTTTTGATGCTGTGCGCATGATGGCGAGGGCCTCCACTTCTTCTGTGGTGGCTAGACGCGCTCTTTGGCTGAAAATTTGGTCTGCTGATACAGCCTCTAAGAAAGCCTTGCTTTCCTTGCCCTTTCAGGGGAATTTGCTCTTTGGCTCTGAGCTCAAAGAAATGATCAGTGAGGCTACTGGCGGTAAAAGTACTCTTCTACCCTCAGTTTTTAAGAAAAAGTTTCCAGCCAAACGCAATCGGTCCTTTCGTTCCTTTCAGACTGAGACACGCTCCTCGGCCCAAACGGGTCCTCCCACTACGCGCTCCTCCTCCAAGCCCAAACAGTCCTGGAGGCCCAAAGTTGCCTCCAAGGCCAAGACCTCCAAGACTGCTTCGGCATGACTCGCCGAACCCGGGTCCGCATCCGGCTGTAGGCGGTCGTCTCCGCATCTTTCGCCGGACTTGGGAGGAGTCAGTGGCGGACCCATGGGTTCTTCAGGTGGTGTCAGAGGGATACAGGATCCCTTTCTCTTCCCTTCCTCCTTTTCGGTTCCATTTTACTCGTCCTTCTCAGGAACCCTCAAAAAGGCGTCTGTTCGACGACGCTATTCAGGATCTCTTGGACAAAGAGGTCCTGGAGGCGGTTCCGCAGGGGGACACAGGTTCAGGATTTTATTCCAACCTGTTTGTGGTAGCCAAAAAGGACGGAGGAGCCCGTCCCATCTTGGATCTCAAAGATCTCAATGCCTATGTGGTGACTTCCCACTTCCGCCAGGAGTCCCTGCGCTCTGTGATTGCAGCAATGTCTCCAGGGGAGTTTCTTGCCTCCCTGGACCTTCAGGATGCTTATCTTCACATCCCTATTCATCCAGAGACCAGGAAGTATCTCAGGATTGCCTGCCACAGGGGACACTTTCAATTTACAGCGCTCCCCTTTGGACTGACTACAGCTCCTCAGGTCTTCCAGCGGGTGCTGGGCTCCTTGATAGCGGTGCTCCATCAGGATGGGATCAGAGTGACACCCTACATGGACGATCTCCTACTGAAGGCCTCCTCAGCGGAGCTTCTCCACCAGCAGTTGCAGAGGTGCTTGCACACCCTGAACCGTCACGGATGGATCCTGAATCTGGACAAGTCGGACTTGATTCCTTCTCAGAGGCTTCTGTTCCTGGGTCTCCTGTTCGACACTCGCCAATGCATGGTGTTTCTTCCAGAGGACGTGGCTCACCAGATAGCCGTCAGAGTGGCTGGGATTCTGGACATGGACGAAATTCCAGTTCCGAAGTTGTCGTCCTTAGTGGGGAAGTTCATTTCCACGATCGAAGCAGTACCATTTGCCATGGCCCACTCAAGGGATCTTCAGAGATTTGTGATCCAGACGTGCAGGAATCATCCAGATCATCAACATCTGTCTGTTTCTCTTCCTCCTCATGTCGAGTCGAGTCTGCACTGGTGGTTAGATCTCTCTCATCTCTTGAAAGGGAAATCCTTTCTAGTTCCTCATTGGACCACAGTCACAACGGATGCCAGCCTTCGGGGCTGGGGTGCAGTCTGGGGTCGCTTCAGTGCTCAGGGGAAATGGGGTCTGGAGGAATCCATGCTCTCCATCAATGTTCTGGAACTTCGAGCTGTCCGGCTGGCCCTGAGGCACTGGGAGTCTCAATTGACCGGTCTTCCAGTCAGAGTAGAGTCCGACAACGCCACGGCGGTGGCTTACATCAACAGACAAGGCGGCACAAGAAGCGGTTCCGCCTGGTGGGAAGTCAAGGATATTTTGTCTTGGGCAGAAGATCACGTGCCTGTCATCTCTGCAGTTCATATTCCAGGCGTGGACAACGTCATGGCAGACTTCCTCAGTCGTCACACCGTCGACAGCGGAGAATGGGCTCTTCACCCAGAGGTGTTTCACATGCTCACTCAACGGTGGGGGATGCCAGTGGTGGATCTGATGGCTACCAGACACAACAGGAAGGTTCCGGTGTTTTGCTCCCGTCTGAGGGACTCCCTTGCTCTAGCAGTGGATGCCTTGTCGATCCCTTGGGACTTCTCCCTGGCTTACATCTTCCCCCCTCTTCCTCTATTGATCAGAGTTATTCAGAAGTTGAAGAGAGAACGTTGTCCTGTCATCCTGATTGCCCCAAACTGGCCTCGCCAGTCCTGGTTTCCGGAATTGATGGCCATGTCAGTGAAGGATCCAATCCCACTTCCAGCCCGTCCGGACCTGCTTCTTCAGGGGTATCTGTGGAAAGAGGATGTTCACTCTCTCCGTTTGATGGCATGGCGGTTGAATCCTCGATTCTAGCTAAGAAAGGCTTTTCTCCTTCTGTGGTGTCGACGATGCTCAGTGCTCGTAAGCCTGTGTCTTCCAAGATCTATCATCGCATTTGGTCAACTTTCGTGACATGGTGCTCTGTCAAGCAGTTGTCTCTTGACTTTCATCTTCCCACTGTCCTGGCCTTCTTGCAGGACGGTGTGGACAAGGGGCTCAGTCTGAGTTCCCTCAAAGTTCAGACCTCTGCCTTGTCTGTGTTTTTCCAGGAACGGATTGCCATCCTTCCTGATGTGAAAGTCTTCTCCAAGGTGTGACTCATGTTCGACCTGCCTTCAAGAGTCCTGCTCCCCAGTGGGATCTCAATTTGGTGCTGGGGGTCCTTCAGCGACCACCGTTTGAATCCTTGGCTTCCATTCCATTACGTCTTGTGACTTGGAAGATGGCCTTCCTTTTGGCTATTGTGTCAGTACGCCGGGTGGCAGAGTTACAGGCATTGTCTTGTAAACCTCCTTACCTGGTGTTCCACAAGGATAAGGCTGTGCTTCGCACTACCAAGGAATTCTTACCCAAGGTTGTGTCTGAGTTTCACATCAATCAGGAGATTGTGGTTCCCTCTTTCTGCCCTAATCCTTCATCTGACAAGGAAAGAGATCTCCATTTGTTGGATGTGGTGCGTTGCCTCAAGTTTTATGTTCACCGCACCGAATCTATCAGGAAGTCTGACGCTCTATTCGTCATTCCTGAGGGGCCTAGGGCAGGAAGACCGGCTTCCAAAGTTACCATTGCCTCTTGGATTAAGGCTACCATCCGTGAAGCCTATAAGTTGAGGAATAAGCATGTTCCCTTCAGGGTGACTGCCCATTCCACCAGATCTATTGGGGCCTCCTGGGCCTACAAGAATCAAGCTTCTGCTGATCAACTGTGCAGAGCGGCCACTTGGTCCTCTGTGCACACTTTTTCTAAGCACTACCGAGTTGATGTACTGGCATCGGCTGATGCCAGCTTTGGAAGGAAGGTCCTGGAGGCAGTCTTGCCTATGTAGGTCTTCCGATCTGTGATCCTTAGTGCTTCCTTACTGTTGAGCCCGGTTGGCTCGTGTTCCGTGTGCTGTGTTAAGTTCAGGGATTGTTCCCGTGGTTAGTGTCCGTTGACACTTGCAGTTTGGGCTATGTTATCAACTGGTTAACAGTTCTAGTGACTTGGGCCTTGCGCCTGGTCCTTGCCTTACTTCCCGCCTCTGGATCAGCTCAATGTTTGTACATCCCATGGTACCAGTGACCTGTATTGGACGACAGTGAAAATAGGATTTTAGTCTTACCTGTTAAATCCTTTTCACTTAGTCCATACAGGTCACTGGTCTCCCACCCTGTCAAGGGACCAGTCTTGGCTCTCCTGTGGCATTCAGTGGGAGACCGTTCGGGCATGCTCACAGGAGTCTTTCTTTTTGCTTACCTGGGGTCAGTTTAGGGTCTCAAATCAATATGGGTGGCTCTGGCCAGAAGGTGGCTTAAGTAAGAGGGGAGGCTCCGCCCCTTGCAAATTATTTGCATAATTGTTCCTGCCTATTAAAGGGGACTACACATCCCATGGTACCAGTGACCTGTATGGACTAAGTGAAAAGGATTTAACAGGTAAGACTAAAATCCTATTTTAACATATTTTAGTTCTCCCTTATAGTGCAAATGGTTTGCCCCAGAACTCCTGCACTTTCCTTTTGAACATACGGTCCTTGGTGTCTAGCCCCAGTGGATACACTTAGGGATATGCACTACAGAATATGATTGCAGTAGTACATACCGGCAGGCACACTCCACCAGAGTTGGACTCTAATGCCAGCAAGGCCTGTATGCCAGCACCATAGCATGTACTGGAAAATGGCGTACACATATGGCATTCCCTTTATGCCTTGCTTAGTACACTGACTTAACCTTTTGATTGCCACAGGGGTATCCAACACAGTGCATTGCAATGTGTTGGATACATCTCTGGCTCTCAAATGGTTAAGTAATGTGTGGGGCAACCAACAGGTCAGGTGTTCATGGTATCCTGAGAATTAACACTGAGAAACACTGGTATAGAGGAAAGGTCCACCCCAATATATGCCCACCGACTAACCCCTGGTTCTCACCTTAGCACAAGAAGTCTTGTGAGGAGGAAATCTGGTGAACACTGAATTTAGGCAAAGGGACTCAAAATTGATCCCTGAACTTTATTCAGTACATAAATGAGAATATAATCTACACCTATATAAAATGTTGTTAAACCTGCACCTCTGCCTAAGACCAGTGGGTGCACAATGAATGTACAGTTACAGCAAATTGCTGGTGGGAAATGACAGGAATTGTAATTCGGCAACAGCTGGAGGATCTCACATTATACACCCCTGCAGTAGACCCATCCTGGGTATATCAGCTCTTGACTTAATCCAACACAGATCCCTAGTAATGTATTATCTATTCTGCCTACTTAGTACTACCTATAACCTATCATTATATTGCTTATATTAATAAAAGTATGTAACCCTAACCATTGGATGGTAGAGAGGGCTCCAATGTACTGCAAAACGATGTTTTGGAGGCTTCAGATAAATAACTTTATTTTACAAAGTTCTTTATCCAAAACCCTTTGAGTGACAGAGAGTTATCCAACATATTGCTTTGGAGTGCATTGGATACCTCTCTGGCAATCAAAGTATTATTAATGTCTATACTGCCAGAGAGGATAGTCATTGCCTAACATACAGGTAGGGCCATCTAGTAGAGAATGGTTACGTAAATATCTTTTCTCTATGATTCATCGCCTAGCAGCTTCATTATTGGGACAGTTGGGTGAAAACAAAATGACGGGTTAATATATCAGCTGCCTTCAGGAACAATAATGCAAGTCCCTTATTTTTCTTTCTAATTTGTATGCAAATAGGGTTTATTATACAAGTATTAAAGGGTTATGTAACACCTTGCTCACAATGCTCTGAACACGCCCTCCAAGCATTGACACTCAAAGACACTGGTAAGAAAACTGGAGCAATTCTGAGGCAAAGCAACCATAGGGGACACATAAATGTTCCCATTAATTTAAATGGTGCTTTTAACCACTTGATTGCTATATAGGTTTCCACTCATTGCTTCACAATGAATTGGGAAACCTCTCTAGCATTCAAAGGGTTAAATCCCCTTTCAAATCAATAGGGATTTGGGGATTAGTTGACTCCTATGTTGCATTTGGTTTGCTCCAGAACCTCTCCAATTTGTATTACATCAGCCTCAAAGTGTTAAGGGGGGATATACCCTTCAAATATGTGGCTCTTATGCTTTATGTCAGAAGGACTTTCCGTGGTAGCTGTTATTCAAACAGGAGTCATCTATATCCGTATGCAGTTTTGTTTGCATTTGGTCTCTGTTTTCAGTCTGCTTCAAGTTGTTTCTGCTTCAATCTGATTACAACTGGGGTCCCTTATGAGTCAGTTAGGGCTTTTGGAGCCCATTGTTTGCTGTGAGGAGGTGTGACCTAGAGGCAGACTTCAATAGAGATCACTATATACAGGGAAATGAAGATATTATGCAATAAATAAATAGATACACCTGACTGCTGCATGGAGGTTCCCTGCCTAGGTCAATCAATTGCCCTTATGTGCAATAGCAATGCAGCGCAATACTGAGGTAAACCAATTTCACCATAGGATACACATAAATATTCAACTTGTAACTCCTTCAATTCTACAGATATATTCAATGCATTGCTTATCAATGCATTGAAGATCTCTATGGCATTCAAGTGCTTAAAAGCCCCATTTAATCCTTGGAGTGCCCAACTCATTGCCATCCCTTTGGCACTCAGAGGGTTAACTCAATTGCAAACTGTGGGATTTTATGTCGCCCTTATGGGGGGCTGGTTTGTTCGAGAATTGCACTGTACTACTTTTATACATAAAGCCCACTGTGTTAAACCAATTAAGAACAGCTTACTGTTAAAGTAATATTCACCATTAATGCAGTTGGGGGTTAAACTAAAGGGCATCACATTAATGCAGCTGAAACTGAATGAGGATTTTCTCTACAGGGAAGCCTTTGGTGTTTGTTCTTAGTGCCTTTGTTGCCAATGCCACTCCCTGCCCCCTCCCCCGCCCTTTCTTCCACTAGAGCCTAGAGATGGTACCTACTTAGCAATGTATCACTAAGCAAGGTAACTCCTTCACTACCATATTGAACCCATTGTGCATCTCTTAACAACATATTGTTGATTCGTAAGATAATAACGATGTTACTAAAGATGAGTGGTATAATAGACGCTTATCACTTTTTAGTATGTGTCTGCATTTATCCATATTGTACATGTATTCACATCGGGATCAGAGTAAAACCAGTTTCGTATTCACTTTTAATATCCTTTCAGGGTATTAATGTATTCAAGCTGGTTAACCCTTTGAGTGCCAAAGAGGTAGCCTTGCATCCCTGGCTCTCAGAGGGATGTCATTGTAAAATGTAACTGACAGAACACAACAAAATTATAAACACCAGATGAGGCGTTTTATATTTCAACCCAGTACATAAAGAATTAGATAAAACACCATCTATTCTTAGTCCTGTATATAACGAGGTGATAATATTAATGTTTTATTATGAATTAAACATGACATATTTACACAAACACAATCAACTGTGCAACAGGGAACGCAATATAAATTCCCCAAATTCTCATTGACTTAAACGGTGCTTTTAAGCCATTGTGTGTGTTGAAGACGTATGTAGTACTGAAGGGGTTAAAATGCTCATTTAAATCGAATGGAAGTTTTACTTGTTCATCTGTATGGTGTTTCTGCCTTCAGTGCATTATTATGTGTGAAGCATTTAATATATCTGCACTGATGTTAACCGGCTATTCAGCACCTCGGACAAGGAACCAACTCGCTTGCACACACAGGCAATATTGACTCTATTCAAAGTTTAAACCGCTTCTTATGCTTAACCTTAGTGATATTTTATAAGATCTATAAAACAGCATAACTTGGCATAACTCTTTACTGTCCCTAAAAACATATGTTGCAATTGATTTGCTCCAGAATTGCACCTCTTTTCATTAGTACATCAGCATCAGAGATTCCACGAGAAATGTGGCCAGTAACCATGTCTGGCCATCACTGCAAGTGCGAAAGAGCCCAATTCACAAAAGAGGAGCAAATCTAGAGCAGGCTGTTGGTGACTACTGAGGTCTCCAACGTACAGTTCTTAGAAATGCATGGGATATATGTCCCATTTAAATCAATGAGAGGCTTGAGAATTGTTGCTTGTGTGCACCAGAATTGCCCCACTTTTTGTGCGTAGTAAAGATGTCTTACCTGGAGTCCGGCCGTCTCTGCCATATGCCTCTCTTCCATGTCTTGAATTTGCCTCTCCAGAGACTCGTTGGTACCACGGAGACTTTCGATCTCAATGGTCCTGGACTGCAGCTGCCTCCTGTACTCGTTGATCTCCTCCCTGCTTGCTCTGATCGCCTCTGTGCTGCGGGTCGCCTGCTCACTCAGGTTGGCAAATTTGGATTTGTACCATTCATCAGCAGACTGCAGGTTCTTGGCAGCCAGAGACTCGTACTGAGATCGGATGTCCTTCAGTGCTGAGGTCAGGTCGGGCTTGGTCACCTCCATCTCCACTGAGACCTGGGAAGCTTGGAGCATTGACATCAGCTCGGTCACCTCTTCCTCATGGACCTTCCTCAGGAAAGAGATTTCATCTAGAAGAGATTCCACCTTCTTCTCCAGGTCTAGGCGAGCCAAGGTGGCATCATCCACATCCTTTTTGTGAGCTTTGAGGGCATACTCAGTCTCTTCTCTCATCCTGATTTCATCCTCATACTTTCCTTTCAGCTTCTGCAGGTCATCTTCTAGGTTGTCCCTCTCTATGATGATCTGGGACTTCTCAGCATTCAGTTCCTCCAGTTGGGCTCTGAGCTCTTTAATCTCCTGATGGTAGAGCTCCCCCAGCCTGGAGGGCTCCGACTGCCTCTGTCTCAAGGCTATCAGCTCTGTTTCCAGCACCTTGTTCTGCTGCTCCAGGTTACGGACTTTCTCAATGAACATGGCAAATCTGTCATTGAGCCCTTGGAGTTGCTCCTTTTCATTGGTGCGAGTGATCTTGAATTCATTGTTAAGAACTGAAGTTTGAGTGAAGTCTACGTTGTCTGCAGACCCATAGCCAACCCTTGCGGACCTCCTATAAGAGGACCCAGAGGGTACATTGCTGCGGGCTGCAGACTGGGATCTGTAACCACTGGAGATGGTGGTCCTGGATGAGGAGCTGCTGCCTCCCAGGCGGCTTGAGGACACCCTGGGACCCTGGTCTCCAAAGATCTTCCTGTAGGAGGAGGAGAGGTAGTGATCCGAACCGTAACTCATCTTGGAGAGTGTATGGGGGAGGAGGCACCTGAGCTCTGGCTTTTATACAAGGAGGCAAGATCAATAGCTGGGCAGAGGGGAGTCACCCTGGCAACCGCTGGATTGGGATTTTAACCCCTTCATCACTGCAGTGCTGTCATATTCATGTTTGGACATTTTTAAATCAATAGATTTATTTGAATGGGATATTATTCTGACGAAATGTCGGAGCCAGGGGTTTAACACGGTGCTTCAGGAATGGAACTGTCCATTTTGCCGCAGTGCTGATGTCAGCGATATTACTTAATTAACCCCTTGGATGCTAGAGACATCTCTAACGTTCGCAAACGCACTTGCATCCGAGGGGGCTGCATTTTAAGGATTCCCCCCATCCACTGCTTTCCTATTTTCCTTGAACCTTTAGCTATTTGGATTCTAGGTATCTATCATCAAAGGGGTTAATTCCTATGAATTTTCAGATGCACTACTTTTCTATCTCCTAGCACCTTTAACTATTTGAAGGATAGGTATTTGTCTAGCATACAATGGGTTAATTCCAAAGAAGATAGATAGATAGATAGATAGATTAGATTTATTTTATATAGATAAGAAATGCTTTGATGCATCTTTTTTATCCGAGCGATTTAAATCCTCTAAATCTTTTCCAGCTCCCACTAAAACGATTTAATCTTAACTGAGTCCCTGGTGAACCATCCAGACGTGATATATCAGGAGGGGATTTTCCAGCGATGGTTCTACATACAGGAGAGTCACAGAGAATTAATCTGGTCTTTATACTGATCGGTATGGTGAGGTGGTGACTTTCATGTAATAAATGTTATTCTCATACCGATTAGATTCGAATGTATTGCTAAATAAGGCAACATTTTTCAATTTCTGTAGATTTAACCTTTTGAATTACAGAATAGTGTGCAACGCATTGCACAGCAAAGTTATATAACAGTTGCTGTATGATTGACCCTTTGGAGTGGCGGGATGTTGTGCAATGAATTGTATATAAAAGCAATGCGATTTTACTGTACACATTTAATCATTTTGAGCATTAGAGAGGATTACAGCCCATTACACAACAAAACACATTTTGTCATAGATTTAAAGTAGAAGTAACAGCCCCTAATAAGAACCCCCACTTAACTTATTATGGCCAAAAATACACTAAATGGATTTCATTTTCTTGGGACACTCAAATGGAGGAACATATAGAAGATGTTAGCTTACTTTGCTATATTATGCGTTGTGTACCCCTTTTGCATTTCTTTGGCTAACCCTTTGAATGCCAGAGGGGGTATGAACGCATACTAATTTCAGAAAATCCTAATGGCCCTATGAAATGTGCACTTGTGCCCTTGTTCAAGAGATAACATTTTCAGTCCTGGATGTCAGGTCCATGGAGGCGGACATGACAGTTGCTGGTAGGATCACAGGACCCAAACTCCGCCCACTGCACATGGAAATCTTAAAGTGGGTGTATCACCATTCCACTTCCTCCTCTCTTTGGGAGCTTCTATTTTGAAAGGATTTGCATGATTATCAGTTTATTTCAGCCCTCTGGCTGGTATCCTAAGAAAGGGATGAGTGGTGATTTTTCTGGACATGTAATTAATTTTGCATGCGTTATATGACCAAGTCAGAGAACAAAGCTGTTTGGAAAACAAATAGAAGGGAGTATAGGCAGTTTAAAGGGATAGTAATACTTGCAAATTACTAATCCCCATATTGTAGCTTTGTTAAAAAGAAACTTATTGCCCCCAGTGTCATCTCTCAAACCCTTATGGTTTGAGAGATGATAGAGCTCAAAGTTCCCCCCTCCTTCCCCCTTCCCTGACTGAACGCTGACTGCAGGGGAAGCTGTCGTACGACAGTCTTATGTGCATCAGGCAGCTCGGCAGATGAGTCGAGATCGCGTTTATAAAAAATAATTATTTCACTGAAATGGTCTTCTATGTATGCTTGGTTTGCAAACACACGTAGAAGACTGTTTTAGTGAAAGATTTATTTTTTATAAACTCGATCTCGGCAATGCTGCAGAGCCGCCTGATGCAAGTAATACCGGATATCCCTGCAGTCAGCGTTCAATCAGGGAAGGGATGGGGGAACTTTGAGCGCTATCATCTCTCAGACCGTAAGGGTTTGAGAGATGACACTGTGGGCAATAAGTTTCTTTTTAACAAAGCTATAATATGGGGATTAGTAATTTGCAAACATTAATATCCCTTTAAATAAATGAGATTAATGAGACTAAAAGCTATGGCGGTAATGGGTCCACTTTAAATAGGCTAATGCCCTCTGCCTTCATCAGTTTGAAGAAAGTGCTGGTAACTGTCATGTCTGCCTCCATGGATATAAGATCTAGGCCTGATTGACAGGGCTGGATTTATAATAAGGCAGAGTAGGCATCTGCCTACAGGCGCACCCCACAGAGGGGCGCCTGTCATTGGGATAGTTTTTTTTTTTTTTACTTTTTTTTTTTTTTTTGGGACCGTTTTTTTTTTTTTACATTTTTTTTTTGTGCTTGACTTTTTTTTTATTATTTCCTTTTACAATTAAGCAGCCTTTTCCTTGGGGGGGGATCTGGATGCTGCACCAGCCGACTCTGTGACACAGAACTTGAAAGACAGGAGCTAGAGTCAGTGTCACGGTCGGACTGAGGAGCATTACATTAGTCATTGTCCTCACTTCACTTCCTGGAAGTTCAGTACTGCCCCACTTCCTATCACGCTCAGTGCATCCTGCAGGGAGCGAGCCCATGACGAACACCAACTTCAACACAGCCGCTTCACACACAGACAGAGGAGCTACTCAGCAGCTGCCGCCTCTGGCTCTGCCTGTACAGTCAGACTCTGTCTAGAAGCTGCACCTCCACCAAAGCCTGCATGGACCGTTTATTTAACCCCTGGCCAGGTCTTGAGGTAAGCCTGCGCCGGGTATGAGACACCCACTCTGGCTTCCTGCTGTTTTTAAGATGTATAAGAGGCAGAGCGGGTATCCTTTTGAAACATAACCTTATTATTCACATCTCCAATCGGCATTACCCTTTTCTGCTTCAGAATCCCTGGGTCTGGCGTATAGACGCATGTTGGCTGGTGCATTTCTGGGGCAAACCAACTTCACAATGGGGGAAATAAAAAGTCCAAAAATTCCACTTGATTTAAATGGAGAGAGCTATACAATACATGCTGTGCCTCTAGCATTCTAGGGCTAAATCACTGGGGTGTATTTCCCCTATTATGCAGCAATTTTCTTTTACAGCTAAGATCCTATGGCCCATAGTTATAAAAGCAAATTGCAGTCATTCTAGAGTAATCCAAATGCACCACAGGGAACAAATAAACATTCCTGATAAGTTAAATTGGTCTTTTAACCAATTGGATGCTAGAGAGGTTCCAAAATGCTTTGTAATGCATTGGAAACCAATCTTGTTTTCTAGGGGTTAAAAAGCTCTATTCAAGTGCATGGAAATTTAGGGCATGTTATTATATCCCCCATGGTATTATATCCCCAATGGTATAGTTGGTTTACTCTGGGAATAACTCCAATTTGCTTTTATAAATATGGGCCTTTATTCTTGGTGTTAACGCTTTGAGTGCCAGAAAGGTATCCAATGTATTACTTTGAAATGGATACTTCTCTGGCTCTCAAAGGGTTAAACTTAATCTCAGTGTTTCAAGTTGTGGTCAAAGTAGGTGTATACAGAAAGGGTGGAATAATGCCTTTGTATGGTCTTTTTTGTGACTGAATAAAAATATTTCAGTCAAAACTTTTTGAACTTTTTTTTTTTTTTTTTTTGGGTGGCGGCGCGCTTCAGCTTTCTGTGCCTACAGGCTCCTGAGATGTAAATCCGGCCCTGCTGATTGAAGATGTAGGGGATAGGCACTAAGGAGTGATAAAGAGGAGATGACTCTTCCACTGATATCCTTTCTCCAGTTATTCTATAGAGTCTATGCATTAAGATTTCCAAAGTTGGAGAAATCTTAGTGCATTGACTCCATAGACCTTAATGCATCTCCCCAGTTATGTCTTGGACAAGGGCACTGTTTTTTTTGGACATAGTAAGATAAGTGGGGATCACCTCTCTCCCCCTTCTTTGGTTGTCAGAATCTATCAGTTTCCACCAGACGCCTGGAATAAACTGATAAGAAAGAATAATCATGCAAAGCCTTTCACAATAAAACCTCTCACTGAGGGGATGACTTGAAGAGGTGAAAAGTCCACTTTAATGTTTTGTCATGTACAGTGGGCGGAGTTTGTGTCCTGTGGTCCTACCAACAACTGTCATGTCGCCTCCATGGACCTGACATCCAGCACTGGTGAAGATGTTGTCTGTTGAACAAAGACACCAAGGCAAAATTCTTATGGGCCATTAGGATTTTGTGGCCATAGCAACATAAATGGGGGGTTGTTATTAAAAGGTTTTACTTCTCTAACCATATGAATGCAAAAGGGGTGCATAATGCACTAGCAAGCAAATTAACTCATTGAGTGCCAGAGTTAAGCTAGTATTTTCTATCTGATCATCCATTTGCATGTCAATAGGAATACAATCTGGCAGAGTAAAGTAATATCTTATACATTTAACCCTTTGAGTACCACTGAGTTCCCAACACATTACTCAGCAATCTGTTGGGCACCCCTTTGACTTTGAAAGGGTTAAACCATAGACAGGTACTGAAAATGTTAATGTAAATATTCATATTTACTTACATAGCTAAACAGTATACATTCAGATAGATTAAATAACTGTTAATGACACAAGCACTGTAAGGCTGATGTACTAAACAAAAGTGCAATTCAGGAGCAAACTATCTGCATCATAGCAAAGAAATAAATGTTCACAAACTCCTCATTGATTTAAATGGAATATTACTGTTTGAACATAAATGCAGCTTTGATTATTCATCATAGTTTTTTGACCATGTAGAGAGTTATTACAATTCTGTACAATGTGTAGTTCATGAGTAATTCAATTATAAAGTGTCCTGCCTCCGCCCCTTTTCCATCTAAACAACTACAGTTCTGGGATAAACAAATTGTATTACAGGTAGGGAATAAAAATACTCATTGATTTAA
This sequence comes from Rhinophrynus dorsalis, assembly GCA_037306005.1. NCBI lineage: Eukaryota > Metazoa > Chordata > Amphibia > Anura > Rhinophrynidae > Rhinophrynus > Rhinophrynus dorsalis. The sequence goes on along the minus strand of CM074724.1, from coordinate 83,079,216 downwards.
ATAGTACTGCGTGGGAGACCTCTCTAGCATTCAAAAGGTTAAACGTACCATTAAAACATTGTGAATGTACTGAGTTTTCAATTCGGCCATATAATGCAGATGGTTTGCTCCAGAACTGCAAACCTTTATCTTGGTGAATAGGCCATTAATCCCTCTGGATGCTAGACACATCTCCAGCACACTGAGAAGCAAAGCGCCGGAGGAATCACTGATTTTGAGAGCCGATCTGTGATTGCCTGTTTTTCTTTCCAATTAGATATGCAGCATCTTAGATTTTCCATTTCAGTTGAGGGAATTTACTAATAAGATTACCTGCTTAAATATGAACTGGAATCAGTTTATTGGTACAACTCCTGCCGATCGCCTGTGTACTGGTCAATCTGTGCCATGACTCTTCCCATATACTCTGCTCGTGCAAAGGGGAAGGTTGTGTGGGCAGTGTATGGGCATTTCAGGGGCTGTCTCTTTATTTTAGTTAATGCCCTGTATTAACCCCTTAAAGACAAGTGAGGTGCGCAACTCATTGAAAAGGAATACAATACATACTCCTCTGGTTCTTACTGAGTTACGCAAAGTGCAGAGGAAATGGTAGAACTTTACTCCAGGTTCCTGTGCCTGCTATGGGGCACACCGGGGTGCACTACAGAAATCATATGGAGGAGGCAAACGCCAGTGGAGGAGTGTATTGGCTTTTCAGAAAATTCCTATCCTCTGCAAAATGTTTAACTATTAGAGGACCAGAGGGGTGTGCAATGTGTTGCATACCCTTCCGGTCCTCATGGGGTTATTGACGTGTACTGACAAGGCATAGAGTTGCTTTGCAAATCTTTGAAGGCCTCTCTAGCATTCAAGGGGTTAAAAACCCCATTGAAATTAACAGGAATTTGGGTTTTTTTATTTTCCCCCATTGCACTGTTGGTTTCCTCCTGAATTACTCCTGTTTGTTTTCATACTTCAGCCTCATAGAAAACAAGTATTAATAAAACCTTGAGAAGAGCAAGAAGGTAGGAGGGAAGTGAGAGTGAAACTTCAGCAGTAGAGAGAAGGGGTAATGTGAAAAGTAATGAAAAATGGAGGTGGGCACATGTACAAGGAGAGGGGGAATAATGCAACTACAGGGCTGTTTTAAAGGGATAGTAATACTTCATTTTAACTTTATTTTATTTTGTAGGCATTAAAAAAACATGAAGAATGATATAAGTCTTATCTCTGAAACCTTTATGGTTTAAGAGATATTCACAAACAAAGTTTCCCCCCCCTGTTCAACCAGATAAGAAGGGAGATGCCCAGGTAGACTGCAGAGAGGGACAATCTTCAATTAAGATAATGGAAAAAGCTGAAAAACTTGTCAAGGGGGGAAGGGCTTTCATTGTTTTCATACAAAGAAAATTGTCCCCTTCTGTTATCTGTACTGTCATACAACCAGACTCACATCTGAGAAGAGATGGCTTACACTAGGTAAAAGGGGCGGGGAGGGGAACTTTGCTTGTGAATATCTCATAAACCATAAAGGTTTGAGAGATAAGACTTATATCATTCTTCATGTTTTTTTAATGCCTACAAAATAAAATAAAGTTAAAACGAAGTGTTACTATCCCTTTAAGCCCTTCTGAGGCCTGAGTGTAATTGTACAAGGAAGCCCCCCTACATTATGACATTTTTCCACTGACCACTGGTATCCGCAGACACCACAAGTATATTGTCTGATCCTGCACTCTTGTTTCCCTGCTGTATGTAGCCAGATTTTACGAATACACTGTCTGTCCAATGCACCTTTTTCCACTGCCCACCGACAGTCACAGATTCCCACATACTCTATGTGAACCCACCAGCCTTGTCCACCTGCTGAGTGGTAGTCACATATTGTCCCAATATACTGTCTGACCCCCATCTTGTTTTCCTGCCCACTGGTAGCCACAGATTCCATACATACATTGTCTGATCCCTCCAGCCTTGTTCTCCTGCCCACGGGAAGCCTCAAATTCCCCAAATACACTGTTTGCCCCCAGCCTTGTTCCCCTGCCCACTGGTAGCCACATATTCCCTACATACACTCTCTAACCCTTCCACTATTGCTCTCCTGCCCACTGGTAGCCACACATCGCCAGATATACAATGTGATCCCCACCAGCCTTGTACCCCTGCTCAGTGGTAGCCACAGACTCCCCATATACACTGCCTGAACCCTTATCCTTCTTCCCCTACCAACGGGTAGCCAAAAATTCCCCAAATACACTGTCTGACCCACCGAGCTTGGCTGCACTGCAGCTGCCAGCCAAAGGTCCTCAAATACACTGTCTGACTCCCCCCATTCCTTGTTCTTCTGACCAGTGGTGGCCACAGATTTCCATATACACCGTGTGACCCCCTCCAGCCTTTTCTATCTACTCACTGGTAGTAACAGATTCTCCAAATACACCATCTGACTCCACCAGCCTTGTAACTCTGACCACTGATAGCCACATATTCCCCAAATACACTCTGACCCCAGCCTTATTCCCATGGCTGCTGATAGCTGTAGATCCCCAAATACTCTGTCTGACCCCCTAGCCTTGTTAAACACAACAACCCTGCTGACTTGTAGCTACAGATTTCCCACATTACGTCACTCCACCAGTATTGACCCCTACCTACTACCTACTGGTAGCCACAAACTCCCAAATATACTGTCCAACATCCCCCTTGTCCTTACCTTCTGTTTTGTGTAGGTAATGGTAGAGAGCAGCACTCCTGCCGTCCATTTCAGATAACAAAGTGCATTCAATTCTTAGGCTTACTCCTTACAAGATACATCTGGGTTCCAGCCCAGAAAAACATATTAAGAAGCAAGCACGTGAAGAAACACTCTATTGTGCTGTTTGAAATGTAGAGTAGATATTTGGTATAATATCTCCCTGCCATCAGGATGAGCAGTCAGATTAAAAGCTAGTCAGGTGAGCCCCCACCCCCCCATCCCGAGCCTGAAAGGGTAAGCTCGGGCATTAAAATGGCCTGAGGAACTGTCAGAAAGTGGGGAGGTTAAAGGGATAGTAATACTTCATTTTAACTTTATTTTATTTTGTAGGCATTAAAAAAACATGAAGAATGATATAAGTCTTATCTCTGAAACCTTTATGGTTTAAGAGATATTCACAAACAAAGTATCCCCCCCCCCTGTTCAACCAGATCAGAAGGGAGATGCCCAGGTAGACTGCAGAGAGGGACAATCTTCAATTAAAATAATGGAAAAAGCTGAAAAACTTGTCAAGGGGGGAAGGGCTTTCATTGTTTTCATACAAAGAAAATTGTCCCCTTCTGTTATCTGTACTGTCATACAACCAGACTCACATCTGAGAAGAGATGGCTTACACTAGGTAAAAGGGGCGGGGAGGGGAACTTTGCTTGTGAATATCTCATAAACCATAAAGGTTTCAGAGATAAGACTTATATCATTCTTCATGTTTTTTTAATGCCTACAAAATAACATAAAGTTAAAACGAAGTATTACTATCCCTTTAAAGAGAAAATTGAGGCACTGAAAGAAGAGGGTATAGAGGGGAGAGAAATGGAGATAGATGAGGTACCGGAGCGTTCAGTCTCAGCCCTTCTCACTTGTGCCGGGTCATGTGATTGCTGCAGCTATCACATGTACCGGCATTGCAAAGCATACTGCATCTGTGTCTCCTCTCTGCCTCTCTGTCCCTTACGATCAAAGTAAGGGAGAGAGAAGCAGAGAGGAGACACCTAGTGAAAAACAAATGCAGCAGCTAGGGGTATTAACCCCTTCACTGCTGTGCTGGAGGATGGCTGGATGCAGGTCCATTTTTGACCTGCTAAAATAAACTTGTTTTTTTGGTTTTTTTTTTTAAATACAACACAATTTTTTTTTACAAAATAAAAATTTTATTTAAAAAAACAAACATGTCAATGAACAAAATTGGGAGTGTGATTGTTGTGGAGCCATGTTATACACTTATACACACTGCCAAAAGTCATCAATAAAAAAGTAAGAAAAAGGGACATGCTCTTTTTCACCCAGGGGACAGTGCCCACTTAAAACTTCCCATTTTGTAGGTATGACTGACGGGTCATACCTTTCATGCAGTCTCCATAAAAATTTAACCCATTGCACCCAAATGATCACAAGAGAAAAAAAAACTGTTTTTTTTACTTTTTTTACAGTTTTCCTTAATTTTAATAAAATAAATGATGGGTTATCCATTTAACTGTGGTATCAAAAGAAAGCCCTATTTGTGCGCAAAAAAACGGTATATCATTTTCATGGGTAAAATAAAGTACTTAGAGGGAAAATACGGTTGAAGAAAGACATAGTCAAAAAGGTCAGAATTGCTCCAGTCCTTAAGTGAAATCCACCTCAGATTTTCCCGGTCCTTAAGGGGTTAATTTACGTTTTTCCGACAGTAGGGGCAATTGTTGTTCTGCAGCAACCACTAGATGTTTCTTGAGACGTGTTCCTTGGCCAGATGATTAATTTATGTTTTACCAACAGCAGAGGCAAGTTTTCCTCTCCTGCAACCACTTTGACACATACAACTCATGGAAGGCAAATTGTGCACTTCTTTAACCCCTTAAGGACCGGGAAAATCTGAGTTAGATTTGACTTAAGGACCGGAGCAATTTTGACTTTTTTGACTATGTCTTTGTTAAACCATATTTTCTCTTTAATTCCTTTTGTGCACCCACATAAATTATATACTGTTTTTTTAAGCACAAGTAGGGCTTTCTTTTGATACCACAATTATATGAATATCTCATTGTTTAATTTGATTAAAATAGAAAAAAAGAGGAAAAAAATTGAAAAAAAACAACATTTTGCTTACATTTTTCTGTCAGGATTTGCATACTATTAGTTAATGGAAAAAAATACCCCTAAATATATTCATTTGCTTCTCCTGAATATAAGAGTACCCCATATGCCTAGTATTTTAGTCCTTTACTCACATTTACAAGGTAAATATTACAAGATGGCTGCTGTTATTTCCAACTTGTGATGTTTCAACAATTGGCATGTGAGCATCATAGCTTAGCTGACGGTGCCAGAACCAAAAATGTCCCACAAAGGTATATGTTTCTGAAAACTACACAACATAAAGTAAATAATCAGGAGAATTTTGGAGTTTTTCATGCAGCTATTTTTCCAGAAAAAAATTTCAAATTTGTGGTAATATTTTGTTTTTTTGCAGTTACATTTCAATACTACTGTTGATATCAAGCACAGGATAGTTGAAGATTTTTAAAAATGCATTGTTTAGTGTTCAGCTCCTTCTTCTGAGTACGGCAATACCCCATATGCATAGGTTATTCAAGGTTTGCGGGAGCTATGGGGCCCAAATTGGAACATGCGCGTTTCCAGTTTCACACTTTGAATTTTCACAGCTTGTATCACTGGTGCCATGTCTCATTTGGGGCTGTGTAACAGTGCTTCACTCTAAGATTTCCCCCCAAAAGTATATATTTTTGGAAAGTAGACACCCCAGGCTTTCATTTTATGTATGTTTTCAATTTATTTACGCAGCCATTTTACCACCAATCGCTCGTAAATCTTGACGTAAGTTAAAAAAACACAGTTTTTCACACTTGCACTTCAATGTTGACGTGAATTTCAAGCACAGGATAGGTGAAGATTTTTTAAAAATGCATTGTTTAGTGTTCAGCTCCTTCTTCTGAGTACGGCAATACCCCATATGCATAGGTTATTCAAGGTTTGCGGGAGCTATGGGGCCCAAATTGGAACATGCGCGTTTCCAGTTTCACACTTTGAATTTTCACAGCTTGTATCACTGGTGCCATGTCTCATTTGGGGCTGTGTACCAGTGCTCCACTCTAAGATTTCCCCCCAAAAGTATATATTTTTGGAAAGTAGACACCCCAGGCTTTCATTTTATGTATGTTTTCAATTTTTTTACGCAGCCATTTTACCACCAATCGCTCATAAATCTTGACGTAAGTTAAAAAAACACAGTTTTTCACACTTGCACTTCGATGTTGATGTGAATTTCAAGCACAGGATAGGTGAAGATTTTTAAAAATGCATTGTTTAGTGTTCAGCTCCTTCTTCTGAGTACGGCAATACCCCATATGCATAGGTTATTCAAGGTTTGCGGGAGCTACGGGGCCCAATTTTGAACAAATATTGAATTTTCACATCTTGGTTAACTGGTGCCATTACTCATTTTGGGCTATGTTCCAGTGCTGCACTTTAGAATTTCCCCCCAAAAGTGTATATTTTTGGAATGTAGACACCCCCAGATTTCATTTTAGGTGTGTTTTCAAGTTTTTTACACAGCTATTTTGCCACCACTTTCTCATAAACTTGACGTAAGTAAAAAAACAGCGTTTTTCACACTTTGCCTTCAATGTTGATGTGAATTTCAAGCACAGAATAGTTGAAGATTTTATAAACTGAATTGATTAGTGTTCAGCTCCTTCTTCTGAGTACGGCAATACCCCATATGCATAGCTTTCTCATGGTTTGGGGGAGCTACGGGGGCCAAATTGGAACATGCGCGTTTCCAATTCACACTTTGAATCTTCACAGCTTGTGTTACTGGTGCCATGTCTCATTTGGGACTGTGTAACAGTGCTCTTTTTTTAAGATTTCCCCCCAAAAGTGTATATTTTTGGAAATAGACACCCCAGGCTCTCGTTTTAGGTGTGTTTTCCAATTTTATACACAGCCATTTTACCACCAATCCTGTGAAAATTTGACGTAAGTAAAAAAAATTCAGCATTTTTCACACTTTGCCTTCAATGTTGATGTGAATTTCAAGCACAGAATAGGTGAAGATTTTATAAACTGAATTGATTAGTGTTCAGCTCCTTCTTCTGAGTACGGCAATACCCCATATGCATAGCTTTCTCATGGTTTGGGGGAGCTACGGGGGCCAAATTGGAACATGCGCGTTTCCAGGTTCACACTTTGAATCTTCACAGCTTGCGTTACTGGTGCCATGTCTCATTTGGGGCTGTGTAACAGTGCTCTTTTTTAAGATTTCCCCCCAAAAGTGTATATTTTTGGAAAGTAGACCCCCCAGGCTCTCGTTTTAGGTGTGTTTTCCAATTTTATACACAGCCATTTTACCACCAATCCCTCGTAAACCATGACGTAAGTAAAAAAAAAAAACAGCGTTTTTCACACTTAGGTTTGGCGGCAGTATACTGGGCTGCATACAAATTGGTTTGGGACACAATTTCACCTAAAATGTCTTCCCCCAAAAACAAATCAAAAAAATTATCATGGGTAAATCCTTCTACATCAATTTGAATCCCTGGGTTGCCTGTGAATTCTGAGATTTGTGGGCATAAATTGATACCCTTTCATTAGGATCCGGAGTGGCAGGTGTTGGGGCATTTCTTTGGGCAGGTCTTTTGGCAGGTCTTTGGGCAGATCTTTTGGCAGGTGCTGGGGCAGTTGCCAGGGCAGCTCTTGGGGCAGCACTTGGGGCATTTCTTTGGTAGGTCTTTGGGCAGATCTTTTGGCAGGTGCTGGGGCAGTTGCCAGGGCAGCTCTTGAGGCAGCACTTGGGGCATTTCTTTGGGTAGGTATTTTGGTAGGTCTTTGGCCAGTTCTTTTGGCAGGTGCTGGGGCAGTTGCCAGAACAGCTCTTGGGGCAGTGCGTCTTTTCTTGACAGAAGGCCCAGCGTCATCACTAGAACTGCTCTCACTTTCTGAAAACTGCGCTATGTCAAAATCTGACGCAGTGTCTGTTGCCTCAGAGTCAGACGCCAAAAAGGCATATGCCTCTTCAACGCTGTACCTGCGCTGCATTTTGCCCACTAAAAAAACTTTTTTTTTTTCTTACGCTATCCCTAAACCTAAATCTAACCCTAAAACTTACCCTAGCCTACGTATATCCTGAACCTACCTAACCCAAGTGAACTACCTATCTAAAATGCACTTATTATATTTTTTTTTTTTTTGGGGGGGGTTGGGTTTTTTTTTGGGGGGGGGTTTCCTTACGCTATCCCTAAACCTAAATCTAACCCTAAAACTTACCCTAACCTACGTATATCCTGAACCTACCTAACCCAAGTGAACTACTTATCTAAACTGCACTTATTATATATATTTTTTTGGGGGGGGGGTTTGGGTTTTTTTTGGGTTTTTTTTTTTTCTTACACTATCCCTAAACCTAAATCTAACCCTAAAACTTACCCTAACCTACGTATATCCTGAACGTACCTAACCCAATTGAACTACCTATCTAAACTGCACTTATTATATCTATATATATATTTTTTTTTTTTTTTGGGGGGGGGGTTGGGTTTTTTTTTTTTCCCCTAAACCTAAATCTACCCTAAAACTTTCCCTAACACACGTCTACACTAAACCTACCAAACTACCTACCTAAACTATATTTACTATTTAAAAAAAAAAATTAAAAAAATTTTAAAAAAATTTAAAAATTTTTAAAAAAATCTAAAAAAATTCCAGGGGGATGGGGGGTGTCCCACAGATCAGAAAACACTGATCTGCAGCAAATTGATCACTCCAAGAGTGATCAAATGGGGGGATCTTATTGATCACTGCAGAACAGTGATCAAAGGGTTAATTTTTTTTTATTTAAACTTTTTTTTAACTTTTTTTTTTTCCAGGAACACTGGAACACCATCTCTCTATGTCTCTCTCCACCTCAGCAGTATGCAAGGTGGAGGGAGGCATAGAGATCTGACAGGGACAGTATTTACAAATACTGTCCCTGTCATTCAGGTTTTGCAACATGTGATTCGCTTTTGAAGCGAATCGCATGTTGCAACAATGTTTCTGCCGCTTGTTACTAAGTGTCCTGATACCGGGACACTTAGTAACAAGCGGCTTGAACTCTTCCATCGCTCCGTGCGGCCGCGATGGAAGAGTTTAACCCTTGACGTACCAGGACCGTCAAGGGTCGTTGGATCACTTTTACCCTTGACGGTCCTGGTACGTCAAGGGTCCTTAAGGGGTTAAAGTCTCCTTTTACTCCTCTCCAGCAGTGACTTAGGTTGCACTCTACAGTTTGAGCAACAAGCAGGACTTAAAGAAACAATAACATCTTAAAATGATCTATGTTTATACGTACATATGAATGGCCATATTTTCAGAAGTAAATGGAGCAAAACAAGTGCACCATAGGGCACAATGAAACGTTCCCCAAATTAGCATGGATTTAAATTGGGCTTTTAAGCCCATGAATGCTACAGAGGTCCCTGACGCACTGCAATACAATACGTTGGTGACCTCCCTAGCATTTTAGGGGTTCAAATCCCATTTAAATAACTGGGAATTGCATTGCTGGTTTTCCCCGATAATCCAGTTAGTTTGTCTCAAAATACTCTCACTCCTCTAATGATTTCCCTAAGATACTAACATTTCACATTGTTCCCCATTATAACTGCCATCCCCTGACGGACGGTACTAGCTCATTTCTATAAAATAACAAACAAGAAAAGTTAAATATCTTCTAAACTATTGTTGGAATTACAATAATGGAGAACATAAACATATTTGATTATAAAAGTTCTTTCAAAATTGCCTATTCATTACAAAGTGATAATTCCGCTTTAAATAACCTGTAATTCATCTGTTAAAATGTACTATTATATTTGCTGAGGTCTGAAATCTATTCTTGCAAAAGCTTTATGAGGACAGCCTTTCCTTCCTTTTCCAAGTCTCCCTGACTCCCATTATCATAGCAATCTTGATAGGTTCCTCAGACTGACTCCTAGGTGCTGCCTGGCATAGAATCCAGCCCTGGCTGCAGGGGTTAAAAGAGAACTTCCTCCTCCTAATTATAACTCCCAAATTATTTTACTATGTCCAGAAAATCCAAATGGCATTTAGAAATGCTGCCTTGTGCCTTTATTCATGAGATAACATGTACAGTCAGTCCTAAATGTCATGTGCATGTATACGGATATGACAGGTCCTAGCTGTACCACAGGACATCAAACTGCTCACCGCACATGGTAATATGTTGCAGGGATCTGTACTGGGGCCCATTCTTTTTAATATTTTTGTGTGATATTGCAAAAGTTCTTCAAGGTAAGGTATGCCTTTTTTGCAAATGATACAAAGATCTGCAACAGGGTAGACATTCCTGGGGGAATAAGTCAAATGACAAATGATTTAGGTGAATTAAAAGAATGGACAAGTGTGGCAGCTGTAGTTTAATGTTGATAAATGTAAAATAATGCACCTGGGCCGTAAAAATCCAAAGGAAGAATATAATGTAAAATGTCTGGTGCTGCTGGGTGAGAAAAATGAAGCGATTTGTGTAAAAAAAGGGGTGGGGCTTAATCATGAGTAGGGGTGGAGCTTACAAAATGAAAAAGGAAGTATACTGAATAAGCTGGGAAAGGAGGAGAAGTGGGCGGAGAGTGGGAGGAACACAAGGAAAGGAGAGGATGTGGGCAGAGGTTCATTATAAACTCCCCACATCTGAGAATCAGCCTCTGCCCATGGAAAACTGGTAATTAGAAGCTAAAACCGGAGTCTCCGGGACAAATCTGGAGAGTTCCCAGCTATGGTTATATGTGATATATCCTGTTTGTTCTTCAATCAGTCCTCAATTAACCTGTAACTTGCTATAACTTAGAGATCTCACTACCTGAACACACACAACATAGACCACCAGGCCATCTCCCTTTGCCTTTCTGGTACAAATGGCAGCAATTTAAATACCAACGAAGCATTTGCACATATAGAAGGAAACACTGGATTCCTGAGACTGTAGTTCTTGATCCTGAGTTATCAGACTAAACCCGGAGTCTCTCATTTGGAGAAAAGAAATATGGAAATTCAATGGCAAAAAAACATTTGTTCAGGTCAGAGGTAAGTTCTCACTCATATGCATAAAAGCCAGGAAACATGGGTTACATTCTTCCACCTTAACTCCACGCCTCCATGTGATCTGCTGTCCATTTTGCAATCAAATCCCAGTGAAGTATAATCAGGGAGACAGTAGATGTGTTGCCTTTCATCTTGTGTTTGTTGGGTATTAAAGTTCATTAAAATGAACATTATTACCCATTAATGTGTTGCACAACCCTCTGGTCCTTAAAGGGTTAAATAAGACTGTCTAGTTATATATATTCTAGATTGATTTTGTGCTTTGTATCTATTATATGACTACTAGTGTAAAAGCCCGGGCCAAAGTGAATGGCACTGAACGGGTTAACCCTTTGAGTGCCAGAGGGGTAAGAAACACTTTGCAGAGCAATACAATGCATACCCCTCTTGCACTCAGAGGGTTAAGCTAGCCGTGCACCCACCAGTCCCTGCCCCTGCCATCTCAGTAACTGCAGCACTTGAGGTACCAGTAGAGGGAGCGCGCCCCTACCTCATCAGTCTCAGGTGTGCATGCGGGAGCGCGCCTTGACCCAGAGCAGAGGGTTTGTGAACGCACTTCGCACCTCCAGGCTCAGCTAGACACCACTCAACCAGGGCAAAGGGCTCCCTCACACACCGGGACGGACTCCGGGCAAACAGGGCTTGGAAAGTGGCTGGGAAGATGGCGTGTTTTGTCCATTCGGGCAGTCTCTATTGCGCATGACTGCATCTGACAAACATATATCTGGCCTTTTATATAATAGGATATGCTATGTACTGCAGCGTGGGGTGTCACAACGGTGTATATGTCCTTAATGTGTCCACCTAGGGATAAGCTAAAGGAACAGTGCTCTAGATGAGCTGGGAGAAAAAGAGTGTATTTTAACCCATTGACTGCTATAGGGGTCTCCAATGCTTTGCGCACAATGCATTGAACAAAGAGTAACTTTTTCATCCAAATGATTTGTATACATTGGGCTTAGTAGGGGGGTCAGGAAACCAGTTATTCTCCAACTGTTGTTAGTCTACAGTTACCATTATCCTCAGCCACCTATTGTATTCAGTGGCTCAATCGTTTTCAAATATTCACTTTTGTTTAACCGTTTGAGTGCCAGAGAGCTATCGAACACAATGGAGGAGATGCAGTAAGGAGTGATAAAGAGGTGATAACATGGAGATAATTCCTACAGTTCCTGTATTAATCTATAGAGCCTATACACTAAGATCTCCAAAGCTGGAAAAATCTTAGCGCCTTGGCTCCATATACTAACATAGGACTTGAAGAAGTGATATCACTGGAGAAGTTATCTCTACTTTATCGCCTCTTTGGCAGTCCTTAGTGCATAACCCCCATTGAATTGCAATATGTTGGATACCTCTCTGGCAGTCAAAGGGTTAAAACATAGATATCCTGAAAATACACTCTAGAGGAGTAGCATTGCCCACCCCAGGTCTAATGGGACTCGAATACCCTCTAAACAATAGGACAGTATACACAAAACAAATGAGGAACAACTTTTGGGCAAATTCAAATATATTGAATTTGAAGTGTTGGAGACCTCTCTAGCATTCAAGTGTTATTTTTCCCCTGCGCTGCTGTTAGTTTGCCCTAGAACTGCTTCTCTGTTTCTTTGTAAATATGGCCCACAGTTGCCCAGATTTTGTTTAATGTATTGACATCATACTTGTAATTATGGGTTAAGGAAACATTTTTATAAAGATTCAATAAAGAGTTTAAATTTCCCTTTTATTATGCATACATACTTCTTGAAACCTTAACCCTTAGAATGCCAGAGGGGTACGCAACGCATTGCAAAGCAATGCGTTGCGTACCCCTCTGGCACTCAAAGGGTTAATGCACTGGTATGAATGCAATATATTGGTGAATAAAGACATATGCGGCCGGATTTCTATTGTTGCTAACTTTATCAAGAGTTATTTCTACAGATTCCTCCACGTGTGATACAACCAGTGAGAACACCTCTCAACCGAATTGTAATCTAGGACACGTGTGGAAAGAAAACTACCACAAGGCTAAAAATCAAAGGCCGTATTCAATAACCTATAGTGAAAAATTTCACCAACAAGCCATGTGGTTTAAAAAAGAAACATGCTACCAATTTTCCTGGGCTTGGAAGGGAAAACACGGCAACAGGGTACATAGACATCTTTACCTCACAGTCCTAGATCTGCACTGCAGATGAAGGAGGAACTGGGAAGGTGCTGCATCCTCATGCTGGTATGGGTGAGAGTGAAGGTGAGGAGGTGCCAAACCAGCATCAACAAATGGTGGTGAAGGTTGTTGGGCTGAAGGAGGCGGTGCAGGAGGTGGGGGGGAACGTGAATGTGGACTTTCAGGACAATAGTGCAGATGGTGGGTGCAGGGTCAGTTCCTTGTCTAGTATGTCCTGCATGTGGTTGGAGCAGGTTGGTAAACTTCACCACTGTCTTCAGCTGTTCCTGGGGCAACTGTTGTGCTAGCTGTTGCACGTAGCCCAGGTTTCCTTGAACCCTTGCCAGAGAATGCAATGAAGTCTGGAAGGGGGTCGGAACGAAGCCAGCTGATGTATCAAAACCCAGGACTGCCACTGGTTCAATTGTGTCCTGATGATGGTAACAGAGTTCACTGGTCAGCCCTGTAATTGCCCCCTGCAGCTTCTCATGGTGCCTCTGCTAGTCCAGTCCTTGCTGTTGGAGTGTCCTGCACTTGGCAATGAGGCTCCTGCTCACAGTGCTCAAGGTCCAGTTGATCATCATCTTGAGCCTCAGCATCTACTCCTAGGAGTTGTATGACTCCACTAGTGGTATGCTTAGACCAGTCCTCCTGGGACATCTTCCTCTTCACTGTCACCTTGCAATCAAACATGCAAATGAATTAAACTTCATTGGTAAAAAATTTACATTTTATTCATGCTCATTGTTTAGATCCAAATAGGACCTTTCTCAAGACCCATGGAGTAGTGTAATGCTTTGGTCATCTCTCTCTGGACCTTTATCAATGAAACAGAATTAATGACAAACAACAAGATTTATATACATAACAAATATTCAACACATGTGTGACAAAAAACCCACAGATGTAAAGATGAAACAAAAACAGAAACTACTACCCCTACAGACCCAGCACCAAAAAAAAAAAAAAGATATCTATAAATCAATTGAAGAAAACTGGAAAGTCCTACAAAAGGACAGGTCTATCTACATCATTTCTTAATCCTCCTGTAATGGGAACCCAAGAAGCCAAGTTGTCTTGGGCCGTTGTGACAGATTTCTCCCTCCTGAAGGCAGCTACAGATGGGTAGCCAGGCCAGCGAGACTGGAACACAGGATCCATGAAGGGGGGTCAAAGGGGACTGTTGAGACCTTTCAGAAATAAAGCAACAGAATGCACTTTTAGTTCCAAAATGAACTCTCACTTTTATTAGTTAACAGTGAATACATAACAGAGGTGAAGGGATTAGGAAAGTGACACCTAATCAAAACCTGGACCAGACAGTGAGACAGATACAGTTTGGAGAGCATTGCAAAAATACAACCATGTAACCCCTGCAGGCCCATGTAAGATTGTAGGCCAACAATTTCTTAACACAGTGGTCCATCATCTTTTACATGTATTACATTTGACAGTAAAGGTAGGCAGCCAATCAGAACACAGCCTACTTTTCAACATGGGTGGGGAATACTGAATGCCCATCCATATTTGGCCGGGCTTTCCACATATGGGGATGGCCAGTTCTTTTGTCCCTGACTTTAAACTGTAGTAACGTCCTCAGGCTCGTTACATTCCCCCCCTTCCGAGTCCAAAGCCAGCAGCAACATTGGTGGAGGCTGGCTTGGCAGCAGTAGAGGTCTTCCATCCCTTGGGGGCCAAAGTCTGTTGTGCGGCCAGACATTCATACTGCGTGAAGGCATGGCAGGCCGAAAAGGACCAGGGGAAACTGAGAGTCTGTTCTAGTAGTGTCCCCCCAGTACAGCAACAGTTCATGAGGGCTTCCCCGACCTGATAACAGGACATAGCCGGAGCCAGTTCCTGGGGAATCTGGAACCAGTGGCTCTGGATCCAGGGAGAGTCTGTTTAACGAGATACCCCTGGGAGAGCCAGGAGATATCTCATTACATTTCCCCCCTTCCCAGAGAAGACTACTCTGGTGCCAGACCTCAAGCAGGTCTGCAAGCAGGGGGGTTGGGAGGACTGTGGTCTCACTCCCTGGTCAGGGCCAACAAAGGGACTGGTGAGGACCGGAGTCCCACTCACCAGGGAAGGGGTATCAGGGCCGCTTGTGATGACCTTGGTTCCACTCCCCAGGGCAGGTGCAACAAAGGGACTGGTGAGGACTGCAGTCCCACTCATCAGGTATGGGGTATCGAGGCCACTGTTGAGGACCTTGGTCCCACTCCCCAGGACAGGGGCAACAAAGGGACTGGTGAGGACCTCGGCCCCACTCACCAGGCCAGGGGTAACATGGCTGCTGGTGAGGATCTTGGTCCCATTCACCAGGGCAGGGGGTAACAGGGCTGCTGGTTAGGACTTCATCCCACTCACCAGGGCAGACGTATTAGGGCCACTGGGTAGGACCTCGGTCCCACTCCCCAGGGCAGGTGCAACAAAGGGACTGGTGAGGACTGCAGTCTCACTCACCAGGCATGGGGTATCAGGGCCACTCAGGAGTAACTCGGTCCCATTCCCCAGGGAAGGGGCAGCAAAGGGACGGGTGAGGATGTCAGCCCCACTCACCAGGCCAGGGGTAACAGGACTGCTGGTGAGGACCTCGGTCCCACTCACCAGGGCAGGGGTATCAGGGCCGCTGGGAAGGACGTTGTCCCACTCCCAAGAGCAAGTGCAACAAAGGGACTGGTGAGGACAGCAGTCCCACTCATCAGGCATGGGGTATCAGGGCCACTGTTGAGAACCTTGGTCCCACTCCCCAGGACAGGGGCAACAAAGGGACTGGTGAGGACCTTGGTCCCATTCACCAGGCCAGGGGTAACATAACTGCTGGTGAGGACCTCGGTCCCACTCACCAGGGCAGGGGTAACAGGACTGCTGGTGAGGACCTCAGTCCCACTCACCAGGGCAGGGGTACTAGGGCCGTTGGGGAGGACCTCGGTCCCACTCCCCAGGGCAGGTGTAACAAAGGGACTGGTGAGGAACGAAGTCCCACTCACCAGGCATGGGGTATCAGGGCCACTGGTGAGGACCTTGGTCCCACTCACTAGGCCAGAGGTAAGAGGGCCTCAACAGGGCATAGGCATCAAAGGGATGGTGAGGACCTCAGTGCCACTCACCAGGGCAGGGATATCCGGGCCGCTGGTGAGGACCTCTGTTTTTTTTTTTTTTTTTATTATCTGGATATAAAATAGTATTTATTTATATTTAATCCACTGCATACTCATTGTTCTTATGTTGTGTTCTTATCTGTTAAATCCTTTTCTCTTTAATCCATATGGAATGCAGGTCTCCCACCCAGAGGAAAAGACCTTCATGGTGCTGGGCAGAGGAGTCCTCTTAGGGTCTTAGTCTTGGGAGATTTTCTTCTCTTCTTTCCTGCTTACTTGTTTTTGTGTGGCCATGGTCACAAGAATTCTGGGAATTAGTAGGAGGGGGGAGGGGTTTGAGCTGGAGGAGAAGGAGGGAATCTCTGTCTTTTGTGTTGTGCCCTGCCCACCAGGAGGAGGGACTCAACTTAATGATACCGGTTTTCCATATGGAATAAAGAGAAAAGGATTTAACAGGTAAGAACACTAAAATCCTGTTATATACAGTATATATATTTATTATTTTTTCTTTTATTTTTTATTTATTTATTTATTTGCAGATATACTGCAAATTAAAGATATATATTCCTGACTGCTGTATAAAGGAGATTTAAGGCTCAATTCAGTTTGTCCCAGTTAGGCCAAAAAATCCCCGCTGGTATTTTTTTAAGCACGGTAAGCAATTAAATTACATGTGCTATGAAGAAATCCCAACAGAAAAAAAAGCGTAGCCCCCATTTAATCCCATAGAAACATACTCCAGATGGTGGAATATACAATTCAGTTGACTGCGTTAGCAGTAAGATTCACTAAGGAACCCACTTTAACGTGGGATAATCTGCACCTATTTTTTTTGGGCACAGAGACCCCTAATGCATCTTTAAACCTGGCTACCAATCAATTGCATGTGTAAAAAAGTTTTTTAAAAAACTAAGTCCCTAGTGGATGCATTGATAAGGGATCCTAAGTCCCATATCAAACCATCCAAAGTACACACAAAATGTGACCACAGTTAGTAGAATTAAATTAAAATAAATTAAATTACCACACTGGCACTCACAGGGTTCATCCGACTAAATAACGAAGCAACAGCCCCTGCAAAGTAACAATTATGATTAATCCGGATGTTCATTGGAGTCTTCAACACTCTGGTCAGCTGCTGTCCATCTTCTTTATTCTCTCTTCCTTCTTCTCTCTTCTTTCTTTCTCTGGTTCTTCTGTCTTTCATCTTCTCACCTGTGAAAATATTAAGAGATATATGCTGTTTTGAAGGCAAAGGGTGGTCACACCAAATATTGATTTGATTTAGATTTTTCTTCTGTTCACTCACTATGTATTTTGTTAACTGATAAACATAAACTATTAACATGTCTATTTTTTGGAAACATTCTTACTTTACAGCATTTTTTCACACCTGCCTAAAACATGTGCACATTACTGTATATACAGCAACAATATCCTAAATAGAGAGAAGGGAGACCTGATATTGACAGAGAGGAGAATAATGAATGGAGAGTATAAAGGTGTGAGTGATATTCAGTGATATTCAGTGGTATAATAGTGTACATTTCCACTAAGTGTAGTATAGAACAAAACCTCATGCTAATTTCAAACAATAATTGAAAAATAAAAACAGAATAATATAAAAAAAAATAGGCAGTGGAAAAAGGAAAGTACCAGATGGTGCCTTGGTGCCAGTCTCATAGACAAGTAGATAATCCTTGGAAACAAACCGCACTCACAGGACTTATCTAGTGATCATAATGTGTTAGTTTATTGTATCGACGTTTTGGACCAAACAGAGTCCTTTTTCAAGATATACATATAACAACTTGAACAGCTCTTAAATACCTGCACAAGGTGAGCACCCTGGTCAAAGGTGAAAGGAATAGGTGAAAGGTAAAAGGTGACCAGATGAAAGAAGTGAATCAAACATCCAAAGCATTGGATTACCAATAAAGTGTAATATTTATATTTAATATGATGAATTGTGCCATAGAAAGATATTTACTCATATACCAGAAACACAATGTATCAAACTATTGAAACCTACATGTTACCCATCATATGTATCTCCATCACATCGCGCAGCAACCTAAGCAAATTCATGCTAACGGTATTGGATACATAATATGATGGCACGTGTAAAAAAATATGTACAAGACCTTTCTGCTATAAAATATGAAACCAAAAAGAATGACATTTATCTCCAATTTAGCCGATATATTCATAAAGTCACAAGGTAATACTAAGTCCCCCAAGCATAACTGAATCTGTCCTCCATATTTCAGCATGAATAAATGAGTTATAACAGTCTATAGTACCAGATCACTATATTAGCATATACAAATAAAGAGTTGTTAACATGTAACACGCATAATAAACAACCGTTGGGCGGTTCAAGTGACATATGTGGCTTCAACATTAATATCCCCTATGTATTGCTGTGCGTTAGCATAGATATAAAATATATTACATAAAGTCCATCATTATGCTGAAAATGTACAATTATTTATAATCCACATATTGATAGGACAAACTGCTGAAATGTTGATCCATTATTTGCAAAACTAATTTCATGTAGCTTGAATAATTGTTTATATCTATCAAATCCTCCTTTTGATCACATGTGTAGAATTCAAATCCTAGTTTTAACTGAACAGTCATGTGAATCTATTGGTATTTACCCACTATACACAATGTTTATAGATGGATATATGGATAAACAAGTCTTATACTCACGATGTTAGCCTTGAATTCACCGATACCCAAAATGAGCAAATATAGTGCATTGGTCAGTCAAGGGAAACCTGAACTGCTGCCGGATCATACACCCCTGCAGCAATAGGTCTCATACCTCTAGCCAAATAATTCCTGTAAATTTATTGCTCATATAAGTACCCACAGGATCCAGTATTGTGCCCCACTGATCATTATATCAAAATGTAGATTGCAGCACAGAGAAGAACACATCCATGAGATTTAGTCTTAGGGTACATAAAGTCATCAAATCTTGGGCCCCACAGACTAGTAAATCCATCCAGCTGTAGCTTGCAGCGCCATCTAATGAAAGGGGTAAATGGTGATATTGGTGAAGAATCCCTCATGTGGTTCCTTGAATTCAATTGTAGAAGAGTATAGTATGTTATTGTCCAACCAATGTATTGCCACTGGTTTATCTGTATTTTTCTCTGCCAATGCTTTGCATATAGTTGCCCTGTGGTTAGCCATTCTTTCCCTTAATCCACAAGATGTCAGTCCCACATAAAGTTTAGGGCAAGGACAGATGATTATATATATATATATATATATATATATACACACACACACACACAGAAAGCAACAAAATCCTAAACAGAGGGAAGGGAGATCAGATTGACAGAGAGGGGAATAACGAATGGAGAGTACAAAGGTGTGAGTAATATTCAGTGGTGTAATAGTGCCAAACAATTATCTAGCATGTTAATGATCCAGTAATTATCTAGTATGTCTCTTACATTCAGAGTCTTCAAATTAGCTTGTGTTATGGGTGAGCACCCCCCCCCCGTGGCCTGCCACGTCAAAATTCACTGAGTACTCTAGCAGTGGTACCCATATGACAAGCTCGCCACATAAAAACAGGCCCCTTGACCTGGCACAGCCACCACCAGATTTGTCAAATCATTCCCCATACAAACCAAACCCCCCATCCCTATAAACAGACATATAAAACAGTGAACCCCAGTAACAGACTGAAGTAAGAGCATCATCTCCAGAAGGTCAAACAACAATTACTATAATATGAACATTATGATCTCAAAGCAATAAATCACAAGGGCAACTAGCCCAAAAGTCCCAGTCCCACAGTAAACCTCAAACCCAGGCCATCTAGGAGACCATAAAAACAAGTAGTAGAAACACAACTTAGTCATAGAGTGGCAGAAAGAAGTACCTGGGAAGTAGTGACCCATTACAATAAGAAGTAGTCTGTACCATGGAAGCTAAAAGTTCTAGAGATGTCATAAAGATGTCATTAGAATGATCAGAAATTCGAGATGCACCCTTCACGTGGTCTCCGTCTGTGGGTCCTCAGGCATGTGACATTTTTTACTAGGTGAGGAGGCCACCAGCTTCCAGCAGAGCCTCTGATTCTTCTCCAGAATCGGATCTTGCGGGCGTTGCGGCTCGACTGCCGGGGCAGGCACGCGTATAGCCAGAGCTGTGCAGAATGTGAGGATTTCATCAGCACTCCTAATAGTAGCTGACTGGCAATTGTGAGAGGTAAAGAGATTAAATGGATAACCCCATTTATATTTACTTGCACTGTGGGACGGTGTTGCCCGTCTGTTGTTCTATTCAAGCAATGCTTAACCCTTGGAGTATGTGACGGCTTTGGCCTTCTCTCTGGTTAAAGAGCCTTGTTATTGCGTTTTTATTTTATTTATATTAAAGTTGTAAACAAGCCTCCACTGGACCATTATTTGAAAGAGTACGCTAACGTCCACATTATAGAGTGGGAGCGAATCTTCTGAAGGAGACACAAATTCAGCAGTACCAGGCTTCACCCAAACACAGACAGGACAAATTATCCATAAGCTTTCAAGTCAGAGTGGTTGGTAACAGCCTCCTGACCACGTCTAACTGTGAGTGTGATTCCATTTTTTCTTGATAGTGTTCACCTAATATTTACTATACTGCACTACTGGGGCATTTCTCTTTGTGTTTCTTTGTTTCATGTACCTGCCAGTCCGATATTTTAAACACAAATACAATGTGGTGATGGGTGAAATTTTTGACGCCAACAGGTGTGAGTCAGCCAGTTTTTGGTTTCTGTGAACTGTATAGGAGATATGCTAATCTCCTCCTAGCTGTGCCCCGAGGTGCGTATCTAGGGCTCAGGCAGTCTATAAGAGATCTGCATATGCGCTCTTATGTGCCAGCACTGGGTTGTGTGTATTATAATTGTCTGTGTAATACTGGGCTCAGGCAATGTAGAGGACATATGCAAATCTCCTCCTAGCTGCCTCCCTGGGGTGTTTGTAGCACGGACATAGAATTTGTGGTCACCTGACAACTTCTTCTTTTATAGTATAGATATCAAGCTTATGCAGGTGATCTGTCAAGGGCTTCATATGTCGTCGAAGAAACAGGGTATGAGGGGAAAAATCTGGACCTCAATAACAAACTCTTGGTTGCAGCAGGCCTCCTTGTCAGCATAACAGTGGAGGTGGCAGATGACATCTCTGGGCCTATCTCCCGGAGCTCCCCTCATCCTAAGGGCCCTATGAACCCTATCCAGGAGAACAGGGGAAGAGTCTGGGTGGCCAAGGATCTTCGCAAACAGCAACTGCAAGAAGGCCACTCGTAAGAGTGGAGCTGCGGGCGGAAACCCACTGGGCCTACTCCTTACTAGTCCTTCCCTCCCACAGCCTGTTGCAGAGGATCTGACTGGTGTGTGCTGGGAGGAAGACTTGTGTAGCGCTCTGCCTCCTCACCCCTTGGTCTGGATGGACTTGGAAGGTGATTTGGTCGGGCAAATCGTTCCGCTGTTGGCCCTGGCCTCCTTCTCGACAAAGGCAGATAAACAGTCGCTGGAAACCACCAGCAAGGCAGCTCTTCTTGCAGAAACCAAAAAACTACAACAGAATATGCAAAATGTGGCCTGCAGGGTGGATCGTGTGGAGGAAGCCAACATTGAAACCTCGGAACATCTTACTGCTAAGTAAGACGCGATTGATGCTTTGACCCTCAGATTGGATTACATCGATAATCGAGACAGGAAAAATAATTTGAGGCTAGGTAACATCCCCAAATCAACTGCTCAGATGTTCTGAGGTTTCAACTTTGGCTTCCTCCACACGATCCATCCTGCGGGTCGCATTTTGCATATTCCATCTCAGTTTTTTGATTTCTGCATGAAGAGCTGCCTTGCTGTTGGTTTCCAGTAGCTTTTTATCTGCCTTTGTCGGGAAACAGCGGCAGCATTGGCCCGACCAAATCACCAGTGGGTTTCCGCCCACCGCTCCACTCTTACGAGCTCCAGTTTTCTTTTCCTCAGTCATGTGTAGATAGGGTAGGGTCTGGTAGCAATAGGAATACGTATTAATGTGAAATAGGAAGGGTTAATGCCATTAACAAGCGATGCACAGGAGCTACCCTAACATGCATCCATCTTGCACAGTGGCTAGGACCCTCACACACACAAATTAGCTTGTGTTATGAATATGTATAGGTCATTGGTTATCCATTCTACAGTACAGATGTATGCTTATTTCAGCATATCAGGCTCATCAAATGCCTTTCATGAATACCAGCATCCCCAGGTTGTCATGTCCACTGTTCGAGTCCCTATGCTGCTCTTATAATCTCTCTCCATCTGTTTTCTCAAAGAGGTGTTTCCATTGATTAATCAGATTTACAGGCCTCACAACTGGATTTTGGGTCTTAGCTCAATGAGATTCTGTTCTCATTTGCTCCTTCTTCTGGAGATGATTGGTTCCAAGTTACTAGTCCTAACTTATACCTTTTTGGCCAATAGAATAACATGGGGAGTTGCTAAGGACCAGAATCCATGTGTGAGGCATGAGGATAATCACTGGAAAACACCACTTGGAGAAAACAAAGGACAGAGCACTGGCAGAGACTGAAGAGAAATTTAAGGAACAGCATTGGGACTCAGGAGACAAGATGGCTTAGAGATGCTTATATCAGTCAAACCCTTTTGGTAAGCCTGATTTTCTCAGAGTTCTAGTAAGTGTACAGTTGTACATCTGTATTGTAGAACGGATAACCAATGAGCCATATATGCTCTTAACTCATGCTTATTTGAGGAATTACCTCTTACTCTCCACATTGTTTATATCAGCCACTAGAGGGAGCCTGTTCTTCAATTTCTGCTAATTCTTCCACCTTCCTAAATGCTATTCAAGCTTTTCTCAAACAGCTATCAAACCTGTCTGTCTCCAGCCATTGAGATCCCTCATTTCATTTCAGATCCTGTCATTCCTCAAACTCTGTAACATTTTTTCCTGTAATTAATGCTATAAACTAGCCCTTCAATAAAATGTAGATAATAATTACAGTAACTTGCCCGACACTTATAGTCTAATAGTTACTTAAAGGGGTAGTAAGGGTTAAATAAAAGACCCTTTCAAACTATTGGTAGTGCATTTTCACCTATGGTGGCATAGCTTTGAACTCACCCGTTCTCTCCCAGTTCGCAGTGCAGATCACAGAAATCTGCACAGTTAGGTGACACTTCAGCTCCTTACTTGGCACTCACGAGAGCTTTTTCTCCTCTACATGGAGGCTGTTTGTTGTTTTTTAATGCATTTGTAGACCGGCCTACTCAGAAACCCTTTGATTAATGCTTGTGCTGTTTGTTATGACATAAGAGATGTCAGTTAATATACTGTGATTAGTAACCACTATTCTTCTACTAAAAAGTCTGCTACCTTAAATCAGTAATAGGAGCCTAGGATCAATGGAAAAAGGACACAATGTAGGCCTCAGAAATCAAATATAGAATTTTACAGATACCAGCATGAACTACAGGGTATTTATGTGTCTATAACCTCAGTTACATTTTTAAGTGTTAATCTTCATTGAATGGAAAATTGAAGATGGAAAAATGTGGCTCTTTATTTGTTTTATAGATGGGTAGGTTTGTGTCCTTAAAACAACAGTTAGGTATGTCTATATACTTTACTTAAGTCTTTTTTGAGGGGGAGATCTTAATCTTAAAGGGATAGTAATGTTTCACAATAAAAGTAGCTGCAATTAATCTTCATAGTATTTGTGCCATGGAGAGTGTTATTTCAATACTGTCTGAGTTGTAGTTAAAGGGATAACAATGTTTCACTTTAATAAAGTTTAATATTTTACATATTAAGAATATAAATTAAATTATGTAAGTCCCGTCTCTCAGACATGTATAGTTTAAGAGTTGTAAGCTTCTAAAGTTCCCCCCTCCTGCCCCTTTTACACACGTCAGCGCTCTAATTGACAGAATGAGATCCTGGTCCCGGGACCAGACGGCTCTTCAGCAGAGCCGAAATAGCATTGTCTTCAAAGAAAAAGAACAGTCTATTTTTAATATGTACAATATTAAGCTTTACTAAAATCAAGCATTGCTATCCCTTTAAAGAGTAATTGAATGATAAAGTATCCTTCTCCCACCCCTTTTACTGATATAACACTGCTCACCTCGGAGCAGCAAGACTGTCCGGATGGATTGAAGCAAGGGACAATCTTCAGTGAGCATAAGGAAAAACCTGTGAAGGGAGGCAGAGTTTTCCTTATGCTCATAGTAAGATTGTCCCTACCTGTGACCTTTTCGGTCAAGAGACCAGATTCCACATCTGAGGGGTGGTGGCTTACACTAGGTAAAAGGGGCGGTAGGGGGATACTTTATCATTCAATTACTCTTGGCCTACAATTCTGAAAGTATTGAAAAGACATTCTCTATGGCCCAAATACTATGAAGATTAACTGAAGCTGCTTTTCTTGTGAAACATTATTATCACTTTAAGCTTATTGGTTTCAGGTGTCAATTTATTAAAGATACTTGACCCATATGGACCATCTAGGATTATGGGAGCCTGTTGATTGTTTTTAGGTGGTGTGATCTATATGCAGACATCAGTAGAGATCATTATGTACAGGAAACTGTAGACACAATGCAAAAAATAAATTGATACACCAGACTACCATTTGAGAAATACCTTCCAACCTCAAATTTTCTGTTAGACTAATAGCAGGAAACCTTTATTATTATTTAGAAAATGTTTTACCAGGAAGAATACATTGAGATTTATCTTGCTTTCAAGCTGTTTAAGACTATAACTCCCATAATTTCCAACTGGCAAATGGCTTGTTAGGAATAATGGGAGTTGTGATCCCCAACATTTGGAGAATCCAAGGTTGCATATTCCTGTTAAACAAATTAAAAGCAGCTTATTTCTAGAACAAAATTTCCCTTTAAGTAGGGTTACCATCATAGTTACATTTTCAAAATGGAGGACATTTCAGGGTATCAACCAGGTTTAACATTTTAGTTGAAGCTGTATATTGCAAAGCAATGGTCTATAATAAGGTGCTAATTTAAGAGACTTAAAGAGTTTTGCAATGTGTATGCTTTTACGGATCTTACAAAACCTTTAGTATGGTGTTAGGACCAGCAGCAATACAAAGAGATGTAACATTACTATTAGTAAATGACTCACATATGACTACTGGGCCAACAGATGTATTTGGCATAGCAAAACAGCAGGACAGAGAGCAGCACTGGTACTCGCTCCAGTATTCAATGTGCTCACTGCTTGGGGATGTGTCTGACAAGTCACCCTTCAGGAAATTTACAGCATACTTTAAAATTTCAGGAGGACAGACTCTCAAGCCCCCCAAAAAGAACACACCCTGGGAAATACAGACGTGTTCTAGTCTTAAGTTATAATTAACAGCTAGCAATTTTGACTGCAGGCGAGTCTCCGAAGATGCTAGATTTCTAAATAATGTCGTAATTACTAAAGATAATAAACGTATTGATAGTCTTAATGCTATATTAAAAATTATTTGGGAGGCACTTTACTATGCATGAAAGTTCTGCTTTAATGCTTGTGATACTGATGCATATATTAACCTCTTGAAGGCTAGAAAATTCTCTACCCCCGGCATGAACTGTTAATGACTACAACTCATATCATCCCCAGCCAGCCACTGGGGAGGTCCTCAGCTGGAGGGCCTCAGGTTGCCCATCCTAACCTTTATTCCTTGTGAATCAATGCTACTGGAAACCTCTCTATAGCATTTAAGGGAGGTTAATCCTTTGAATTCCATAGGGGTAATCAGAGCATTGTTTTGCAATACATTGCCCACCCCCTCTGACACTCAAAAGGTTAAGAGATTGATTCTTACTATTCCAAAGGAATTTTATTAAAAATTAAAACAAAAAGTTTGAGAAACGCTGTTTTATGGGGGCATGGGGTATTTTAATATATGGGAGTACCTGTCGTTCACTGGGGGCCTCACCTTGAGTTAACACTGGTCCCATGTCCTACTGAAGGAACCAATTTAACCCTTTAAGGATGAGAAGGATGTACAATGTAATGCATACCCATCTGGTCCTTGAAGGGTTAATTTTCTAATAAGAAAAGACAGAGTCTGTCCTGGATGCACAACACTCCAATGTGGCTGCTTTACCCTCAAACATTAACTCAGTTAATGATAACACATTGCATAATAATGTGCTAGAGGCCTCTCTAGCATTCAATAGAAAAATAAGGGATTCTAAATTTAGGGCTTCCATTCATAAAACTCCCCTGTGTCGGACATTGTTGATTTCAAAAGGTGTTTTTACTTTTACTCTGCAATAATCAGTTGATGGAACTGGAAGTATAAACCCAGGTAAATGCTGGCAAACTCTATATACAGTACAAAACTAAAGACAACAGCAGCAAGCAGGGAAATGAAAGGGCTGCATTATCTCTTCAATTCTGAAGGTTCAAAATTCTTTGCAGTGTTACAATTTGCTGAGCTGGCCCAGCCACGCACAGCTCATGTTGTACTGCAAGGGATCAGGTACAAATTGCATCATAAGGTATGTGCAGAATCCATTAACAATGATATGGCAAACAGAAACAAAAAGACGTTTGTGATAAAAGAAATACAATGTGTGCAGGAAAGAAATTATATTTTAAAGACTTAACAGAATGTAAAAGGTGTGACTGTTTAGGATTTCTATGAACCTTCATTCTATTTTTTTAGCAATTGGCACAAAACATGTTGAGAATGCATATGCAAATTAACAAATGATGTAAAAAGCACATTCCAGAAAAAATACAAACAGATCACTCAGTCAGTCTTGTTATTATCATTATCGTTTATTTATAAAGCACCAGAGTATTCCATGCAGATGTACAATGTGATGTAAATATACAAAGTGAGAAGCATGTAGACTGAAACAAGAGGAGACAGGGTCCTGGGGGAGATGCACTAAGGTTCGATAAGGTGCCAGGTTGGAGATATTGTGGTGTATTTGCTTCAATTACATCTCGACATACGCAGTAAGATGCCTTCTCCTTCATATCCCTGTAAATATGCCACAAATACACCATCATTGCTATACCTTCACCATGCCTTTATCAGGTTTATGATTTTGCAGTGACTACTTCAACAATGGCTCATTTACATATTGAACTGAAGCTTAATGAGCCATTAATGTATTCCTGTTGATTTGTTTTTATGTTAATGTACACTAAGTTCCGATAGCTGCGTATGCCACTTGCCTTGCATGTCTTCTGTTTACATGAATCAGCTGATCGGAGGGTAGTTCGCTGACCAGTTGTCAGTAAGTACAGCACCAGCAGCAAAGCTGTTATGTATAACAGCTTCCCTGCACAGTGTATGTGGGGCTACCAAACAATGGTGGTGTTCCTCATGCTGCCCCACAATATACAACTCTGACTTTCTGCACTCCCCCCAAATAAAACGCAACATAGGGTGCCATACAAATTCGACATGCTGCCCCACAATCTGTAACTCAGACATGCTGCCCCCTCCCAGCAAAATTTGGCATATACCACCCCCACACATTTAACCCTTTGAGTACCAGAGGGGTAAGCAATGCATTGCTTTGCAATGATTTTGAGTACCTGTCTGGCACTCAAAGGGTTAATAGCAAAAAAATGCTGCTGCATAACTTTTCCTTCAAAGAAAAAAAATGTCCATTTTGTTTAAATAAAATCAGACCTCACGGCAGCCATCGGCACCCCTACTTATCCCCTCCTGGCATTGATCAACTATACAATAGGATAGGTGATCAGTTTGACAACCAGGAAGGCTATTACTGCCTTTCTCTCCTTCTACCTAAGCCGGCTGCTTTTTTAGCAATGACAAGCTCAAGTAGGACTTCCCCTATTCAACCCGATCTTTACAACCGTGTGATTTATTCATGAATAGCGGAGATTAAGTGAAGCTGTCATTGCTAAAAAATCAGCAGGCTCAGGTAGAAGCAGAGGAATCCAGTAATAGCCTCCCTATTTGCCGCATTGATCACCTATCCTATTGGATAGGTGATCAATGCCAGGGGTCATCAGGAGGAGTCCAGATGCTCCCCACAAGGTCTGATTTTATTTAAACAAAATTTATATTTTTTTTACTTTGAAACAAAAGTTGTACTGCAGCATATTTCAGCTGTGTGGGGGCAGTATATGTTGAATTTTGCTGGGTGGGGGCAGCATGTCTGAGTTATAGATTGTGGGGAAGCATGTTGGATTTATATGGCACCATATGATGAATTTTGCTAGTGGGGAGAAGCATGTCAAAGTTATAGATTGTTGGGCAGCATGTCAGATTAATATGGCACCATATGTCGGATTTTACTGGGGGTGGGGCAGCATGTCAGAGTTGTATATCATGGGGCAGCATAGGGAACATCACCATTATGTGGTAGCCCCACATACACTGCCTGACACCCCAAGCCTTCTTCCTTTGCCCAGGCAGTGCCCATGGGTATTTGTGGCTAGAAGTAGGCAATGGGAAAAAGCTGGAGAGGGTCACCCAGTGCACACAGGGATCTGTGGCTATCAGTGGTCAAGGGAAAAAGTCTGGGGGCCAAGCAGTGTATATGGGGTTCTAAGGTTACCAGTGAGCAAAGGAAAAAGGATGGGTGGCAAGTGCTAGCCACTAATCCCCATAGATGCTGCCTGACCCCCAGCCTTGTTCCCTTGAGAGTGCACAACATGTATCGTTTACTAGTTTTAAAGCCCGTGTACACGGGCCAACACTGGCGGCGCTGAAGTCATGCGCAGTACTGACTGTCCGAACGCGCTGCGGCTGATACGGAAGGTGCGCAGAGAGGACTCTGGTCTGAATTCGGAGTGCCTCAGCTGCGGTGCGGGCAGTCTGTACTGTGCATGACTGCAGCGCGCACAGCCGTCTCTACTGTGCATGACGACTTCTGACAAACATCCTTAGCGAATTATAATATAAGATGATATAGAGCTAAGAGTGTAGTGTGTGCCGGCAGACCGGCACTCTCGTAATGCAGAGCACTGGGAGATGACATCATCTCCCAGCTCTCTGCATTACTGAAGAGGACCGCGCGGGAGAAAAGGTCTGTGCAGAAAGAGGCACAAACCTGTCCTCTGCCACTGGACCACCAGTGAGGTAGGAGATTTAGGGGCAATGTGGAAGGGGCATTGTGGAGATGGGGGCATTGTGGAGATGGGGGCATTGTGGAAGGGGCAATGTGGAGACTGAGGGGCATTGTGGAAGGGGCGATGTGGAGATGGGGGCATTGTGGAAGAGGCAATGTGGAGATTGAGGGGCATTGTGGAAGGGGCGATGTGGATATTGAGTGGCATTGTGGAAGGGGCAATGTGGAGATTGAGGGACATTGAGGAAGGGGCAATGTGGAGATTGAGGGGCAATGTGGAGATGGGGGGCAATGTAGAGGTGGCCAATGTGGTTGGGGGGTCCATGGAAATTCTTGCACCAGGGCCCCGTGACTTCTAATTATGCCTCTGACAGCACTTCAACAATCCTGTAAGCTAATAGGGACCTTCTCCTCTCCTCCGATTGCATCCCTAGATTTTAGTGAATATGTCGATGTTTCAAACAGATCAACAAAATCTCCACAGCATCGACCTATAGTGAATCTAGACCAACATCTTCTGGATAACATGTTCATGGAGGTGGACATGACAGCTGCTATTAATGGTAATCTTAACAGTTTAAGGACCAGAGGGGTGTGCAACATATTGCTTTGTAATGTGTGGTGCACCCCCTCTGGTTCTTAAAGGAGTTAAGTAGGATATTGCACTCTGATTCAAACTGTCAGCAACTGTCATGCCTGCCTCCATGAACATGACAATTCTTATCTCTTGAACAAAGGACAAAGGGCAAAATTCAAAGGAGATAGTAGCCTTTTCTGGACATAAGTGGAAGTTGTAAATATGTGGGGGGGGGGGTTACTATTCTGAGGTGTTACTTCTCCTTTAAACGTGTGTCAACAGTGTTATCTGTGCAGGCACTCATTCTCTCTAATTGCTAGGATACAAAGTGTTTGGAGAAGGGGCATGTCTTGAAAGAGCTCTTGTCCAGGTCACACCCACCATCAGAGAAACGTTCCAGCTGCTCTCTGCATGATAATAATATGGCCAGTTTATAAAGTTATTTTATCAATGTTAATTAATGTAGTTAAAAAAAAAAGTTTATATTATTTTTGAACATGTAGCAAAGCACTTAACGCCCGCCGAACATTTTTTTGAATGACTTCTGGGACATACATGTACGTCCTCTGCTCATCTGGGACATCCGCTCGGGACATACATGTACGTCCTTGGGCGGTAAGGGGTTAATGGTTCTTTAACTTTTGAGTGCCAGAGAGGTAGGTATCCAATGCATTGCTCATGGCCTGCTCATGCTGCCCATGCAATTCCTTGCATTGCCTTCCAGTCTCTGGGGGAGGGGGATTCTGTGGCTGATGGATGCCCATTGTTGATACTAGCCATACATAATTTGGAGGCTGACTACAGTACCTTTTTCGTTGTTGTTGTACCTTTTTAAAACAGCATGAACATTTCTACCTTTTTTCAACACAGAAGGAAAGGGTAGACTTGTTGGATTCATCTAACAGAAAGAAATTCAGGCACAGGAGTTGGGGGTTCATTTATCAAGAAAAAAATCACTACACTTCTGAATAACTTAATAAGTACTATTAAATGAGGCAAACATTTTTTTCAGAGCTTGATGATCTTTTATTTTAGGTCAGTTTACTCCTATCTACATATTACATCATATATACCAAGGGCTTTTTCTTCTAGTAGTTTTATAATTAGCTTTGACTGCACCTTTATTAACAACTGAACCCTCAGATACCTTTGACTTTTCCCTTTCAAAGCATAGGAAGACAGACTTTCCATTGTATATTAATTACAATTGTCAGTGTCTCCCAGATTTCCTTTAATTTGGAATAAGGGGTCATTTTTGGGCTTCTACATATTTTTGTTTGTGCAGTTATTTATCCTTTATCAAATAAAGTACCTGTATGGACAGTAGAGAAGCTTTTATAAAATATGGCACCTATCTGCTCATAGGAAGGCTGATGTATTAAAGAAAAATGGTGCATTTCTAGAGCAAACCAGCTGCACCATAGGGTACAAATATAAATTCCTACCAATCTAAAGTGGGTATTTAACCCGTTTAATGCTAGTGAGGTCCCTTGGATACCTTCATCATAATTAGTTCGACATAACACACTGCAAAGCCATGCATTGGAGACTTCTATAGCATTCCAGGGGTTAAAATCTCACACAGATGGTTTGCTACAACATTTAACCACTTCTCTTAGTATTTACAGCAGAGAAAAATCAGCCTGTGATTGATTACATACCTCTGCCTTAACACTTTGATTCCAAAAGGTCGAGATATTTTTTACTGGTCATCATCCGTTTGAGTGGCATAGGGGTCTGCAATGCATCATCCCTCTGACACTCAAAGGGTTAAAGTAAAAAAAAATAAAAATAAAAAAAATAAAAAAAAAATTGCTCTTTGCTTGCACTCATAGAAGAATGGAGATCTGTTGATTTCATTAGTACATTAGTCTTTTAGGGCCAGCATTTGCAAAACAAAGTGATTTGATAAAGTGGAAAGCTATAGAAAGAAAACACTTTTTTAAAGGGGACTTTGGGCTTCAAACCTGTAGATATTGGACCATATCCAAAAATAAAAGTTACACATTAGAAATGAACAGGGAAAATGTTCCCCATGGGTTGGTTTTTACCAGTGTTTGTCTTTGTGATGCACCAAGCATTTTAGACTATCCATACTTATGATCCATTATAATCGAGTTGCCTGTGTTTGATTATCCTCAAAACCAGTCCTGTTGTGTGCTCTGAGGACTGGGGCTGACAATGTACTCCCTTCCACCTTCTGTTAGTGAGGCAGGTATTCTAAGTTGTTGTATAATTCTTAACCACTTGAATGCTAGAGAGGTCTCCAGCACATTGCAATGTATTGTCTCTCAACCATTCAAGAGGTTAAAAGGCCCATTTAAATGAATGGGAGTTTTCATCTGTTGCCTATGGTGCAGTTGGTTTGATCCAGAATGATTCCAATTCAGTTTAGTAATACCATAGTGGAAGGACAGTGGGATTGAAAGCTCTTGAGAAGGGGGTTACAAAGGAGCCGGGGGAGAGAATTTTAGCTCCAGCTGGGAAAGCATGAACAGTTGGGAAAGCCATTATTTTCTTGTAAAATATTTTAATACCACATATAGATTATTTTCAAAGATAATTTATAATCTCTTAAGTTGTTATAAGGTGACCAGTCCACTTACATTGTTCAAGTTCATCTCTCATATTGCTGCTTGTCAGCCTTTCAGCCCTCCTGGCTCCTTTCTATGTTAAGTTGCCTCTTAGTATTAGCCTAAAAGTTTAAACCTGCTGGATAAAACCACAATGTGCTCCTTCAAGTGTGTTAATAAATGAAGAGTGGCCAAACCTGGAACTTTACTTGTTTTTTCAAATCGGAGGCTTTTACTTAAGAGAAGACTTGTTATTTACCTCAGAAATAAAACCCAAACGTGTAACATATTTAATAATAGATGGGTAAAAATATTAGTGGCACACACAAACAGGGAAACTGTTTGTAAGCATTGTTTGGCACAGGAACTGGACTGCACCATACCACAACTCGGATGTACTTTCAATATATTTGGAACAAACAGTGTCCGGTATAAAACACTAGTAAAGTATCCTTTCATTCTCACTGAGAACAATGCTCTTTTACACAGTGTTTGGACTTTCTCCAAGTTGGGCTTTGAAAAGGAAATTGATCACAGTGTAGCCTTCAGTCAGTATTCACACACCCTCCCTGGTACTTGAGAAACAAAACCTCTACCACTTTTCATTAATTTGTGAATCATAGAAGATAAACCACCACATGAAATGAAGGATAACCTGCCTTTCTATCCCTAGACTGGTATTCACAAATGTTTCCAAATTCTCTACTCCTTAGGCACCTGTAATATAGCCCTGAAATGGCTGTCCTCTTATCTAACTGATCCTTCAGTGTCTCCATTGCAACCTCTTTGTCCTCTCCTGTTGACCTCTCTCACTCTTGGTGTTCATCAAGGTTCTGTTGTAGGATTGCTTCTGTGACACTTGGTGAACATGTTAACTTATTCTGATTCAAATTATCACCTCTACCCAAATGACACCCAACTTTAATTTTCTGCAACTCGACTGACTCCTGATATTAAATTTAAAGTCACAGATTGCTTCTCGGCTATCTCAGAGTGAGGCACAAACTCAACATGGCAAAAACTGAGCTGCTCCACATGCCACCTAGACCAGGCCCAATAGTCCCTATAAAGGTGACAGTAAATGCCACTACCACAAATCCAGTATCAGAAGCATTTTGCTTCGGGGTAAAAACTGACGCTGCTCAGGGTCTAAATTTCTTATCCACATAATATGTGATTTTCTCAGTAGGCCCCCAGTCCCTAAGATAGAAAGTCACCAGGGGTTTAGCTACGGATTTGTGTACTTTCGTTATGAAGAAAAAGTGGGCCTATCTGTACTTAAGTGGTTGTAACAACTACAAACATGAAGAAAAGTTACACAAGAGATAGCATTTTTGAAATTAGATAGCCAGTTGCATCATATGGGGGGGGGGTCACTTGCCTTTCTACCCCTAGACTAATCTGCATAAATGTTTCCAGAAAATGGCTCTGTATGAAAACTATACATACATTATACATTTCCACCACTTAAAATCCACTATTATCTTTGAAAACCATGGATTTTCCTACTGTAGTCAGTTCCTTCTACCAGCTCAAGAAAATTTTACCTGACTGTTATGGGGTGACATAATGTAAGGGGTGCAAGGAGCACAATACTTCAAAGCATATATAGATTTTGTTTTTAATTTAATACACCGTAATCCATTTCAACTAGCCCCAGCATCTCCAATAAGATAATATGGGCATTTATGTTTGAAAGAGGAGGCTCTCCTTTATCAAATTAGGATACTTTAATCCCACTAGGAACAGGGGAGTGCAAGGCTGGGAAGCTTTTTTTAGCCTCCGCGTCCATTCAATTATTTATGAAAACGTTTGTGCTTATTTTGGGTGATCAGTCGCGCTATCCCTCTTTTAAATGTTGGTATACCTGACTCCCTAGTGTATATATATGTGTGTGTGTATGTGTAAATGTTTATGTCTGTCTATATATCTGTATATCCATCTTTCTCTATGTATGTATATATGTATGTATGTATGTATATGTATATGTATACATCCTTTGTTGCTCTACAACTCCTATCATCCTCGGCCAGCTGATGGAAGTTGTAGTTCATAACTAACTGAGGGGCACCACAAACCAGACTACTGATCTAAATCAGTGGTTCTCACTCAGGGTGCTGTGGCCATGGGTACCAGTTCAGGGTGCCACTTTGCATACATGAAGACTCTGGCAAAATATGAATATTGAGTTTCATCTGTATATTTATGAAAATTGCTATGTATAACATACTTGTTCTTTTTTATTCTGACTGTGCGACCTAAGAATAAATATATATTAGACTTGTGCACGGCAAACATTTTAGGTAAAATTCGATTTCGGACAAATTATTTTTTTTGTTGTTCATAGGATCCGCATTTAGGACCGGACCTGTTAGACTCAGGCAACATTCGACAACAGTCTGAATTATTCGGCCGAATTTAACATACTTTAAAAAATTACTCTCCCTTCCGGTGGCAGTAAGGTACTAGGCCTGCCTACCTGCCTACACAACTGTCAGACTGACTGTGTCACTCTGAAAACTATTAAAACAAGTTCCTAATATTTTTTATATTTTGCACAGGAATAAAGATGACTCTCCCTCGCAGTGGCAGTAAAGCACTAATGCTGGCTGCCTGCCTATGCTACCTGCCTGCCTTCACAACAACTGGACACTCTCTATCTCCTTCTGCTCTCACTGAGCTCCAACAACGGACTAACAGAATGCAGGCTGTCTGGGTGTCTGACTTGTCATTAGTCCAACTCCCATCATGAAACGAAGAAGCTAAATGGACTAGAGAGGGAGGGAAAGTATGGAGGGAAAGTATCACGCGCGCAGGTAGCCGTCGTCTGAATTTCCGAAATTTACCCAGAAGATTCTGACCAGGGCTATTCGGATTCGTTTTTAAAAAAACAAATGACTTTTTCCTTTCAGATGGTCCGAATGACGTCGAATAACTCTTATTTGTCTGAATTCCGAAATCGGCCGAACTGATTTGCACAAGTCTAATATCTATTTATACCCATTGTTACACACACATGGTGCCACACAAACCCAGCGGTGGCATTAGGGAGACACTTTCATAACATTGCTTCCCATAGCTTGGGGCAGTGATTTTGACACGACACCTCAAAGGCTGAAGCCCCTGGCCACAACTGTCAAAAAAATCACTGCAGGGACCTCATCACCTCTGACATCACCACAACTTAATCTACACAGGGTGTCTGAGCTAGAAGTCCGTGGTGCTTGGAAGGGAGAGAGAGGAGGGAATGACTCATTTTAGGAGTAACCATTTCCACTCATAAGCCCACTCTCCTCCCTGCACCCATCCACACTCTCCTCCTTCTGCAAGAAGTCTACCTGACCTTTTGGTGGCTACCTGTCAACTCCTTTCCTTTCTTTGGCCTGTCCTTTCTCCACTCTGTGACCTACCCTTCCGGTGATGCTAGCAGGTTCATCAGGAGTGCAGACCACGGAGAGTGGTGTGAGCAGGCCACAGAAGAGAGTGAGCAGGTGTTGAGGCGGCACAGGAGGCCAGATTTCTTGGAGTTGGAGTGAAGAGCGGAGCAGTGGATGTGTCGGTTTGTGATTACCAATGAACAGTTGATCAAGGCTGGGGTGTTAGTGTATGTGTGGGTCTGTGACCACCAGTGGACAGTGAAACAAGGCTGGAAAAGCAGAAATTGTATATGTGGCTCTGTGACTTCTAGTGGAACAAGACTGGGGTGTCAGACAGGATATGTTTGGGTCTCTGACTACCCGTGGACAGTGCAACAAGTATATTCCTCTCACTTCCCCCTGCCTCTTTGAACACAAGCTAGAGGGTACCTTGAAAACTACAAAATACTTTTTAATGTTGCCTTGAGCCAAAAAATAATTGAGAGCCACTGACATAAATGTAGTCATCTCTCTCAGCCTCCACTCACACCTCAGAGGATTGGAAGAGCTATTGATCATCAATGTTTTACCTTCATAATGGAAACACAGAACATTGGCTGTTCATACTGCATGCATACTTTACATATTATTACTTCAGTGTTCAAGCATCTAAAAACCAGTTATCAGGGATCATAGATCCAGTCCCCAGTCCTGGAATTAATAATGGGTAAAGTGCACACACATGCTATGAGCAGCAAATTCTGGGTGACAAACGGTAATGTGTGGTTTCATTTTAAGGTAAAACATTAGCTTCTTCAAGGCTCCTGATGGCAAGAGGAGGCTGGGAGAGGACTGCATTTAGGATAGAACTTCAGGCAAAATTAAATAACAGGGAGATCACATGATTATTATTATTCTTTTTTATATAGCACCAGCTATATAGTGCAGTACTGTACAATTGGGAATAGAAATACAGAGGTTTTAAATAGTACAATCAAATGTGGAGAACAGAAGGATCAGAGGGCCCTGATCCCTGCTTTATTCACTTTTTACCTGATTGCTTCTAGGAACATTCATGTGGTTCATTGAACTACTGATCTGGCCCTGCAGTGTTATGGAACTCTTCCCCCCCTTCCCCGCATGCTGGCCCAGTTTTAGGTTCTTTCTGCACAGGGAATAGACAACCTTGTGAAACTCACTGGGTTGGCCATGCAGGCCCATTTTGCAAATTTAATGGGTTTGGAAACCAAAGTGTTAAACTGGCTTTTTACTTGTTCGATGGTAGAATAAAGGTCTTTAATAGGGTTAAAATCTAAATTTAAAACAATGGGAATTATTTCTGATTTCTGTAATCTCTAAAGTTAATATATGTGTTTCCTTTTACTTTAGCTGTAACAGACACTGAGTAAATTGGCTCAATCCCAAGTGATTACCCAATAATGTGTTCCCTTTACACATTGCTTGTACTGGGTTGGGCCCTCTTACATTTCTATTTGATACTTCAGTTTATTCTCGCACAGCTGACTTCTGTGTGTTTTGAGAAGCTGTGTATTATGTAAATAAATGCTTGTCATTTACACATATCGCTCTACCAGAGGAGAGAGCAGTGCATTGCAAAGTAGTGCACGTTGCACATCCTTCTGGCCCCTAAACTGTTAAATATTTTGTTCAGCATGATATCGCTGTTGTACTGTTTTGGCTAAAACACTGCATGGATTATTTATACAATATAAAATACTTTGAAAAGAGCTTAACCCTTTAAGTGCCAGAAGTGTGTGCAGAAGGAACACTAACACCTCCTAATAATAAACCATAATGTATCTTAACATGGGCAGAAAGTCTTAATGGTCTCTAAGAATCATTTGGCATGGGTTGGTTCTCCAAAATTCATGCTTAATAGTGGATATCCGTTCTGTGGAAGCCAGCATGGGGCTCGATTCTATTACCCACACTAAAACTGGCGTTGCAAGAAAAACAAGCAACATGAATTTTGCAAACGTGTTACGTCAGTATTCTATTGCAAAACAACAGTAAAACAAAACTGGCGTAGACCGCACATTTCAGAGAACTAACAAAACTGGCGCTGTCTGCTTTTATTCGACTACCGCCTAAAAAAACATGTGCAAAATGTCAAAGTCCAAGGAAACAGGCGTACATTTGATGACAGAAATATCAAGTTCAGTGTTAGATGTGTTCCCCTCATTATCAAAATCCGACATAGAACGCCCCTCTTCGACATATTAACCCCCTTTTTAAAAGTCGACTTTCTTTCACCACTTTAATTAGACTAATATTGTTCACATTCCACATATTAACCCTTCCCCTTCAAAATTCGACTTACAGTGCTTTCTTTCACCACATTAATTCGACAAATATTATACATTCGACATTTAACCCTTCCCCTTGAAAATTCGACTATAGTACTCCCATGACTTTCTTTCACCATTTAAATTCGACAAATATTGTTCACATTCCACATTTTAACCCCTCCCCCTTTAAAATTTGACTTATAGTGTTCCTATGACCTTCTTTCTCCATTTTAATTTGAATAATATTGCTCCCATTCAACATTGTTTACTCTCCAATTTTACTGCAAAACACAGACTCTTTATGTGTCACAGTGATTCCTGTACAAGAATGTATAACGTGCTGTGCTAAGTGTGAAAGACCTCTCACTCCTACTATTTGATGGCTAAACCCATTTGATGTGTTACTGCTACAGTAAGAAGTGATACTAAGCCCTCCTTTACTTTTGTAAGGAAGGTTACTGAATAAGTGTGACCCAAGTTACATAAGAATAAGTGAAACTATTCTAAAAAGGAAACTCCGTTTTAGAATACTTTCATTATTGTTATGTAAATTGGGTCACACTTATTCAGTAACCTTCCTGCAAGTCGACTTTTAAAAGGGGTGGTTAATATGTCGAAGGGGGGCACTTTATGTCAGATTTCTATGCTGTATACTGTATTCTGCACTGCTTTTGTTTGAACAACGATGGTTTTGAAACTGTCGTTATGGTTTCTACACCTCAACCTCTGAGGCGCAGAATTTCCAACTTAAATGTAACCACAAAACATGCGCTAATACGGAGTGTAAGTAATAAGATACTAATTGCATGTTGTTTTTAGTTGTTTCCTATGGGCTTTTTTTGACTGGCGGTAAGTATAATTACTGCTGGTTTTGTTTTCACAAGTCGGGTAATAGGATACTAAAACCTGACTTAAAAAAAACTCCTGTTTTATTTTTAGCACTGGTAATAGAATCAAGTCAATGATCTTTAGGTGTCGGATAACAAATTCCTCCCACAAAACTCTTTCTAAGAAAAATTATTGTGAAGAGTTAGAGTCCTGGAGTCGAGCAAGGAAGAATGATGTCTGCCTCCGTTAGTTTGATATCTTGTATTAATTAGTGATTGATTTTGGATAACTAGTCCAAATGGAATTAATTTATAGCAGCCATTAGGATTTTCTGCACAGATTAATGTAAAAAGGGGGTATATTATCAGGAAGTATTAATGTTCCTTTAAAGTATGTATACACCGTTGAATGTAGTTTAATTTGATTGTTTATTTGAAAAAAAGATTTTCAGATCCTTTTGAATGTCTTTAGGGTATACAATCTACTTCCCTGCAAAGCATTACACATCGGTGGCTTTCCAAGCTTTATTGTCTATGAAAGATTACAAAAGAGAATATATCTAACTGGAAGGGGCTTTGTTCAAACTAAGACATCCTAATTGGATTTGCTGGCAACAAACATCACATCTGGAGCACATTCCAAAGTCGAGAGCAGCAAGGGAAAATGATTGAAGCCGAGAGATGGCTTGAGTTGTATTAGGTGCGGACGAAAGGAATCTTCAAGAAGAACACAGGTGTCGGGAAGGTGTTAAGATAGAGATAAGGGCAAAAATGTAAGTGGGTGCTGAAGC
This sequence comes from Rhinophrynus dorsalis, assembly GCA_037306005.1. Classification (NCBI taxonomy): domain Eukaryota; kingdom Metazoa; phylum Chordata; class Amphibia; order Anura; family Rhinophrynidae; genus Rhinophrynus; species Rhinophrynus dorsalis. Next base: position 83,039,585 of record CM074724.1, on the reverse strand, counting down.
AGAGAAAGACTTCAAGGTGAGGAGAAGAATGTTGTATGAGTAGCAAGAGAGATTTGAGGAGCAGATGAATGGGAAGATATTTGGGAGCAACGGTTGTTGTTGTTGCAGCTGCATTAAAAACAGACTGAAGTGGAGAAAGATGAGAGGCAGGAAGACTAGGGAATATAACGTTGCAATAACCTAGTCTACAGAAAATGATGGCCTGAGTGAGAGTTTTGGCAGTTGACATACAGAGTAATGGCCTATTTTGGGAATGTTTTTAAGGAAGGAAGCTTGACAGCTTGGATATGAGGGGAGACTGTCAAGGTGGAATCGAGTATTACACCAAGACAGCATGATTTGGTTATAGTGTGAATGGTAGAATTGTCAGCTGTGATGCAGAAAGGGATTGGAGGTGTGGGTTTAGTGGCCCTGTAGAGTTTAAAATTACAGTGAACAATTCATGAAGAGATCGTTGTGAACCACTAAGTGACTTGAGACTGTAAAGCCGGAGTGAATTCAGGGGAAAGACTTGTGTTGTCTGCATGATGATGGTAGTTAAAGGCAAGAGATGAAATACGTTCACCAAGTCAGAGGGTGAGAGAAAAGCTAAGTGGTCCCAGCACTGATCACTGGGATACACCCCCTGAGAATGGGGAGGACAGAAGGAATTGGAAAAAGAATCACTGAATGCACAGTTCTCTGTCGGCAATGGTTTGTGCCCCCTGACTGAAATGCTGCTGCCCGTTGGCACAGCCTTTCTGCTCTGCTGGGTCGACTTGGCATTGCTGGACAACCACCTTGTTGTTTGTGTCACGTCATGACATCATGCTCTATCCCTTTATAAGGGAGGTGCTCACGCTGAGCCCGTGCTCAGTGTAAGTTGTGCTTTGTTGTGTGCAGACAGTGCTCCTCTCCTGTTTTCCTTGTTGGACTTGCTGGTGTATGCCTGTGCCTTGCGTCTTGTTGCTGACCTCTGCTTTGTACCTGGATCTCGCCTGCGCCGTGCCCCTTGTTACTGACCTCTGCCTTGGGCCTGGATTTTGTCTTGCCTGCTGCCTGCCCTGAAAACTGCCTGTTTACTGACCATCACACCTGTGCTGCCTGCCCTATTTGCTTGGACATTGACCTTTGCTCCTGTGCTGCCTGCCCTGACCCTTGGCTTGGACTATTTCCACCCTCTTAGGATTGCAGGTACCCGTTTATATTATATATATATATATAACTAGCAAGGTCGCAGGTTCTAGTCCCGGCAAGGTCAGCTCAGCACTGCACCCCTCTGATGTAGATAAATGAGTCCAGGACATACTTGGAAAACGAGAGATAATCTCAATGTATTCTTCCTGGCAAATACTTTCACAAAAAAAAAAAAAAAATTTATATATATATATATATATATATATATATATATATATATATATATATTAGATTTTTTTTTTTTGGTGGGCTTAACTTTGTCCTGCTATTGGTATTTAACCTCTCCTTCTCCTACTGTGGGGTGTTGCTTCTATTTATACTACACCTGAGCTGCCTGCTTATTCTCCAAACAGTCTTTATCTGCTCAGCGTGGGGTTTCATTCAGCGCACATTCCCATGGTTACTTAGGAGTACCACATTTTAGAGATTAGAGGCAATCTATTCTAGAGCTGTGACTAGGATACTAAGGGTGTGTAGGGTATCCAGTAGGATTGCTTCATCAACAGTGTCAAAAGTGGTAGGGAGGTCTAGTAGGATTAGTATACTGTACTGGCCTTTATCCTTTTCTGTGTGAGATGGCATGGGATCCAGGGGCCTGTAGTGGCCTGAGAGGCGGATAGTAACAGAGATACTTCAACCTCTGTACCAGGAGTGAAGGAGTTGAGAGTGCTGAATATTCACTGTATTTCAATAGGTCTTTTGAACCCCTTAAAGGGATAGTAATGTTTCATAATAAAAGCAGCTCTAATTAGTCATCATAGTATTTGGGCCTTGGAGAGTGTTATTTCAATTCTGTCAGAGTTGTAGTTCAAGAGTAATTGAATGATAAAGTATCCCCCTCCCATCCCTTCTACTGATATAATACTACTCAGCTCAGAACAGCAGGGAGTGTCCAGGTAGATTGCAGAGAGGGACAATCTTCAATTAAGATCAGGGAAAAGCTGAAAAACCTGTCAAGGGGGGCAGGGTTTTCATTGTTCTAACAGTAGAACATTGACCCTTAATGTGAGCTGTCTGGTCTATGGACTGGATTCCACATCTGAGGAGTGGGGGTTTACATTAGGTAAAAGGGACGGGAGGGGGAAACTTTATCATTCAATTACTCTTGAACTAAACTCTCACAGAATTGAAATAACTCTCTCTGTGGCTTAATTGCTATGAAGATTAATTGGAGCTGCTGTTTTTGTGAAACATTACTGTCACTTTAAGGACCAGATGAGTGAGCAATGCATTGGTTCTCTATGCTTTGCTCAACCCACTGGTCCTTAAGGGGATTAACCGCCATGAATGCTAGAGAAGTCTCTACATTGAAGAATGTTAGTTTGTCCCAGAATTGCTTTTATTTCGTTTCCTAGGCCTCGATTCAATATGCCCCAACAAAAATAACAGTGGTAGTTTTTCAAGTACAGTAAGCCATCCAGTTACCTGTGTTGTGAAAAACCACCGCAGAGAAAAAAAAACCAGGTTGAGTGCTAGATTGTGCACCCATTGGAACCAATTAAAAATAGCTTGAACCTCCAATTCAGTTCCATGCGTTGGTCAGTAACATGCGTTAAAGGGGATCTATCACCCCCTATACAACTTTGTCCAAAAAGTTAGTTTATATAGTGACTAGCTGGAATACTGTTTTCATTTTTTTTTTTTAATTGTTATTTGTCCAAAATTAAACGTATAATGATTATCCTGCGCCTGCCTTCCGGACAGACTGCGGGTTCATCTCTGTGTCGCAGTTTGTCACTCTTCCTCGGCTCCCCTTCCTCGATTCAGCCTCCTCCGATGAAGGAGGATTTATGCATTAAAATCGAGCACTCTCTGGCCAATGAAAACGCTCCAACTTATGTGCAGAAATCCTCATCGGAGAAGTCTGGATCGAGGCAGGGGAGCAGAGGAAGAGTGACAGACTACGGTGCAGAGATGTACCCGCAGTCTGTCTAGAAGGCAGGCGCAGGATAATCATTACACGTTTAATTTTGGACAAATTATTTTTAAAAAAAATGAAAACAGTATTCCATCTAGTCGCTATATAAACTATAAAACTTTTTAGAAAAACTTTTATAGGGTGATAGATCCCCTTTAAGGGAACCCATTTTATCACCATAAATCTGCACCTATTTTTTTGGGAGTAGAGTCCCCTAACTCATGTTTTAAACTGCTGAAGCTGGAATTGAAGAGGAAAAAAACTAAAAAAAAAGTGACCAGTTGAGTTAGTATGGGGCCCAAAGCCCCATATCAATACATCCAAAGTACTGAAAAAATGTGTGTAATGTCAGAAAACCTAACCCTGCGAGTGCCAGTGGGGTATACAATGCATTGCATACCCCGCTGGCACACACACAGGGTTAATTTCATGGAAACTAACACCATCCCCAAAAATAAACACTTACCTGTATGTTGGATGTCCAGTGGGGTCTTCAGTACCCTGGTCAACCAGTGTAAGTCTTCTTCTTTAATCTTTTAGCTCCCATCTTCTTCTCCTGTCTTCTTATCTTCACATATTTTAATCTTCTGTGTTCCAATCATGTCATAATAGAATGGCACAATCAATAAAATGTAAAAAATGTTCGATAGAATCAATTTTCCCAAAAAATTTAAAACATGTTCATACAATCAATGTCCCCAAAAATGTAAAACATGTTCATAAATCAAGATCTTGCTGAACTATGTGCTGTCGCTGCCACTACTGACGCTGACAGCAAAAGAGAAGAGCAAACCCCCCTCCCCCTCAGTTAACTCTCTGGCCAATCTGAGGAAAATTTTAACAGACTGGCTTTTATATGGCCAATCTCTGTTCAAACTGGTTCCCAGGCTACCACTGGCTGGGATGTGGGGTTACTCACCGCCCAGCCAATCAGCTTCTAACGGGTTTCATCGTCCCTCCCAAATTTTACTCAGAATGGCTCGGGCATTGGCCAGACAGGTAACTCCGTGGGAAGGGGTTTGCTCTTCTCTTCTGTTGCTGCCACCAGCGGGGGTAGCGGTGGCATTGTACTGTTCAGCAAGATTCTATGAACATTTTTTACATTTTATTGATTGTGGCATACTATTGCTCAAGTAACATTTTCCTTTTAGTAAATCTTGGACAAAGGTTAGAAAAGTAAGTGGATAAGGGAATTTGAATATCACCTTAAGATATCATTTTATTTTATGCATAAATCAATGTCATTCTTTTTTGCTAATTCACATTGTAGAGCCCCACTCCCTTCCATTTCCCTTCTGAACAAAGATCAGCCCTACCTATTGTAAAATGTGAGATATGAGCTCAAAATCTTAGTGAACTGAAGATTAAAGTTCAGTGAGTGGGAGAAAAGGTCAAAGTGCAGAAGCTTGTGGATGTGAATCTGTCTAGCTTGATAATTAAGGCCCAGTGAAAGACCTCAAGCCAGTATTTAGACAGTTGTTCTCTGTATTTATACAATTTTGTGTAGCAGTGGAGGACACAATAAATGTCTAATAAATGATAATAAGTGCTGTCATCATAAGCCATATTAGTAGGTAGTTTTGCATTTAGTTCCAGGAGCAAGGGTGATTTTATTTCTCTTTTGTCTTTGGAGTAAATTAAAGAGGTTTTTTTTTTCTTCTAGCTTTAAATGGGAGAACCTCCCTTTCTCAAGTCTAAAGCATTTCTGACTAAAAGGACACAGAATTCACAGTGATACATAAAATTCAAAGTTTGGCTGTGTGTAGGTTTAAGAAAACATAACAGCAGATAAGGCCAGAGGATCTACACTCTACTTGTAGAAGGTCGTAAATACCTTTTGTAAGGATTGGGGTGGGGGGAGAGGGAAAAAAAATGCAGGAGATGATAATGGAGTGGGGAGAATTAAAAAAGTTTGCACATGTTAAGAGTGCTAGAATTGCCATCCAACAATCCAGCATGTGCATGCAGGCCTATATACAACATGGTATCTGAGGCAACAAGCTCTGCAGGGGTTAATGAACAGGCTTGGTAACGGAGGCAACAAGCTCAATAAGAGTTAACGGATAGCTCAGTATCGGAGGCCACAAGTACAGCAAGTGTCAGCGAGCAGGCTCGGTAACGGAAGCAACAGACTCAGCAGGTGTAATGGACAGCCCTTAATCTGAAGCAACAGGCACGCCAAGGGTTAATTCACAGGCTCGGTAACGGAGGCAACAGGCTCAGCAAGCGTGATGGAGGTCACCAAAAGAGGCACTGATCTGACATTTCGAAATGTCGCCAGGCGACATAGACAAAGCCTCACTGAAGCCAGATCACTGGAGACTGGAACCAAGCGGGGAGGTAGATCAGACTGGGTCACACACAGAGCAGGAGCGTCAGACAAGCCGGATTAATCACGGAGCAGGAACGTCAGCCAGGCCAGGCCATACACGGAGAAGGAGCGTCAGACAAGCCGGATCAATCACGGAGCAGGAACGTCAGCCAGGTCAGGTCATACATGGAGCAGGAACGTCAGACAAACAGGATCAATCACAGAGCAGGAAAATAAGCCAGGCCGGGTCATACAAGGAGCAGGAACCAGGAGAAGTGTCAGACAAGCCGATTCGGTACACAGGAACGCGGGAACACAGCAACGGAAGCACTGGTACTGGAACACCACGAAAGGGCACCTGACAGGTGCCAAAGGCCTGGTATAAGAAGGCCATACTGGGCGGGCATAACAGGTGCTGCCAATAGGAACACACCACAGCAGACAGTGACAGGCAATCACGGGAACCGTGATAACATCTCAATGTTGGTGCGTCACTTCCGCCCAAGCTCTGACGTCATCACCATGGGACTGCAGGTACTGAAAGCCACTTCAATTAAAAACATAAACATTATGCCTATAGATAGCCCAATATATCTTTTTTCCTCCTCAAGCGTATTCTCCATATTTTGAATAACTGGTTTATAAATGTTTAAAGAGGTATCTGTTCGTAACCACTTGTATCAGGGGCAATCTAGGGAAATATATTAATAAAAACACTAATTAAAATGAACAACAAATGTATTTATCTACTAAGCAGCTAGTTGCCAGAAGGGGATTTAGTTAAGCTAAACATTTTGTGACATAGTAGTTCTGCTTTAATTATCACTTTTACATCCTTGATTTGTAGAGGTGTTTCCAATGCACTGTGGAGCAAATTACAAATTGGAGGGATTTTCCCTCACTGGTAAGACTTCACTCCATGGGCATAGCAACTGGGGATTCAGTAAAATTCGAGGATTTTCCTAACTTCGTGAAGGAAAGTCAGGATTTTATTAAAAACACGGAGGTGAATATTATGCTTTACTTTCTCACTTTACTCCAGATAGCACCAAGAAATGTATAACAGATAACATTTAAATCCATAGAAGAAAACATTGTACAGGTTACAGTAAGCATGACTCCCCCCCTCCCTTTCTCACTTTCTTATTTTTCTTTCTTTCTTCTTTAGTCTTCATTTTCTACCTTCCTTTTTTCTATTGTATTGTGTTTTCTTTGTCTCTCTCTTTTTCTTGAAGTAATCTTTCTCTTCCTTTTCTTCCCTACCTCCTTCTGGAGCCCTTTGGGTACATTGCTTTTGTTTTCTTTTACTCATACCAGTGTACTGTTGAACCGTATACAAACTCAGGCCTGTGTGATATTTCTATTGTACTCTTGCCCTTAACAGTGTTGTTGTTTATATGTGTTACTGAGTAGCTCTGAGTGGTGGGATCAAAACTATGGCTCAGGCCTACGGGATTCTCTGTTTTTTATTGTACCATTTTTGCTCCTTTGTCTTTATATTCTGTACAAATTTCTTCAATAAACATGATATAAAAAACCCCAAAAAAAACCTTATGCCGGAGGATCTATTATGCTAGTTTAAAGCTGATTAATAACATTTAAAGATACATGAGTAATTGGTTTGAAATAGAAAGACTTAAAGGTAGATTCTCTGGACCAATCAGATGCTTTCAGAATGCCTTTGAGGCAACCTCCAGATAAAAATGATCTGGTGGCCATAGCCCCTCTCGAACAATGAGCTCCTAAAATGGAGACATCAATATCAGCTGACTGCATGATCCAACGGATCCATTGAGTCAAAGTGGCTGAAGTGACTGGTAATATGGTTTCTTAAATTATATTAACAATTGATTAGCATTTTTGGGTCTGATATTAGAGGTAGCTAATTCATAGGCCTGCAAACATTGAACCACACAAAGCTGAGATATTTGAGGAAAAGAGGGGTAGAAAATTTGCCTAGACAGGGTTTCAGTTCTCCTATAAATCTGATAGATAACACCGCCTGGCACAAAAGAACGTGAAACTACATCCAGGGCTCTAACATCTGAAACCCTACGAAAAGAGAATAAACACAGCAACATGGTAATTTTTCGCTGAAAGTTGTTTGAGTGACAACCTATCATTCTCTGACTGCAGACACATTGTCCTTCTTGAGGAGAATGCAACAATTCCTCATGTCTTTGGAAAAACTTTTGATCACGAAAGATCCCACTAACAACTCTGATGTTGTTCGAGATCTGACCATTTGCCTCCTGTGGTAAGGTTTCCAGAACGAGCTCCCCAGCCCACCAAGCTGGCATCTGATTCTATTACAAAATGTGGGGACAAACCAAAAATGGCTTTGCCATTCCAAGCCTCCATATGGTTTAGCTACCAAACCAATTCGTCACGTGCTTCCATGGATAGAGGAACCATGTCCGTCTAACTCAGACCTCTTCGAAGATGGAGAATTTTTAATTTCTGAAGAGCTCTGTAATGCAACGGGCCTGGGAAAATAGCTTGAATTGATGCCGACAAGAGTCCCACAATTCTTGCTATCGTTCTTAAAGAAATTAGATCTTTGATCAAAATTGACCGAATTTCCTTTCGTGTCAGTTTCAATTTCTTTTTTGGAAGGAGCAGAGAGGATGTTAAAGAGTTCACCGTAAATTCCAGGAATTCTATCAATTGGGTCGGAATTAAGATGGATTTTTTCCAATTTATAAGGAAACTGAGTTGAATCAACAATTGGCTGGTTAGGTGAAGTTGATCCTTTAACACATGGGGATCCTGAAACATTAATAACATATTGTCCAAATAGATGATCATCCAAATTCCCCTGCTTCTCAGAAGAGACACTACTGGTTTCATCAGGAGAGACTGAAAGGAAGACAGGCGAACTGCCATTTTTTTTCCTTTCCAGAGAAATTGAAGAAAACTCTGACGATGAGGAGACATGGGAACAGTCAGATAAGCATCCTAGAGATCCAACTTCACCATCCAATCCAACGGAATCAACAAATCCCTTAGACAATGGATTCCTTCCATTTTGAAATGTCTGTACATGACATGCGTGTTTAGGTATTTCAGATTTATTACAGGGTGTAAGCCCCCGTCTTTTTTTTTTTACTAAGAAAATATTGCTTATATACCCTGGGGAATCCAGTGGTACATGAATTATAGCTCCTTTTCGTTTTAAATCTTGGACCTCTGAATTCACTAATAGACCCTCCTCCTTTGAGTAAAGGAAAGAAGGGGGAATTTGATATTGAACTGGAAGGTTGTATGTGATATCCTGAAATTTTAAGGAACCGTTGATCCGAAGTAATTTGAGACCACATTTTGAGAAAGAGGGCGAGTCTGCCACCCACTTTCTCCGAAAAAAGATGAGGAAATGGACAAGGACTTACCTGTAAAAGCACTGGAACGGGAAAAACCTCTCTTTGATTTGGCTCTCCAAATTCTGCCTCTTTGAGGGAAGAAGGGTAAGGGAGGCCTGTTATCAGGATATTCAGGTCTTCTTCCATAACCTGAGGGTGTCTTTTTGGAAATTTGATTGTCCTCTAGAGGGACCCTGAATTGATCGGCCGGGAAAATGACCCCCTCTTTTCCCGGCCTTACCAAAAACTCTAGGGTTAAAGACTTTTTTGATGGAAGTTTGAACTTTATCTAAGGCTGTGAATGTAGAGACAAAATTTCCTAAATCTTTAATAAAATTGTCTTCAAAAACTAGCCCTTTGGCTTCAGAACCCGCTTCAGATGAAGCCATTTCAGATAATTTGGGATCAATCCTTATAAGGATAGAGCGACGCCTTTCGGTAGAAAGGGCCGTATTGGCATTTCCCAATAAACAAAAGCCGTTTGGATCCAACCTCTCAGAACAGAAAGATCCAAAGAATTCTTAGTAGAGTTTGCTTCTTCAGTTAAATCTAAAATTTCGGCAAGAGGTCAAACTATATCCAGGAGCTTATCCTGACAGAGTTTAAGGGATCTGTCAATACCTTTTTTAGGATCTCTACTCGATTTTGATAGAAATTTAATTAGACGGGGATCCAAAACAGGAGTCTCACATGATTGGTAAACACAAGGCCTAGGACATTCCGCCTTTAATTTATTTCTGGCCTTATTATCTAAAGATTTCCTGATCCAAATATCAATGTATTTAAATACATTATCTCTCGGAATCCATTCTGATGATCTTGGGTGTTTTATTCCCTCAGGATGAAACATCGGCTGATCCAGATAATCTAGAATGGATCCTGAAACATGTTCTTTAGAAGGCTCTAAATGGTTAGTCTTTTTTGGCTTAGTAAGATCTTCACATTCTGATTCTGAAGAATAGATTTATTGTCCTCTGATTCATAAGAGTCTTCAGAGGAAGAAGACAATCATATGAATCAGGTTTTTGGCGAGACCTGTTGTTTTTAATCGGTATTACCACCTCCCTAGTAGAGGGTTTAGAATGTGGTGATGAACCACAATTTTTTAAGCCAGATTTTGATCTATTTCACAATCCATAGGAGCATAATATTTGGATTTAATTTTCCTCTTTTTCACACTATTTTCCCCCTTAGATATCTAAAGAAAAATTTTGGGAGATTAAGGTGTAATCCTTTCAAAAACTTGAACCAAAGATTTAGATAAAGAATCTGACATTTTGTCCATACAGGTGGAAATTGCTTTGGACGCTGTTTTATTAACAGATGCATCCATTAAGCGATGCATGAGCATCCACAAATTCTGAACCTTCAGAATCTGCATTCTGAGGTAAAAATTGAGCTGGAAAGCGTATAATTTTTAAAGAGGGTGTATTGGGCACATAAATATTCTTTGAGAATGACATCTGAATAAAATAAAATAACTTAAAAAAGTTAAAGAGAAATAGATAAAATGTAACCACAAGTGGTTAAAATTTCTCTCAAAAAGTTAAAATATATACAGGGAGATTGATAAAGAGAATTCAATAATAAAAGAAAAGGGCACAGAAATAAAAAGTAAGAATAAAATATAAATATATTCACAGAAAATCAATCAAAAAGAAGCTCCGTAGTTTCACTCACTAACTACACATAAAAATAATGATATGTGCATCTCCGCGCATGCGTGGTAACCAATAAATGGGCAAATGCCCAAAAATAAGATGGCCGCCGGCGACGTCTTCTGACAGACGACGCCATACACTAGACTCGCCAGAAGAGAAAGGCGGGCCTCAGAGAGTCTCACAGAGCAAGGAAATGGCAGATGCACAAAACAGGGTAGATAACAAGCAGAAAACCGCGAAAGGAGAAAAACGAAGCACAAATAGAAAATGGAGTTTCAGTGAAAGAAGCCCACAATCGCCACACTGATACACAGTAAAGGGAAAAACAAACTTGGAAAGAGGCAAGAGAAAAAATGCAAAAAAGCGTATAAAAGGGGATACAAGTATATCAAGGACTAATACTATTGAAATACAATAAGAGTTAAATTTTTTATTACCATTTAAATGAATAATACTTATCTCTATCTGGAGCAGCAACAAAGAGGATGCTGTTCCAGATGAGAGGAGCAGTATATCAGACGGTGGAATGGGATTGGAAGGAAATATGTGGGGGGCGGAGCCATGCTTACTGTAACCTGTACAATGTTTTTTTTTCCTATGGATTTAAATGTTATCTGTTATACATTTCTTGCTGCTATCTGGAGTAAAGTGAGAAAGTAACGCATAATAGAGCCTCTGGTCTTGCAATAAAATGTACTATTCTGTATTGTGTCTCGTTCTTTCTTATGCTTTTTTGTCCCTGTCAACCTTCTCTGTGCGCTCTTGGAGCTTTCCTTGCTATATAATATTTTGACACTGCATGACAATCTGCATTTTCCCAAATGCTGGATGCCCTAACAACCCAAGTCACATGGTCATATGATGCAGGGCTGGCTATAACACTCCTCCTACTCTGAGTGACAATCAAAACAAGAAGGGAGTCAGCAGCTATGCAGCACAGAGGTGAGTAGCCTTGACTGACTGTGCCATCTCATTGTTGTAGCAGGGGAACTCACAAATTCTCCCTGCTATAGAAAAACAAATCTACCTTATAGGCTGTGGAATGTGTTCACTTGTTCAGCTGATCCCAATGTGCTCTGCTACCTCTGAGGATCTTTACTGTCTGCCTTTAGAACATCTCACACTGGAACCCAATGTGTAAGGGAGTAAGAGACACAGATAGCAAAGCTCCTTAGAAACACGGTGATGGTAGAGCTAATTATCATCAGTTGTACAAGGGAACACATTTCACAAGCTATCAGTTCTACAGAGAGAGTGAGTCATGGATAGCCCTCTGTTTACCTTCCATCACTCCCTGTAATTTCTTAATTTCCCTTTCCATAATTAACTACATGCACTTTAAAGTGTCCCAACACTCAATATCCATGTCTACACATCCCTTTTCTTTATCCTCTCCCTTCATCCAAATCATCACACTGGACCATATGGATAAAAACAACAGTGGAGCAGTCTGGGTGAAAACAGCTGCACTATAGGAGACAAATAATAAATCTGATTAATTTTATTCTAGAGCGATGAGTGAGTCCCATTAAAATCAAAAGGAATATTGGAAATTTGTATATTTTCCCTGTTTGCAGTTGTTTTACTCCACTCCAATTTTGTTTTTGTGTGCTGGGACACCTTGGGGGAGATTCACTAAGAAGTGATAAAGTGGAGATAACTTCTCCAGTGATATCACTTCTCCAGTTCCTATGTTACTCTATACATCCTATGCACTAAAATCTCCAAAGTTTAAGAAATCTTAGTGAATAGGCTCCATAGAATAACATAGGAATTGGAGAAGTGATAAACTGGAGAAATCATCTCCACGTTATCATCGCTTAGTGAATCTACCCCTCTGAGACTGACATGCATATGGGTAAATTGTGTGGGTAGGTGAATGTGTGCCGGGACACCCTGAGACTGATATACATATGGCCCAGTACTTGGGTAGGTGACTGTGTCCTGGAACCATGCCATGCTTTGGATACCTCTCTGGCACTCAAAGGGATATATATATATATATATATATATATATATATATATATATATATATATATATATATATATATATATATACAGGGCTCAAAATTTCCACTCTCCACTAGCCAATAGTGAGTGAAAATTTAGCTCTGGCGAGTAGAAATTCAGCCCTGGTGGGTATGTTATGGCTTGCAGTGGCGAGTAACTTTTCAGGTCTGGCTAGTAGCAAAGGACTTCAACTTTTAAAGGCCTGTATATATATATATATATATATATATATATATATATATATATATATATATATATAGTGCAGATTGTGGGTAGGTGATAGTGTGCTGGGACACCTGGAGAATGATATACAACACCCAGAGTCTGGGTAGGTGATAGTGTGCTGGGACACCCGGAGACTGATATACAGCACCCAGAGTGTGGGTAGGTGATAGTGTGCTGGGACACCCTGAAACTGATATACAGCACCCAGAGTGTGGGTAGGTGATAGTGTGCTGGGACACCCGGAGACTGATATACAGCACCTAGAGTGTGGGTAGGTGATAGTGTGGTGGGACACCCGGAGACTGATATACAGATGACCTGGTGTGTGGGTAGGTGATAGTGTGCTGGGACACCCGGAGACTGATATACAGCACCTAGAGTGTGGGTAGGTGATAGTGTGGTGGGACACCCGGAGACTGATATACAGATGACCTAGTGTGTGGGTAGATGACTTTGTCCTGGGACACCATGAAACTGATATACATGTGGCCCAGTATGTGGATAGGTGACTGTGTCCTAGAACACAGTGAGACTAATATAAATATGGTGCAGTGTGTGGGTAGGTGACTGTGTCCTAGAACACAGTGAGACTAATATAAATATGGTGCAGTGTGTGGGTAGGTGACTGTGTCCTAGAACACAGTGAGACTAATATAAATATGGTGCAGTGTGTGGGTAGGTGACTGTGTCCTAGAACACAGTGAGACTAATATAAATATGGTGCAGTGTGTGGGTAGGTGACTGTGTGCTGGGACACCCTGTGACTGATATACATATGGCCCAGTGTGTGGGTAAGTGACTCTGTGGATTAAGAACTAATGCTTTAAAGCAACAGCCAGAAGATAAAATATGATGCTAAATAAACATACTTGGGAACCTTCATGGGCTTGGGCTGGGAGAGCCTAAATGATGACATTTGTGTGGATGCCACTTAATTAGAGTGCAGAATTGGGAGAAGTAGCAAGGCTTGACCTAAAGATGGGCAGGGAGTGGGCAGAGTGCGTGAGGAAGTGTACAGAGTTATACAGGGTTTGGCTCAGTGGCAGATGTGAGCTGTGTATGGTGACATTGTTTATTGTAGTGTGGTATGTGTACATTTTCTGTAGCACATGTGAGTTGGTGACACCCTGTCACTCTATGGAACTTCTGCATGATGTAACAAACGTATGGATACTGTAGCTCTTATATATTTTTGTTGCCTGTACTTTGCCATTCTGTTGCAGCAATACTATGGAGCATGTGAACATTAGTATACTGTGGATTGTGTGCATTATTAAATGGTGTTTCTCTGGGGAAATCTACTAATGAAAAGGATTTAGGAGTAATGGTAGACAATAGACTTTGCAGTAGCATGCAGTGCCAGCTGGCAGCTGCAAAGGCCAATAAGATATTGGCATGTATTAAAAGGGGTATTGACTCAAGGGAGGAAGATATAATTATGCCTCTTTACAGGTCCATGGTAAGACCCCACCTAGAATATGCTGTTCAATTCTGGGGGCCCTTTCTGAAGAAGGACATTATGGAACTAGAGAGAGTGCAGAGGAGGGCTACAAAACTAGTAAGGGGAATGGAATGTTTTAGTTATGAAGAGAGGCTAGAAAAGTTAAACTTGTACACACTAGAGAAACGGCGTCTTAGAGGGGATATGATAACACTATATAAATATGTTCAAGGCCCATATAAAGGGCTTTCAAAAGACCTGTTCATTAACAGAACAGTACACAGGACAAGGGGCCACCCGCTTAGACTTGAGGAAAGGAGATTTAGTCTACAACAGCGGAAGGGTTTCTTTACAGTAAGGACAATAAAGGTATGGAATGCACTTCCGGAGGAGGTGGTGCTATCAAATACATTAGATGCCTTTAAAAGGGGCCTGGATACTTATTTAAAAGAGCATAATATAGAGGGCTATGCACGTTAGTATTGGGATTAATATTTAGTTAGGGCTTGTTGATCCAGGGAGAAATCTGATTGCCATTTGGAGTCGGATGCCTTCTTTTGGGTCAGCGATGGTAAACAGGAATAGGAAAAGGGTTGAACTGGATGGACGCAAGTCTTTTTTCAACCTAAATTACTATGTAACTATGTAACTATGTAACTATGATGCAATGATGTTACACATGTTGATTTGTTATGCTTGTTCTTTTTTTTTTAAGGTGTACTTTGGCACAGAGGTGCTTTTCAGGCACACTATGATTTATTTATTTATTGAGGAGTATGTAGATTTGTGAGTGCATTAGCACTCCATGATTTGCATCTGTTTTTCAGGCACTTTGTCATTTGCTAGTTTTTGGACAAAATGACACTTTCTGCACTTCGTTCATTACATGCTCCTATTGGCTTCAGTATGGTATCCTATTGCATCTGAGACTAGTAAACATCAAAACAGTGCCTTCATTATGCCACCTGCGTCAAAAATACTGCTTTTCTTATATTGCCTACCAAGAACATTGTCCACATTATGCTGTGCACATCATAATGTCTCCTTAGGAATTCTGCCTGCATCAATATGTTTCCTTGTATATCTTGCCTTCAAAACAGCTCCTTGTATATGTTGTGTTCAAAATGTTGCCATGGAAATGTCACCTGCATTATGAGGTGTGCGTCAAAATTGCTTCTGCTTCAATCCAAAAGGAAATGTGCTCAAAGGCGAAATCGAAACAGGAAGTACACTGACTTACACTGATGCCTCAGCAAGATATACTGACGCAGCTAAACAGCTGACATGCCAAGGAAGCCTCCCTTTACCTAGCCTGAAGTGAGGATACTTGTCCATTACATGGAAATACCTTGTAGACAGAATAAGGGACAAAGAGGACCCTGCACTGCGTAGGCATATGTTGGCCCAAATGGGCCGCAGATCGCAGAGGAAGATTGGCATTGATAGGACCAGGAAACAGACACTGCACAGGTGTTCTGATATGAAGCACAGGGAGGCAGGACTACTATGTATCATAAGGACAAGTAAGTTTACATTTTTTTGGGGGGGGGCAGGGTTACAGATTTTGGGGAAATTGCTTTGACCCAATGTATTTTACATATAAAATAGGATACCATACTGAAGCCAAAAGGAGCACACACTGGACAATGTGCAAAAAGTGTCACTGAAAAACACATGCAAATTAGGCGGGGCCTTCAGTATTATCCTTGCCACCCTTTTTACCTATCTGCATCCTCAAGTATACTCTTTGACTTTCTTTACACATGGTTGGCTGTGATGATTTTACTCTTTCCTGGCAGTCCTGGTTTATCCCCTCTGGGTGTTGAGTAATGTGCACTGGAATGCACTTAAACTCTGAAGCACATTGATTTTGTGCCGCAACATTTTTGGCTCACAAGATTTTCTTTCCCTTTGTTTTTGTTCTGGGATGCACACCTGCAGCTTCCAAGTCAGTTTTGCTAATACTGTGGTTAAAGTCTTCTCTGATTATTCAGATTCTATCCTGATTAATGATTTGGTTTAAATTGCCCAGTACACTATCCTACTTATATGGATTTTTCTGGCCTATTGCAGTGTTTCTGGCTTTGCTTTCATTAACATAACCCAGGACTTATTATGGAATCTATTTCCTCCTCCTAAACAGTGCGGACTAGATAGCTATAGGTAATCCTCCAGGTGGTTAGCGCTCTTTAGTTTAAATTTGTGAGGAGGTACAGAACATGACTCTAAATAGTACCCATGTGTAAGAGAAAGAAGAGATTATTGGACTCTCATAACTTCAAGAAGTATTTGCACTCTGGAGGTTTTGAGTACCAGTATTTTGAGATAATACTCTTCTTTCCAGGGCTTATTCTTCAACAAGGAGCTCAGCAGGTATTTGATGCATGAAGTGCATAAGCATCCCGAAGGATCTCAATTGTTTTGGACAATATAAGGTGAAGTCTGATGTTAGTTGCTTCCATTACTGAGGAATTCTTCCAGACACTGTTCAATCTTAATCCTGAGCTATGAATAAACTATAGACATACTATGTATTAGCACAGAGTTGCGAAGCCCAAAGAATGCTGACTCGTAGTCAAATATGCAATTTACTCTCAGTAGCTCATGTCTCTGGAGAAGTCTGTGTTTTTTACATATCGATTCAAACTTTTTTCTGAGCAGGGATATCATCATTGTTTGGGCCTCTTATTATGGAGAGTTTTGTATTTTGGTTACTCCCTTAGCTTAGGTATTTACCCACTGGCCAACTGGCTGTCATCCATGCTCTCAAATATCGAAACTGTTTCAATTTACCATAATTTACAATCCTGAATATAGCCATGGCAGCAGTCACCAACGTTCCCTTTGCTTGTTTGACTAGTGGAAACTAGACAGTAGAAGGAAGGGGAAGGGCCTTTCAATTTGAATTTTGTTTAGATTGGTTCTCTGTCTATCAGCGGAGGGGGGTTCGACTTAATCATATTGGTGAATGCTGCCATGGACATAATCAGGAATAGAAAATTATAGTGAGCTGAAACAATTTTCACTATTTAATTGCAGGTGAAATAATTTATATCGTTGGGGATATTTAGACCCCGCTCCCCCAAGAAATAGGTATCATGTGCGATGGAATTATGCCTATGTTATGATAGTTTGCAGGCAAAATGTCAACTGATACTGGAAAAAGTGACTACAGAAGATAATGGTGGTTGTGTAAGGCTGGCAAATTAACAGACAAACTTTTTCCTGCTAATGCAATTTTGTGCATGTTAATTTTCGATACTGGATACTAAAATTTCAACAGTCTGTTAAACTCTCTAAGGGAGAAAATACTGAGACATGAATTCCATCAGACGGCGTTGGTGACTAATAAATTTGTATTTATGGATGCCTAATAACAAGAAAGCTTTTAAAACATAATTATTATTCTTGCTATATCATCAAGTCATTTCATTGGCTTAATCAATATAAGCTTTAAAGACTGGAGTGACTCCATCCTTTTTCTCTGGTCATGTTAAATGATCTCTGAATGTATATGTTGTTTTGTTGGAATTCATAACTTTATTCTAGTGGACTTTCAGATTAACCTATTAGTCTTCTCTGTACAATATTGCTTCATGTATGAAGCATCTAAACAAGGAATGGGCAACGTTTGCTGTCGGGGAATGATGAGAGTTGTAGTCTGGCATTAGATGGAGGGTCCTAGTTGCCCAGCGTTTAGCTGAATATACTATAAATTAATCAGATAGTATTTTAATTGTATGAAATCCTTTTTATTTCTAAAGCAAACACTGTTTCACAACCCAGCTTATCTGATGGGGAGTGCTAATTATGACCAAAATAGCATACAGGTAGAATTATGTATTATTTTCCTATGTAAAGTTAAATATTATACAGCAATGTTCAAAGAACTACAGAAGCCCATGACCATGTAGTAGTTAATCTAGAAAGAATTTACAAGTAGGGAAAGAATGTAGCAAATCATCTTCGTGTGCATAAGGATTAATAACTTTAGCAACAGATTATGGGTTTACATGTACCCTTTTATATTGTGACAGCTGGGAACTCATTAACTGGTTGGTATTAAGAAAATTAGACTTTTGGGTACTTTTATAGTATAAACAAGAAGTAGTCAATCTTTGGACCTCCAGCTTTTAGGGAATACAACTTATGTAACCCCCCCCCCCCCCCCAAACAATCAGTTGCTGGTTGGAGATGTTGAAAGTTGTAGTACCCAGCAGCTTCGGTTGCAGAGATTGACTGCCCCAATATAAACTGTCTGGCCACAAGCATTCTGAAAAACTGCAGTTTTTATGAGAAATAAACAGTGATTAATATTTACTGGGTTATATATCTGTTTTGGCTAAGGAGCATTTTAACCCTTTAAGGATCAGAAGGGTGTACAAAACACTGCTTGGCAATGTGTTGCACATGCCTCTTCTGCTTAAAGGATTAATGTATGGCAAATGTGTCTTTCATTGGGGGCATCATCTTTGATGCCCAATAGTTCCAGTTTTACAGACTGAACCAGTTTAATCCATTAGCCAGATGTTCAGGGAAGGGGGGGGAAGAAAAGAAATGGGTGAATGAAAGTAAATGTTACAAATTCTAAATATAAAACTACACTTGAGGTCCTTCACTCACAATTCCACCAGGGGCCCTCAGGGGCTCTTAAAGCTTGACTGGGCACTGTTAACCCTTTGAGTGCCAGAGAGGTACGAAATGCATTGCAAAGCAATGCAGTGCGTACCCCTCTGGCACTCAAAGAGTTAAATTCCAACCTCTTAATTCAGATTGTAGATCTTGTTAAGCATTAGTGATTAAAGACGAAAATAGTTTGCAACAACATACAAACTAACCAAGCCTGATATGAGTGGAAAGAGATGCTAGTAGCAATTGGTGAGTCTTTTTGACAGGAAACCTGTTTAATTCCATTCTGTTATAACCTACAGTTCAGTGGTTCTTAAGTAAGCAGTAAACTTGCATTATGGAAAAAGTATATGGTAGGGCTTTTTACATAGAGTAAAAGAAAGGTATTCCTACTTGTTTTTCAGTACAGAACTGTTTGGAGCTAGACTGTTTACTCTAAATATAAAACAGTTAGGGATAGTGCCACCATGTGGCTACAAATGTAATAGAAGGCTCCATGACAAATCTAAGGATATTATTCAATCTGATATGTTTTTGGTTTTGTTCATTACACTGTGCTAAGCACTCAAAATGTTAACACATTGCAGAATAGTAGGTGTTTCATGCAGGCAAAATTTCCACGCAACAGGCATCCCAAATGCATTATGCCAAAACTTTTTTGCTTTCATTGCGGATCATTCACACTGACAATTGAATCACTGCATTGCTCACTGTAACAATCCCATCATGTTTGGCTAGCACCCATGTGGACCGGCTCTTAATAACATCTCCACCATACCCCTTCGCTGGCATAAACCAGGGACATTGATGCAAATTGCAAAAATAAATATGAGATTACTGTTCACCTTTTAAAAATGCTAAATGAAGCCAACTTGCACCTTTGTAAATATTCTCTTTGGTAGAACATGATAGTTGGCCTTTAACAGTTTGGAACCTAGATCAGCCTAAAATATGTTGGTTTTGATACATACATAGCATCCAAGTGGTTAGAAGGTGTAAGAACAACAAATAAAGAACATTTAGCCTCAGTGGTTATGTTTAGTGCTGATTGTTATATTTTACATTTCAAGAATCATATGGCAATTTTGAAAGGCACAGACTTTATTTATTAAAAAGTATTGATCTGTAAATAGTTTCACAAGAGCCAAACTGCCTTTCTCCAGGATTAAGTGCAACATATTTTATGGATTATACAGTGCATACAGCAGAGCAGTAATTCTCAACATTTTTCACAAAATGTCCCGCTTTTGGTTTTCTTCAGTGATGCCCCCCATTTCTGACTGAAATGTAACCCTTTTCACATTTATGATGATAAAAAAAAGACACCCTGTGATTAGCTCCCTATATGTTTGAGGGAAGATTAGGGTTTACAAAAACAAAACAAAAAACCTAATGATGCTATACATACCTGGGAACTTTTGAAATGAACTCACCCTGACATCTTTGAAATATTAACCCTTAATGCTCCCAAGAAAGTAGGCTTTACATGCTATGTCAATGTGTGATCTAAACTAGAGATGATTCAGTCAGTTCCAATGGAACAATATCATGCTACATTTCTAAGATATCACTTCTTAAACACTCAAAAGACAAGCAGGACTTTTGCCACTGACTATCTGGTAGAAATGTCACTAATTTGGACTTTAACTAAGCAGTAAATTGGTGTAAATCAGATAAGAGGAAACAATGGACTCTCTCACCCTGAGAATTTGGCCCTTCACCCTGAGATTTGGATCTAAACCCCGAGTCTCAGGATCAAACCCTGAGAGTTCCCTGGTATGCTGCTATATAAACTATACACCGTCCACATCGGGTGATTTGATACTAGTAAAAAAGAAAGTTGTCTATATTCCGTTTGATTTTTTGTAATATATTTGAACGTTGTTTTCTTTACTGCATACACTTCTACTGTGTATAACAGACTAAGTACACTTTACAAAATACAGATAGTATTCTGTTGTATAACAACTCTTACGTATGCAGCTGAATCAAATACTTGCCCCCTTCTTAAGACCCTTATGCCCCTCCAGGGGCATGACTTCCCCCAGATTGAGTCAGTGCAGTACAGTACCATATATCGCAGCGATGGCGAAGCTATGGCTCGCTAACGCTTTTAGATGGCACGCAGAGTGGACTGGCTCAGGACGTTGGTCCACTTTCTCACATGTGAAGGTTGCTAGATCAAGGTTTTGCTAAATCTAATGTTGACAGTTATGGTTCGACTCCTCCTCTTAACCTTTTGAGTGATAGCGGGATATGCAAGACCGATGCGTACCACTCTGGTACTCAAAGGGTTAACAGATCTTTCTGCGTAAGGCCGCATAAACTGTATCCTGGTACAACAAGGTCTGCAGGCACACAGAAATGACGTCTGGGGTATAGGGAGGAGCCACTTCATATCTCTGTACATCAGCATAGTATGCTTGCAAGTGTCAAGAACAGGCCAGGAACGGAGGATAGCAAGCTGCGTTATACATACGAGACAGCGAACAGGTATGGGGATAAGCAGAGCTGTGAATGCAAGGCACTGTAGCTCATTTATATTTATACATTATCGATGCATTTGATGTTGGCATCAGACATGTGAAACATGAATAATTGTGTGCCTATGTGAGGGGAAGGGGGTTTTGATTTAGGCTGTTTTTTTCATGTTCAGTTCGTGTTTAATGCTGGGGATGTATTTTTTTCATGTGATCTTTTTTATGATTGTTTGCTTTGAGGGGGCTGTGAAACAAGCGTAGCGCACACGGTGACATTTAAAACTCAATAGTCCCACCCTGCAAGTCAGTTAATCACAGAAGAGGTGTGTGGTTTTTATTTATTTATGTATTTATTTATTTAATCTATATCTGAATCTGTGTGGGTGTATCTGTGTGTCTGTATCTGAGAGTGGGTACAAGTGTGTCTGAGCATGGATGTGAATGTCATTGTGTGGGTCTTCACGTCATTTTATCTGTGCGTGTTCTGTTCTTCTCCTATATTTTAATAAGCATGACAGCCTGGAGTGTAATCCCATTTTAGCGAATTGGGAAGATTTACTCCAGATTCGACACTAGCTTGTTTTTTTGCACACACGTTCATTACTGCTGTCCCCTAATATTTTATGGGTTAATGTGGTACCATGTTGGCCATGGAAAATGCTGGAGACTGGTAGAATAAAACTGATACCCTTATTGGTGAACCGAGTGCCTTTGAAGGCAAGCTTTCAAGACAACTAGGTCTTTTCTTCATGCATAATAAGAATGAAGGCTGAATACATAATACATGACTTTAATACTCATACACATAGTTTTAACCCCTTAAGGACCCATGATGTGCCAGGACTGTCATGGGTCCAGCGTGCAATAAGGACCCATGATGGTTCTGTCTCTCATGGATTTCAGGGCTCCCCTCGTGGCTGCACGCAATTCAGGGAGCCCTCAATCAGTTAGAAAAAAAAATTGCTCAGTGGTCTTTTAAGCGCTGGCCACGTGTGTGGCAGGTCCTTAGGGGGTTAATATCACCCCCTTCTCTGCCAGAGAGGCATCCACCACACTGCAACACAATGTATTGGATACCTCTAGGCAACCCAAGGGTCAAATTCCATTAGCAGAATGTGTATTCTCAGTGTTGGACGTAAGTTTAACTCTAGTCTCTATAACAGCTTAAAGGGTTAGTATAGTCTATAGATTAAAAAAGGTCATATTGCAGCTATTAGAAAAGGAAACTAAACAACCACAGTCCAATCTCTCAAATCTTTATGGTTTGAGAAATACAGAAGGCTAAAGTTCCACCCTCCCTCCTAGCGAGATAAGGGAGGAGTACTTGGGAGACCTTCATACGAGGGACATAAAGATTTTTACCAAGTGAGTAGATGCTTATATTAGGGAACATTTATATTTTGTAATTACTTTCTCTATATCCCTATATATTGTACTGGAGTGATTCCAAGAAATATAGAGAGAACAAAGAAAAACCATTCGAACTACTTGGAAAAGTTTGGAAAGTCTTATATTGACTGTGACCTCGACTAACTCTTTGAATGCTGACTGTGAGGAAATCGGTTTAATTTTAATAGAACATTGTGTCTCTTATTAATAGAAAAGCATAAGGACTTTGGCTCGCAGAGAATTAATTTGTGTTTGTATAGCGTAATTATTTAAGCTGCACACTGTCACCGATGTGACTGCTGCTTTAAAGTTGTTTAGTGCCTCCGTGTGCTGCAGCTGGAGCTCCTCCATGTGCTGTGTTGCAGATTTTACTTACCTTGTTTCGGCGCCCCATTTCAGACATTTTTTTATTTCGGCTTTTTGCCAAAAATGCCATTTTCGGCCAAAACATTTCGACGGCCGAAATTTTGGTGCACCCCTAATTCTAGCTGACTCAGGGAAATCTGGTCAGAGATCATCAGGCAGCTCTGCAGCAGAGCCGCGATAGTGTTAACTAAAAAAAAAAAACTTTCATTAAAACGGTCTTCTACATGTGCTTGCAAGCCAAGCACACGTAGAAGACCATTTCAGTGAAAGTTTTCTTTTTTAGTAACGCAATCCGGCTGTGCTGGAGAGCCACCTGAAAGTCGTATGACTCTCTTCCTTTCAGTCAGCTAGAATGCTGACTACGGGGAAGGGGGAGGGAGAGGGCAACTTTAGAAGCGTTCATCTCTCAAACCATAAAGGTTTGAGAAATGACACTGGGGGCAATATGTTTTTTTTAAGTAGTACTTTGCTATAGGGATTAGTAATACTTAAGTATTACTATCCCTTTAACCCCTTAAGGACCAGCTGTCCTGGGACATTTCTGTCCCATAATGACCGCATAGGAGCACTTGGACGCACCGGTACACGTGACCTGGCGCGTGTATCGGCGCGTCATTATGGGGCCTGATAGAGATCGCTCCGATCCTGGAGCGGTCAATTTCAGGCCCTATTTTTACTTACAGCGCTCCCGGTAGAGCGCTGTAAGTAAAAAGTACGTGACGTACTATGACCGTCATCGGTCCTTGAGTATTTCAAGGACCGTGACGGTCCTGGTACGTCAAGGGTCCTTAAGGGGTTAATGCTGTGAATTCTGTAAACAGGGGTGTCTTTGTTGGTCACACTGTCAGAGAATCTGCTCTTTCTGTAAAGAAGTGGCTAAGAATCTGTTCAGTGTCCATTTTGTATGTGTATATTTGAGACTGTATCTTTAAACATATTTTTTAGAAAGAGACTAATATTTCTCATGAATACATTTTTGTAAAAGAGCTATCTGTTGGGACGGAAGGATTTCACTCCCCTTAGCCAGTTAATGTAGCTAAACTGAAACTATGTTTTGAAATAAGAAATTCCAGACACGTCCTTCACAAGTGATAGTGTTTGAGGCTTCTATTGTTTGAGAGAAAAACATTTATTTTTTTTTTTCATTTGATGTAGTTTTAAAATGCTATCCGCATTTTTTGGAATTATACTGACACCTTGCGACATGATGGATTTATGTTTCAAATATATTTTATATACGTTTACTAAAGAATATTATCTTTATATGCTAATTCTCAGAGGGGTAACCTATGAGAGAAGAATAGGCTTATCCTTCCGTAAAGGGGGGCTTTGGGTCATATAAGCATTGTTTTGGGTCTTGGAGAGGAGTCTCCTGAGGGTTGCCAAATTTCCTGGTTTCTGAGATTCGCAGAACCGCGCCGTGCCTAAGACCACACCCTATTTATGATTGGTAACGTATAGCTTAGTTATTATCTTTACACTGTATAAATCTCCAAAGTTATAACCCTGTAAATTCTGAGATTATATTATATTTTCTTCCCAGTAAGAACTGGTCAGCCTACTGAGAGAGAAATTCAGTAGCCATTTGGCTGTAAAGTTTAGTAAAACTTTCTGGAAATTATACAGTTAATTCACATTGATATAGGGTAAGGACCAGATTGATAGAAATTTTAGATCATTGGGAGTTACAGACTAGCTAATAAGCTGATACCTGAAGAGCAAATTGTTTGTCTCGCATTCTGTGCCAGGTTGTAGTGAGTCAAATTGTTGCCACTGCAGACTGGCATAGAAAACTCACAGTAAATACTCTGAGAGGTTAATTTTTCCATGCTCCATTCTTGGTGCTCTGTATCTTTCTATGTCTTTAATTGTGGATTTGGCATTTTGGTCCCGTTTTACTTTGATTTATCTGTTTGTGACATCTAGCGTAGGTTGTATCATAGTCACATCTGTGAAAATCTTGACGGGACAAAAACCTGGGAGTGTGTTGGTTGATCTCTTCTGCCTATAACTCTGGTTAACCCCTTGCACTGATTGATGTGTGCAGACATATATTTGTCATTATAATCTTTCAGGGTTATATGCTTTTATATATATCTCATATATATTATCATTGTGTTGTTACCCATACCTTATTTATTTATTTTTTTCTGAGATTATTATGTGGTAATGCATATTTTTACCAGGAAATATATTTAATTATTCTATGCACCTCCAGAGGTATGCATCAATTGAAACCAGTAGCCATATAGTTATATTTTTCTTTTGTATATCTGGGACTTTACATCTTTTAGAGAGTGTTATATTTCTTGCAATATTGTGCATCATGGTTATCAAGGTTTGCCACTTGATCTGTGTCCTATTAAGCACAAGTCAAGTGACAGGTTCCCTGACACTTAATTGCCTTAGTACATCGGGTTGGGGCAGATGTCGTTGCACTGCCACCTATTGTACTATCTAAATTGTAGGAATTATTAACCTCACTACTGCTGGATTCAAACATTGTTAACTTATACCTCTGGATACCTATATTCATATATAATTTTAACCTATAAGTGCTTGTGTGTTACTTGTACAGTTATCTGATATATCCTATCGTATTAGATTTTCTCATATATATATATATATATATATATATATATATATATGGCTCAAAATTTCCACTAGCCAGTGGCGAGTGAAAATTTAGCCCTGGCGAGTAGAAATTCAGCCCTGGTGGGTATGTTATGGTTTGCAGTGGCGAGTAACTTTTCAGATCTGGCTTGTAGCAAAGGACTTCAAATGTTAAGCCCTGTGTGTGTGTATATGTGTGTGTGTGTGTGTATGTGTATATATATATATATATATATATATATATATATATATTAGTTTAGAACTGCTGTTTGATATATATTACTGAGTCAAAGTTTGCATATCTGTTTCCCAATTCACCAATTACTCTTGTGTTCTCTATATATTCCATTTTATTTAGCTTTAAATAAAGTTGCATATATTGTTTCATGAATATGGGTAATTGATTCTTTTGATCAATTCTGTTCACTGTGCAATAGTGTGTCATATCTAGTTTGTGTGCAAGATCTCAAATTTATTTTTATGCGAGAGATATACAGTACACGGTCTCGTGTTATCACTGTGTCTTATCTCCTGACAACACTGGATCTATGAGAATTCATCCTTTTTTTTTTTGTCAGGGTCTGTCCCCTCTCACCCCCGTATAGTCTTGTTTGGGTACATTTCACACACGAGGTAAACAACATTAGATCAATCACAGGAGAATTTACCCTTGAAATTGTGATTTCTGCGGAATGTGGCATGGGCACCTTATCTGTGTTACATATGTGTGCACAGATTCTACATGTCCTTTTTAGCCAGGGAGAAAGAAGTACAATATTCAGTTGCATTTATAAGTGAGTTCTTCACCACCAATTGTTACAGGTTGCAGGGCTTTTTATAAGAGAGGAGTGGAGGTCTAGGGGATATTATTTTTAATCATTATGTAGTATTGTTTGATGCTCTTTTTACGAAGTACTTCAAGATATGGTTTGTGTGTGACTACTAATGGAATGCCAGGAGTGTACACTGGGTACACTGGCAGCTCTATGAATTTGGAGGTCTGTTATCTTGGCATTAGATCCATGACTAATAAACTCTTTCCTGAGATTTTTAGGAAGTTGATCTCTTTCAGAGGCTTCAGAGCATGTGCAGTTATATCTTAGGGCCTGGCTGTAAACACTTTGGCACAGCAGTGAAATTCCTTCGGTACGTAACGATGCATCTTACATGGGCAACCATAACTGTGCATTAATTATTCCAGCACTGCATGCTAAACTCTAACGAGCAATTGGTGATAACCACATGAACGTTGTAGCTTAGAGAGCCTGTGTTATTGGTGCTGCTACGTCCCAGGTCTCATTCCTAAAGCCTTGTATCTTATTGCCAGTTTGAGGCATAATACTTCAGCAATTGGTCTTCACACTACACTGAAAATGCATTTGGCCTAAGCCCCTAGAAATTCCCATGCTTTGCATGATGGCATATGAGGCCACCTTGCAGATGTTGATATGAGTGGTTGGATCATTATGTTGATCACTGCCTCATCCAATCACCGTGGTTACCAAAATGTGTGTATGGCTTCTCATGTAACTGCCTGCTGCATCTTGGTTACCCCTTCATTAAAAGTGGATTAAAGGAAACGTTTTCTCCTGTTGGGTCATAATTTTGCTTGAGCCATGGCCCTGGATGCCCAAACCTTTTTCTTGCCTATGCCTTTCCTACATCTTCATAGTGCATCTTTCCTGCCCCGTCCTCTCAAAGTGTGATTGGTATGCCTGTTGTACCAAGTGTGTGTGTATGAGAGAACTGTTTTACCAGCCTCTTTGTGAGCAGTAGATCTGCCCAGCCTTAAAGGGAAGCAAAACCTTACTATGAATATATTTTAGGTATTTTCCTATTTCGTAATACAAGGGTACTTGAATGTTGGGAGATGTTCTTTCAAAGGTTATTACCGTACTGGCATGAATTATTCTGGAAGCTTGAGTTCTTGATGTTTTTCTGCCAGCTGGTACTGGTTGCTACTGACATTTATGGAACGTTTATATCTGTGACACTCTAGTACTTTGCAAGCAGTAATAACAATGTTGCCACCTGGCTGCAAAAGAATGTTGAACTCACTCTTTCAAGAAAAATGCAAGTTTACGTTTGTAATAACTTTTGC
This sequence comes from Rhinophrynus dorsalis, assembly GCA_037306005.1. NCBI lineage: Eukaryota > Metazoa > Chordata > Amphibia > Anura > Rhinophrynidae > Rhinophrynus > Rhinophrynus dorsalis. The sequence goes on along the minus strand of CM074724.1, from coordinate 83,011,906 downwards.
CTGAAGAATCTCCCGGCAGTAGAATTAATTTTATTTTACTCATCAGAAAAAGCCCCACAGTGTAATATTTTCAAATTGAAGGTTTACTTCTCCTTTAAACACACACACAAAACTGTATGTCGTGGGCATACCTGGGAACTTCCTCCCTTCAAGCCCCTGGAGAGTGATCATGTGCAGCAGACCAGGGGGGGATGTAAATGATGTGATTTGGTCATAAATGTGGTGGGCTTTATTGGGTGGGTGTGGCTTACCATCCTGGCGTCATAAAATGGGTGGGAATTGGGCAGAGCAGGGTGGGGAGTAGGAAAAGTTGTCAGGAAGTAGGATTAACAGGGTGGGAAGGAGAAGTGTGCAGCGTTTCATAGGAAATTCACCACCACCACCGGTGAAACAGTCTCTGTCCCTGGGAACCTGCTAATTGTAAAAACTGGAGTCTCCTGGGCAGTTACAGAGAGTTCCAAGGTATGGTTGTGGGAGAGAATGGACAAGTGCATTACTGCACTAAACTCTTCCTAACCTCACCCCCCAGCCCAGCAATCAACCATTAGACTGCTGCAAGAATGGGGTCTTATTCACAACAGAATAGAGGAGCAGACTTGGAGCAAACCAGGTGCACCAATTAGGACAAATAAAGTTTCCCAATATTCTCATTGATTAAAATTGGGCTGTTAACCCCTTGGATGCTAGAGAGATCACCAAAAATTGCTTCTCAATACATTTGAGACCTCTCTAGCATTTAAAGGGATAGTAATACTTCGTTTTAACTTTATTTTATTTTGTAGGCATTAAGAAAACATGAAGAATGATATAAGTCTTATATCTCAAACCTTTATGGTTTATGAGATATTCACAAGCAAAGTTTCCCCTCCCGCCCCTTTTACCTAGTGTAAACAATCTCTTCTCAGATGTGGAATACAGTCCATAGACTGGACAGATAACAGCAGGGGACACTCTTATTCCTATGAAAACAATGAAAGCCCTTCCCCCCTTGACAAGCTTTTCAGGTTTTTCCATTATCTTAATTGAAGATTGTCCCTCTCTGCAATCTACCTGGGCATCTTCCTTCTGCTTTGGCTGAGCAGTAAAAGGGGCGGGAGGGGGACACTTTGCTTGTGAATATCTCTTAAACCATAAAGGGTTGAGAGATAAGACTTATATCATTCTTCATGTTTTTTTAATGCCTACAAAATAAAATAAAGTTAAAATGAAGTATTACTATCCCTTTAAGGTTTACAGTCCCCATATAAATCCATGGGAAATAGAAATTTGTCTCCTTTGGGGCAGTTGGATTGTCCCAGAATTGCACCTCTTTTGTTCGTGCATAAGGGTCTAAATGTACTTTCTAACAGTCTAGATACAGGGTGAGTGTCCCTTTAACCCTTTGAGTGCCATAGAAATATCATGCATTGCTTTTCAGTGTGTTGCATACCTCTCTGGCACTCAGATGGTTAAATTTGTTGTCCGGAAGGAATTTTTCTTTATGGCAATAAGAAGTCAAGAACATTCTTGCAAACAATAGTTTGTTGTTTATTTACCCCCCCCCCCATGTTGGTATTAATGTTATTAACACAGCTTCTATTTTAGAGGAAATCTAGATGCTGTTACCAGTGTTTCTATTTTAAATGCAATATAGCTGCCGATGCCAAAGCTCCTAATTTCTATGAGTCATTTGCAAAGTCCATGCCAGGTGTAGAATGACAGGTGTCCCTTTTCATCATAATACATAACAGCCAATATAAGGCTGCATCTGAAGTGCAGCAGCATTGTCAGCCAGATAACCAAGATGATGCGAAGCAGCGAACTAGTGAGTGTAAATCATTTACGTACACACTATCTACCAGGGTGCAATATATTTGAAGGGACTTTAAGGACCTATTTATTAAGGATCATTTCAAAAATAACTTGCTAAGGAAGGAAAGAAGCTTCATGTTACCGTGTTTCATTTGAGAGCTGGTCCTCATTGACTGCCTGCCTAGACTGGTAGGACACGGTCCTTTGTTGTTTACAAGTGTCTGATTTGGATAACTGTTAATTTCCTCAGTCTAAGCCTGTGGTTCTACCCTCAGTGCTGTGGCACTTTAATGTGCTGTAGACATCCACTCAGGCTGCTCTCTCTAAAAAATCGCTGTGTAATTTTTAAAATTCTAATTGTGAGACCTAAAAAATCTCTATATTTATGTATCTGTTCCTATATTACATCCTTGACAAATGACCTAGAAAAGGTTACAGGCAGCCAAAAATTCTGTGCATTAGAGGTCTCTTGGGAAGGGGGGAACATAGATTGAGAATCACTAGTCTAAGCTTAACCCCTTGAGTGCCAGAGAGGTATACTTCACTGGCACTCAAAGGGTCAAGTAAACCTTTTAGCATTCCTTCAAAATACAAAAATAAGACAAATTGAGTTGAAAAAAGCTAGAATGAAAAGCCCACCAAAGGAAGATTGTATATTAGAGAAAAGTAGCATTTTCTGTAGATAATGTGACGATCATGTTTTATTTCTGAAAGTTAAAACATCAAAGCTGAAGTGATAAGAAAGACCTGAATAATTCTGGGTCTGACCATCAGCACTTTAACCCAGTGATTCTCAACCAGGGCACCGTGGCACTTTGGTGTGCCTCGGACATCAAAGTAGGGTGCCCCATGTTTTCTATGAAGACTAACAAAAATGGACTGTTAAATAAAGATTTATAGAAATTGTTATGCACAATACATTTCATTTTGTTATTATGATTATAAAACATAATAATAACTGTATAGTTATGTATTGTACCCTTCTTATGCCTTGATAAAGTACATTAAATATGTTAGGGGTGCCCCGAATGTTCTTGATTACGTGTTAGGGGTGCCCCGAGCAAAAAAAGATTGAGAACCACTGCTTTAACCCCTTAATGATTGTGCACGCCGAATGGCGTGCAGCCGCGTGGGGACCCTTGAATTCCATGTGTCCTTAATGGAAGTTTTCTCATGACGGTCCTGGCATGTCATGGGTCTTTAAAGAGTTAAGGAACAAATAACAATTTCCATTGATTTAAACAGGGCATGAAACCCCTTGAGTGCTAGAGGTCTTGAATGCATAGCTTTGCAATGTATAGATGAACTTGCTGGCATTCAAGGGGGAAGATTCACTAAGCGGTGATAAAGAAGAGATAAAGTGGAGATGTTCCTATGTTATTCTATGGAACCTAGTTACTAAGATCTCCAAAGTTGAAGAAATCTTAGTGCGTAGGCTCCATAGAATAACATACGAACCGGAGAAGTGATAAACTGTAGAAGTCATCTCCACTTTATCACCACTTAGTGAATCTCCCCCAAGGTGTTAAAACTCCTATTTAAAGGGGAACATTCACTTAAAAACATAATTTGTGCAAGGGTTATATGGGAAAAAGTAATGTTAGCGTTGTTACTGTTTTTATTTTTAGTTGCCCGACAGTGGAGATATGAAGTCTTGTAAACAGGCACTTCCGCAATGTGCGGCACGCCTTGTATGTGCGGCACGCCTCCTCAGGACTTCCCACCTCCCTCCCAGCAGCCCCAGGGAGCGCGTTCGCGCTTCCCTTCAGAGCTGAATTTTTCTGACTAACGTTAAAGCAAGCAGAAGTTCCCGTTTACAAGACTTCATATCTCCACTTTCGGCCAACTAAAAATAAAAACAGTAACATCGCTAACATTACTTTTTCCCATACAACCCTTGCGCAAATTATTTTAAGTGAATGTTCCCCTTTAAATAAAAAGGAATTTGGGGCATTTGTATTTACCCCAGATGGCGTAGATGGTTTCCTCCTCAACTGCTCCAGTTTCCAGCTCTGTTATTTTGTTTTGTACGGCTTTTGTCCTGGATTATAAACTTGTTGCAGGTGAAAGGGATGTGGGGGCAATGTTAACGTATGTGATTTTATCACTGAGGCAAGCAGATTACAGTAGCACCAACTGGATTTATCACTCTGCTTTCATGTGTCTGTAAATAATATGGAAATGTGCAGAATAAAAATAAGCATCCACATTTTTAAGACATAATTAACACTTTGAGTGCCAGAGGCGTACTCCTCTTGGTACTCAAAGGGTTAAACGTTCATGTACTAAGAACTTCGGCAGTTATGGGGCAAACTGATTACATCAACAAATAATTCCAGTTGATTTCAATGAAGCTTTTAACCCCTTGAATGCTAGAGTGGTCTGAAGCATATTTTACGATAATAAAGGAGGTGGAGACCTCTAGCATTCATGAGGGGAATCTCTGTTTATATCAGTTAGAATCTGTGGAATTTGTGTTTGTCTCCTATAGTTCAGTTGGTTTTGTCCAGAAGTCAGTCATCCTCATTGTGACATTGATTATAGTGGCTTGTCAGGGAATAGAGAATATTAGTATCCGGTGTTTTATTTAAAGCGATTGTAATGTTTCAAAATAATTGCAGTTCTGATTATGCTTTATAGATCTGGGCAATGTAGAGCATTATTATAGTTCTCTACGATGTGTAGTTCCAGGGAAATTAAATCATAAAGTGTTTCCCTGCCACCCTTTTTATCTGTGTAAAACTGCACAGCAAGTCAGTCCGGATGGATTGCGGCAAAGGACCATCTTTAGTGAACATAAGGAAAAATCTGCCCTACTCCTTCAAGGATTGCAGGGTTTTCCTTATTCTTACAGCCAAGAAGATTACCCTTCAGTGCGAGTTGTCCAGATAAGAAGCCAGATTCCACATCTGAGTGGAGGCAGCTTACACTAGGTAAAAGGGGCGGGAGGGGGACACTTTATAATTCAGTTACTCTGGAACTACACATTCATAGAGAATGATAATACCGCTCCACATGACCCAAAAACTATAAAGAATAATTGGAACTACATTTATTTTGAAACATTTCTATCCCTTTAACTTTTGATACTGGTAACTATTTCTACATTGCATAAGAGGTGACTAGAATATTTTAACATTGAAGATGTTCTAGATAATTTAAAACTGATAATAAAACGTACTGGCATTTCTTTAAAGAAAAGTAATCAAAAAACGCATTTGTTCTTTAACCCCTTGAATTCCCTTAAGTCTAGCATGTAAAATGGTAATATTGTACTACCCATGGACACTCTTCACTTCTGTACTCGCAGCATATTTTTTTGTGTTTACAAAATGATAAATTTATGTACCAAAGGTTACAAACTGGCTTTAAAGTGGATCTATCACATATAGAAAAGTAATGCTCATTAGTTAGAGCATTTAGCAAAAGTTAAACATTTTTTTTTAAAAAAAACCTGTTATCTGTGCAAAAATTCAAGTTTAAAAGGTGCCCAGCAGCCGACTTCCTGTTTTCAGCGCTGCCTCTGCTCCCGTCCCACTACCCAGCATCTTCCGATGATGAAGGCTTTCTTTCTCTAAGCTGGAGCGATCTCATTGGCAGAGATCGATATCTAGCCAATGAGATCGCTCCAGCTTAGAGACAGACATCCTCCGTCATCGGAGGATGCTGGCTAGTGGGACCGGAGCAGCCTCTGTTCAGCAAGCAGCTTGTCGCAGCGGCAAGCGGAAGTAGGCTGCTGGGCACCTTTTAAACTTGAATTTTTGCGCAGATAACGTTTTTTTTTATTTTTAAATGACTACCATGTTTTATTTTTTCGCTAAATGCTCGAACTAATGACCATTACTTTTCTATATGTGATAGATCCACTTTAAACTCATAGTCCTAATTTGATTTATGCCTTTTTTTTTTTGTCCCAAATTCATTTTATTGTTGATCGTTTTCTTTGAGGCTGATGTATTAAGAGGAATTGGAGACCGTTATAGCATTCAGTGAGTTAAAACCCCTTTGTAATCAATTGGAATATGGAAAATTTTTAATTGCTGCTTCACGATCAGCGGTCCAGGGAAGTTACGTTCCCTTAAGGACCACTTTGATCCTTGCCGACGTGCTGGCACTCGTGACCTGTTATGTGTACCAGTGTGCTGAGTGGGGGTCTGAGAGAGACTGCTTAGGCCTTAGAGCGGTCAGTTTCAGACCCCGTTTTTACTTACAGCGCTCCCGCAGGATCGCCACAAGTAAAAAGTACGTGATGTGCCAGCACCGTCACCGGTCCTTGAGGGGAAAAAATAGTGACTGTCCTTGCGTGTCACCGGTCGTCACTGGTTTAAGGTTGATTTGTTCCAGAATTGCTGCAATTTTTCTTAGTGAGTCAGACTCTGTAAGTTATGCTGGTAGATATTAATTTAGAACAGTATTATTGCTTTATAATTAATTTAGTTTGAAGAAATAGATTAGAATGTATATGCAGAGGTGGAAAACTCACTGGATATTGTGAACCCAAGCTCCTTTCATTGTACGTATGTATAATATGTCTCTTCATCCCTTTCTTGACACCCAGTGTGACTAATTTATTTATGAGAGCTAAATTATATTTCGTTCTAATTGAGTACATCCTTACATTATAATGTTCTATTGAGACCTCTTTTAACCAATGCACCTTTGTTTTGAGGTCAGGTTGCCCGTATTATGCAAGTTTTTTATTATTATTATTATTATTATTATGAATTAGTGATTTTACTGTGCAATGTTTCCATCCTGTACAGACTCACACACCCCGCTTAAAAATGACAACTTCGTGGAGTGATCGTCTCCAAAATGCAGCCGACCTCCCTGCAAATATGGATGGTCTTGCAATGAAGAAGTATCGTCGTGAAGCTTACCACAGGTAAGACATGAGACCGATGAGATATGAGGCAAAACCCTTAATGTTAGAGATGTTAACATATCACAATGCATTGTGTGTGTGTGTGTGTGTGTGTGTAGGAGACCTCTAGAATCCAAGCAGTTAAAGGGATAGTAACCCCCCCCCCAACAATTTGATGCCAAAATACAGCAATCATACAAACATACTGAACGCACTTAGTCCCATCTCTCAAACCTTTATGGTTTGAGAGATGTAAGGCAAGACAGACCTCCGCTCCCTCCCCCTTCTCATACGTCCGCTGTATAGTGGACGTCATGAGATCCGGCTTCCAGCACCAGACGGCGGCTCTGCAGAAGCGCTGTCATCTAGATATCTCCGTATTATTACTTCATGGGTATGGTCTAACCCATGTGCCTGGCTTGCAAGCACATGTTGTAGACCATTCCTATGAAGTAATTATACAGAGATATCTAGATTTCAGAGCTCCTGCAGAACCGCCAAAAGTCAGACGACTGGATTCTGCCTCTGACAGCTTTAAGCTCGTCAGGCAGAAGGGGGAGGGACAGGAGGACTGTCTTGCCTTACATCTCTCAAACCATAAAGGTTTGCGATATGGGACTAAGTGCGTTCAGTATGTTTGTATGATTTCTGTATTTTGGTGTCAAGTTGTTTGGGGGGGGTTACTATCCCTTTAAATTAAAGGGATAGTAATGTTTCAAAATAAAAGCAGCTCTAATTAATCTTCATAGTATTTGGGCCATGGAAAGTGTTATTTCAATACTGTCAGAGTTGTAGTTCAAGAGAAATTGACGTAACACTTATTGACGTAACACTGCTCACCACAGAACAGAAAGGTGATGTTCAGATGGCTTGCAGAGAAGGACAATTTTCAATTACCATAAGCGAAAAACCTGTCAAGGGGGGGGGCAGGGTTTTCATTGTTCTCACAGTAAGAAGATTGTCCCTTGCTGCGAGCTGTCTGGTCTTAAGACCATATTCCACATCTGAGGGGAGGTGGCTTACACTAGGTAAAAGGGACAGGAGGGAGATATTTTATCATTCAATTACTCTTGAACTAAAATTCGGACAGTATTGAATTAACACTCTTCATGGCCCAAATACTATGAAGATTAATTGGAGCTGCTTTTATTTTGAAACACTACTATCCCTTGGATTGGCAGTGCTTCCCCTCTGTGTGTGCTTCATTGTTGCTTCTAAACTCATGATGAAGGCCTAGAGGGATTTAAAACCCAGGAGGATGTAGTTACGAGCTGTTCGGTACAGCTTGTACCGCAAGAGGGAGAGTTTACTGGCACTGAAATAGAGTTTTTAACAAAATGGAAATAATAAAAAAAAAATTACACATTAAACCTAATCGCTATTCGAGGAAGAAACTGTACAGGATGTTAACATTCTGCTTTAACCCCTTGATAATAGAGAGTTCTCTAATGCATTAAGACATTATTTAGGGAAGATTTCTCTATCATAAAAGGGGTTAAGTCAGAGCAGTGGCAATTTGTTTTGATGGGAGTGTCCGGAAGTTACATCATTGCATAAACATTGACAGAAATATATTATTCATGTGTGAGTAACGCATTGTATTGCAATTAGGGATGTGAAAATGTCCCACCCACAATTTGGGCTTGTTGAGCTGGCAGGCCCATAAAATGTATTGTTTCTTAAGCTGATATGCAAGATTCTTGATCATGTTTGAATAAACTCTGAATAGGTATTTGTGCTGTATTCAGCTGTGTTTCTTGTTATTACAACTACCATCACTATAACTCTCCCTGGAGAGCGGATAAAAGAGCTAGTCTAAGATTGTTTTCAGTAATTCTTGGTTATTTTCAACATGGAGCAGCCTGTGCTTCCCCTCACATATGAGTACAGCAGTAATCTTGACACAGAATACAGGTACTTTTTCTGATACTTCATGAATTTTAACTGTTTATATGGGCCCCTTTGAGTAACTTGTACTGATTAAGACACATTCATTGAAACTCTATTTATTAGCAGCAGTTGGCAAGACAATATGCCCCTTCTTCTACTGTATATACTTGTGTAAAATGTTGTGTGTGTGTGTGTGTGTATATATATATATATATATATATATATATATATATATATATATATATATATATAATTAATGTGTTATGTATACTTCTAAAAGGCTACGTTGCATGAAGGTTGAAATGTGTATTTTCCTAGGGTTTTGTTTAATCTGATAGGGTGTAATAAACAGACTTGCTTCTACAAATTCTGTGGGGATTCTTCTTTGCTGTAGATATGATGTTGAATTTGTGAGCTTTAACTACTTGTACCATAAAAGACTGATAGCTGTCTATGCTAGAACTGGGCAATTACCTTCTCTCTATCTGTTCTACTACAAGGTCTATAATCAGCCTTTGGGTTAACGCTTTGTTTTGTTCATTTAACGATTGCCAACATATTCCACTGTACTGTGCAATGAGACAACAAGCTAGAAAGCTCAATAACATTAATAACAAATATTGTGACAGACGGATGAAGTGGTAGTGAGGTAGGTCCCTGTCCAACAGTTTACTGTCTTATGAACGATACATTGTGTGGCTGTCCTGCAGTATGCTTGTTCCGAAAGTGTCCCCTTTCAAAGGTACTAATTTTGAAATGTCTGGCTCAAGATCTGGTGGTTGTACACTTCCTGGTCTGTCTGTCTATCTCTCTCTAACATGTTTATGTTCAGCTGTTTTAACTAGTAGGTTATTAAAGGTGAAATGATCCTACTGACCCAAATGTAGTTAAGAACGTAACCCTTTGAGTGCTAGAGGGGTATGCAATGCATTGCAAAGCAATGTGTTGCATAATCCTCTGGCACTCAAATGGTTAATGGAAACCATGTTAAAGAAAAAAATTGTTAAATATCTGCATTTAAATGGCTTTTAAGACACAGGTTTACAGCAGGGAGCTTATCTAGATTTTATTGATCCCCGTAGAAGAAGACTTTAATAACATACAGTGTTTTGGTCTCGATGTAAAAATAGCTGAATGGATAAGGCAGTGGCTGAGTGACAGAAGACAGAGGGTTGTTGTTAATGTAGACTAGCCAGAGGAAGATCGTGTTACTAGTGGGGTGCCTTAAGGATCTGCACTGTGTCCCATTCTTTTTAATATTTTTATTAGTGATCTTGCAAAAGGTCTTTTAAGGTAAGGTATGCATTTTTGCAGATCATACAAAGATCTGCAACTGGGTAGACATACCTGGGGGAATAAGCCAAATGGAAAATAAGTTTGGTAACTTGGAAGAATGTACGAGAGTGTGGAAATTGCAGTTTCAGCTGATAAATGTAAAAAAATGCACTTGAGATGTAAACATTCAAATGCAGAATATAGCAGTAAGGGTATTGTGCTGTCGGTGACAACAGAGGAAAGGGACCTGGGAATAATTATTTCCGATAAAGATAGGCAGGCAATGTAACAAAGCAGCGGGGAATGCTTGTAGGGTGCTGAGTTGTATAAATAGATGCATCAGTAGCAGAATGAGAGAAGTGGTCATGCTACAACAGATCTCTGGTTAGACCTCACCTAGAGTATTGCGTACAGTACTGGAGACCCTATACCCAGAGTGATACAGGTATTCTGGAGAGAATTCAGAGAAGGGCTGCTAAAATATTCTGAATATGTATAGCTTGTAGGAAAGGGGTAATAGAAGAGATATGATAGAAACATTCAAATACATAAAGGGATTCAACAAAGTACAGGAGGGAAGTACATTTCAAAGGAGTAGAAATGTTAGGCCAAGAGGCCGTAGTCTAAAACTGGCGGGACACTGGTTTAGATTTAATGTAAGAAAGTTTTTACTTCATTGAGGGTGAGAGGGTGCTAGATAAGTGGAACAGCCCACCAGCAGAAATGGTAGAGGTTAATACAGTGACAGAATGTAAGCATGCATGGGATAGGCACAAAGCTATCCTGAACATAAGACAAGACCAAGGACCAAATGAGGTTTGAGGTTTTTACAGTGGGAAAAATGGGCAGACTAGATGGGCCAAATGGTTCTTATCTGTAGTTAAATTCTATGTTTCTACGTTTATAGTTTTTTGATTTTTGCTTGTGGTAGGTCTTATGTGTTTCTCTACAGTGCTTATAAATGCCCTGTCCATCTTTTTGTCTCTGGTTTATTTTCACCAGATTGGCTTATCATGCTGTGAGTATCTCCTTTCTCTATTTCTGTCTTCGATGTGTTTGTCTCATGGAGATATTGTACCACAATGCCACTTGTAAGTCCCATATAGTTTTCTTGTTTATTCTCATGTGTGAGTTTAGTGTGGTCAGGATACGCTGCTATGGATGACCAACACAGTATCGGTTTCTTCAGTATTATAGACTGTCACTGTGTATCAATTCATACATTGCCACTTAGTATCTTCGGACAATAATCTTTGTGCTGGTACATAGAAGCACCCAACAGATGATGCCTTTGGATTATTTTGCCTGCATTCAATGGATTTCAAATAACACTATTGTACATAGATTTTTTTCCCTTCTTTTCTTTATTCATGGACACATCTGGACACTATATTATGGGATTTGGCATATCAGTTTTGTGACTCTGGGATTTTGTATGCAATTAGGAAATACGGTGATGTTACGTACAACATGATACCAGGCAATTTCAGCGGGATGTTTGAACTATGTATATATAGGGGAAATGGGGGTCTGCTCACTGTCCTAACGAAAATGTATATGCTACATTGATGCTTCTGTCAGGAAACCTTTGTGGACTGAAATTCCTTTTTTTGTTTATCAATACTGCTGTATTCCAAGTGGCATGAGCACCAGGACTGTGTATCCTGTAAGTGAGAGTGCTTCCCACAATAGCGCGTGTGTGTGTGTGTGTGTGTGTGTGTGTGTGTGTGTGTGTGTGTGATATATATGTATAATTGTATATACCTATTATAAAAGGAGTAGGCAGTCGCATGACACAGAATTCTCCAGACATGCCTGTCACACCCCAGAATGGAAGTAAGGAGGATATATGCTAATCTCATTCTTACTGCCTGTTTCCAACATATGGGTGGGGGGATTTTGACAGGAGTGGGCACGGGTGGGCACCTTCTCTTACCTTTTAGCCTTCCATCCATTCAACACTTAGACTCTACCTCCCATCCATTCAGTGTTTTGACTCAGCCTCCCATCCATTCAACGCTTAGACTCTCCCTCCCATCCATTCAACGCTTTGACAGTCCCACCCATCCATTCAGTGCTTTGACTCTCCCTCCCATCCATTCAGCTCTTTGATTCTTCCTCCCATCCCTTCAATGCTTTGACTCTCCCTCCCATCCATTTGATGCTTTGACTGTCCCTCCCATCCATTCAACGCTTTGACGTTCCCTCCTTTAACTCTCTCTCCCATCCATCCGACTCTCTCTCCTTTAACTCTCCCTCCCATCCATTCAACTCTTTGACTCTCTCTCCTATAACTGTCCCTCCCATCCATTTGACGCTTTGACTCCCTTTCTCAGCCATTCCATGCTTCCACTTCTTCTCTCTCCCATCCATTCAACGCTTCCACTTCTCTCTCTCCCATCCGTTCATTCAACGCTTCCACTTCTCTCTCTCCCATCCATTCGACGCTTCCACTTCTCTCTGTCATCCATTCATTTCAACAGCTCTCTGCCTTCCCTCTATACCGATTTATTCTTTACTGCATACAGTACAGTGGCGAAAGACTGGAAGAGGCAAACTGACAAAACTGGGGTAGGAAAAGGTTAATGGAGCAGTGCCTTCTTGGTTTTCTGAATTCACCATGTCTCTGTGTGTTCTGTTTTATTTCGGTAAGTTAACGGCAACGCCGTGCCAAGTCTGCTAGCGTGTGTATGTGAATATATGAAATAAAGGTCTGCTTATGGACAGATAACATTCAGCATGAAATAAACCTATCTTCTCTACCTTTACCTATACCCATTACCTGCAGAGAGCTGACCCTTAATTTTTAGTGTTGACCTAGGTTAATGGCATCTGTAATAAATAGTATGGTAATATGCTTCTCACACGTACAAATGCATAGAAGACTTGTCAAAATCTTGACAATTATACTTGAGTCAATTAAGTTACAGGGTGTTCCCAGCAAGTAATTATTGTAATTTTTTACTTTAGTTAATTATATATGTTTTATGGCCCGTGCTGAACAGTGTAAAGTGACCTACCATGTACTGGAATTTTTATCTTGTGATGATTAGTGTAATTATACCTTTACTTCACGCAGTGTAGCATGCAAAATTGAAGTGAAGTGTCGACAGAGAACGTGGCTTCTTAGGTTCCTTCCTTACAGGAAAAGGAAACGAATTTCAAAATGTTCATGCTATTTAAATAGCTCTCAGTTTAAATTAGTTTCATAAGGTTTATTACTTTTTATTGTTTTTTTTATTCTTATCACACTATGAATTAATACTGACATTTGGTAAGATGTCATGTGCCAGACATCTGAACTTTAACCCTTTGAGTACCAGAATGCATCCAACACAATGCTTTTGATACCTTTCTAACACTAAAATGGGTTAAAAAAATAATCTTTATCTATTGTCCAGTGTGAAACATAGGAACCATGGGGTAAATTATCCTCTGACTATGAGGGCAGGGCACTTGCCTTAACCCTCAAGGACCAGGAGAATCTGCAGTGATCAAAGGGGTGGGGGGATTTTTTTTTTCCTTTCCTATTTTTTATTATTTTAAACTATTGTAAAGCTGGAACGGGGCCTGGAACGCTGGGTACACTTAGGGCCATATGTTGAAAGTGATAACGACAAAAAAATATGTCTTCTGAACGACAAAAATAAGTAATTGAATGCATGAACAACATATATTTTCTATAGAGTATACAACAAAAACTTGTGTCATATATGACACAACTCCAGAATTGCCGGGCAAAGGAACAGGGCAAGGGTGTGGCTAAACTATTCTCCAGTGTCGTATAGAGGAAAAGCAAATTTGTCGTTTTCAAGAACAAAAAAAGTCTTGCAAAAGACAAAATTTGGACATTAAGAAAAAGGTGTAGGGAAGGTGAAGTTCTGAATGTGAGAAACGTACAATAATTGAAGGAAACATAGCAAAAGCACAATTTACCATACCTATATGCTGATAGTTTTGTTATGATAATTTCAGTCAGGAATCGTACAATGACAAAACGACATGTTTCCGATCACAATTGACACTCTCTGAAAATATTAATGCGCCCAAAAACACTGTAGTTTGAAATGTCATTACAAACGACAAACGCTATTTCGCTTCTTCTTTCAACATATGGCCCCTAGTAGCAATGTTTTTTCTTCTCCTCGCAGTGTGTGTAAGAGTAAGGAGATAGAACTAAGTGACGGGACAGTATTTGGGATAGCTTTAAAACTATTTAGATTTTTTTTTTTTTTTTTAAACTCAGCTTTCATATAGTAACTTTAATTAACAAAGCAGGTGATACATCCACTTTAAGCGAATCGCATGTGGCATCAATGTAAGTATTGGCTGCAACTAAGTGCTCCGGTATCGGATCGCTTACTTACAGCCTTCCCCCTGCTCTCTCATTGCTCTCGGTGGCGACAATGGGAGCCTTAACCCTTGAAATGCCAGGATAGTCACTGGTCCGTAAGGCAGAGACACTGGTGTCTGTCCTGGCATTCCATCAGGGGGTTAAAATCTTGCACCTTCACTTTATTCGCACCAGACATATACATGTCCCCTAATTCCCTTCCTCACAGGCCATATTGACCATATTGGCTGGGATTCATTTGGTATGGTTGTGGTTTCTGTCCCACTGGGTGGATTCTAGTGGGCGAAATGGGGCTTATTCTGCTTATCTTTATTATTACAGTTGAGCAGAGGACTTGGAGATCCCCTCACTGCTATTGGAGTGATAGTTTTGTATATCGGCTGGAGAGCCATTGTGCCATTTTTTTTGAGGGAAAAACAGAACTGCATTTCCAAGGCTAGGTTTTTGGGGGGGTTTCCCCAGAGCCTTGGGTAATTAGATGGGGAGGTTCTGTTCTTACCCCCTACCAAATCTGGTTTCTCCTTCCTTGTATATGGTCTTTACCTTTTCAGGCAGATGGTTTGTTTTTTTTTTTGTTTGTTTTTTTTTATTACATTTATGTCCTATATTCTTTATTTAGGGGACTCCTGGCTATGTCTGAGCACAAGGGATACATGGGTGAGTCTGATGCCATCAGCACTTCAGGAATCTCCTCTTTATCGCAATACTTTCTTTATCCATAAACTTTCGTGCTGCACCTGAGCTCTGGAATTCCCTCCCCCATCCCATCAGACTCTCCCCCAGCCTTCAAATCTTCAGACGCTCCCTGAAAACTCACCTCTTCAGGGAAGCCTATCAACTACCTCCGTAACCGTTATCACCAAGAACCACCCCTTACCTGGACCACTGCACTCAATAGCATTTCTCTCTCCCACCCACTGACTGGCCGTTCATGTGACAGGAGGCCCTTACACCCTATAGCACTTACTCCTTCTGTGTCCAACCTACCTTCCTCTAGACTGTAAACTCTCACGATCAGGGCTCTCTGATCACTTTGTTTTCCATATTCAATTTGTACTGTTTAATATCTCTATCTGTTGTGTGTTTACAGTGCTGTTAGGTTTGTCTAGCCCTGCAGCCCTTACTTTCCCAGCTTCTCGCCTTTTTTGGGGTGTGTGGGGAGAGAGAATCCTATCTTTGTGGCTTTCCTCTTCCTCCCATTGTTTTTGGGGCCCTTCTGTCTTGTAGTATGGTTGCTTCATTCCTCCTTTCAGGTTACTTAGTCATGATAGGGTGGAGACTTGTCCTTTGGGAGAGGAGGCTCCTTCTGAGGTGGGGGTCTTCTTCTTCTTCCCTTTCTCTGAGAAATTCCTTAGGAGAAGACCCGGGTGTGAGGACTTTCTCATGGCTGTTTTTAGAGATCCTGATGATTTTGGAAGCTTTTACCACAGATCATTCTTCCTCTTGCTCTCCTTCATACAAATGATCCAAATAATACACATTTTATAAAGTGTATGTTATACTACTGTGTTGATGAATTTGAGGTTTTTGTTGCATAGTTTGGCCAAAATATTTTTAAGCTTGCATACTACGTAATGGTACCCCGTATCAAGCCAGTCTTATCAAATACACATAATCATCCCCATGTAAGCTAAAAATTCCCCTTATGAATTTATTGCAAATATATGCGTAGAGCTTAGTACCTAGTTAAAAATATTTAAAACCCAATTTCTAGTATCTTTATGATAAGACTCTCTTGCTTTCAAACAGTGTAGGCTTGCCGTGAGTGGGTGGAAGATCAGAGCCCCATCAGCCCCCTTTAGAGGTCTCTTCCACCCACCCCCACAAGTCACATGGGGTTTATATATTACCTTGATTGCAAAAAAGACATAGGCCAAACACTATACCTTTTTACAACGTTTTTGCAAGTAATAGTAAATGTGCAAATCTACATTTTAAGTGCATTTCATTCTGTAACATTTATAATTATAGTGAAAATCCCACGATTATGACATGAAAGCCACCCTCAGGCAATAGTTTGGCTCTGTATGCATGTAATTATGTGGAGGTGGCAGGACCTTCCCGGTTCATTCTCTTAACTGAAACTTGGAGAAAGGCTTGATAAGAATCTGGGTCCGCTGCCTGCAAGCGGCGTCACATAACACAGCATCACATGACCTCACAGTAGTTACATGGCAGCTCATGTACAACTCAAGTGTCTGCAGCATTAGAGAGGAGGTAAGGGAAAAACAGGACTTCAGAAAAGAAAAAAAAATGTACACTGCAATCTAATGTTCTTCGCTATTTATTTTCTTCTGCTTTCTGATACAACCTGGATTGTGCCAATACCACTTTTCTTCCAATGTGACGTAGGGAAGGTGTACCGGCCCTGATACCACAGCCAGGGAGGTGTAAAGCACTGCTCAGCTGATGTACTCTGAAGAAATGGTGCAATCCAGGTATACCACAGGGGACAAATAAAGCCCCATATTATTTTTTTATTTAAATGGGATTTTTAAACCTTGAATACTAGTGATGTCTCAAATAAATTGCAAAGCAATGAGTTGGAGTTCTTTAGCATTTAAAAGACCTGTTTAAATTAATGCAAATTTTTTGTTTTCTCCTATGGTATTGATGATTTGCACCAGAATTGCACGAGATCCTCTTAGTACATCAGTACCAATTTACACTTGAGTGATCAGTCAGGACAGAATGGCCCTTAATCAGTGACCGGCAACACTATTCACCCCAGTGGTCTACTGTGCATCTCTCATGTCTGCCAAAGGGTTGCTTTTTCTGGTTAAAACTAGTCAAACCCTTTTGTTGCTAGATGCTAGAGTGCCTTCTAACGCAAAGGTATTAAGCTTTTTAATTGAGAGTCAGAATATAGCAATCATGCGGGTCTCATAAAATGCCCCCTCCCCTTTCCCATTTGAAAATCTAAGTGCTGGATTCCCGGTTATAAAGGATAAGGAATTTAAGGCCCTGGGTTACAGGAGCCATTGCTGTTTGAGGGGAGCAACTCTTAGATGCTGATGTGTCTAGGGAGAATGTTATATTTGATGCCTCTAGAATCCTCAAGGCTGATGTGCATCTTTCTGAGGTGGATGTAGACTCTGCTAGGCTCTGTGGGAAAGCGTTAGCGCTCTTAGGTTGCTGTGTGCAGATTCTTTTGACTGCAAAGGTGGCTGGCAGACTAGTCAACAATTTCTGGTCTCCCTTCCATTTGTGGGTTCATGTCTATTTGGCCCATCCTTGTGGGAGGTTCCTCACTAATCTGCTGGGGGTTGTAGTAGTGATTGGTTGTCTCTTATTCCATCTCCCCAGGCCAACCTTTCATGTCAGGGCAGTGCTTGATTCCTCACTTAACCTCAGTATAATGTTAACCGGAGCTTGCTGTAACTATAGAAGCAAATCACAGCACACCGAAGGGAAGCATGAACGCGCTCCCTGGGGCAGCTGGCAGGGAGGTGGGAGGAAAAAATAGGAAGTGAAGAAGAGCTGTGTTGTGCACGTTATGCAGAAGTGCACTGTACAGAAGATATAATATCCTTTTCCTATTACCACTTTTATTAACAAAGCAACATGGTAACAAATTTTTATAATGTGATACATCCCCTTTAACCCTTAAGGACTGGTGACGCTCCTGGCACTTCATGTACTTTTTATTTACATTGTTTCGGCAGGAGGGCTGTAAGTGAAAACGGGGTCTGAAATTGACTGCTCCAAGATCAGAGCAATCTCTCTCAGGCCCTGTTCATCGTACCGGCACACGTAATCTGTCACGTGTGTGGGTGCGCTGCAAACTATCAAATTTGTCCATAACCCCTTAAGGACCGGCCACGTACGTATGTTGCGGTCACTTAAGGACCACGGACCAATTTTTTTGGGCTCATCCGATTCCAGACTCCCTGAACAGCGTGCAGCCGCGCGGGGAGCCCGGAATTCCATGACGGACCGTCATGGGTCCTTAAGTGCACAGCAACGCATGACGGTCCAGGACCGTCATGGGTCCTTAAGGGGTTAATGGAATGTAACGTCCCTGGACTGCTGGTCATTAAGGGGTTAAAGATCTTAAAGTGACTGTATTTATGGAAATTTTAGAACACAGAGGGACAGAAAGATCTGGGTGTATAGATTGATAACCAAGTTTAACACTCTGAATTGTGCCCTGAACAGTGACAAGCAATTTATGTCACATTATCCCACACAATAAACATATTTTGGGCCCTTTGGGTGCCAGGGGGCTGTGAAACTCATTGCACCCTTCTGGCTGTCGGAGGGTTAACCCATGCATTTGCAAGAACTTAACCATCTCTGGCTAAGACTAAAATTCACTGTAGCATCAAGAAGGTAATAAATCTTATTTGTATCATGTAGCCAACTACAAAGAGACTCTACTGAAGACTAGGTAAAGAATTATAGATATTACTGATAAGAATCTTTACTGCCCATATAATTTAAACATTAAAATAATTTGGATGAGTGTTTAACCTGTCGTGTATTGTGTATTCAGCCTTCATTCTTATTATGCCTGAAGAAGAGACCTATGTTGTCTTGAAAGCTTGCATCCTAGAGCCACTTAGTTAGCCAATAAAGGTATCATTTTTACCAGTTTCCTGCTAAGTTGTATGGGGAGAGGCATTTGCAGCAGGAACAGAAGTACTAATGGGATGTGTCCAGGATATAATAATGGAAAGGATAGGAATTTACAGAGGTGTGAAACAGGAAGACGAATGGGACTTTACCAGGGTTTGAAAGAGGAAGAGCAATTTGGATGCTAAAGCAGATGTTAAAAATAGACTTATTAGTCCTTGAGAAGATCAGATTAGCTGCAGTTGATATTAGCTTGATGGACCATTCTAATAATAGTTTTATATAAAAGTATAGGGCTTTCAAGCCTCAGAGGCTTCCTCTACAGGTTTTTTTTGGCAACCCATAGTGGTAAAGGAGTTGAGATGGCACATGACTATAAGAGAGGAAATAGCTGAAATTGCATTGAACTTCTGAATGAGGAAGGTAAGAATCAAAGAAAACAGGGAGGTATTGTGAAAGTTAACACTATACCTCAATGTACAGTAAAGTCTCGGGTATAATATACACCTGTGTATAATATGCAGGTGTAAATTATACCCAAGATTTTTGGTAATATAATTAGTTCCTGTGTATAATACAAACCCCTGCCCCCTCCCTCTACCCTCAAAAAAAAAAATCAATGCCCCCCCCTCCTTCTCAGCCTCCCCCACCTCAATACCAGTACATGTCTGCCCCCTTTCCATCATCAGACCCACCTGAAGTCCAGGACTCGCCATCTGGAGGCAGCCGTGACACTGGGGCAGGGGGCAGCATTACTGCACCAACCTCCCATTTTCTCCACTATGTGTGCCCCCATTTTAAATCCTCAAACCCACCTGACTAACCTGGACCCCCCCGCCATAATATTGGGACAGTGGGCGGCATTCTTTCATTCGACGCCCACTTTCTCCGCCCCTGGAACTCCTCAGTGTAAATTGGTTGACATTGTCATGTGACTGTGTGACTTGATTAAAGGGATAGTATTACTTCAAAATTACTATCCCTCATATTGTAGCCCTAAATAAACTGAGTTAAATGACACCAGTGGCATCTCTCAAACCTTTATGGTTTAAGAGATAGCCGCTTTCAAAGTTTCCTCTCCCCTGCTGTCAACGTTCAGGTCTCTGAATCAAGAGGAGGCTCTTCAGCAGAGCCGATATCTCGTTATGGAAGGAAAAATGATTACTTGAAACAGTCTTCTAAGTGTGCTTGGTAACCAAGCACACGTAGAAGACTCTTTCAATTAATCATTTTTCCTTCCATAATGAGATATCGGCTCTGTTAAAGAGCCTCCGCCTGTCCCGGGACTGGATTCCCCTGCTGGCAGCAGAACGCTGACGTCAGGGGAGAGGAAACTTTGAAAGCGGCTATCTCTTAAACCATAAAGGTTTGAGAGATGCCGCTGGTGTCATTTAACTCAGTTTATTAAGGGCTACAATATGAGGGATAGTAATTTTGAAGTAATACTATCCCTTTAAGTATGTTGTTTTATACTTTAGGAGGTGCAACACTGTTATGAGGGCAACAAGTTGTTTAGATTGAGTAATCTTATAGTATTTTAGTTTTCCATCAATTCTGATCTGTTTCTCCAAATTATACCTCTTTATACATTCCCTCTACAATCTTTCATTCGGAAGTTGTGTGACGTAGTGGAGGAAGCTGGCAGTGAGTGCAGGAATGCCGCCTGCTGCCCCAGTGCCATGGCTTCCTCCAGATGGGGGGTCTTGAATTGCAGGTGGGTCTGATGATAGAAATGGGGGCAGACCTGTACTGATATTGAAGTTGTGGAGGCTGGGAAGGGGATGGGCGATCGGGGGCTGGCACTTTACTTTTTTTTCCCCACTCGTGTATAATACACCGCCCACCAACTTCACATAAGGTGAAATGGGGTAAAAATGTATGTATTATACCCGAGATCTTACTGTGAGCAAATAAGTCTGGCTTTATGAAGTAAGAACAGAAAGCTGATGTACAAAGAAGAGCCGGACTAATTCTAGATTAAACCAGTTGCACCATAAGGAACTGCAGTATTTTCTTGTGAGGTCCAGGAGGTTCACAGTTGGGCACAAGCACGGTCTCCAATTTGCAGAGGTCCTGGAGTGAGTGAGAGCAGTGTCCAAGGATTAGAGGAATTGTGGTGCTTGCAAACCGTGCCATAGGGGATAAACATTACTACTGAAATAAATGCGGTGTTTAACCCCCTTCAATGCTAGAAGTTTCCAGTGCATTGTTTCACAATGTATGAGAATACTTTAGCATTCAAGGGGTTAAAAGACCCATTTATGCAGTTGGCTTGTTCCAGAATTGATCTATTTCATCGTAGTACATCAGCTATTTTGTTTCTATTTCATGGACTAATTAAAAGTCTAGAACCTTTATTCAACAGAAAACATTTTAGTATATAGGTGTAAGACCACCTTTACTTATCAGAAGCTTCAGTATGAGAAATTGTCTTCTTTTAAAAGAACAGTATCCTTCACAGCATGTTATATTAGCATTTAAACTAAGCAGACGGTGATCAATGTGTTTGTTACCATTCACAGATCACTGTGTTATAAGAGCAGTGTAGGGAGCTATGGCGGAGCAGAAACATTCCTCTTAGTTGTTTCTGTGATCATCTTCAGGTCTTTGGTAACTATCGGTTCTCAAGCATTCAGTTGTTGGAACTTAAGTTTTGCATAAGTAGAACATTAGCTCACATAACCTTCTCCCAAATCATCTTACTTATGTGTCATTTCTTTTCTTGTCCTTTAGGGTCTTTGTGAACAGAAGTCTAGCCATGGAAAAGATCAAGTGCTTTGGATTTGATATGGATTATACACTTGCTGGTGAGCATGGAAAGAATCTCAGGCCTTACAAAGAGCATAGTGTGCTACATACTATTTATAGTCCCCCTTTTACTTTTAGAAGGTTGTCACATTTCCTAGAACCTTACTAATGTCTTATTTGTGTCAAAATCGTACAGGCACTCTTTTAGAGTTTAAAGGATCGTTATAAATAATAGTCATGGATTGGCCTTATTAACTCTTTAAAAACCATAGAGGGGTGCAGTGCATTGCACCCTATTGTCCTTAATGGGTTAATGTAGGTTTCAGACAAGGTATTGCCAAATTTGTAATATGATGTGACGGCTTGTTATGCAAGGTTGTCCACTTTCTTAAAGGGATAGTATTACTTCAAAATTACTATCCATCGTATTGTAGCCCTTAATAAACTGAGTTAAATGACACCAGTGGCATATCTCAAACCTTCATGGTTTAAGAGATGGCCGCTTTCAAAGTTTCCTCTCCCCTGCTGTCAGCGTTCTGCTGCCAGCAGGAGAATCCGGTTTCTTAATCAAGCGGAGGCTCTTAAACAGAGCTGATATCTCGTTATGGAAGGAAAAATGATTAAAGGGATAGTAATACTTCGTTTTATCTTTATTTTATTTTGTAGGCATTAAAAAAACATGAAGAATGATATAAGTCTTATCTCTCAAACCTTTATGGTTTATGAGATATTCACAAGCAAAGTTTCCCCTCCCCGCCCCTTTTACCTAGTGTAAGCCGTCTCTTCTCAGATGTGAATCTGGTTGTATGACAGGACAGATAACAGAAGGGGACAATTTTCTTTGTATGAAAACAATGAAAGCCCTTCCCCCCCCCCTTGACAAGTTTTTCAGCTTTTTCCCTTATCTTAATTGAAGATTGTCCCTCTCTGCAGTCTACCTGGGCACCTCCCTTCTGATCTGGTTGAACAGGGGGGGATACTTTGTTTGTGAATATCTCTTAAACCATAAAGGTTTGAGAGATAAGACATATCATTCTTCATGTTTTTTTAATGCCTACAAAATAAAATAAAGTTAAAACGAAGTATTACTATCTCTTTAATTGAAACAGTCTTCTACATGTGCTTGGTAACCAAGCACATGTAGAAGACTGTTTCAATTAATCATTTTTCCTTCCATAACGAGATATCGGCTCTGTTTAAGAGCCTTCGCCGGTCCCGGGACCGGATTCCCCTGCTGGCAGCAGAACGCTGCTCTCCCCTGCTGGCAGCAGAACGCTGACAGCAGGGGAGAGGAAACTTTGAAAGCAGCTATCTCTTAAACCATGAAGGTTTGAGAGATGCCGCTAGTGTCATTTAACTCAGTTTATTAAGGGCTACAATATGATGGATAGTAATTTTGAAGTAATACTATCCCTTTAATTTATTTTTCCTATATGATAGGCCATTATCTATGGCTATATTGCAAAATAGCTGTAATCATGGTATACCTTGTCATGTTTCTTAAGAATATATTATGTTTTTATATAGAATCAGATTGCAAAAATAACATGGTTTAGGTTTATATTTTTCTGCTGTTTTGCTCTGTGCCTGTGTATCAAAACATTCAATGTGGCAGATGTTCCAGGCTGCTAAAAGAGCACCTTCACCTCAAATTTGATATTTCTTAGGAATGTCAAATCCCAAATATCAGCTGCAGGATTCCAGGACCCAACTTCCTCAGTGGGAGTAGTTTAGAGATCTGCAAAAATAATCATGTCTGCCTCCATGGGCATGATATCCATTATGAAACGATTAATGTGAGAAAACCAGTCCCCACAAAATTCATAGTGGCCATTTGGAGTTTCTGCCTGGAATCAGGTAAATAGGAGTTCACAATTATTTTCATTGATTATTTTATACTGTCCAACGTTTAATGAAGAAAAATGTTAAGAATACTTTATGCAGTTCCCAGTTCTTTATCAATTATACTTGGCTATTACTGGTAGGAAGTGGCAGTAGGTGTGGAGACTGGAATATTAGGCTGTGCCAGCTAATATTGCCTAGTTTGCATAAACTAAGAAAAAGAAATAAAGTTGAATATCTACAAAACTATTGTTTTAAATAAAGATTGTTATAAATATACACATACATACTAGTGTAAAACCCCGTGTACAAAGGCCCAGCATTCTGTGTGTTCGGGAAGTCTCTACTACACATGACTGCACGTTGAGGAAGTCTCTACTACACATGACTGCATCAGACAAAAATACATCTGACCTTTTATATTATGGGTTATATATACATACTAGTGTAAAAGCCTGTGTACACGGGCCAAGGTCTGGGTGAGTGCTGGAGGGGTAGGCAACGCATTGCTTTGCAATGCATTGCGTACCCTTCTGGTACTCAAAGGGTTAAGAGGCCGGCCCTGCCACTGACACGGTCATGCACTGCAGAGATTGGCCAAAAGCACAGAACTCCCAGCATTCTGTGTGTTCGGGCAGTCTCTACTGAGCATGACAGCTTCTGACAAACATTCTAACGAATTATTATATAGATATGAAATCAACCGAGTCATTACAAAGTGTTCGTTCCATTAAATGCAGAACTCATAGTATTGGCTGGTGGGTAGTGACAGATGGTAATGCAGAATAGTGTGGAATGTTAGTGATGGGCAGATTTCCACTACCTGAAAAATTAATAAAGCTAAATATCTTATAAACAGTTGTTTTAAATACAAAATGTATATCGTAAACATAGATGATTTTGAAAACTCTCTCAAATTCACAAATGTTACAAAGTGGCACTTCCACTTTCATTTGTTTAGCAGAAGGCCTTACCCTAGTTAAGTGTCCTTCAAACAAGTCATTTATTTATTGTTTGCATTTTATCTCTGTTAGTCCACTGCTAGTTTCTACTAGTTTAGTCCACTGCTAGTTTCTGCTCCTTTCAGATTAAAATCAGATCTTATTTGTCATTTGGGGTGTTGATGGTTGGTTGTGATGTAGAGTCAGACTTTAATAGTGATTGCTATATACAGGAAAATGCATATATAATGCTAAAAGAATATATAGGTAGATCTACCTGACTACTGCATGAGGGGGGATACCTACCCAGGTAAATCCTTCTTTTAAACAAATTAAGAGACATTTGTTCCTACGATTTAGTTCCTCTTCAGATTACACTGCCTTCTCAAAACACCTCAGAACTTTAGTTTCTTACAGTATTTGCCTTGAAAGGAAGAAGTTAGAACAAATAACTCTCACCTTGCCTGTTATTGTAGATCCCTCCCCAGTACTAATCGTATGTGGCTATCTCGCACATTTAAAATGTAGTTATGAATTTCATATGGGCAGGTTGAGAGTCTTCTGCTTCATTAGAGATTAAAGGCTGGATTATCTGTTCCAGTCCTAGCTCTACAGTAGAGCTGCACATTTAGAGCAGATGTCAGTGTACTGGGATACCAAGCAACCCTCTAGATGTGATAACTTGGAACACTCCTTGGCTCATCCCGTCAGAGCCAGAAAATACACTGAAATGTCCAAACACCGCTCCCAAAACAAAAATATCATTTGTATAAAGAAAAGTGGTGCATCACTGTAAGAAAATAAAATTCCCCAAACTCTGCATTAATCTAAATGGGGTTTTTATCCCATCGAATGCTATTGAAGCCTCCAGTGCATTGTTTTGCAGTGAATGGGAGAGATTGCTATCTTTCAAACGGCTAAAATCCCTATTTGTATTAAAATGAAACACTTGCTGCCTAATACTGAACATGGTGTGTCCTCAGAGGTCTTCACTTTCTTTCTGTGGCCCAAACCTGTTATGCTATGTTTACTCTCAGGTTTTGAAATTATACTTTCAAATTAATAACTTTTAGCATAAACCTTAATTCTATATTTGGAGATCATTGTTTCAGTGAATGCTTTATTAATACCTACCCAGTGATTTTTTTTGGGGGGGTATGCTGGAATAGGGGTGTTGGTCACTTGGAACAAACTCTGGGTGAAGTTCTGTTCACATCCAACATAACTGGCTGTGCTTCAGAGTATGATCACTTCAGTGCATCCTGGAGCACACTCTACTGTCTTTATCATTTTATTGTCTGCAAGCCCCATTTGTCTGCCTCACAGCATGTGCAGGGAAAAGGTGCAAAGTTATACCACTTTTGCTACTCCTTGTTTAGTACATGGATTTAAACAAGGAGCAGAAGAAAGAAATGCACATAGGCTGGCTCACTTATCTCACTTGGCGCAAATGGCGTTAAGAGATGAATTTTCATCGTTACTAGCTTAGAAGATTGGCTTTAGGTAGGCATAGGACAAGAAAATCGATTCCATTCCCTGATTTAGCGTGGAATTTTATTTGTACATTCACACCAGAATTAACTGAAAACGGTCGGCCACTGCTCCACTATGACTGTCACACACTGAGGCTGCTTCCTCAGCTGCTGTATCCTGGCCGGTCTCATTACAGACCCAGCTCATGCCAGGCCATCCAGTCTCCAGCACATTGCAAAGCCATTCCAGTGCTGAACACCAGGGGTGAAATGGTCCAAAATGGGGATTAAACCACTGGGGGTAAAAAATAACCCTTTAATTGGCACAGGGCTATGCAACGCACTGCAAAGCAATTCATTGCATACCACTCTGGCACTCAAAGGGGTTAAAACAATATGAAAGGTCCATTAGCAATGCTACAGCACTCCCCCACCCCACCCCCACACACACTGATTGCCTCAGCACGGCTCCAGTGCGTTGCCATGCTGCCAATACTGTTCTGCACTGCTAACAATCCTGCAGGTGCTCTCTTCCTCGACACAAAGATGGTCAAGAATAATGCATTGAGCCACAGACTTGCTCATATGGGACCAGCACCCAATGAAATAAAAACACACTGATAATTGACATAATATACACTTAAGCCAACATCCATTATCTACAAATAAAACACACATACACAGTGTGCTAAAGGGGAGAGCAGGACACTGACTGTCATATGCCACTCACCCCTCCAGCCTCCAGAACCAAAAGAATCCATGTCACCTATGTATGCATATGTATGTGTGTGTGTGTGTGTGTGTGTGTGTGTGTGTGTGTCTGTCAACAAATCTATATATTTAATGTGTGCTACAGCTACAACTCCATGTGTCTCTGTCTCTCTGTGTTTGCCTTGTGCCTGTTACTTTACACATCTTCAAAACAAAAATAACATTCACAAACAAATACAGGTGGGCAACACAGTCACAAAATTGCTAGTCTGAAATAGTAAAAGAGCATTCAGAAGTTAATAAATAAATACATTATGCATCTGGGTGTCTGGGAGTTTGTGAATAGTTAATTCACCTTCATTATCCTTCGTTCCCTCTATTGCTATAAAGGTCATTGAGGACTTTTTCTCATTAAACATTGTGCTATACACTGGTGGAATTTAGTCTATTTCAGTCTTATGTATGAAGTTCCTTTGGTCCCTTAAGCTCATCTTGGATCACCAACACTCGGAACATTAGAGAGATAGTACAGTGGTTGCATTTTCAGCAGGGGTATTACATGGCAGGTTCTGGAAACATGAGAGCAATAGGGCTGAAAATGAGCTGTCTGTCAAGCCTGTTTACTTGTAATGGTGGCTAGCTGCCCTCATGACCATATGTAATCAACAGTAAACAACACGAGCACCCTTCTCATGACCTTTACATTATGTTTAGATATGAGACCTGGACATAGTGAATAGTTTTTTTTGCTTTGGATGAAGAACACATTCATAATGAGCAAAGCATTGACTGTAACCCCCATAGTGCAACTGTGGAATCTATTGATCATATATAAATAATGGAAAATAATTACTGAAAATACATAGCACTGAGCATACAGTATATATAGCATACTGTTAATAGCTTTATAAAATATGTTTCCTTATTATTGTCTGCATCATTTAAACTCCATCAATACTGGACAACTTTTTCATGGGTATATTGTCTAAAAAGCCGTTAGATCAAAACAAAGAAACAGTACACCCAATACAAGCTCATTCTGTTTATATACAATGGAGTTCTAAGATGTACACAAACAGAACTTCTTCTGCACACCTTTTATATGGAATTGCTGAGTGCCGAGGGGGGGGGGTCACCTTAAGTCAGTTGTATCACAATAGTACACTTAACACAGGGTTAACATATGAATTAGATTATCTTAAAGACCAATTATTGTGTTACTAATAGATTTTTATTTTTTAAAAATGAGTTATTCTGTGGAAAAATGGCTACACCGCAGAGGAGAAAGGCTGGTTTTAACCCCTTGAATACTAAAGAGTTCTCCAGTGCTTTGTGAAGCAGGATGTTGGAGACCTCTCTAGCACTGAGGGGGTTAAAAGCCTCATTTTTCTTTGTTCAACACAGTGGCTCAGTGGTTAGCACTGTTGCCTTGCATCGCTGGGGTCCTGGGTTCAAATCCCACCAAGGACAACATCTGCAATGAGTTTGTATGTTCTCACTGTGTTTGCGTGGGTTTCCTCCCACACTCCAAAAATCATACTGATAGGTGAATTTAGATTGTGAGCCCCAATGGGGACAGGGACCAATATGAGTGTAAAGCGCTGCGGAATCTGTGTGCGCTATATAAATAAAGGATTATTATTATTATTATTATATTCAATGTGGAACACAGGGGCCATGGTATAAAGCAGGACTTGACAAATTTGGTTTGACTATAGGAGCCAGACTAAAAATTTAAGAGCCACTACATCACAGGAGAACCTTCCTGGGGCCTAGTGGAACAACTATGGTTCTGTGGCTACCAGTGGAACTAAGCTGGGGGGGGTATCAGACAGTGTATATGGGGGCTCTCTGGCTACCAGTGGGAAAGGGAACAAGGCTGGGGGGGTCCAGACAGTCTCCATGAGGATCTGTGCCTACCAGTGGGCAACATAACATGGTTTGGGAGGGTGGTCAGACAGTGTACATGGGGATCTGGGGCTACCAGTGAGCAAGGGAACAAGGCTGGGGGCGGGGGGGTGTAGGAGTGGAAGAAGGGGAGAGTCTTTTTCCTCATAGTCGCCTGTATTGATCTCACAGTGCTATTGGCTGGGAGATCAATAGCTGAGGGGCCTCTGGAGTGGTCCTGAAGCCCCCCACAAGGTCAGATTTTTAAATATTTACAATTTCTAGTCGCCAATGCAACGTGGCGCCTGGGGTTTGTCAAGCCCTTTTGTAGTCTACCCCCCCAGGAGGGCAGGGCACTTCAAAAAAGACTTTGTGGCAGAGACTCCCTCTGTCCTTCCGCTTTACCCCTTCTTGGTAAGCTGTGGTTTTTAAGTGACCTCATGATCAAGAAGGTAGGTTGAGAACCGCTCTCTTTGTCTTATTTTATTTTTATTCCTTAGTATATTTGACAGTATAATTTCCCATTAGATGGCCTTCTATTCCTGGCTTCCTAGTTCATGGGTTGTCCAGTGCACAGGTTCATTTTCCATGACCACAAACCTGTGGAGATTGGCTTAACCTTACAGTCTTTACCTCACTATAGCTTCTTAGAAGCTCTTTTCATTAATTCTAATGGGAGCATGAAGACTGAAGATTACATGTAAGTTAACCTTTTGAGTGCTTAGGTCCTGTGAATATGTCCCAGTTATTTGCAACCACTTGATCATGGGGATCGTTGCCTGGCTTGCACTATGTTGTTTACATATGCTGTTGGCTGCTCTGACAAGGAGAGAAGTGATCTTAAAGGGATAGTAATACTTCTTTTTAACTTTATTTTATTTTGTAGGCATTAAAAAAACATGAAGAACGATATAAGTCTTATCTCTCAAACCTTTATGGTTTATGAGATATTCACAAGCAAAGTTTCCCCTCCCGCCCCTTTTACCTAGTGTAAGCCATCTCTTCTCAGATGTGGAATGCAGTCCATAGACCAGACAGATAACAGAAGGGGACACTCTTATTCCTGTGAGAACAATGCCCTGTCCCCCTTGACAAGCTTTTCAGGTTTTTCCCTTATCTTAATTGAAGATTGTCCCTCTCTGCAGTCTACCTGGGCACCTCCCTTCTGCTCTGGCTGAACAGTGTGACATCAGTAAAAGGGGCGGGAGGGGGATACTTGAATTACATTGAATTACTCTGGAATAACACTCTCTAAAGTCCAAATACTATGATGATTAATTAGAGCTGCTTTTATTATGAAACATTACTATCCCTTTAACCCTTTGAGTGCCAGAGAGTTATGGAACACATTGCTTTGCAGTTCTATTATCGTCCTAATAGAGACTGAGAAATCTTTATGGATCTCCCCTTTTCCCTCTCCTAGTTTACTAATATAAAAAGTAGGTATGTTCTCTGTATGGTTTAAAATTGCTTTGCATTGCATTCCGTACCACTCTGGTACTCAAAGGGTTAAGGAATGATAGTGGTAGTATGTCATTGAAATACATGATGATGAATGTTCCCATGATATACCTCCAATACTGCGAGTTTGTTTCCCCAGGTTCCCTCTGTTATGGCTGAATGCCCATTCCAACTTCCTACTGTGGATTAGAGCTGGGAGCTCTTTATTGCACTGATTTACTTAAGCTTTAGTTCTAAGGCAAAGATATTTAAAATGACTGGAAAAATTCTGTAACAACCCAACTGCACCAAAGGGGACAAATAAACATTCCCCAAATCCCCAATGATTAATAGGGGGATTTATACCCATTGAATTCTGAAGAGATTTTAAACTCCTTTTAAAGCAATGCGTTGTAAACCTCTTTAGCATTAAACCTTTAAGTACCAGAGAGGTATCCAACACATTGTGGTACAATGTGTTGGATACCTCTCTGGCATCCAAAGGGTTAAACCCTCAATTAGAATCAATTGTGATTGTTATGTTCTCCGTCACTGCATTTGCTTTGCTCCAGTAAATCCAGTAAATCTGCCTGAGTGTATGTTTGCAATACATTGAAGGACTGTCTAGCATTCAGGACCTTTTTTTTTTTTTTTTTTTTTTTTAAGTACATATTTTGCTTTCAGCAGAAGGCCTTGTGCACCAAATAAAAATGGAGTGATGTGAGTAAACATAAATGTGACGTGCCAGAACCATCACTAGTCGTTTAGAGGGACAGCAGTGATGGCCCTGACATATCACTGGTCCTTAAGAGGTTAATAAAGTGTCAACATATTCTGCAGAATTTTGCAATAATTTAACCTTCTTAACCCATTAAGGACCAGCCGATCAGGCATGTGGCTCTCACTTAAGGACCATGAACCATTTTTCTTTTTTTTCTGCCTCCGGTTTAGGGCTCTCCGAACAGCATGCAGCCACGCAGGGAGCCTTGAATTCCATGACAGTCCTGCACATCACGGGTCCTTAACGCAAATCTACCCATGACTTTCCAGGACCGTCAAGGGTCATTAACCCCTTAACGACCGGGGAATCCGTCCACGGACGCGACTCAACGACCACGGAGCAAAAAAATTTTTTTTGCTCCGTTGCGTTCCGGACTCCCCGAACGGCGTGCAGCCGCGGGGGGGAGCCCGGAACTCGATGACGGTCATAGTACGTCATCGGTCGTTAAGTCAAATCAACCCTTGACGTACTATGACCGTCAAGGGTCATTAAGGGGTTAAAGACAATAGGGGAGCACAGTGCAATACACACCCCTCTTGAGCATTTGAGGGCAACAAGACAAACATAATAGTGTACAAAGGGGTGCAATAGATATAAGGATATCCATAATCATCATTAACCCTTTGCGTGCCAGAGGGGTATGCAGAGTACAAAAACTGGGAAAAAAAGAAAACCAAATAATAAAAATTCAATGTGGGGTGCAAAGTGATCATATCTACTGCTCAATTATCCTACGTGTGGCAGAAGGAGAAAGTAAACATACAATTTCTATTTATTTAAAAATATATTAAAATTGTGATAAGTATAGAAGTGTAAAGTATATTCTGTTCAGGAGAAAGCACTCATAATAAGTAAGGAATGGCTGTGTGCAGTTCTGTTCCCTGAAGTGCTGATTAATTATTATGTATTCTAAATAATTGTGAAGTATGAGGGGAAAAAAATCAACATAGATATTTGGTGTATAGAGAATTAAAAAAAGTTGAACAGTCAACCATGGTAATGTGACTAATTAGGAATCCTTCATGAAGAAAAAATGTGATGCATTGAATACAAGATGACTCAACCAGGAGACCTCTACCTCGCATTGCTTGGCAGGGAACTACTATTCTAAAGTGTGACCAAAGTGGAGCACACAGATATGAACAGTCTCCGTTCCTTAATTTGCTATCAGCACTTATGGCTCACGGTTTCTGCTGAGTCATATAGGCACACAAAAAAGAAAAATAAATAAAGAGCAAGAGAGAGGGGAAAAAAAGGGTTGCCAAATAGTAATATATTTCGTTAGTCAAAATGATGCCAATTTGAGTGAATACATATTTAGCTCTAGATCCCCATCTCAAAGTCTGCAATCAATATGCAACCAAAACATAGCAGTAAGGTAGTTCTGTTTAAGCCACCTCTTTCTTTACTCCTGCCTTTTCTTTGTGGTCTTGTAGCTGGGTGGGGCCTGACAGCAGGTCCACCTCAGCATCAACCACACATGATTGGCTGATGCCCTCTTGGGTCAGCAAATCACTGGATGTTGGCATAAGCACCATAAACTTCAATGTAAACAGAGTGAAGCGTCTGCACTGAAACCCTATGATATAGATGGTTTGCCCCTGAGCTCCAGTTTTTGTCCGTGTCACTGAGTGTAATGTACAAAAGCTCCAGTACAACTCCTTTGCTGCGGTAAGGGAAATATTTGCAAATCCAGACAAATGTACCTCTCACATTGAAGGTAAGTGGCCTTTGTTGTTTTGTTTTGTATTTTTCTTGGTTTTATGTTTTTTGTGTTTTTTTTTTTTTGTACATAAAATTTTAATTTTGGGGATCAGGAGGATGCAGAGCACAAAAGCAGTCTCTTGCACTTATTTTAATGATTAAGTTTATTCCTACATACCCCTTACTGTGGTCCAAAAATGGGACCAGGGCTCAAAGTTTAAAGTTCACCCTAAGTTGGAAGGGCATCCCAGGCATGGGCCCTTGCTCTTCTTATGCCTTGAGGAAGTCAGCTGCGCCACACTGACTAGGTCCACATAGCCTGAAATGTACTTTTATGATTGTGCTGTTTCTCTTGTGTGAAGAGGATTTGCCTGACATTTTGTTGCTGGATTGCCTGTGGGTGGTTCCAGTCTGATTTGGTTAAGGAAATTCTATGGTACCTGGAAGCAGAAGTGTGACTTGGGAACCACTATGGGGGTACTATTCCTTAGGACAAAGTTCTCAGTGGGTGCTCATCATAGTCTTTATTTGTAGTTCTCCCAAAGTTAAGACTCTTATCTGGCTTCCTCTTCTTCTTCTTCTTTTTTTTTTTTTTTTTTTTTCCCTCAGATTGGCAGCAGTTCTGCTTATTCTATGTGTTGCACATTGTTTCTTTCTATGTCAGCTCAATTTCTCATTTCACAAAGCAAGAACATCCCGTGCTAAGACAACAGCTGAAGAATTTGACTCGATGAATCCAGGGTCACCTAAAAATAATACATCACTGTGGTGTTTGGATTTTTTCCCAACCTTTAAAGTAGGTGCAGGGGAGGGAGAAGCACAGCCTTACCAAAATATAGAGGGTATATTGCACAATCATTTCAGCAAGAAAAATGTTAATGTGTATAAAACCTGTTGTAACTACGGATAATGTTAAGCCTACAGTGGTGGTTCTAGCCACTGCTCAAAGTGATTATTTAGTAGATTGGCAGGTGCTATTTGAATGGAACATTCAGACTTTATCCAGTAGTGACTAATTAAAAAAGCTTATCCTGGACACTGTTCAAGTCATTGGTGTTAATTGTCCCACTGTGTTCAAGCCCTTCAACGTGAGACATGAAGTGGCATGCCAAGGCCCTCACTTCTCTGTACATTACCCTGGCAAGATCACTTGTTATTTACACCCTTCTCACTGTGCCTCAAGGGCATTCTCATCTGAACTAATATAACTAAGTTTGGTTTGTACAAAACTTTTGTACTACTACATCAAATGTTTTAAGGGAGTAGTAAGCTAAATACAAGTTGGAGTGCTTATCCTACCGAGTACAACAAGGGTGTGTCTACTGCTTTGTGATGCTCTTATCAAAAGTTATAACAGCACAAAGTTTTTTTTTATATCAGATTGCAAGCAACAGCAGCATCTGGGGTCCTGATTTATTTTCTCTGTCGTCTAATACAGGTTACTGGTAACTTTGGGTAGGCGATCAGCCCCTTTAAAGGGATAGTAATACTTAAGATTTAAAAAAATATATGTTGTAGGGTTTAATCCCTTGAGTAAAACAAGGGTACTCCCACTGCTGAGAGATATTTTATTAAAAAAAATTATAACAGCTCAAACTTGAATTTTTTTAGGTGCAATATCAAAGTGGCCTGAAAATTTAAAGTGGTGCTGTTCCTACACCATCCTATGGAGATTTTTGGTCTACGGACCAGAGCAGTCCATAGGATGGTGTAGCAACAGCACCACTGTAAATTTTCAGGCCACTGTGATATTGCACCTAAAAAATTGAAGTTTGAGCTGTTATAATTTTTTAATAAAATATCAGCAGTGGGAGTAGCATTGTTTTACTCAGTGGGATAAACCCTACAACATATTTTTTTACATTTTAAGTATTACTATCCCTTTAAGTAGGCAGGAATAATTCTGAGAAGCGACTGCTGGGTGGAGCTTGCAGCTAGCCAATCCCCTTCCAGTAAGATTTGTTCCTTGGTCAAGACACAAAACAAGAGAACAGTTCTGCTATAGTTTTAGTTTTCTTTGTATTATTTTTCTGTTCGATATGGAATACCACCTTTAAACGGATTACCATCGCTGACAATTCCCATCACCCAAATGTGGATAGCTCCGTTTACCAGGTGCTTTTGTGGACCTAAGCCCTGGGGGAAAATCTTGGCTTCAAGTTCTTTCCCCAAGTGTTGCCTACTGAGGCTTCTTCTTGATATATGGTAATCTGAAAACAGAAGATCTGCTGAAAAGGTGAGCAACCCTTTGAGTGCTGTGGTCCACATGTCCCATGCTTCCCCTCTGCACAGGGGTCTCTTTGGAGTTCCTGTTACATACTCATGCACTCATTGGGTTTATCTATAGGTCTGTTGGTTGTTTGGAGCTAGTTTCTGTGGTAACTTAACCCTTTAGATGCTGGTTGGCATACTTTGCAGGGTGAGCACTTTCCCTACTGAGTTCTGTGTTTATTGGGTCTCCTGACTCATTCTAGTGGGTTTTTGAGCATGTTTTACATTTTGTAATCACTTTGCTAAATTTATGTTACTGACTTTAAGGAGCGTGTTTACCGCATAAACGCAATTGCTCGATTCACTCCTATGGGACTTTACAGTTTGGGACATATCTCCGCAACCGCTCCATCTATCGAGGTCAGAGAAGGCTCATTTTGTTGGTCTGCCCTTGCTGTGTCTTCTGATCAACGTTCTAGGCATGTTGGGGGGCTTTGGGCATTGTTGGGGTACTTTTTTTGAGAAACTACAATTCCCATGACTCTGTGAGCATGTCACTCAGGGTTACCTAGAGAATATTCAGATCATGTTTGCCCAGCATGCGCTGCTGCCCTTGAGTCCCCTGCAGGGACCTCCAGCCATGCACTAGAGCCAGTTTGGATGCAAGAGTTTAAGGCTACTACCAGGGACCTCCAGTCTACCTTACATCTCCTTTCATCCACTTTACAGGGGGTCTTCCACTCATGGCAGGCCTCCACCCCTATCAGGTCTTCCCTGCCTAAACCACCGGGTGTACCTGATGTATCCGATTCCTCTGAGGAGGAATTATTGGTGGATTCTGATGATGAAGACTGTTCTGCTGTCCCTTCCTCTGTTTTTTGGGGACCCCTTTGAGGCTGATCCTGTTCCCTCAGCTGAGAGCCTGATCAGGGCTGTGTTGAACACCCTGAACATTCCCTTGGAACATGAGGTTTCCTCTGATCCCTCTGATGTGTTTCAGGAGCCTGTCCAACCTCATATTAGTTTTCCACCTAACCCCATTCTTGACCGGTTGGTGTCTGAGGAGTGGAAGTTTCCAGACAGGAAACAGTCTGTCTCTAGGAAATTTGCTAAGCTTAATCCATTCTCTTAAGTGGCCCTTGCTCAGTGGGTTCATCCTCCAAAGGTGGACGCCCCCGTTTCCCCCCTAAGTCCACTGCCTTGCCTGTGGCTGATGCATCTGCTATGAAAGACTGGACTGACAAAAAGCTTGAGACCTCTCTCAAGGCTATTTTCACTGTCGTCGAATACAGGTCACTGGTACTCTGGGAGGCGTAAGTCCCCTTTAATAGGCAGGAACAACTATGCAAATGATTTGCAAGGGGCGGAGCCTCCCCTCTTACTTAAGCCACCTTCTGGCCAGAGCCACTCCAGATTGATTTGTTCCTGGTGTGCTTGCACACCAGGTAGAGAACATCTATGCATCTTAGTGTTTTATTATTTTTTTATTCAAATATGGAATACCACCATTAGGAGGGTGACCATGGCTGTGAATTGCCCTCTTTAAAGTGGCTGGTGCAGCTTCCAGGGATTTTCTGTGGACCTTATGCCCTGAAGAGGGGACAGCTTGTGTTAAGCAGCTCCCCTACTGGGGAATTTACCTCTGGTTCTTTCCCTCCTTATCATGGTCACCTGAAGACTGAAGTCCTGCAGGAAAGGTGAGTCACCCATTGAGTGCTGAAGGTCCACTTGTCCCCACAGTGTCCCTTTGATGGGCTTGTATTTGGGAGTTTTAATACACTCCAGCACTCATAGGGTGTTTCTATTGCATTATTACTGTTTTATGCAATTTCTGTGGTATTCTCTGGGTTTTGGAGCTTTGGGTATTCATTTATTTATGTTTCTCATGTGTTTCATGCTTGTTTGGGCACTTTTTAATGTTTTACTAAACTTTATTAAAAATGGTGTTCCGCGCCTTTAAGCGCGGCTTTTTCCCGCTCAGACGCAAGGGCTCCTTTACTCTCTATGAGAATTCACAGTGTGGGACATATCTCTGGAACCGCTTGTCACAGCAACTTCAGAGAGGGCTCATTTTAATGCTAGGCTCCTGCTCTATCATCCGGAATGTGTTTAATTTATGTGGGGTGTTCAGGGGGGCTTCGGGCACTGTTTGGGGTACTTGTAAGGGAAAACTACATTTCCCATGAGCGCTTGGTTCGCGCTCGTTTCTGATTGGCTGTCATGACGGCCGCCATTTTGTGGTACTTTTCGTAGGCGAGTACACTACGCAGGGACCGAGCCTTCTCTCTCCTCAACAGATTAACCCTTCGCTGGCCAGATAAGTCCGTTTTTAGACATTTCTGGGGTGAAACTTTAATCATTTACACTTTTTCTGGGTGATAGTGTTATTAGTGGGGTATATTGACGCTGTGAGCATGTCTACTTCACTGGAGCTAGGGGCTAGACCCAAGTCTAAGGAGGATGGGGGGTCTGCTACCCCCATGGCGTTTTGCTCCTCTTGCCACATTGGGCTGGATGGCGATAATGTGGGGGATCTATGCCCTAATTGTACTGGTCAAGATAGCAACCCTGGGCTTCCCAGCCACGCTATTGAGCCATCTTGGGTGAGGGAGTTTAAAGCTGCCACTAGGGATCTCAGATCCACACTTCAACTCTTTCCCTCTCAGATTCAGGGGGCTCTCCAGGTCTGGCAGACCCCATCTACCATCAGGACCTCCCTGCCTAAGCCACAGGGAGCTCCTGATGTCACTGATTCTTCTGAAGAAGAACTATTACAGGATTCTGATGCTGAGGAACGTGCTGTTATTGAATCTAACAGGTCCATTGGGGACCCCTACGAGTGTGACCCTGAAGTTTCGGCTGAGGGTCTGATCAGAGCGGTTCTGAATACGCTCAACCTTCCTCTGACTCAGGAATCCACTTATGATCCTACTGATGTTTTTCAGAAAAAGCCATCTAAGCCAGTTGTTTGTTTTCCAACTAACCCTACTCTTGCCCGTCTGGTCTCTGAGGCATGGAAGAATCCTGATAGATCTTCCTCTGTCTCCAAAAAGTTTGCTAAACTTTACCCTTTTCCTGAGGCGGAGCTGGCAAAATGGGTTCATCCTCCCAAGGTGGATGCTCCTGTTTCTAGACTATCCAAATCTACCGCTTTGGCTGTCTCAGATGCCTCTGCCCTGCAGGACTGGACGGATAAGAAGCTAGAGCTCTCTCTTAAGTCTATTTTTGCCTCCATTGG
This sequence comes from Rhinophrynus dorsalis, assembly GCA_037306005.1. Lineage (NCBI taxonomy): Eukaryota > Metazoa > Chordata > Amphibia > Anura > Rhinophrynidae > Rhinophrynus > Rhinophrynus dorsalis. The sequence continues at coordinate 82,974,182 of CM074724.1, read as the reverse complement.
CACGGCCATGCGCCCAACCTTTGCTGTGGCATGGGTTAATAGAGCTATTGCGGTCTGGACTGAACGACTGACTGAAGCAGTTCGCCAGGATGCGCCGGTATCTGAACAGTTGCAGCTACTTGCTAATATCACTGAAGCTCAGAACTATGTTGCTGACGCTGCTTTTGATGCTGTGCGCATGATGGCGAGGGCCTCCACTTCTTCTGTGGTGGCTAGACGCGCTCTTTGGCTGAAAATTTGGTCTGCTGATACAGCCTCTAAGAAAGCCTTTCTTTCCTTGCCCTTTCAGGGCAATTTGCTTTTTGGGCCTGAACTCAAAGAAATGATCAGTGAGGCTACTGGCGGTAAAAGTACCCTTCTACCCTCAGTCTTTAAGAAAAAGTTTCCAGCCAAACGCAATCGGTCCTTTCGTTCCTTTCAGACTGAGACACGCTCCTCGGCCCAAACGGGTCCTCCCACTACGCGCTCCTCCTCCAAGCCCAAACAGTCCTGGAAGCCCAAAGTTGCCTCCAAGGCCAAGACCTCCAAGACTGCTTCGGCATGACTCGCCGAACCCGGGTCCGCATCCGGCTGTAGGCGGTCGTCTCCGCATCTTTCGCCGGATTTGGGAGGAGTCAGTGGCGGACCCATGGGTTCTTCAGGTGGTGTCAGAGGGATACAGGATCCCTTTCTCTTCCCTTCCTCCTTTTCGGTTCCATTTTACTCGTCCTTCTCAGGAACCCACAAAAAGGCGTCTGTTCGACGACGCTATTCAGGATCTCTTGGACAAAGAGGTCCTGGAGGCGGTTCCTCAAGGGGACACAGGTTCAGGATTTTATTCCAACCTGTTTGTGGTAGCCAAAAAGGACGGAGGAGCTCGTCCCATTTTGGATCTCAAAGATCTCAATGCCTATGTGGTGACTTCCCACTTCCGCCAGGAGTCCCTGTGCTCTGTGATTGCAGCAATGTCTCCAGGGGAGTTTCTTGCCTCCCTGGACCTTCAGGATGCTTATCTTCACATCCCTATTCATCCAGAGAGCAGACGGTATCTCAGGTTTGCCTGCCACAGGGGACACTTTCAGTTTGCAGCGCTCCCCTTTGGGCTGACTTCAGCCCCTCAGGTCTTCCAGAGGGTGTTGGGCTCCTTAATAGCGGTGCTCCATCAGGATGGGATCAGAGTGACCCCCTACATGGACGATCTCCTACTGAAGGCCTCCTCAGCGGAGCTTCTCCGTCAGCAATTACAGATGTGCATGCACACCCTGAACCGTCATGGCTGGATCCTGAATCTGGACAAGTCGGACTTGATTCTATCTCAGAGACTTCTGTTCCTGGGTCTCCTGTTCGACACTCGCCAATGCATGGTGTTTCTTCCAGAGGACGTGGCTCACCAGATAGCCGTCAGAGTGGCTAGGATTCTGGACATGGACGAAATTCCAGTACCGAAGTTGTCATCCTTAGTGGGGAAGTTCATTTCCACAATCGAAGCAGTACCATTTGCCATGGCCCACTCCAGGGATCTTCAGAGATTTGTGATCCAGACGTGCAAGAATCATCCAGATCATCAACATCTGTCTGTTTCTCTTCCTCCTCATGTCGAGTCGAGTCTGCACTGGTGGTTAGATCTCTCTCATCTCCTGAAAGGGAGATCCTTTCTAGTTCCTCATTGGACCACAGTCACTACGGATGCCAGCCTTCGAGGCTGGGGTGCAGTCTGGGGTCGCTTCAGTGCTCAGGGGAAATGGGGTCTGGAGGAATCCATGCTCTCCATCAATGTTCTGGAACTTCGAGCTGTCCGGCTAGCCCTGAGGCACTGGGAGTCTCAATTGACCGGTCTTCCGATCAGAGTGGAGTCCGACAACGCCACGGCGGTGGCTTACATCAACAGGCAAGGCGGCACAAGAAGCGGTTCCGCCTGGTGGGAGGTCAAGGATATTTTGTCTTGGGCAGAAGATCACGTGCCTGTCATCTCTGCAGTTCATATTCCAGGCGTGGACAACGTCATGGCAGACTTCCTCAGTCGTCACACCGTCGACAGCGGAGAATGGGCTCTTCACCCAGAGGTGTTTCACATGCTCACTCAACGGTGGGGGATGCCTGTGGTGGATCTGATGGCTACCAGACACAACAGGAAGGTTCCGGTGTTTTGCTCCCGGTTGAGGGACTCCCTTGCTCTAGCAGTGGATGCCTTGTCGATCCCTTGGGACTTCTCCCTGGCTTACATCTTCCCTCCTCTTCCTCTATTGGTCAGAGTTATCCAGAAGTTGAAGAGAGAACGTTGTCCTGTCATCCTGATTGCTCCAAACTGGCCTCGCCAGTCCTGGTTTCCGGAGTTGATGGCCATGTCAGTGAAGGATCCGATCCCACTTCCCGCCCGTCCGGACCTACTTCTTCAGGGGTATCTGTGGAAGGAGGATGTTCACTCTCTCCATTTGATGGCATGGCGGTTGAATCCTCGATTCTAGCAAAGAAAGGATTTTCTCCTTCTGTGGTGTCGACTATGCTCAGTGCTCGTAAGCCTGTGTCTTCCAAGATCTATCATCGCATATGGTCAACTTTTGTGACATGGTGTTCTGATAAGAAGTTATCCCTTGATTTCCATCTTCCCACTGTCCTGGCCTTCTTGCAGGACGGTGTGGATAAGGGGCTCAGTCTGAGTTCCCTCAAAGTTCAGACTTCTGCCTTGTCTGTGTTTTTCCAGGAAAGGATTGCTATCCTTCCTGATGTAAAAGTCTTCTTCCAAGGTGTGACTCATGTTCGACCTGCCTTCAAGAGTCCTGCTCCCCAGTGGGATCTCAATTTGGTGCTGGGAGTTCTACAGCGACCACCGTTTGAATCCTTGGCTTCCATTCCATTACGTCTTGTGACTTGGAAGATGGCCTTCCTTTTGGCTATTGTGTCAGTGCGCCGGGTGGCAGAGTTACAGGCCTTGTCTTGTAAACCTCCTTACCTGGTGTTCCACAAGGATAAGGCTGTGCTTCGCACTACCAAGGAATTCTTACCCAAGGTTGTGTCCGAGTTTCACATCAATCAGGAGATTGTGGTTCCCTCTTTCTGCCCTAATCCTTCATCTGACAAGGAACGAGATCTCCATCTGTTGGATGTGGTGCGTTGTCTCAAGTTTTATGTTCATCGTACCGAGTCTATCAGGAAGTCTGACGCTCTATTCGTCATTCCTGAGGGGCCTAGGGCAGGGAGACCGGCTTCCAAAGTTACCATTGCCTCTTGGATTAAGGCTACCATCCGTGAAGCCTATAAGTTGAGGAATAAGCATGTTCCCTTCCGGGTGACTGCCCATTCCACCAGATCTATTGGGGCCTCTTGGGCCTACAAGAATCAAGCTTCTGCTGATCAACTGTGCAGAGCGGCCACTTGGTCCTCTGTGCACACTTTTTCAAAGCACTACCGAGTTGATGTACTGGCGTCGGCTGATGCCAGTTTTGGAAGGAAGGTCCTGGAGGCAGTCTTGCCTGTGTAGGTCTTCCGATCTGTGATCCTTAGTGCTTCCTTACTGTTGAGCCCGGTTGGCTCTAGTTCCGTGTGCTGTGTTAGTTCAGGGATTGTTCCCTTGGTTGGTGTCCGTTGACACTTACAGTTGGGCTATGTTATTAACTGGTCATAGCAGCTCTAGTGACTTGGGCCTTGCGCCTGGTCCTTGCCTTACTTCCCGCCTCTGGATCAGCTCAATGTTTGTACATCCCAGAGTACCAGTGACCTGTATTGGACGACAGTGAAAATAGGATTTTAGTCTTACCTGTTAAATCCTTTTCACTTAGTCCATACAGGTCACTGGTCTCCCACCCTGTCTAGGGACCAGTCTTGGCTCTCCTGTGGCATCCAGTGGGAGACCGTTCGGGCATGCTCACAGGAGTCTTTTTTTTTTTGCTTACCTGAGGTCAGTTTTAGGGTCTCAAATCAATCTAAAGTGGCTCTGGCCAGAAGGTGGCTTAAGTAAGAGGGGAGGCTCCGCCCCTTGCAAATCATTTGCATAGTTGTTCCTGCCTATTAAAGGGGACTTACGCCTCCCAGAGTACCAGTGACCTGTATGGACTAAGTGAAAAGGATTTAACAGGTAAGACTAAAATCCTATTTTTGCGACAGCTGGTTGTGCCCTGCGCCCCACATTTGCTGCGGCGTGTGTGAATAGGGCAGTGGCTGTTTGGACTGAACAGCTCACCTTCGCTGTCTGTCAGGGAGCTCCTACTGCTGACACGTTGCGGCTTATCGCCAACCTCTCTGAGGCCCAGCATTACGTTTCAGCTGCCCTGTTTGATGCCGTTCATATGGTGGCCAGGACTTCCACCATGTCTGTGGTGGCCAGACGTGCTCTTTGGTTCAAGATCTGATCTGCTGACACTGCCTCCAAAAGGGCTCTCCTGTCTTTGTCCTTTCAGGGCTCATCACTGTTCAGACCTGATCTCAAAGATCTGATTAGTGAAGCCACTGGGGGGAAGAGTACTCGCCTGACAGTGGTCCATAGGAAGAAGACACCTGTCAAGCGGAATCAGTTTTTTCATCCCTTCCAGGCTGAATCGTGTCCAGCGACCCAGGCGGTGCCTTAGGCCCAAGTCCCCCGCTAAGCCCAAGGCATCCAAACCTTCTTCTGCATGACTCACAGAATCTGGGTCCCCACCCACAGGTGGGTGGCCGCTTGCGCCACTACCTCTCGGCTTGAAAAGTGCCGACTTTTCAAGGGAGCCATTCAGGCCCTTCTGGACAAGGCAGTCTTATAACCAGTTCCTCCTCAGGAAAGGGGATTGGGATTATACTCCAACCTCTCTGTGGTTTCCAAGAAGGACTGCGGCTGTCATTCCCATTTTGGATTTGAAGGACCTCAACTCTTTGTGGTCAGGTCCCAGTATCGCCATGAGTCACTGTGCACAGTGATCGCTGCCATGTCCCCTGGGGAATTTCTGGCTTCTCTGTATCTTCAGGATGCATACTTGCACATTACCATTCATCCAGAGGGTCAGCAATATCTCCGCTTTGCCTGTGACCGAGGACATTTCCAGTTCTCTGCCCTCCCCTTTGGCCTGACCACGGCCTCTCAAGTCCTGAGAGCCTTGATTTCCGTCCTCCATTGGGATGGAATCAGAGTTACCCCGTACATGGACGACCTCCTTCTGAAGGCATCTTCTCCAGAACTCCTTCATCAGCAGGTGCAGGACTGCATTCATACTCTGTCTCGTCACGGGTGAATCATCAATCTTGACAAGTCGGACCTTGTTCCTTCCCAGAGGATGGTTTTTCTGGGCATCCTGTTCGACACTCAGAGAGGGGTGTTGTTTCTCACGGACGAAGTGTCTTATCAGATACCACTGAAGGTCCAGGCTGTCTTGAATCAGGATCCGGTTCAGCCAAGAAGTTGTCATCCCCGGTGGGGAAGTTCATTTCCACCATAGAAGTGGTTCCGTTTGCCATGGCTCATACCAGGGAACTCCAGAGGTTTCTAATCCTGGCATGCAGGGGTTGACCGGATCTCCTGGAGAAGTCAGGCCATTTATGGTGCCATTCTAGACAACAGTGACGACGGATACCAGCTTCTCCGGCTGGGGAGCGGTCCTGGGGCACTTGAATGCTCAAGGCCGGTAGTCCCAGGAAGAATCTCTCCTTCCCATCTATTTCTTGGAGCTTCGGGCGATATTTCATGCCCTGCGCCACTGGACGTGTCAACTAGAGGATTGCCTGGTCAGGGTCCAGTTCGACAACGCCACGGCAGTAGCCTGCATCAACAAAAAAGGCGGCACATGAAGCCTCACAGCTTGGTTAGAGGTCAAGGCTATTTTGTCCTGAGCAGAAGAGCATGTTGGATAGATGATCCATGGTAGGGGGGCTATCAGGAGAGGTCCTGGTGCCCCCCTTTGAGGTCTGATCGTTTCATAAACCATGAAAGCTCATTATTTGCGCTTAACGTTATTAAAAGGCAATTGTTGGCCTCATTGTAGGGAAGTGTCATGAGGGGTCATGACATCCCCCTTCAGGTCTAATGTGTATATGTTTAATAATAGTTTTTTAATAAAACAAATGTTTAAAACACACACACATATACAGGCAAGGTATGTAGTCCATACCTTGCCTATTAACCCTTTGGGTACCAGAGGGGTAGGAAACATGCTAAGCAATGCTTTCCTACTTCTCTGGTACTCAGAGTTAAGTGCTGAATATCAGACAGATTTGTCCACTACATGGCAGTCCCTGAGGTGAATGTCGGATGGAGTTAGTATGTCACATATATGCAATATATGTCAACATACTAAGGGGGGATGTCGAAGGGGGGCATTGTGTAGTGCTTGGTGTACTAGTTTTCTTTATTGTAACCCTTTGAATGCCACAGGGGTGAGCAGTGCACATCCCTGTGGCATTCAATGCTGTCCATGGTGCTGAAAGCGTTCTCTGTGTTCCCCTACTGGCTGGGTAGGGAAGCACAGAGAATGCTGTTCAGACTGTTGTCTGTGATTTTGGGTTTTCTGACTGAACTTTATATGTTGGAGTGGTGTGATTGGCTGTGGTACTAGGTAACATTTTTATTGTGTGTTTTTAGGCAAGATTTTCTATGCAACGCAGGTTTAAGGTGAACGTGTATTTTGTTGGTCATCACTCGTTAGCCTTTCTGGGTAAGGAAAATTTGAATCTCACGTTACCCGGTCTTGGTTAACTCACGAAGGCAGTTTTTTTTCTTCACGTTGGTTTTAACGCCAACATTTGGATCGAGCCCATAGTCCCTTAAGTCCTTGATGTATTTGGAGAGTTCTCAGTTTCTCTTAATCAGGAGTGGATGGGCTCTCCACAGTGTAGTCCTTTATAGACGCTTGTTCCAATCAAATTCTGTTCAATCAAATGAGATAATTATGAAAAGTGACAGTCATACATTTCTACTTTTCAGAATTCATTTAGAGAACCTTTTGTAAACTGACCCATGTTTGTGCTCCTTTTCATATACCATCTCTATTCTTTATCTCTTATTGGAGTAACTGGACATCTACTAGACAAGTGTTCCTTTTTTTGCCCTGTATTAGTTGCTAATGAGTACCTGACTAGATTTTTGAATTGAGTGCCACAACCACTTGCACCTTCATCAGTTGATTACATCTTTGATCTTCTTTTCATATGACTGTGTTTATTATTAGATTTTTACATTAATTTTATTAGCATTTCCTATTATACTATAAGTAAAGCTTGTATTCAACCACTCTATCTGTTATTCTACTAACATTTACATTTATTGTAATTATTTGAATTGAATTCCCCATTTCCTCAAAATACACATTATTCATCTCACAGGTCTCAATGCTGCAGGTTTTTATGACGTTATTAGGAAATTCTCTCTTACCCAATGTTTTCAATCTTCTGTCCACTTCTGGATCCTTACTCCAATTACCTCACTTGCCACCACTTGGAAGAAAGTGCAGATTCATATTTGCTGCTTATGCTGATGGTTCACACTGCCAACTTTGGAGGTTGTGATACTCCTCTCAACCTCCTACAGATGGTAACGCACATGAACATCGGCCATATTGTATAACTATGTTGACGAAGGCCACCCATTAGTTACATCCCTCCAGTTAAGATGTATTTGGGGGGGAAAGCAGAACCACTTAGGTAAGTAGAATAGGCTGTTAGAGTGGGGTAAATCACCCATATGAACTAAGCTTTACTATACGACACCATCTTCTGTTGAACCTAGTCTCCAATTGGAAGTTTATTGTGTATTTTCTGAGACAACAGTAGAGCCTATCCATCCATCTCTAACACCAAACATTGTTAACCAGTTATAAAAGGCAATAAAAAAACTGAAAAGCGTAATAGATATGAGCATTCACTGTTTATGATTTTACAGTTTTGGTGTATTGACACACCTCATCTGTTTTTCCTTCCTGGCTTCCACCATGCATTGTATTCACATTTAGGTTTATTTTCTGTTTTTCAGTATACAAGTCTCCAGAGTACGAATCACTTGGCTTTGATCTGACAGTAGAAAGATTGGTGTCCATCGGCTACCCTCAGGAGCTTCTAAATTTTGTCTATGATCCCACATTCCCCACAAGGTGAAGCTGCTCTATTCTTCAATCACTGCATGCTAGAGATAGCTAGAACATCAGTGCTTCTAGGATGTGCCTATCATACATGGTATTGAAATGACTGGGAACTGATTTCCGTATTTAGGTTTACTGAAAAGAACTGGAGAAAGTCTTGAGCAAAACAACTTCATTGGAGACCTCTAGCATGTATGGGGTTAAACCCCCATTTAAATCAATGTGGAGTTTTGTCTCATTTGGTGTAGATGGTTTGTTCCAGAATTGCTCCATTTATTTTAAGTAAATTAGTCACACAATATGGGGGGTGGGGGTATCGAAAAAGTTGCAGCAATAAATACACAGATATTCGATTATTAATGCCTTTTGTTTAGCAGTATACTTGTTCTTGTGTAAGAAAAGCATTATGCCAACATTTATGGGGGCAGAGAGAACCCCTCTGTAATGATAAATGACTTGTGTCCATATGCAGAGCATATGAACAGCCACCACTCATTCCCACCTTTGCTCATTTGTTTGGTGAGAATTTCAGTGGGAAAATGCACCATGCTTCTTTACAGGGTGAGTTATGCATGGGCACAAATGTGCTAAGGAGCTCATAGTATGTGGTCTTCTGATTTTCATTGGATTATTTCTAACGGCTGTTATGCACCTCTTTTCCCAGGGGCCTGGTATTTGATACAACATATGGAAATCTATTAAAAGTTGATGCCTATGGCAATATTCTTGTCTGCGCACATGGATTTAACTTTATGAGAGGGTAAGTACACAGTCCCATTATTTCTTTTAATCCTTTGAGTGCCAGAGGAGTGTTCAAAGCAATTTGTTACATGTTCCTCTGATACTCCAGGGTTAACTCAGTGATTCTCAAACTGTTCCATGGAACTCCAAGTTTTCCTGAGGATGCACAGAACAGCTGTAAGCAATGGCTGACAATAACAAGCCTGTGGTAGCAGACAGTGGGTTTTATTTAGACAGAGTACCAATTACAGGGAAAACCAACTGCACTGTAGGGGAAGACCTAAAAATCCATTGCAATTTGATTGGTTAAAATTGGGCTTTTAATACTTTGATTGCTAGAGAGAACTCCAAGGTATCCAAGGGGCTAAAGTCCCCATTTAGTGTTTGTCATCTTGTTAACTTTACTTATTCTGCAAGTGTCATACATTTTCTTACGTTTTTTTTCATCTTCACCAATTTTTTACACTTTAATGTCCCTGACATAGAGCTCCCTGAATCTGTTTGCAGAGTTTTCTGAAGGGCACTGTGAAAGACGTAATAATGTATAAACATAGCACTTCTATATTCTGTAGAGGCAGGATTTTCTACATTGTGTCACTATCTTTTTACAGTGTTGAACTCTTTCTGCTTTCACAGTCCCTGACCGAAAGCTGTATGGAACCAGATTCAGAGAGCTCACTGTTAAGGACATAAGGGAACCCCCCCCATTAAATTTAACTTTTCTCCTCATACACTTGCAGGTTCTGTTAAGTTATAAAGGTGGTTGACAATTGCTTTAAATTAGCGGGAGGTTTTATTTGTCCCCTATGTTGCAGTTGGTTTTCCCCAGACTTGACCTACTTTATTTCTGTACATAGGGCCCAGTTTGTGCAGTTTTGTGACCACCACATTGAGAATTCACACTTTTAGTAAAAACAATAATAATAAAAGGTACCAGCTAGTATTCAAATATATTTTGGTATTGACATTATTTAACCCATTGCATGCTATAGAGGTTTCTAGTGCATGTAAGGGGTTGACTTGTCAACTTAAGAAAAGTCTATTTAGTTTTTAACCCTTTGAGTGCCCGAGGAGTAGGCAAAGCTTTGCTTTGCGTACCGCTCTGGCACTCAAAGGGTTAAAGAGAATTAAAAAGTGCCCATATTCACAGTGATAAGCAGAGGAAATCAGATGCACCACAGCGGATAGTTAAACATCTTGCTGACCCCGCTAGCAGTTAAGGGGTTAAATGCCATATTTAAATCAATTACATTTTTTATTTTTCCTCTTATAATGCAGTTTATTTTCTCTGAAATTACGTTAATGCTTAGTGTAGAAAACACAAAAAAGAAGGCGCCTCTTGTGCAATATCCTCTATTCAATTGTCCACCACACCACCACCATGAACAAGTATTCACTTGGAATATTGACTGGAATTATACATACGTACAGACCAGCAATGCACACTCAGGGACTCAAAGCTGCTCCCCTATACAGCATCTAGTATCTCACAGACCATATGTAGGCTGCTCTCCCCAATAAAACCCCACTCTCGAGGCCAAGGAACATGGAAAACAAAGAACACACAAGGGGGGCGCCAATAGTGCCTGAAAACTGAGAGTAATAATATCAAAATTATGTAGATGTAAATGTACTCACATTTTACATATGCTGTGTAGTGAACATGTTACACACAGCTAATGGACATACAGAGAAAACTATTACCATCTCTGTTCAGTACCATTCGATCCTCCTCCTCCTTTACTCAGGACGCGATTAACCGGTAATCCAGCTGCAGGCAAGCTGAATCATTTCTTCACATTTTTTTATTAAAATCATATACCATTACAAAATCACTGTGTATTTCTCTTATGCGTTTTGCAGCAACAGTGCCTGTGAAATGTGAGTACATTTACATCTATATAATTCTGATATTATTACTCTGTGATCAGGCACTATTGGCGCCCCCTTTGTGTGTTCTTTGTTTTCCTTAATGCTTAGTGTATTGACCTTGCTACCTCCATAGTGAATAAATTAAAATACTGTTACAAACATCTTTCGAAGCCAAGTATCTATTTACTATGGGTTTAATTTGACTCCTTTGAGCAGTTTTTGTTTGAAATAGGAGTTGCTTCTTGTGTCTTGTGTGCCTCTGATTAACCTTTTAAGAACCAGAGAGTTTGCCCTTAAAGTGTTATATTTCTACCCAGATGATTGCACTGCACAAGGAGTAAGAACGTTGAGTGGAGACAGTTAGTTCTGGGAGCCTTGCTATTTTATTATGCAAAAAAAAGGGGGTTTATGGTTTTAACCCCTTTGGGTTCTAGTGATGCCTCCAACTCCTTGGTTTTGCAAGCCGCTGGGGACATCAGTAGTATCCAAGAGGTTAATGACGGGTAAGAGTAGGGCAGACTTTCTGGGCCACAGTATTGTGGTGGTAAATCTTCTTTTCCAGTTCTATGTGTCTGTGAGTAATCTCAATGTACCACATCTCCAAGCAGTAAATTCATGCATGGGTGATTCCCTTTAAATTCATTTTAATGACTCCCTAGATATTTAAACTGTGTGTTGACTTAAGTATTAAAAATTACAAACAGGGATCTAATTCTTGACTTCAGTGTCTGAGTATGGAGCTAAAATGACACATTTAGCATTTCCAATCAGAAATCTGTCATACACAGGCTTGCGTAATAGCTTCTGTTGATCTCAAAATAACAGGCGTGAAATCATAAGGTGTGTGATAGCAATAAGTTATTTGTACTTTGTTGTGATATATGCTTGATATAATAAAATATAATCAAACTAGTTCACCTGCAAAATCTATACTGTGAGCAATACAGAGCAAGTCAGGCTGTGATTAGATAGGGGGAGAGAGAATATTCAGTGAACTATATATCTCTGACTCACACAGCATTATAAAAATGCCAAGTAGTAAATAAACGTGTATTGTGTTGTGATACTAGCTGACTCATAACCATATACAGAAAGAAAACAATGTAGGTGTAATCAGGCATTCTTGCATATTGTCTACAAATAAATTTGTTTTCTACAGAACATGACTGCAGTGTAAAAACTAACATGATAGGATATTTTGACAGTTCTAAATCTTTATTGATCTGCTCTCTTTCATCCTTCCAGGGCTTATGATGTCATTTGTGTCACCAGTGATCGCTTAACGTTTTAAGGAGCAGAGGTGTGCAATGCATTAAAAGCATTGCACAACCCTGCAGTCCTTATAGTGTTACAAACTGTAGTACAAATCTTTGAAGACATTAATACTTTTTGAGTGCTAATGTTCACAGTTTAGTGGGCCATATGTATAAAGTCAATGTGTGGAAGTTCTGGAGCAGACAGACTGCATTGTAAGAGACAGAAAAACTTTCATCCACATCACATTTAGCCCCAAATCCTTAATATGTTAGTGATATACATAGAAATAATTGTCATTTGCAGTATAAGTCCGGCATAAGTAAAAGAGCGAACATTTTAGGCAGACAGGCACCGGAGAACAGAGCAGACCTCTTGCAGATCCAGCATCTCTGCGTCTGCACTGTCCGTCCCCTTCAACTCCACGATTGGCGAGTTGAATGCCTTTGTGCCGAAAGGCACGGGAAGGGACTGACAACTGAGAGCGCCTACAGCAAGATCCCAGCTGCTGCCGGCCTGCCGAAAACATTCTCTCTCTTACTAATGCTGAACTTTTACTGCAAATTACAAGTATTTCTATGTTGATCTCTAACATATTAAAGATTTGATGTTCCACTTTAAATGGGGCTTTTAATCACCTTATTGCTAGAGAAGGCTCCAACTCATTGCAGAGCAATGCTTTGGAGACTTCTGTGGCATTCAGTGTGTTAAAAGTCTAATTTAAATAAATGGAAATATTTATTTATTTATTTAGAAAATTGTTCAAGTTTTCAGGTATGTTCTGGAGAGCTTTTACGGTAAAAAGTTACACATTTATACACAAGCAATAAAAAAAAACACATATTTTAAACAGAGTTAATTGTTGCCTTTAAATAAAGAAGCAGCTTCTTTTAGTGCTTTTAAAGTGGGAGAAGATTTGGTAAGGTAGGTTGTTCCAGGCTTTCTGAGCTCTATAGGAAGAGGCAGATCGATCCGCTTTGTGAGTTTAGAATCATCAGTAAGTTACTGGCAGTGGATAGGATTAGATGTCTGGATTAACATGTTACACTAGTTAGTTTTTTGAGTGCCAAAGGGGTATCCAATGCATTTCCTTTCAATGTTTATAGGATACCCCTCTTGCACACACAAGGTTAACCCCTTACCGACCCTTGACGGTCATAGAACGTCATGGGTTGTTTTGAGTTAAAGACCCATGACGTGCTATGACCGTCATGGAATTCTGGGCTCCCCCCACGGCTGCATGCCGTTCAGGGAGTCTGGAAACTAAAAAAAAAAATGCTCCGTGGTCCTTAAGTGACCGCCATGTGCGTGCGCAGCCGGTCCTTAAGGGGTTAAACATTTCACAATGATGGGAATTGTTATTGCATTAGAGAACTAAGAAGCATAGTTAGTATATACTATTATATTATGTATTGAGTTGGCAAAGATGGATTTATGGTGCAGAAATATATACTACATAGTAATGTTTAACAAAAAAAGCAGCTCCGTTTAATCTTCATAGAATTTGGACCATGGATAGTGTTATTTCTCTGTCGGCCAATACAGGTTACTGGTAACTCTAGGTAGGTGATACACCCCTTTAGTTTTAGGCAGGAACAATTCTAGAATTGTATGCAGGGGGTGGAGCCTACCTTCCCTCCTTGGCTGCAGCTAGCCAACCACTCCAGAAAAATTTGTTCCTTGGTGAAGATAACTCAGGCAAGAGAACAGTTGTGCTATAGCTTTAGAAGTTTTTTATTTTTCTGTTAGAAATGGAATACCACCATTAGGCGGATTACAATAACTGACAATACCTTTAGATGTGGCTAGCTCAGTGACCAGGTGCTTTTTGTGGACCTTAAGCCCTGGGGGGAAAATCTTGGCTACAAGTTCTTTCCTCAGGAGTTGCCCACCGAGGCTGCTTCTTTAAACATGGTAATCTGACAGAAGAGCTGCAGGAAGGGTGAGCAACCCTTTGAGTGCTGCAGGTCCACATGTCCCACAGTGCCTCTCCGCACAGGGGTTTTTCATTTGGAGTTCCTATTGCACACTCCTGCACTCACTGGGTCTACATGTATGTCTGTTGGGTGTTTGGAGCAGGTTTATGTGGTACTTAACCCTTTAGCTGCTGGTTTTGTATTCATTTGGGGGGGGGTCTAACACTTTTCCCACTGGCTCAGTGTTTTTTTTGGGTATTCTAACATGTTCTAGTGATGTTTCATGTCTTTTAGTTTTACACTTTCAATTTTGTAAAATTTGAGTTTCGATTTACCGCATAGGCGCCATTGCTCCATTCACTCTTATGGGACTGTACAGATGTGTACCGACACATCTCTGCAACTGTTTAACCTAGCGACTTCAGAGATGGCTCATTTTACTTCTCTTCCCTTGCTCTATCATCTGGTTCATGTTTCTAGTGTGTTGGGGGGCTCAGGGGGCTTCGGGCACTGTTTGGGGTAGTTTTCCCAGAAAAGCACCCCAATTTTCCATGAGCGCTTGCTTCACACGCTCATTTCTGATTGGCTCCCGCCTCTGCAGCCATTTTGTGATATTTCCAGAACGAGTATCCTACGCAGGGCTTGGAGACTCCTTCTCTCCTCTGCTGATTAACCCTTCGCCTGCCAGATAAGTCTATTTTAGCGATTTCTGGGGTGAAACTTTAATCCTACACACTGTATTTGGGTGATTTCTTATAGAATAAGATTATTTGACACCGTGAGAATGTCTATACCGTTGGAGCTTGGGGCCAGACCTAAGACTAAGGATGCTGTGGTCTCTGTATCCCCAATTGCGCATTTTTCTTCCTGTTATTCAGGGTTACCTAGTGAATTCTCAGGTCCTTTATGCCCAGCATGTTCTGATGTCCCTGAGAGTCTTCCAGGGACCTCCAGCCATGCACCCAGTTTGGGTGCAAAAGTTCAAGGCTGCTACTAGGGACCTTAGATCCACATTGCAGCTCTTTCCATCCCAGTTACAGGGGGTCATTCTTGGCAGACCCCTTCCTCCGTCAAGTCTTCCCTGCCAAAGCCCTGACGTGTCAGATTCCTCTGAGGAGGAACTGCTGGTGGATTCAGATGTTGAGGAATGTTCTGTGGTGGGCTCCTATCAGTTTTTTGGGGACCCTTTTGGGGCTGATCCTGAGCCCTCGGCTGAGGGCCTGATCAGGGCTGTTTTTAAATACCCTAAACATTCCATTAGTACAGGAGGTTCCTTCTGATGTATTTCAGGAGTCTAAAAAAGCCCTTTACTTGCTTTCCACCTAACCCCACTCTTGACCGCCTTGTGTCTGAAGAGTGGAAGTCTCTGGACAGGAAACCTTCTGTCTCCAAGAAATTTGCCTAGCTTTATCCCTTTTCTGAGGCTGCCTTTGCTCAGTGGGTTCATCCTCCCAAAGTGAATGCTCCTATCTCCAGGCTATCCAAGTCTACTGCCTTGCCAGTGTCTGATGCGTCTGCTCTAAAGGACTGGACTGACAAGAAACTTGAGGTCTCCCTCAAGTCCATCTTTGCCACTGCTGGTTCTGCCATGTGTCCAGCGTTCGCAGCAGCATGGGTGAACTGGGCCATTGCGGCCTGGACTGAACAGCTCACTCTTGCTGTCCATCAGGGTGCTCCTACTTCGGATATGTTGCGCCTCCTTGCCAACATTTCTGAGGCACAGCACTATGTTTCTGCTGCCTTATTTGATGCCATCCGTTTGGTGGCTAGGGTTTCCACCATGTCTTTGGTTGCCAGATGGGCTCTTTGGCTCAAGATCTGGTCTGCTGACACTGCTTCTAAGAAAGCATTGCTCTCCTTGCTTTTTCAAGGCACTTCTTTGCTTGGGCCAGATCTTAAGGATCTGATCAGTGAGGCCACAGGGGGGTAAGAGTACACTTCTACCCTTAGTTCCTAGGAAGAAAACACCTCTTAAGTGTAACCGGTATTTTCTTTCCTTTCGGAATGAGACACGTCCGGCGAACCAGACTGTCCCCTCAGCTCCCCGTACCTCCTCCAAGCCCAAACAGCAATGCAAGCCCAAGGTCTCCTCCAAGCTCAAGGCTTACAAGCCTTCTTCGGCATGACTCACCGAACCCGGGTCCACACTCTGCTGTGGGTGGTCATCTGCGTAACTATCACAGCATTTGGGAGGATTCAGTGACGGACCCATGGGTTTTGCAGATGGTGACAGAAGGGTAGAGAATCCCTTTCATCTCTCTCTTCATCCCTTTCGCTTCTTTCCTTCTCATACGCCTCAGTGCGCAGAGAAACGTCGTCTGTTCGACGGCGCTGTTCGGGGTCTTCTGGACAAGGATGTTCTAGAGCCGGTTCCAGTTCAGGACAGAGGTGTAGGTTTTTACTCAAACTTCTTTGTAGTCTCCAAGAAGGACGGCGGTTGTTGTCCCATTTTGGATTTAAAGGATATCAATTCCTTTGTGATCTGGACTCATTATCACCAGAAGCCTCTATGAATGGTGATTGCTGCCATGTCCCAGGGGGAATTCCTTGCATCTCTGGATCTTTAAGATGCATATTTACACATTGCCATTCATCCAGAGAGCCGGCAGTACCTCAGATTTGCCTGCGACTGGGAACATTTTCAGTTTTCAGCTCTTCCGTTTGGTCTGACGACAGCTCCTCAAGTCTTCAACCGTGTCCTGGGAGCCTTAGTGTTTGTCCTCCACCGAGACAGCATGAGCTACTTCTGACCTGCTTCTGAAAGCCCCTTCAGCGGAACTTTTTCATCAGCAGGTTCAGCAATGCATTCATGCTCTCACCCATCTCAGGTGGATCATCAGCTTGGACAAATCAGATCTTGTTCCATCCCAGCATCTGGTCTTCCTGGGCCTTCTCTTCGACACTCAAGAGAGCATGGTGTTTTCATGGATGAGGTAGCTCACCGGATCACCCACAGGGTTTCTGCGGTTCTGGCTCAAGATCCAGTTCCAGCCAAGAAGCTGTCATCTCTAGTGGGGAAATTCATTTCCACCATAGAAGCGGTACCCTTTGCCATGGCGCACACCAGGGAACTCCAGCGGTTTGTGATCCAGGTGTGCAGGGGTCAGCCGGACCTTCTGAAGATGTCAGTGTCCCTCCCTCTTAATGTGGAACGGAGTTTGTTGTGGTGGCTTGACCTCTCCAATCTGCTGAAGGGCAGGTCCTTTCTGGTATCCTTTTGGACCATGGTGACGACAGATGCCAGCCTCTCCAGCTGGGGAGCGGTCCTGGGTCACCTGAGTGCTTAGGGTCGGTGGTCTCCACAGGAATCTCTCCTTCTCATCAACATATTGGACATCTCAGCTGGAAGACTGTCCAGTCAGGGTAGAGTCCGACAACGCCATGGCCGTGGCTTACATCAACAAGCTGGGTGGAACAAGAAGACTCGCCGCTTGGTTACAGGTCCTGGCCAGAAGAACACATTCCTCCCATATCCGCAGTGCACATTCCTGGCGTAGACAACGTCATGGCGGACTTCCTCAGTCGACACACAGCGGAGAGTGGGAGTTGCACCCACAGGGGTTCACCCTCATTGTTCAGAAATGGGGTCTTCCTTACATCGACCTGATGGCGACGACACAACAGAAAGGTTCCGAGGTTCTGCTCTCGATGGAGGGACCCTCTAGCTCTGGCAGTGGATGCAATGTCCATTCCTTGGTTATTCCCTCTGGCCTACATCTTTCCTTCCCTACCAGTGTTGCACAGGGTGTTACGGAAATTGCGACTGGAGAGTTGTCCAGGCATTCTAATTGCTCTGTACTGGCCTCAACAAGCTTGGTTTCCGGAGCTTCTGGATCTGTCAGTGGCAGAGCCTTTCCAGCTCCCTTGCTGTCCAGATCTTCTTCTACAGGGTTACCTGTGGAAGGAGGATGTTCATCGTCTAGCCTTGATGGCTTGAAAATTGAATCCTCAATATTGAGGAAGAAAGGGTTTTCTTCTGGTGTGGTGGCTACTATGCTCAGTGCCCTCAAACCTGTTTCTCCCAAGATCTTCCATCGTGTCTGTTTGACCTTCCTGTCCTGGTGTGCTGACAAGGACCTGTCTCAGGAATTTGATCTGCCTATGGTCCTGGCCTTTTTGCAGGACGGTGTGGATAAGGGCCTCAGTTTGAGTTCCCTTAAAGTTCAGATGTCTGCTCTCTCTGCTTTCTGTCAGAGGTATATTGCAATCCTTCCCGATGTCAAGGTTTGGTTTTCTTCCAGGGCGTTGCTCTTACTCGTCCTGCCTTCAAGATTCCTGCTTCTCCATGGGATCTTATCATGGTTTTGGGCATTCTTCAACGCCCTTCATATGAGTCCTTGGCTACTATTCCTCTACGCCTGTTGATGTGGAAAATGGCCTTTCTCCTGGCGATTCTGTCTGTCCGCCGTGTCGTGGAGTTACATGCTCTGTCCTGTAAACCACCCTATTTGGTGTTTCACAAGGACAAGGCGGTGCTTAGCGCCTCTAAGGAGTTTCTTCCGAAGGTTGTTTCAGAGTTCCACATCAATCAGGAGATTGTGGTGCCCTCTTTCTGCCCTTATCCCACTTCTGACAAGAAGAGGGATCTCCACTTGTTAGACATGGTGTGTTGTCTCAAGTTTTATGTACATTGCACTGAGACTATCAGGCAATCAGACGTGTTGTTCGTCATTCATGAGGGTCCTAGGGCAGGAAGACCTTCATCCAAGGTGACTATTGCTTCTTGGATCAAGTCCACTATTCATAAGGCTTATGAGCTGAGGAAAAAGGCTGTCCCTTTCAGGGTCACGGCTCATTCTATACGATCTATTGGGGCTTCTTGGGCTTACAAGAATCAGGCCTCTGCTGATCAGTTGTGCAAGGCTGCCACCTGGTCGTCTGTGCACACCTTTTCGAAGCACTACTTGTTGATGTACTGGCATTGGCTGACGCCAGCTTTGGGAGAAAAATCTTGCCTGTCTAGGATTTTCTTCTTTTCTTAGTGCTTCCTTCACTTTTGAGCCCCGCTGGCCCTAGTTCAGTGTTGGTTTGTTGTTACCCCTGCTCAGTGTCTGTTGACACTTCATTGTTTGTTGGGCTATCTCTGATCTGATGGTTCATATCTGCTCTGGTGACTTTGGGGGCCTTGCACCTGGTCCTTGCCTTACTTCCCGCCTCTGGGAAACTCAGTGGTTGGACATCCCAGAGTTACCAGTAACCTGTATTGAACAACAGAGAAAAGATGATTTTAGTCTCACCTGTTAAATCCTTTTCTCTTAGTCCATACAGGTTACTGGTCTCCCACCCTGTCAAGGGACCATACTTGGCTCTCCTGTGGCAGACTGTGGGGGTCCTTCGGGGTCATGCTTACAGGAGTCTTCTTTCCCTTCACTATCTAGCCAATAGTTAGTGTCTCAAATCTTTCTGGAGCTGGTTGGCTAGCTGCAGCCAAGGAGGGAAGGTAGGCTCCACCCCCTGCATACAATTCTAGAATTGTTCCTGCCTACAATTAATGAGGTGTATTGCCTACCCAGAGTTACCAGTAACCTCTATGAACTAAGAGAAAAGGATTTAACAGATAAGACTAAAATCCTCTTTTCAGTACTGTCATAGTTGTAGTTCAAGAGTAAATGAATGATAAAGTATCCCCCTCCCACCCCCTTTACCTAGTATAAGCCGCCTCCCCTCAGATGTGGAATCTGGTTGCTTGAACGGACAGCTCGCAGGGAAGGACAATCTTCTTTCTGTGAGCAATAAGGAAAACCCTGCCCCCTCTTGACAAAGGAGGGCAGGTTTTTCCTCATGTTCTCTGAAGACTGTCCCTCCCTGCGAACCATCCGGACAGTCTTGCTGCTCTGAGGTGAGCAGTGTTATATTAGTAAACTGGGCAGAAGGAGGATATTTTATCATTCAATTACTCTTGAACTACAACTCTGACAGTATTGAAATAACACTCTCCATGGCCCAAATACTATGAAGGTTAATCAGAGCTTCTTTTTTGTGAGACATTACTATCCCTTTAACACTTACTCTTACATGGGGACTTAAACAATGATTTTTTCTAAACAGAGAAACCTGCTTTAGGATAAGGTATGAAGACCAAAAGTAAGGTTGGGGTCCAGCCACATAAGATGTTTGCAGGAGTCAAGCAGGGCCAAGTTAGTCTTTGTTACTATGGTTAAATAGGTATTGTGGAGTATAAGCAATTTTTAAGCTTTGTTTCAACTACAGCTGTGACAGTTTTGTCAGTGTTTAAGAGTTGTTTACTTTTAGTGATCCGTCTTTCAATTCCAAAGAAAACTTCTTATAATCCTGCCCGAAGTCATGCTGTGTTTTGGCTTTTTAGTGTAGTTTATGGTCTCATCTGCATACATGGGCACAGAAGATACTGTGCTAAATGTGTGCAGATCAGTTTGTTCCTTGTGATGCAGTTGATCTTCTTGATAATTGCACATCTTTATACATAATGTCCTATATTTTGCCCTCAAAGGGTTTATGTGTATATAACATTGCTTTTAGTGTTTCAGGTCACAAATGTCACTGCATCAGACATTCAAGTATTTGAATAAGTGTCGTATAATAACTAGGTTTGCAGGGAAATATCATCAATAAGTGCATTCAGCTAAAGGCTTATCCTACATAAAACAAAGGTATGTTCTTGACAAATCTAGTGGAATATATGAATAAAGTAAAAGAGGAGCAATTCTGAGGCAAACCAACAGCACCATAGGTGACAAATGAAAATTCACATGATTTACAATACACAGGAATGTGAGTACAGAATAACATTAATCCATTTGGGTGAAGGTTCAATCAGACTAGATCAGGAGTGTCAGGTTTTTTAAAGAATGCATGGGTGATTTCAGTGAAACTGGATAATATTTCATTTAACATAATACATTTGATTTTGTCCAGAAGTTCAGACAGTAGTGGATCTATCAGCTAACAGAAATTTCTCTTACGTAAATTTGTGATATTCTTCTACTCCTTATGGAAACCTTCATCTGGTTTCATCAGAAGTAAATGAATGCGAGAAGACCTAAGACTAAGGGCTCAGAGGCATTGCTTACCCCCTTGCTTACTATTCCTCATGTCTAGAGAGTATTCTGGATCTCTCTGCCCCTCTTGTACTGTGGTCCCTACTACTCCACTGGGCCCCTCCAGTACTGAAAAAGAGCCAGCTTGGTTTAAAACACTACTGTCTTCAGTGGCCCAAATTCCATTCTCCCTTCTGGGGATTCTTCATTCTTGGAAGCACTACTCTGATTTTAAGTATGTGACCCCTTTCTCTGAGTGTTCCACAGCTTCTAGGGCCCTCCTCTGAGGAGGAATTATCGGGAGGAGAGGATGGGGAATATGAGGATATGGACTCTTCCTACCTGTGTGGTCTCGTATGAGATGGAACCCCTTCTCTCTGCTGAGGGGCTCATTAGGGCTGTGTTAGAGACACTTCATGTCACTGACACTACTGATGAGGGGTCTTCCTCTACAGATGTCTTCCAGAGGAGTAACAAATCTTCTCCTGGATTAGTGGAAGACCCCTGATGAGGTGGTCCATCACCAAACGGTTCTCTAGACAGTACCTTTTTCCGAAGGCCACTTTGGTCCAGTATCCAGGCTAGTCAGGACTGAAGGATGCAGTGGATAAAAAGCTGGATTCTATTCTCAGGGCTGATTTTGCTTCCACTGGGGCAGTGCTGAAGCCTCTTTTTGCTTCTGCCTGGGTTAATAGGGCTATTGCCGTGTGGGGTGATCAGCTCATGGAAGCTGTCCTTGCTGATTCTTCCAAGGTGGATCTGTTGGTTTTCTTAGCCAACATGAAGGAGGCCAACACTTATGATTCTGAGGCTCTCTTTGAGGCTGTCCGGTTGTCTTCTAAAGCCTCAGCCTTTTCTGTGACTGCACAACGTATCTTGTGGCTAAGAATCTGGCCTTTGGATCAATCTTCTAAGAACGCTCTTGTTTCCTTGCCATTTCAGGGCAAGTCCCTGTTTGGGCCAAAATTAAAGCAGATCATTAGTGATGCTACTGGGGGCAAGAGCACTTAGAGCCTCAGATGCCCACCCAGTGTCTGACTATGGAGAGGAAACTGTGTCTTTTTTTGTGCGCCCCCCCCACCCACCCACCAAGAGAAGGCACAAAGACGGCAGGGTTTGTAGGCTTCCCACGCACGCCCAAGCCCAGATATTCGTGGCAGCTCAAGCGAAAAACTCCAAGGGCTAATGTCAAGCCAGCTTCAGAGTGGTGGAATCCTGGTCCTCTGGTCCCTGTAGGGGGGTGTCACAGCACGTATCCTAGGTCCAGCGTCGTCTGGCTGGACGTTGCTGGGGTACTGGCGGCGGGAGAGGCGCTCTGGCGTCACTCTATGCCTGCGGCCTGGTCGCGTCTTGAACCTCCCACGGCTGGCCGTGTCGTTTCCCCAATTGATGCCGTAGTGTAGTATGTTGCTGGAGGTGACACATCTCCTCAGTCAGCGGCGTCACTTGCAGGCGCGTATTTGTATGTATGCCGCACGTACCTTTTAAGACCTTGGGCGAGTTAAGACTCCTCCCTGCTACTTCCTGTAGAGGTTAAAAGGGCGATGGACTGCTAGTCCAGTTGCCCTTACGTTGGTGTTTGTTGCAGTTGTTTATTTTTTTTGTAGTGCTCCGTGCATGACCTAGGCTTTGTGTGACCATCCATCCTGGTGCTGACCTGTGGCTCTGTCTGACTACTCTTCCTGCGTTACCCTTTGGCATAGCAGACACCCAATATGGTGCAGACCTGTGGCTCTGGCTGACTACCAGCTCCGTCTATGACGTAGGCTTGTCTGACCATCCATCCTGGTGCTGACCTGTGGCTCTGTCTGTCTACTCTTCCTGCATTACCCTTTGGCTTAGCAGACCCCCAATCTGGTGCAGACCTGTGGCTCTGGCTGACTACCCGTGCCATGTATGACCTAGGCTTGTCTGACCATCTATCCTAGTGCTGACCTGTGGCTCTATCTGACTACTCTTCCTGCCTTACCCTTCTACATAGTAGACACCCAATCTGGTGCGGACCTGAGGCTCTAGCAGAATCTTCTCTGGTTTCTGTGCTCGCCATTCTGAGACTACCATTGGCGTCTGCCTAGTCTCTAGCAGAGAGGTTACTCTAAACGGCAGCCTATTTCTGGTAGGAATTGCTAGCTTCTTCTGTACTCTCTGTGATTGCTGCTATTTTACTATCTGTATGTCACGGTTATCAATTCTTGATAACCATAACAGGGGGGCTTCTTTGAGTTTTTGGAGACATCTGGGAGTCCTCAGTCATGGACCAGTGGCTTTTACACATAGATTTCATATAGATTTCAGATTCCATCTTCTGTTTTGTTTCTTTTTGTCCAGGGCGCCAAAGAAGCCAGACAAGGTATGGGTGTTTCAAGAGTGAACTCACTTTTGGAAAAGAAGATTCTAATTCTACTACCTCTCCAAAAGCGCGGTTCAGGTTTTTATTCCAATTTGTTTGTGGTCCCAAAGAAGGAAGGTGGCTGCCAGCCATTTTGGACCTCAAGTGTCTCAACCACTATGTGGTGACTATGTGCTTCAAGATGGAATCTTTGAGTTCAGTCATCGCAGCAATGTGCCTGGGGGAGTATCTGGCATCTTTAGACATTCAGGATACATACTTCCATATCGCTATCCACTCAGACAGAAAACACTATCTGTGATTTGCCTAGGGCTCTGATAACAACCAGTTCTTCTCTCTGCAATTTGGTCTGGCTTTTGTACTTTAGGTGTTCACCAGAGTCATGTGGGACTGGGTGGCCTACATTCATAGCCGGGGCATCTCCATGGCACCTTATCTGGATGACCTTTTGCTTAAGGCTCCATCAGCAGAGCTCTTGACCCAGCAAATCCAGGACTGTACTCGACTCTTGGTCCAGCATGGATGGATCTTGAACATGTTGTAGTCATTTCCAGTACCATCCCAGGAGCTGGTGTTTCTAGGCATGATGTTTGATACCCTCCTGGGAAGGGTCTTTCTATTGGAGGAGAAGATCCTGCAAGTGATGCAGGAGGTGTCTTAGTCCCTGCAGTGTCCCTCGGCGAATGTCAGGGACTCCATGAGTGTTGAGCAAGCTGGTGTCCGCGCTGGAAGCTGTACCATACTCTCAGGTGCACACCAGGGAACTTCAGAGACTTCTCTTCCAGAGGACTCTGGGAATACGACTTTCCTGGAACGGCAGATCTCCCTCTCTCCGGAGGCCAGCAGGGACTTTCAGTGGTGGTTGCACAGACACAGCCTGGAAAAGGGGAAACCCTTTGTGATTACAGAATGACGCAAGTCATGACAGACGACATCCTGAGTGGCTGGAGTACGGTCCTGGGTCACCTGGGGTCCAGGGCAGGTGGACTGTGGAGGAGTCCCTTCAGTCCATGAATATTCTGGAACTCAGAGCTATTCGTCTGTCCCTGTATACTGGACTCCTCAACTGCAGGGACAGCCAGTAAAGGTACAGCTGGGCAACGCCTCATCAAGGGGGCACTCGAAGTGCCGCCACATGGTATGAGGTGAGGTACGTTATAGGCTGGGCAGAAGCCCATGTTCTGCCTATCTCCAACATGCACATTCCAGAAGTAGAAAATGTGCTGGCGGACTTCCTAACTTGCCAATTAGTTTTTCCTTCTCCTCATACCCAGGGTTCTCAGGAAGATCAGGATAGATGCTGTGACAGTCATTCTAGTTGCTCTTCATTTGACAAGGAGGCCATGGTTTGTCGACCTGGTGAGTCTTTCCATTCAGGATCTGATCCACCTCTCTCCCAGACTGGACCTCTTTTTCCAGGGCTACCTATGGAAGGAGAAAGTAGAACAACTGGCTTTGATGGCAGGGCTATTGAAGCGCACATCTTGAGGAGGAAATGGTTTTCCACTGAGGTTATTTCAACTATGATTCAGGCTCAAAAGCCTGTTTCTTCTAAGGCCAACTACAGGGTGTGGTCTACCTTTCATTAGTGGTGTGTGGAACTTGCAAGAGTTTGACCTACCTTTGTTCACTCCATCCTGGAGGAAGGATAACACCAAAGATTGAAGGTTCAGATTTCAGCTCTTTCTGTGTTCTTCCAGAGATGTCTTGCCACCATTCCAGATGCAAAGGTGTTCCTTCAGGGAATGGCTCATGTCTTCCCTGCCTCTAAGGGTCCCACTTCTCCTTGGGATGTTAATCTGGTACTGGGTGTTTTACAGCAGCCTCCTTTTGAGCCCTTGGCTACCATTTCTCTGTCAGTTGATGCTCAAGATGGCTTTCCTGTTGGCAGTAGTCTCAGTTTGCAGAGTTGCTGAGTTGCAGGCTTTGTCTTGCAAACCCCCTTTCCTGGTTTTTGATATGGACAAGGCGTTTCTTCATACCTCCCTGGAATTTCTTCCTAAGGTGGCCTCTGAGTTCCACATCAATTAGGAGATTGTTGTGCCTTCTTTTTGCCCTGACTCTCAGTCTGACAAAGGAGAATGATCTTCATCTGTTAGACTGGGTGCATTGCCTTATATTTTATATTCATCGCCCGACCCTTTTCACAAGGCTGACTCTATTTGTTATTCCTGAGGATCCCATGGCAGGTGAGGCTGCCTCCAAGGTCACTGTGGCTTCATGGATCAAGTCTATCATACCCCAGCCGAAAGAAACATGTTCCCTTCAAAGTCAAAGCACATTCCATTAGTTTTGTGGGGGGCTTTCTGAGCCTGCAAGAATCAGGCCTCAGCGGAGCAATTGTGCAAAGCAGCGATTGGTCCTCTCTGCATGCCTTTGTTAAGCACTACCGTGTCAATGTTCTGGCTTCAGCTGGAAGGTCCTGCAGGCAGTCTTGTCTTTCTAAGGACCTGCACGCTTTCTTACTATACTGTCATTCAGTTGTTTGAGCCCGTTGGCTCTTGTTCTTGTGTTCTGTGGTGTTCAGTATCCATTGACACTTTTTTCTGTTTGGGCTGTTCAAGTTCTGGATAGTCCTAGGGAACTCCAGTATCATGGGGATAGGCATAAGGTCATTTCTTCTTTTTTCCCCATCACTGAGAGCTTAGTGTTGGTATATCCCCATGGTACCTGTGTTCCATAGTGGACATAAGAACAAATAGTATTTTAGTGTTCTTACCTGTTAAATACTTTTCTCTATAGTCCATATGGAACACAGGTCTCCCACCCAGGGAAAACAACCTTTCATTTTGGTCTTGCCTGTTTGGGCTGCGGAGTCTATTCTTGAGTCTCTTCTCACAGGAGATTCCTTTCTCTTTTGCTTGCCTTGTGGGTGTGGCTTTGGTCACATCCTACTGGGATTCAAGACATGGGCTGGTTAAGCTGGAGGAGAGCCTGGGAGTCTCTACCCACATGACTGTCTTTTTGACATGTGTCTTTCCCTCCACAAGAAGGAGTCAACCTCATGGTACCTGTGTTCCTTTTCTCTATAGTGCATATGGATTTAAAAGGTAAGAACACTAAAATCCTATTTTAAATCGTGAAGATTCTTTTATATGTCCCCTATGGTGCAGTTGGTTTGTCCCAGAATGATTCCATATTTTTTTTTTTATATATATATACATAAGGCACTTAGACTGAAGGTTATGTAAAATCCAACAAGGTCAGTGTATGCAGAAAGCAAAATGAGTAATTCTGGAGCAAACCAAATGCACCATAGGGGGACAAAAATTACCCACATTCCTTCTGATTAAATGCTAGAGAGGTGTCTAATCTTAAATCGATGGGCATTTTATATTGCGCTATAGTGCAATGGGTTTGCTCCAGAAATTTTTTTGCATATGACCCGACATATCCGTAACTATGAATAAAACACTTGGATTCTGTGTGTATGTGTGCAAATACTGTATAAATAGAAGAAAAAAATATATTTTTTTTATCAACAGACCAGAAACAAGGGAACAGTACCCAAATAAATTCATCCAGAGAGATGATACGGACCGATTCTACATCCTGAACACCCTGTTTAACTTGCCAGGTAACAACTGACTGAGATTATTTAAATACATGACTTCTGTTAGGTGTCTTTATTTTTTACAATAACTCATCTAGAAATTCGATGGGTTTGCTAATTTGATTCCTCAGTAAAACTGGTGCTGCAATTGCTTTTCCATTGCTTCTTCTGCCTGTTGCCTATTTCTTAATATATTTATACCAGAAATGCTCCCGTAATCACTTATGCTAAGGGGATGTCAAGGGGAAGGGTAAGGCGTATGGGTGTATCTGGCAATAATACCTGGTTGCACATATCCTGAAATGCTGTGGAGGCCTACATCTTGGAGCAGAAATGTGCTTCATTCATGGGTTCATATTTTTTTGCCCCATTATCATCCGCTGTTAACCCATACAATATTGTTCTCACTGATGATCATTTGAGAGTTGTTTATCATTTAATATTATCACCAAGTAGAAACATTAAAATATATATTTGCATTACTTAAAGGGACAGTAATGTCCCATAAAAAAATTATTCTTGTTTTGTAGCGGTTAAAAAAATAATTTTGGTGGCACGAATCCTATCTCTCAAACCCCTGTGGTTTGAGAGATATTCACCTGTAAAGTTTCCCTTCTCCTGATGTCAGCTGTAAAGCTAACAGCAGGAGATTTGAGTCATGCGACTCGAGGAGGCTCCTCAACAGAGCCGGAATCGCGTTATGTAAAAAGAACTACTTCATTGGAACAGTCTACAAAGTGTGCTTGCAACTCAGGCACACTTTATAGACCTTTCCAATGAAATAATTCTTTTTAAACCAGCCTGCACCATAGATCACAAATAAGAATTCCCATTGAGTTTAAATTGGGTGATTAACCCATCGAATGCTGAAAATTCTCCAATGCATTACTTTGCAAATCTCTTGAGAGTTCTAGCATTCACATGGATAAAATCCCAATTTATATTGTTGGTATCTTTGGGAATATTTGTCTCCTATAGTACAGTTGGTTTGCTCCAGAATTGGTCAATTTCTTAGTTCATAAGCTTGATTTAATTCTATTCACTAAGGTTCATGTGGGTAAACCAGTAACAAAATCAGAACAAATGCATTGCAACATAAATGTCTAGATAAAAGTGGAGCCGCACTGGGGCAAAGTAATTGCATCTTATACTTCAAATAAAATATTCACTCTGTTTCAATATCGAAATTTTGTTTGCCCCAGAATTGTCCCAGTGTTGTCTTGATAGCTATGGTGAACTGTTTTGTTTGCCCTGGGTTCGTCCCAGTGTTATTTTGATAGTTATGGCACAATTCTTGTGACTATATCAAGAATCTTGCCCCAGTTTGAACCTCTTTTGTTAGAAATCATACATTATGTGGGAAAAACTTCCATCATGCATTTGATTAAATGTACACAGTTAAGCAAACCCTCAGAATAATTTTCTATTTGTACTTTTACATTTCACTGAATTGTATTTTGCAAAAAAAGTATTTTTATTATAATGTTTACCCATGTTTGAAATGTAACCCTAATTATGTTGTTTTTTTGTTTTTGTTTTTTTACAGAAACCTACCTGCTGGCTTGTTTAGTGGATTTCTTCAGCAACTGTGACAGGTACACTAGGTAGGTATAGCTGCTAATTTTAAAGCTTGTGTTAGTCATCTGTCTTTAAAATAAAACAGCACATACGCATTTTAATAACTTTGATTGTTACAGCTAATCCATCAAGTACATTTACAATGTAAACGGAACGTCAGCAAACAATGAAGCATAGGCGGATTATGGGCAAAACATTCCACTAGTTATACTGTGTAATTAGTTTTGTTAATTTGTTTACATTCCAGAATAACACTGATTCACCCACTACATAGTAAAAGCAGGTATTTTGCATCATAGTTTTTTTTAAAGGATAGTTTCACTGCACGTTATGAATGAATAAAAAATGTTCACCTTCTCTGTAGAGCGCTACGGAACGTGATTGCATTTAACAGCTATCTCTTAGCTGAGGTATGAGCAAAATTTCAATGTTTAGAGTACACTGTTTAAAACGTCTTCCTAGAATAACAAAAGTGGAAGAACATACACACCCAAACCCACCCACCACTTTAAATATGTATGGCTCCATGAACAGGAAAAGGATCCTTTTCTTTTGAATGCCAGGTGGATGTGTAACATTACAGAACAAAGTTGCACACACTTCTGTGTCTCAATAGGATTTAAAAGAGTAAAACAACTTTATTTATGAAAACCTATATGGTATAGAGCTATTCCTGTTGAGTAAAACAAGGGCACTCCCACTTCTGTCAGTGGTTTTATTCAACATTTGTAAAAGCTCAAATAATCAGGAAGTGAATTTACTGCACGTTTACTTCCTGAAAGTTCTAACTGACAGGAAGTGACAGGCAGTTTCTATCACATTACTTTCCTCACCATTAGAATGTAACAAAATAAGTATTTTGAATTTGACTACTAGAAGGCACTGCTAATGTAAAAAAATACAGGTTTAAATGGTATTAACTCTGGAAATATGCATCTCACAGTCGTGGGAGTTCCCATATTTTACTGAACAGGAAACACCCTACAATATATATTTTTTTCCATTATAAAAATGTACTGCTCCTTTAAATATCAAGTAAAACAAAGGAGGAGACTAGGAGAGTAAAAGTTATACCTTTTATTGGCTGAAAAGCAATGCATTGTTCACCCCTCTGGCACTCAAAGGGATAATTATTTGTCCCCTCCTGTTTCACACTGACTATTTCTTCTCTCTGTTGATTTGTGCTGCAGCTGTGAAAAGGGGTTTAAAAATGGAGATCTCTTCATGTCCTTCCGGAGCATGTTCCAGGATGTTAGAGACGCTGTTGACTGGGTCCATTACAAGGTAATGTTAGATTCACTTATAAATTATAATGTTGTGGGTTTATTCCAGGGCTGGGTAATCTGAGGCTCCGTAGCTGTTTCAAACATAGATGCCTTTGTAGTGCTTTGGAGACAGTTTTAGGATCCAGGAACTTAAAAGCCCAATTTAAATCAATGGTGATTTATATTGCCCCCTGTAATGCTGTTGGTTTGCCCCAGGACTGATCCACAGTTGCCTTTATACATAAGGCCCAGTGTTTACAACATTTTGAATCCCTTCCCTAAAGTTTACATCCGTACTAGCCAATAGATTTGTGAGTTTAATTTTCCTCCACTTGTTGCCAGACCCATATAAAAGATAGGAGGGAAGTATTGGGCTTCATCTCACCTTTGTTCCTTGAGTTGACCAGCCCTGGCTTGTATACTGCTGCAAAATGCCTGGCTGACATCCATCTGACAAACTGGATCTCAGGTATCTGGGGCCATTCAAGGTTGAGACCCGTCTCTTTCTCTGATCTTCCATATGTCTCTACGTGAGCCCTACGTGGAGGCTCATTGTTCTTACCTCCCCCTTCTCCTCTGCCTCCTGTTACTGTGGATGACTCTGAGGAGTTCGTCATGGATGCAATATTTGACTCCCATCTCTCCAGTGGCATCCTTCAGTACTTGGTCAACTGTAAAGGCTAAGGGCCGGAGGAGCGTTCATGGGTACCAGCTTTGGATGTTCATACCCGACTTTGGTGTGTTGGTTCCACCAGTCCTTTCTGTCCAAACTTTCTGTGGCCTCCAGGAGGTAGTCCCTAAGGGAGGTTAGTGTCAGGTCCTTCTCTGACCATCTGATTTTTCTTGGCATTTCTTACCAGGTGTTCTGTTTTTCCTCTGTTCAGTTTTCCACACCTTGTTTTTTGATGCCCTTACTGAGCCGTTATCAAGTGCCCAGCACCTTGTGTCGGGGCACAATCAAAGTGTTTCTGTTGTGACCTAGTTCAGTAGTAGTTCCTGTGATTCCAGGGTTTGACCCAGCTTTCCTTTTGACTTACTTTACGTCTTCTGATCTTGCACTGGTTTGACCTTGGCTCCGTTGTATCGACTCCTCTCCTGCCTGATCCCCTATTGAGTATTTGTTTTACTCTAGAACGTATTCTTTTCTTTTATGAATAAGGACCTACACCATTAAATATGTTAGGTAGTAGTATATGTGTTTTGTGTGATATGGATGTGCCCCTCTTTTTTACGCTTTGCAGTTACATTTTTGTCGCATTTCAGCTGCACTTGAACTAATATAATTGTTATTTCTGGGTGAGTGTCCCATGACTTGGATCCTGAAGAATTTGTAGTGCACTGCACTGAACATGCTGATCAGCGTGTCCTGTACAAACTATCTGTATAAGGATAACTCCAGGATAACTTCATACAGAGAAAAGCTCCCTTACTCTTTCCAACTTAGTGAAACCCAACCAAACCTGGCCTTTTCTACTAAATCAGGGGTTCTCAATTGTTTTGGGGTGTTAAATTCCTTAGTTTCACAAAACATCTCAGTGGACCACTATCAATCAATCCATTTAACCCCTTGAATGCTAGAGATGTGTCTAGTGCATTGGTTCACAATGCTTTGGAGATTTTTCTTGCATACAGGGGGTTAAAAAGTATCACTGTAAAATGTATGTGAATCCTGGTTGTTAGTGCTAATACAAGATGAAATTATTAGGATAAAATGCATCATGTAACAGTTTATTGCATTTGATCCTTTTATTTTTATTTCTTAGAGGGGGCAAAAACAAAATTACACTGTATGAAATGTTTCCACCCTCCATATCTCCATTAATATTCAGAGAACCACGCATCTACTTTCTGTCACTCCACCCTTGTCCCCATCCATTATTACTTACATGTGTCCCATAGAACCTTTGTACTTATTGTACAGAACCCATTATGAGAGCAGGTTTGTTAAATGAAGGACTATTGACATGTTGAGTAATGTAAGTATCCTGCAGTACATCAGAAGAACATGCTGCTCCTCTCTGCGTCATCCAAATCATAATTATGCCCTCCAGTTATTATTGAAAATTACATCTTAATTATAGCTATAAATAGCACAGAGATGTAAAATCTCATTTTTATTTTACTACAGCCTTAGGATTCCAAATAATAATTAAAAAAAAAATCATCCAACTTGGTATAATAGATTTTAATATTCATTATCATGAGTGAAGTACCAATACAAGTATGGTCCAGAGTATAAGTGGTGCAATTCTGTGGTAAACCAGGAACATCATAGGTAACAAATAAAAAAAAATCCCCATTTGTTTAATTGAGGTTTTTAACTCTTAAATGCTGGAGAGGTCTCAGATGCATTGAACAGCAGTGCTAGAAGTGTCTAGCATTCAAAGACCATGGCAAGTCCTATTTCACTTTCCTCCATTGTGGAACACAGGAACCATGGATTATAGTATCCTCCTTTAGGAAACAGGGCACTTTTATAGAACAGTCTCTGGAGGTATAGGACCAGGCATCAGCATTATCTCTCCCATGTGACCTCTCTCAAGTCATATAAATTCAGATCTTGGTTAGTGACTACAGGACTCCCACATTACTCTGGGTAATCCGTTGCTCATACTGAATTGGCAGTAATCATGATAGATGACAATCTGAAGGGCTGGGGAGCTCATTAGGTTCTCAGATGGCCCAGGGCCTTTGGTTAACAACGAGAGTCTTCTGTACATCAGTGTGTTAGAACTTTGATCAATTCCCCTTGCTCTTCTGCATTGGTCCCAGCTACTGGGGTTTACCAGTGAGGGCTCAGGCTCAGTCTGACAATGCAACAGCAGTGCCTTATGTCAACTTCCAAGGAGGTACCAAAATCGCAGCAGCCTTTAAAGTTTGTCTGATTCTTGCTTGGACTGGTGCTCATGTTCCGGGTCTGTTTTGGCTGCGCACGTTCTGAGAGTGGACACGGAGTAGCACACTTTCTCAGCCATCAGTGTCTGGATCCTGTGAACTTGAGCTCAGCCAGACAGTGTTTGACTGCATAGTTCAGGTATGGTGTCTTCCGGTTGTGGATCTGATGGCAAAACTACAAGGTTCCCTTTTATTACTTCATAATCTGGGACTACACTATGTGTAATTGATTGTGTATATATTTAAAAGTTAAAAATTGCCCTGTTTTGTAGGAAAATTTCTTCTCTTCATGCAAGGCAAGTTTGATGCTTCACTCTGCACCAGGACTGCATGGAGAAGCTTCTAAGAGACCTTGTAATGTTCACGTGGTTGGCCGTGGTGACTTTGCCATGAGATTGGCACCCAAAGGGTTAAATCCTTCTCTCTTAGTCCATTGGAGACACATGACATCCTACCCTGAGAAAATATTTTGGATGTGTTTGGTTTTGAGGTGCTCTACCTCCTGGTGACTTTATCTTCCTATTCTTTGAGTTTGTAAGCTGACCTCCAGTGAAGAGTTGGCAGTTAAGGGGATTCTGGCGAGGGATATTTTACCCAATGGCCCCTGTGTCCCCCAGTAGTCTAAGAGAAAAGGATTTAACAATGACTACAAATATCCTATAATATTAGTTCATGTTGCCCATTACAGGGATGCTTACAAGTAGTAGCCTAACACAACATGTTGCGATTTTCCTGTGATCAACTCTAAATGGCAAAGCAGCAACATGGAAAGCCTTTATAGGGGCAGTCCAGGTATTCATGCAGATCATTACTCTTGATCATGGAGATGCACATTGTAATATTCAGCCACTGTTGGCCAGACAGGGATGTCAGGCAGTCATGTCTGGTTGACTTCCTATGTGCTTGCCAAAGTCTCTGCTACCCAAAACTCCTTAACCTTTTGAATGCCAGAGATGAATCCAGTACATTGCATTGACTATCTTTCTGCCTCTGAAAGGGTTAAATTGATGCCCAAGATACATATATTAATTTGCAATGTGGTGGAGATTTCTCTAGCATTCAGATTTGTATTTGTCCTCTATGATAGTGAAAACTAAACTACACTATTTTCTCTCTTGAATTTCTTTCAAGGAGGTTAAAGGGATAGTAATACTTAAGATGTAAAAAAATATATGTTGTAGGGTTTATGTCCCTGAATAAAACAAGGGTACTCCCACCGCTGAGAGATATTTTATTACAAATATTTATGGTCTACAGACCATAGCAATCCATAGGATGGTGGAGCAATAGCTCCACTGTAAATTTTCAGGCAACTGTGATATTGCACCTAAAAAATTCAAGTTTGAGCTGTTATTTTTTAATAAAATATCTCTCAGCAGTGGGAGTACCCTTGTTTTATTCAGGGGGATAAACCATACAACATATATTTTATTTACATTTTAAGTATTACTATCCCTTTAAGACTTATTTAGCATGCATGAGGTAAAGCGGTGTTCAGTAGCAAAACGAAGTAATGACTTTAATGATAGTTTCTCTTTAAAGAGATAGTAAAGTATCAAAATAAAAGCCGCTCCAATTAATCTTCATAGTATTTGGGACATTGAGAGTGTTATTTCAATACTTTCAGAATTGTAGTTCAAGAGTAATTGAATGATAAATTATCTCCCTCCCACCCCTTTTACTAATGTAATACTGCTCACCTCAGAGCAGCAAGACTGTCTGGATGGATTGCAAACGGGGACAATCTTCAGTGAGCATAAGGAAAAACCTGTTAAGGGTGGTGGGTGTAGGGTTTTCCTTATGTTCACAGTAAGAAGATTGTCCCTTGCTGTGATCTGTCTGGTCAAGGGAATAGATTCCACATCTGAGGGGAGGTGGTTGAGGGGGATACTTTATCATTCAATTGCTCTTTACCTACAGTTCTGACAGTATTGAAATAACACTCTCCATGGCCCAAATACTATGCAGATTAATTGGAGCTTTAAGTCCTTGGCAAACATGAAAACCTTGACGACAGAAAATCAATCTCTTCAGCAGGAACCAAAATTACTATTTTTTTTTTATTACTATTATTATTCACTTTGTCTACCTGGTAAAACACTGAATTTGTGTCTCATTTACCTTTTTTAGGGATCCCTCAAAGAGAAGACAGTAGAGAATTTGCCAAAGTATGTTGTTAAAGATGTAAGTATACTTTTCCTGTTGCTAAAAGAAGTGGTGTAACATAAAGATTACACGGGCATGCTCGCAGGCATTCCTTAATTAATTTAACACCTAAAACTTTGTCCAGTCATATGAAAGCAGAGATGGCTATGTACTAGGCAAGAGGGCAGTTCCTGATTATGAAAAGTTTAAACTTTTACTGTTCCTCAAGGTGACTCATGGAGCACTGCTGTCATCCCTTGTTTAAGGGGAGTCACTGCACATCCCATTCACCCCCACTGTTAGCACAAATTGAATGTAAAGAAGATACACAAGCACCTGCATTTTGAGCCTGTGGTAATTGGTAGTGAGATCCTGATTGCGCCATTATTCCCCATATCAGGAACAGTGTACACTTAAAGGGACATTAATCTTTCACAAGAACAGCAGCTACAATTAATCTTCATAGTAGTTGTAGTTCAAGAGTAATTGAATGATAAAGTATCCCCCTAGTGTAAGACACCTCCCCTCAGATGTGGAATGTGGTCACTTGACACGACAGTTTGCAGCAAGGGACAATCTTCTTACTGTGAACATAAGGAAAACCCTGTCCCCCTTAACAGGTTTTTCAAGTTTTTCCTTATGCTTACTGAAGACTGTCCCTTGCTACGATCCATCCGCCAGTCTTGCTGCTCTGAGGTGAGCAGTGTTACATCAGTAAAAGGGCGGGAGGGGAATACTTTATCATTCAATTACTCTTGAACTACAACTCGGACAGTAGTGAAATAACACTCTCCATGGCCCAACTACTATGAAGATTAATCGCATCTACTTTTATTGTGAAACATTACTATGCCTTTAAGGTTCAGGAGAAAGTATCTGTACAATCATATATTGGGCACTTTGATGCAAAAATACCATGTATCCATTTCTAAACAGGTACTACATCCTTACAATGCCTGTTACATAACAGAGGAGAAATTTTATTCAGAGTGCTAACCTTTTCTTGTTTTTAAAGGACTATTATGTTAAAATTATAAAGGATATATTGCAGTTTATGGTTTGTGATTATGGCAATACTAAAACTATTTTTTTCTTTTCTGTAGTCCTGTAGTTACTGCTTATGAAACTAGTGTTTTTTTGCTGTTGTTTTCCATGTGTCCTGTACTTCCTGGCTGTCTTTTCAGCAAAATGCTACTGCTTTACTAATCCCTTCGTAAAGACTGAGCCAAGTGAGAGGTTAGAACTAGAGGGGTCATGCATGTGCACCTTTGGATACCCCTCTAGCCAGTCAGGAGTGAAGATGGTTCCTGCCTGTCTGGAGATGGTAAATGCACTACTTGGTGCTTAGAGGAGGTGAGGAGAAACTTTTCTTTTTAATTGCTAATAAAGAATTTTGCTCCACTCTCCCTGACCTCTTTAGTGCATGCGTTTGGTGTGGTGAAGCAGTGGCTTTCCAGATTAGAGTATACAAACAGAAATGGTATGCAGACCATATGCACATGAGTACTCGTAAGGCTTTGCAATGAGATATGATGAAGATTTTATTGTCAACGTTTCTGCGCCTGGAGGGCCTTTATCAGCACAACCAGAGCGTCTCCATTTGTGACCTTTTATACACTGAAATGTAAAACGGGCACCAAAACCTCGCAAGCTGTAAGCGGCTGACATCATCCGTGTCATGTAATGTCAGCAAAGCAGTATTATCAAGGAGTCTACCAGGGAGAAAGTGTGATAGCTAAAATAGAAACAAAAGTAAAAAGATAATGGAAAAGTGTTCTTCAACCCCAAAATATCCCATCCGTACACATATTTACGAAATAATACAAATTTAGATCCATCGATTAAGGCTTAAAGAGATTAGTATGTTTCACAAAAAAAGCAGCTCCTAGTAATCTTCTTAGTATATAACCATGGAGAATGTTATTTCAATACTGTCAGAGTTGGATTTCAAGAGTAATAAAGTATCCTTCTCCCATCCCTTTTACTTAGTGTAAGCCACCTCCCCTCCGATGTGGAATCTGGTCACTTGATCAAACAGATCACAGCAAGGCACAATCTTCTTACTGTGAGCATAAGGAAAACTCTGCCCCCCTTGACAGGTTTTTCCTTATGCTCACTGAAGATTGTCCAGATGGATCACAAAGAGGAACAGTCTTGTAAGTGTTACATCCGTAAAAGCGGTGGTAGGGGGATAATTTACCAATCAATTACTCTTGAACTACAACTCTAACAGTAACGTAATGACACTCTCCATGTCCCAAATACTATGAAGATTAATTGAAGCTGCTTTTATTATGAAACATTACTATCCCGTTAATGCATCAGAGAGCACAAATTTTCATAAAGCATGTAACATATTGCCACAAATGTTTAGTAATACAGCAGGCTGTCAAGATCAAAGGACTGCAACTAAATGCCAGTTCAGAGTTAATACTAAATCTTCTCAGTAAGGCAGAGGAAAGAAAATCTATCCAGTGTGTATCATTGGAGCGTGTGTAAATAATTGGAACCGGAACAATGAACAGGCTCGGGTCAGTCAACTAGTTCAAAACAAATAGTCTGACCTCCCCAGTCCTAATATACAAAAAACATTTCATGAGTTATTGAATGAAGGATGCTTTTATTTAGCAATTCCCAATATTCCAGAGCATACCCCTTGAGCTGTGTTTTCCAAAGATATCAAAGAGACCTATTATGGGGTGTAGATGTTGTCAAACTTAGTGACTGTATGATAAGAATTCATAACTCACTATGAAAAACACACAAATACATAGAGAGTCAAAGATTCATGGCAGCATGATTATGGTATGCATAAAAGTCCAAAAGATCTTGTTACATACCTCTAATGGGAATCCCATTCTTGACGTGCACAGAGTCCCAGCCGATGTGATAGTACGGGTGAATGCTATGCTATCACTTCTACAAGGAGGGCAGTGCTGATGCTTGTTAAGCTTATTGAACTTTTTGTATTATATTGTATAATATTATAAGTATTAGAAATGAAACCCTGACAGCTCTGCTAAATTATTTTCTCAACTACCAAATGAATGTGAGTAGGAGAAACAAAAAAAGAAGAAGGAATTAGAGGAAGAACGCCACATCTTAGCGCCATGAGATGCTTACCTCATAAAGCCAAAATCTTTAGCCAGACAGAATACAAAACACATAGCACAGAACCCAAATGTTAAGCTGCACACTTTTACCAGATGGCACTGAGGGTGCAGGTGATGGGAAACACATCCACTCCACCCCCCAGAAATCAAATGCACAAATTGACTCCCTACCAAGTGAGCCAAAGGAGCGAACCCACATAACAACCATGATAGGGTGCCTATCCCCACAGCCCCAGAGGGAGAAAACCCAAGCAAAAATAAGACCAGTGGCCATAAATATATATATTTATTAGTGGTAATTGATGTCTGAAACTCCTACCGGATTAACTCATCTTGTGGCAGAATGGGTGCAGACAACATTGCAGAGCTATGAATCCCACCGCTTATAGGCCACCTGAGAGCCAAATTCATATACTGAACTATTTAGTGAATCATTGAAAGACAACTGCGCATTAAGGCCCCATTGGGGCCACAGTAAATAAAAAGTCAATCCACTTAGCTTTCTTCTGTAGCACCTTTTTATCTCTATCACCTCCCCTAGTAAGAGGTGGTACCCAGTCAATTGCCATATAGCTTAATATTGGTAAAGGGTGATGACATTTGGCAGAATGTATTGCCACTGGTTGATCCTTGATTTTGGAAGGTTGTTTTTGTGTGGATTGTTCGTATCATGAGTAGATATTCAGTATATTTGCAATTAGGTTAAAAGTGGTTTATTTGTGGTAAGACACCTATGCTGAGTTGATACGCCAGTATTTTGTATGTTTCCGGTGGCTGAAACTGGTTTATCTTAGGTGGGATCAGTTACAATCCAGTTGAAGACTTATGTCGGCTGATTTTCCGTAGATAAATGGTGAGTAGATCAAACATAGATTTTTTTGGGGTGGATACACCGATTGTCCCCGGGACCCATTTCGGTCACTATTGGAAATATATTTGGTGAGGAGATTAGACATAGCGTTTCTGGGGCAGACATACTGATCACCTCTGAGAGCCCAGATACACAATTATGAAGGTATTTTACCTTATTTTTGAGGATCTGTGTGTTTTATTACTGATAGATCCCTAATATTGTTGAAACATGCATGCAGAATTATTGACCTGTCTATAGGACGAGTATTGACACTATCTGTTAGATCAGTGTTGTTAGGACACTGGTAGATATGAAACCAACATGTGTATAATACATTGTATTCTATAATTTATATTGATTGAAGTGTTATTATTATTTTGTCTCTTCATGGCAGGTTAGCGTAGCACTTGTTTTCTGTTGTTCCATTTACTTGTTTAATTGCATCCTATGAGTGGAGGGAGGCTTTTTTTCGTGCTTCCTATTGATCCTGAACTTTAGGATCCGGTAAGTGCCTCATCTTACAATTTCATTGGTGAGCAGTAGCAAGGGGTCCAAAGAGGGGGAAATCCGTCCCTCCAAAACTTTGTATTACTACAGCGAGTGTTCAAAGAGTATATTTATAATTTGCGCATTTGCAGTTTTATACCGTTGAGACTTTTTAATGTGCACAATTAGAATAGATTGGTTAGAAAGATGTAGGTTTTTCCTGGCCTCAGGTATATTGAGGAGGAAAGGGGACAGACGTAGTTACTTTGACGAAGCCCATGATAATGGGGCGAAATGCATAGGTATGCAAACCTAGGATTTATCTGCACCAGACAGACGGGAGGGGGTGATGTGCCCTCAGTGTACATATAATTGATGCAGACCATTCAATGTCAAAGAGTCCAGAAGAGAACAGTATCTGAAGTAATAGTTTAGGGAAACTGGAGACTTCATCGAGCGTGTTTAACCACTACAAGATCAAACTGAGCAACAGAAATACAAGAGAGCTGTATATTCTACCTGTGTTAGAGAAGAAAACTGAGCCTTTGGATACACACGGTTGTGGTGAGATCACTTTCATTGCTATGATATGTTATGCTGTGTGTGGGCCACTCAATACAATTCTTGGTTTAATGATCACGGCTATGTGACTGTTACTTTATATGATACCCTGTTGCAAATGTGGTTTCACTTAAACCACTATGATCCATGATATTGTTGGACTTTGCTATATGTGCCAAGTTTGTGACAATGCTATACTTATGTCCAGAGAGGATCAGCGATGAGTACTCTATCTGAAATGTATTTGGTGTCCGTATGGACTTCTGTTTTCATATGGTCGGACTCGGACATTGTTTGTCGGCTCTACTTATTATTAGGCACATCATTCATTAGTTTGGCCCCTCTTGTGTATACATATTTTGCCCAAGTGATATCTGTATTTTTCAGTAGGGGGTTTATGTATAGGGTTAGGGGCAGATACCTGGGTTTTATGTTTTTAACCACAACTTTGTTTTTGTTTTTTTGGGTATAGGAATGGTGGGGGGGGGGGTTGTTCATGTAGATTGTGCTGCATAATATATGTGGTATTTAATAAACGGTTCCTTATTTTTGATAATACTTTTGCATTTATTTTTATAGTTGGGGAGTAGTATGATCCACTTTTTTATCTTATATTGTGTTGATCTATTGCCTTGGATTCTATGGCATTCCATGTATGTCATACATGGTAACTCCCTTAGAGACTTTATTTAGTCTGCTTGACCTCTTCTGTTATTTTTTATTTTATTCTTAACCCTTTGAGTGCCAGAGAAGTATGCAACGCATTGTAAAGCAATGCGTTGCATACCACTCTGGCATGCAAAGGCTTAATACTGGGTTTGATCAGGGAGGCAGCTTGTCCCTGCTCAGATCCCATATTATCTGTCACTGATCAAGCCACAAGAAGAAGCTTTCACCTTTTCCTATGGTTTTTTGCGTGGTAAGCAGTTTAGTAAGTATTCACTTTACCCCAGAAATACATCACTTTGTTTTTATTCGTGTTGACAGTTATGCCCTCGGTGGGGTTAGTTGAAGACATCTCTAACATCCAAGTGGTTAAGCATGCATTGGACATTTGCTATTACTACTATAAAACATTATAAACATGTGGTAAATGTCTTTGGTAGAAATAACAGCAAATTTTCTTTCTATCTGCAGGGAAAGTTACCATTGCTGCTGAGTCGTATAAATGAGGTTGGGAAGGTGTTCCTTGTCACAAATAGTGACTATAAATACACCCACGTAAGTACTTATTAAATATTCATTTAGTATCTGTTGCAAGGTTACAGCAGAATGCCAGAGGGGAGAGTGAGATATCTTATTTTAGAGATGAGTGTTTTCACTGCTAAGGGTGTTCATCACCGGAGTTCAAGATAATTAGGTCAGTGGTTCTCAGACTTTTTGCCGTTTTGGAAGCCTTTAGAATGATGCAGTCTCTCTTTCAGTTTCTGTGGAACCCTAACAGTGAAATCTATATCAGTATTAAATGTACCTGAATGCTGGTTATTACTGGTAATTTAGTGGTCTGTTACTAGGCTGCATTTTATCAGTTTTGTGCTACCAGGAAATTATATTGTTGCCTTGTCCACTATTACTGCAATGTATTACATGGAATGCCTGGAACTGCTTCAGGGAACCCCTGGGGTTCCACAGAACACAGTTTGAGAGTAAAGTGATATAGGTAAACGATAAATGTATACCCTTAGACTAGAATAAGAAACACAAAAAACGTATCTACTTCTGCGCTAGAAAGGTCTTTTGTTGGAAATTTCACACAAGACCTCTTTAGCATCCATAGAGTTAAATACACTGAAAGCAGACAGAGTATATAAACGATTAACCCTTACAGTGCCAGCAGGGTACGTAACGCATTGCAGAGCAATTCGTTCAATACCCCTCTGGCACTCAAAGGGGGTTAAACAAAAGGACCATAATTTGTATACAAACTAGTTATTTACAAAAGTTATATATATCTTCGGCGCTCCAATCTATTATACTATGATTTTCTATATTTAACAATCACAGTGTATACTTTTCACCTATGCATATACCCTTACAATTTCAATATCAATATTCTTGCTGATCTCACCCACAAATGATTACAATAATATTACAAAATCTTTATATAGGTTCAATTCAAAAATATATAATGTCCACTTCTTATATTTCTTCTTCTCCTCAATGTTCTATATTCCGTCCTGTCTTGTATCTCAAAATATGTGGGATAAAAGAACAAATAAAACAAATCAATCTCCAATATAGACACCCTTCAAAAGTTAATATCTCACATTAAAGTAAGCGTAAATCCTCTTCTCCAACACTCCAGAGTCTATCCTCTCACTTTCTCCAGATGTCTTCAATTGTATTTGTACCACTCGGATCTGTCTGATTCCTCTCACCATTTACATGTAGAGAGAACATACAGTCCCCCTTAAACGTAGTGCAGCCTTTCACCAAGAAAAACGAAACTATGCACTCACCCGTGGGAAACTTTGAGTCAGCTCTCTCTCTCTCAAATCGATGACAGACTTCAAGATCCTCAATGCCGTATAGCGTAGAAACACTTCACCAGCAATCAGTGTATCGGATCTCTCACCACCTCCAAATGTCTTTGAACACTCATATACGCTTCGGATCCCTTTATTCCTCCAGTGGAGAACTTCAAATCCTCTCTCTCTCACGGCTCTTTATTGGGACTCCTTGATTCCCGTTCATGAGCTTTAATCACTCACTACTTGATATAACGTATGTTTATAAACTAATAACGGATAAGCTTAGAGGATTGACACTTATACTTGTTTAATATATAAAAACATTCAATATAAAATACAAAATAAATAAATAAATAAAAATAATTTCACTCTTATTCATATAGTAAGGTGTCTTCTAACAGTTCTTTTATGCTGACATGCGTCAGCTACCTTATATGTCAAGTCCGAACTCGGCCGAAGACTGGACAGACAATAAAGCTAAAGCACCTTCAAAATAAGATTAATAATGACTGTGTTATCACCCAAAGCGTTTCATGCTAATAGTTACACTTCATCAGGGGCATCAATGTTGATGAAGTGTAACTATTAGCACGAAACGCGTTGGGTGATAACACAGTCATTATTAATCTTATTTTGAAGGTGCTTTAGCTTTATTGTCTGTCCGGTCTCCGGCCGAGTTCGGACTTGACATATAAGGTAGCTGACGGATGTCAGCATAAAAGAACTGTTAGAAGACACCTTACTATATGAATAAGAGTGAAATTATTTTTATTTATTTATTTATTTGTATTTTATATTGAATGTTTTTATATATTAAACAAGTATATATGTCAATCCTCTAAGCTTATCCGTTATTAGTTTATAAACATACGTTATATCA
Organism: Rhinophrynus dorsalis; assembly: GCA_037306005.1. Taxonomy (NCBI): domain Eukaryota; kingdom Metazoa; phylum Chordata; class Amphibia; order Anura; family Rhinophrynidae; genus Rhinophrynus; species Rhinophrynus dorsalis. Next base: position 82,931,221 of record CM074724.1, on the reverse strand, counting down.
AGTAGTGAGTGATTAAAGCTCATGAACGGGAATCAAGGCGTCCCAATAAAGAGCCGTGAGAGAGAGAGGATTTGAAGTTCTCCACTGGAGAAATAAAGGGATCCGAAGCGTATATGAGTGTTCAAAGACATTTGGAGGTGGTGAGAGATCCGATACACTGATTGCTGGTGAAGTGTTTCTACGCTATACGGCATTGAGGATCTTGAAGTCTGTCATCGATTTGAGAGAGAAAGAGCTGACTCAAAGTTTCCCACGGGTGAGTGTATAGTTTCATTTTTCTTGGTGAAATGCTGCACTACGTTTAAGGGGGACTGTATGTTCTCTCTACATGTAAACGGTGAGAGGAATCAGACAGATCCGAGTGGTACAAATACAATTGAAGACATCTGGAGAAAGTGAGAGGATAGACTCTGGAGTGTTGGAGAAGAGGATTTACGCTTACTTTAATGTGAGTGAGATATTAACTTTTGAAGGGTGTCTATATTGGAGATTGATTTGTTTTATTTGTTCTTTTATCCCACATATTTTGAGATACAAGACAGGACGGAATATAGAACATTGAGGAGAAGAAGAAATATAAGAAGTGGACATTATATATTTTTGAATTGAACCTATATAAAGATTTTGTAATATTATTGTAATCATTTGTGGGTGAGATTAGCAAGAATATAGATATTGAAATTGTAACGGTATATGCATAGGTGAAAAGTATACACTGTGATTGTTAAATATAGAAAATCATGGTATAATAGATTGGAGCGCCGAAGATATATATAACTTTTGTATTTTTCTTTTTGGTCTGTGATAGCAGATATATATATATATACGGCTGCACCAAGTTTGGATAAAAGAGTATATTTTATAGGGCGCTGAGAACTCAATTGCTACATTTACAAACTAGTTATTGCAGTTACCATAAGCCTGGAGCAGGTGTATGGTACAGTGGAAATATGTAACCTTTACGATTAGGAAAAGCTCAGAGATGGCTGGCATGCGCCTCATTTGATCCTTAATGGAAGCAAATAAGCCAAGATTTAAAGGAGCAGTGAACTTTTTATGACAAAACATATATAGTATTGTATTATATATTGTATTTTAGAAGGGTACACTTACTGCTGACAGATGCACATTTTCCAGAGTTATTACATTTTAAAAGGGATCTATCACCCCTACACATGTTGCGCTACATATGTCGTTTATGTAGCAACTAGCTTGGGTAAAGTTTTCATTTTTTATAGAACATCGCTATTTAGCTGAATTTAATCCATTAAATATTGCCCTGTCCCTACTTCTGGACAGACTGTGGGTCCAGCTCTGTACTGCAGCCTGTCACTCTTCCTGGAGCACTCTCTGGCCAATGAGACCGCTCCAGCTTACAGTCAGAAAGCCTCCGTCATCAGAGGAGGCTGTATAGAGGGAGGGGAGCAGAGGAAGAGTGACAGACTGAGGGTACAGAGCTGTATCCTCAGTCTGTCCGGAAGTAGGGACAGGGCAATATTTAATGGATTAAATTGGGCTAAATAGCGTTTTTTTAAATGAAAACTTTACCCAAGCAAGTCGCCACATAAATGAGCTATGTAGCCCAACATGTAAGAGGTGATATATTCCTTTTAAACTCATGTGTGTACCTTTTAGAGGCCAGATTCCAAGTAGTTATTCTTCTGCATTTTCTGGGAGAGGCGAATTACTGGCAAACTTTACTTTCGGGAAGTACTCATACTCTGATTTACTTACTGATAATTTGTTCTATGGCGAAATTTAAATAAAACAACTGACAGCGGTGGGAGTGCTCTTGTTTTCCTCAGAAGGAAAAGTAAGTAAGGAACACGTAGGTTTTCATAATAAAAGTCTCTGCTTTTAGCACAGGTGGGTCAGTGAAAAGGAATGAGTCACTGACTAACTTTCCTATGCTTAATCAGGAAATCCTTATATCTTGGCCTGTCTGTGGCTGTTGATACCCACCTTTGACACACCTGGTTTAAAGGTATATGAGCTATAAAGTGTTTATTAACCCTTTAAGTACCAGAAGGCTCTGCAGTGCATAAAGAAACCATGCATTGCACACTCCATGGGTTCTTAACCGCTTTGCGTGCCAAAGAAGTGAGCAGCGCATTGCATTGCATTTTTAATGTGTTGCATACCCCTCTGGCACTCAAAGGGCTAAAAGATGAATAGGTTTCCTTGCCAGGAACTCTAGTACAGTCAAGGTGCAGTTAATCCTGTGGAAAACTCAGTGAGGCTGAATAAATAAACAGAACTGGAGCACTCCTGGGTCAAAGCAACTGCACCTCAGGATGAGAAGTAAAACTTCCCATTGACTTAAATGTGTGTTTTGAATGATAGATTGGAGACCTGGCATTGAAGGAGTTAAAAGTCTCATTTAAATCAATCGGAAGTCTCTTAATTTGTTAGCTATAGTTCAGTTCATTTGGCGGAGAATTGCTCTGGTTCTTCATGGCACACCAGCTTCACTAGGGCTCATGTATCAGGGGAAACATTTCATACATGTGAAGAAGAATTAGTTTATCAAATAAAAACAAGAAAATCAAATCAGTGCGCACTTTAGATTGATGCATATAGTGCAAAGGTTTTTCTCCAGATTTATTAACCCCTTAAGGACCTATGACATGCCAGGACCCTCACGGTGGTCCTGGCATGTCATGGTATTCAGGGGCCCCTATGTGGCTGCACGTCGCTCAGGGACCCCTGAATCAGATGCAGAAAAAAAGGCCCTTGGTTTTTAACTGCTGTCTGTGTGCCATGTGGCCAGTCTTTAAGGGG